>OY728135.1:2015097950-2016347583 GCA_963277665.1 Viscum album
ATTCCATGACCCTCTTACACCCAACTAGCCACATTACTCCTAAGGGTTTCAACCTTGTGATCCTAAGTGTTGTTCCCAAATATGATTCAAACAAAAACTTTCTTGCTATTGTTGATTATACCACTAAACTATTCTTTTTAGTATCCACATCGACAAACAATCATTTTAAACATCCACTTCCACAAAAAAACTTCACTTTCCTTATTCTTTTCTGATCCACTTCAGAAAATATTTACTTTATCTACGAGTAAGATTAATAAATATTTACATTCATACAATATTCAAGAACTTCAAAAATTATCTAAGGAACTTGTTTCTCTTGAAACTTCTTCCAGAAACTTAGTATGAAAAATAATCCTCAACAGAGTTAGTCTGATCTTCTCATTTCCTTAACCTTTGTCTAATAGATATTCTAGTATGATTCTCCTTCTAATATTCCTTCTTTAACTGAGTAGAAACTAATTGGCACCTTGCAATTCCTTTGTATGATAAAACTTGGTCTGATGAAACTCACTCTGATAGATGTCACTTCAATGGGATCACTCTGATGGACTTTCTCCGATGAAGATTAGTCCATTAGAACTTGCTCCATTGATCAGATTGAACCTCACTCTGATGGAGTCTTTCTAATGAAGCATATTCTATTGGAAATTTCTCTATTGATTGGATTGAACCACACTCTGATGGACTCATTTCAATAAAAGTTCCTCAGCATTAACCTGAAAAAAAACTCTAGTTGGAAACTCAATACATGTTCCACAATTGTTGGGCCTCTATCATACATGAATAATCCAACATTTTTCACACATTTACAAATAAACCATTCTCCCCTTCTATAGGAAAAATTGATATGGTTTGGGTGGGATTCTGAAAATATTTCCCGCTCAACCAAATTTTTATAATCTTAAATTATACTTAAATATCAGATATATATTTGAATTCTTCAAATATTTATAATACTTATGGAGATTCTCAAAACATAAAACTTCTTCACGTTTACAAAAATTTCTTCATTTTTATTCTTCAGTATGATTATTCATCATGATTCTTCATTAAGATAAATACATATAAAAAACTAAAGATGCCTCATTATGATGACTTATTTTAAACACTAAGAGACTTTTCATATGGATGTTCCATATTAAATCTTTAGATATGAAATATATTTGAAGTATTTATTCTTTTCTTCATTTACTCAGACCGATGATCCCGTGTTTGATAACTTTATTAGTGTTAGCCTTCACCTGATGTATCGGTCTCTACTTCACTCCAATGAGAACCATTCTGATGAGTCTTCACCTCTTGAAGTAATAAATACTTTTATTATTTTGATCTAAAAATTTTTGAAAGAGAACAAAGTAAGAATTATTGTTTTTATTAACTAAATTGAAATACAATTCAAGATTTTTCAAACATTATGCCTCTGAAAAAACTCAGTAACCAATGTATTGAAAATAGAAACAATTTATAAAACAAATCGGTGTCAGAGTCCATTATAATAGATCAGTGGCATACCATGTCTAATGGAGCAGTGTCGATAGTGACATATTTACTTAAACAAGATCAATATTCTAGTCTTTTGATATTTTAAAACTAATGATTATCATTCTAATTATTTTTATCTTTTTATGTATGATGTTCTTCACACTGATGATCAACAGTGAGAATACTTCACATCGTATTCTCCTCTCTTCCACAAAATTTCCTATTCTAAAAACTCTATTTTATATTCATTACTTCCTCTTGATTTTGAATATGTTTGATATCATATTTAACATCATATGACTTACATTGGGTAGTATTGCAACTTCCCAGACTTCCAAAAACTTCCTAATACAAACCAATCCTCAATACGATTGGTAGCCCCATCTCCCCTTTCCTTAATAAGGCTTGAATCATAAGTTTCTTAGAAAACTTATGAATTTTGTGAAATAAAAAATAGTAAATAATAATTAGGTATTTTATTTAATTAAGACTATAATAATTATTCTTAGTATGATCAAAATGTTCATTCCAAACTCAATACTATTTCCAACATCTTCTGATTATCAAAATCGCAATATGATGAATCATATTAACTCATGCCAATGGAGTGATTCCAATAGTATGGATCCAATTTTCATGTAAATAGTTCTGGATCCAATTGATAACTTTAGACACACACCTTTATTCAATACATATTTTCATTACCTTAAAAAATTAACTTATTTCTTAAATATAATCAATATATTGATATATTGACAACAAATACAACCAAAGCTTAACCGAGGTCTAAAAATATCCCCCTTTGTGTTTGTTTTCAATACTAACCATAGTCAATACCCACTTATACCATTTAAAGACAACCCACTTGTTACTTTATTTTCTCATATTTTCTTATCCATATTCCTTTTCCCCCCCTCTATTTATTTTATCTCCCTAATTCCTTTTCTCTCTCCCTTATTGATAATCAAATTCAAAGGGGCCATCATGACATGTTTCCCCCAAATTGAAAAATGATCTCATTTAAAAGGGTTGCAACTTTTCATCTCAAAATATTATAACTGTTCTTTAGGAGAACATTAGTATCACATGAGTTTATTAATAAATAACCTTTCACTAAACAAATCTAAGTCTATGTGGGAGAACCTGGTGTAGACAACAAGAGTGAATAATCAAGGTTTTCAATGTTGTAAATTTCAAAACTTTCACATAATACCCTTTTCATGTTTCTTTAAACCATATTATTTCTAGGGAAAACTTGAAAGGATTTGTTTTAAGATAAAATTAAGCTACACCCATATTAATAAAAATATCACAAATTTCTGGTGAATTAACAAAAATAAAAAAAAACATTTTTTGTAACCTAATTAATTTTTTTTGAAAGAATAGTAATAGAGTTAGCAAAATCAACTTCCTTGCTTCAACTAATTCAATTACCTGCAATTTAGTACAAATAAAAACATGTTAGGAATAACGATAAACCCTTGTAATTACTTAGAAACATATTTCTTACTAAGAGTCCTCTCTCAACCTTTCCTTTTTCTTCTTGTTATAGGATTTTTCATTGGATGTATTTTATTTCTTCTATTAATCCTTATAATACTTTTTAAAAAGTTTCGTTTCATCTATATATTCTTATGATAAGGATGTAAACTTTTTTTATTCATTGGAAACCTTTTTGTTACAATGATTTTGTAATAACTATTTCATGACTTCCTCTTGTTCTAGAAGGATGGTCAAACAAATTTTAGTAATATTTCCTTTTTGAGAACATCTCTTACATATTTTATGAGTTTTTAAACCAAAATATACTAATATATTTTTATCAAATTTTCTCATATATCCAGAAATTTTCTTCTTCCCCTTTTCTTCAGTTTATTATTATGCTTCTTCTAAATTTCTATCCATGTCAACTTTTTCTATCCAAATTACTATGAAATAATTATTTTCAGACTTATCAAGTTTGTTTTTATCCACTTTTTTAACGTACTCATTTTTATTCATCTTATAAGTTTCCATTTTTGGTTCTATAATTTTTTAGAAAACTTTTATCTTATTTTCACATAAAATACCCCCATTGATTCTTACCTATTTCCAAGTAGAGACATGTTATACCAAAATGAATAAACTCTATGTTTGAAAATTCCACAACACCAATAGTGACCTCTAAATATTGACCTTTCAGTTTGAGAGTGAAACTAATAAGAACTTTTTTATTATTTTTTCTTTATAAATCATGGACCACTTTCTTTAGAAGGATACTTTTCTGAAGAATTCCAATATTTATTGGTGAAAGATGTTTTCTCACAGACAAGATTTTATAAAACTTTATTTTCATATTCTTTAGAGGATTCAACTTTAACATCATCTACCTTGGTGGAGTTTTATCTCATCTTTATTATATAACATTGTGTTGTAAGAATCATTGATTGTGTTTATAAAAACTCCCCTTCCTTCTCTACCAGACTAGATTTTATAATACCTATAATCTTTTTGGATTTATCTATCTTCAACTTTTTCTACTTATTTTATTCAAAAAGTGTGTATTCACTCGTGTTGAGGTTATCATTTTTATTATTTTAATATCACTGATATTTTTATTATTATATCTAATAAAATTGACATTTTTCTCTTATTTCTTCACCTGATCACTATTCTCAAAAGTTATACTTTCAAAATATTTCTTCAGATTCTTTCTTTATTTCATTATTTAAGTAATATGCTCAATTTTTTTTCTAAATTATCTATGATAATCCATTCCATTTCTATAATTTATTCATAAATATCATAAATTACAAAAGATTTACTTTCCTTTTTAACTTATCAATAAAGTTAAGTTGATAATATGATTCATCATTGGATGAGGAATCATTTTTCTTTATTTTTTCCAGATAAATTTTCTTCTTCTTTTCATAAGGAAATATTTCCTTTTGTTTCTTCCACTTTTGTTTTTGAGGTTTCACATAATTGTCTTTGGACTTATACTCCAAAATTTTCTTCCTTATATAATTATATGAATAATTTAATTTCCCTTAAGAATTCCAACATTTGAGATTTTTACTTTTCTATTTCCCTTATTGTATTTCTCTGAAAGGAGGGAAACAATTGTATTGAAATATTTAGTTTCTTCATCTTATTCTGAATAAATTGATTCTTCTTAGACATCTTTATATTTTATTTTCCCTTTTAAAAAATCTTTGAAATACATTTATCTATCAAACTTTTTCTTGAAATCAATAAATTTTCTCATTTCATATGCCACAAGTATATTCTGACTTTTATTTAAAGATAAATCATCATGGTCTTCTAAAGTTGAAACTTTGGCATAAAATCTATCTAAAAAGTTTTTCATAAGTTTCTTAAAGATTTTATAATATTACATATTCTCATAAAAATGTCTGTTGTTATTTACAATATCATTTACCTTAGTTAGGTAACTATCAATACTTTCATCATCATCCATTTTCAAATCCTCAAATATAATTCTCCATATTTTTAACTTGGAATCTCTAACTTTATCATTCCCTTTATAGAAACTTCTCAAATTATTCCACATTTTCTTAGCAGTTAGAAACCCTATAAAATTTTCATAAACATTATTAGTGATATACATAAATAAATAATTATGAGCTTTTCCACCAGCTTAAATACTTTTCTTATTAGCTTCAGTCATAGTGGCTTCATTGATGATAGAAAATCCAACTACTGAAATATCTCTAACTTTAAGGAAAAATGATAGAAGATTGGGAAACATCATATTCTTCCAAATGTGATAGTTCCTTCCATAAAAAACAAGAACACCAATATTTTTCACTGAATAGAAATTCTCCATTATCATAGATGGATATTCCAAAGGGAACATACACTATGATACCATTGGTTTTTCACAAATAGGATTGAGACCATTAATGGAGGTGAATCAGTGGTTCCTTTTTATTTTTTAAAAAAGTTTCTTAAATACTTAACAAAAACATTATTAACCTATAAAACTTATTAGGGTTACAATCCAATATAATATAACTCACAAAATCAACTTTCATATGAAAAAAATATAAAGAGAAGACATCAAACGATATTTACAAGATTCAATACAAATAACAACTCCTTTCCATGTTCGATATTCCCAAAAATATAGATTATTTCACTCACTTATTTCTAGAATACAATGGCACAAGAAGTGAACAATTATACAATACAAGTAGAAAATTTCCTTCTATAGTTGGATATACCACCCAAATATCCTTTTCAATATCTAATTCTACAAAAAAAAACTTTTCAGTATCCACTTCCACAAATAATATTCACTTTCTTTATTATTTTTTGATCCACTTTATAAATTATTCCCTTCCTCCACAAGTAAGCTGAATCAAATTTTACCTGTGTTCAATATTCAATAACATCAAAAATTATCTCAGTAACTTGTTGGACTTGAAACTTATTCCAGAAACTTAGTTCAGAAATCTGTTTTAGCAGAGTTTTTCCAATCTTCCCAGTCCGATAACCTCTATTCGATGGTCTCCATATGATGGTCAGTCTAATCCAATTATCCTTCTTCTCTTCCTTCTTCAACTGAGTAGAAAATCAATTGGTTTCTCTCAATTCATATTTATGACAGAACTCGATCTGATGAACCTTACTCTTATGGATGTCACTATGATGGGACCACTCTGTTGGACTTACTCTGATGAAGCACAGTCTATTGGAACTTGCTCCATTGATAAGATTAAACCTCACTCTGATGGACTCGTTCAGATGAAGCGTAGTCCATTGGAACTTTCTCCATTGTTCAGATTTAACCTCACTCTGATGAAATCATTCTAATGGAAATTCCCCAACATCAACCTAAAAAACAAATTTTTAATAGAAACTCAATACCCGTTCCACAATTGTTGGAGATCTAACATACATGAACAATCCAACTTTTTTTACACTTTAACAAATTAACTATGATATCATTTTATAGGAAACCTAGATATGGTTTGGGAATTTTTTTGAAAATCTTTCCCACTCAACCAAATTTTTGAAATATTCAATTCTGCTTAAATCTTGGATATATATTTGACTTATTCAACTCTTCATAATACTTATGGGAGCTTCTCAAAAACTTCATACTTATTCATATTTACAAACATTTCTTCTTTTTGATTCTTTTATCCAATTATTCATTATGATTATTCATTACAATGAAGACATATGAAAAACTAAAGACATCCCATTATGATGACTTCTCATAAATATTGAAAGTCTTATCATACAAAATTTCCATATCAACTTCTTACATCTGAAATGTCTTCAAAGTATTTCTCATTTTATTCAATTACTTATATTGATGATCCTACGTTTGATGACTTTATTGGTGTTAGCCTTCTCATGATGGACCAGTCTCTGCTTCACTTCAATAAGCCCTGTTCCAATGAGTCTTCACCCTTTTAAGTAATCGATACTTTTTTTTAATTTTTCTCTTAAACTAATTGTAAGATAAAAAGCATGAATTATTTTTTTCTTAACCCAATTGAAATAAAATTCAATATTTCTCAAACATTATACCTCTGATAAAACTCTTTATTTGATTCCTTAAAAATACAAAAAATTAATAAAACAAATTGGTGTCCGAATACATTATGATGAATTAGTGGTATACCACATCTAATGGACCATTGTTGGTAATGAATTCTTTACTTTAGTAAGATAAATCTTCAAACCTTCAAATATTTCCACATTGATGATTCTCATTATAATGATCTTCATACTTATGTGTCTGGTGTTCCTCACACTAATGATCAGTTTTGAGAATACTTCACATCATATTATCCTCTCTTCCACAAACTTTATTCTTTTATAAATACATATTGTAATCATGACTTCCTCATGAATTTGAATACTTTTGATATTGGATTCATTATCATCTGACTTATGTTGGGAATAATTTCAACATCCAAGACTTCAAGAAACTCACTACTTACAAACAATACTCAATACAATTGGTAGCACCAGATCCCCCCATTTACATAAAAATTATTGCATCAAAAGTTTCTTAGAAAACTTATGGATTTTATGAAATGAAAAAAAAAATTATTTTCAGGTTTAGTATTGAATCCATACTCTGATACGTCTTCTTAGTAAAATCGAAACTATCATTCTAGACTCAATATGATTTCCTGTAGATTATGACTATCAGAATCCCAATCTGATGGATTGTATTGACTCATGCCAATGGCCTGAGTTTGATGGTATATATCTTATTTTCATGCTGATAGTTCTGGATTTGATTAATAACTTTACACACACAAATTTCTTCAATCCATATTTCCATTACCTTCACAATATACTTTCTTTCTTCAACATAATAAACATATTGATCTATTGAAAAAAAAACAAAAACATAAATGGGGCCTAATAATATGTCGTTCCTCACTCATAAAGGTTATAACACTTTAAAACCATCCAATACTCTAAATTCTACAGGGGTTAGGATCCCAGTAAGCCCAACTGTGAATCCTCATCTACTAGCTGGTATGGAATATATGAACTATGAGTAGTCCTATTCCAATTATAATTTGGTCACATAGGACACCTTTTTTGAGGTTTTAGATCTATAATTACCTCGGAAATACCATGTATCCATTACATCATAATACCTATTGTGAAATATTATACATTTTTCATATGGAGCCATATTCTCCGTGGGGCTTGTAATCACATTTCTTTCAGGGAAACCTCAATGCACAAGCCCAATAAAAACCAAATTTTGTATCCATTGCGACTTGATTGATCTTCTTATATCTCTTGTTTCCTACAATATATATGAACCAAATGGGCTTAGAGATATGTGGTGATTGTGTCAGTAGAATGATAAAAATTCCTCCAAACATGGGCATCCACCCTGGCATATGTTCATAAATTCCCTCAACCATTGGGAAATGTACCCCTTTATTATAATGATCACTCCCCACAAGTCACTAGGTTATGAATTTATGAAATATTAGAACATTTATTCTTATTATCAGAAAGATATGTAGGATGCATTTCTAAGGACCAAGATCCATATTAAACATAAATATATCATATTTCCTTACATGGATAAATCCTTTACAAAGATTCTAATCATATTCTATCATGAAAAACTCAATATGTAATCCCAACTTAAATATTATAGAAACCTCAACGTTTACACCCCACTTAGCTATAAAGTATTCATAAGTGCATAAGACCTGCTCTACTATTAAGGAAACCTCATTGTATAAACCCAACTCAATCATTTTAGAGACTTCCATGTATAAGACATGATCAATTATTAGGGAGACCTCATTGTGTAATCACCACTCAACTATCACATCAACTTCAATGTGTAATCCATGATCAAATATCATGGTGACTACAATGTGTATGCCCCACTTAAATATTAGGGTGACCTAAGTGTGTAAGCCCTACTCAATTATCAGGGTGAAATTAGTTTGTAAGACCCTCTTAAATACAAGGGTGACTTTACTGTATAATCCTAACTCAAATATCAGGGAGGCCTTAGTATTTAATCCCCAATAAAATATCAGGTAATCCTTAGTGTATAAGCCCTGCTCAAATATCAGGGAGACCTCAATGTGTAATCCCCACATAATCTAATATTACACCCTTATACGATACATCAAATATTATTCTATATCTTGTTTCTCAAACTGAGTGTGACTCAGGTGAGCTTAGATACCCATGATGATTGTTCCATTAACATGATTCAAATTCCTTAATATGGGCCTCCCTTTTTATATAAGTCTTATTGAATCATATTTTCCATAAAAGGGACATATTCCAAATGAAGTGTCTTAGGGAAGCCTCTTGTGAATAAGCTTAACTCAAAATTTTACTTCCATACCCTTCATGAAAAAGAATTATAATGAACTACATGAGTTTAGATTCATTTACCCATAGGATACATAGGATACCTCTTCAAGGTTCAATACTAATCTTAAAAAACCATTTTACTCCCTCGATGGTAATAAATTATAAATTTCTCCATTGCATGGATCTGAAATATAGCAATCCCCCAAACCATCATCATTAAATATTAATGGGTAGTAAGGTTGAGAACCTATGATACATATCGATAGAATCACTAGTATGATTCCATCCATCATTCATAGAGATTCATATCAGTAAAAACCAATTCCTAATCAATTTTTTAGGATAAAAAAAATCCCATATTGGGATTTGGAAAAGATTCAAGAACATATCTTAAATCTATAATAATGTCCCGAGGTAGAAAATAATTTCCCACAATAGGGTATGATTATCCCAACCTTACATCCTCTGGAACAATGTGAGTTTTAAGTGTCATTGGTAAGAAACACCAATGAATGCCTAACTTTGGAAAGTAGGACCATTTATCTTTATAGATGAAGGAGTATTTGGGTGGTTTCATAAATCTAAATGATGAAACAAATATTAATCCTCAAACTCTGTCAACAACTTCACACTTGGGAAAGGATTAGTTTGTCATTAAATGTCATTCAATATGATTTTTTTTACAGGGAAATAAAAAAAATAGTGAACTAAATGTGAATCATTCAACAATTAAATTTAATCTAGTTTCCCATCAGAGGGTCCATCTTTCTTGTGAAAATTATGTATGAAGATAATGGACAAACCAATGATAATAATAAATGATTATGTTACCCATCAAGATCTTATTAATCATGTTTCTTAATTTCAATAATATACCAATGAGATTCCTTGTTTGTTATTGTCCTATTGGCAACATATACTATTCTAAAAAAATATCACGACCAAAGTCTATGGAATAGTTAAGAAAGAGTTATAGAACCTCAGATATAGTAACTCCCTCAAAAAAATCTCAAAACATTATCACCTACTCGATTCCTTCAATATCAGGTGGAAAAAATGATAGATAAAGAGTAACACTTACATGATACAATCCCAACCCTTAAAGCCACACATAGGGTTATTTTGGAATTAAATCACATAATCCCACCTCACCCGTGGAAGGCTAAAATTAAAATGGTGATTCCTTTTTTCCACTACTAACCACATAAAGAGTTTATCCCCAAATCATAAAAATCAACAGACCCCTTACCTTATGAAGGAGGATCATGGAGTTGACCACGACCCCATATTAGTTCAAGAGCCACCCAGGAGAGATCCTATTTACCACTATTACCTATTAAATCTCACAAATTCCCCTCATTTTCTTACTGAGGGAACTATAAAACATGTCAACTATTCAAACACTCAGATCCAAGCACCACAAATATCTCACTTGACATTGAAATCCATAGACCAATGGTAGAAATACCATATTACAAAATCCATCAATGAAGTTCACTGAAATATTCTAGTGACATCCAATGAGTTGGATCATATCCATGATCACCTAAACCAAGTCTTCCCACATATCTCAGCAACATAAATGGGGTCAACACATATCCCCGCCCTATTTATAAATCCCACTAGTATATTTTGATGGAACAAAGAGGATAGGAGTTGGAATATTTCCCAAGTTAAATTGAATTTTTTTCTTTTATGTCATAAAAACTAAGAACGTGTAGGACTATGTTATAGCATATTACCTTTGAAATTCCAATACATTCTGTAAGTGATGGAGGAGCTTTATCAAAATATACCAATGATGATATGGGGATAAACACATATTCCATTCCTAATAGACATAGAATCATATCACCATGATAAACATGAACATATGGATACTCCATTTCAAGAACATATTATTGGTCCTATATAGGATGATTATAGGTATATTTTGATAAAGGTTTAGGAATGGATCTGAGATCATATTCCTAATTTGACTTAATTTGTCAACCCAGTTTAGAAATCACATTATAATATTCACATATTTATATCTAGGAAAGCAAGTGGAATACTCCAAATTCATATGATTGGGATTATATTCTTGATATGAATAGGGATCATCTACCCATTTTGTAAATTACCTTTAGACAAGCTTATATATTTTCTAATAAATATACTCAGCATTTTTCGAGATCTTATAAGATATAGGATAATATTCCTTCTCCCAATAATGAAATAATACACTAGAATCCTTTAAAGGATATTTAGAAGGAGTACCACATTCCTTCCCCATTTTTGGATGTTTTTTGATATATTCAAATGTGGAATTCATATTTTAATCGATCCCATACACCCACTTTAACTAGGGTTGATCATAATATTCCAAAAACCACCAAAGGCATGATCATATTTCTTTTAATAATAAATAATTTCACAAGTATCCTCCAAAATATTTTCCTAAAAAATATCATCTTTCTACAATAATATATGGTCATCAACATATTATGGAAACTACCATGTAATATTATTATATTCCCACTCAACCCTAAATGGAAGGTCAATATATTTTGTCCATGATGTAGGATGAGGCTCATACTCCCAAAATTTTCAATTATAGTATCATTGAGGCCATAAAATGTATATCTATAACACCTCAAGGTTCTAAAAAATCTTAATCTTAAGAAAAGGTGAAAACTTATATGATAGTCTATGTCGCGGTAGTGAAAAGATTTATTTTGGGGATCTGACCCCTGAAATATACCATGTATTACCTCCTCATGGTGATATATCATCCAAAAAAGAAAATAATTCCCTTTTAAAGACAACTTCATATATATATATAGGTTCCCCAAACACTGGGGTTTACCATATATAATTTTCCATTAACCACTAAAAACCCCTCACCATCATCAGGTGACCTAAAGTATCAACCTCTATGGTCTAACTAGGTGGAAGAATATTCACCTGAAGATTAAGGGTATGGAATGGATATATGTAATGAGTTGGATGAAAAAACCTTCGAACTATGTTTTTTTCCATTTCCACTTACAATTATGAAGTCCCAGATAATCTAATGGAGGATAGAATACCTTACTTATGCCAGAGCATGTGGGAAACCTTTTAATGGATAAAGGCTCAAAACCTCCCTTGCAGATCATCTATAGTTGATAAACATAATATACAAATGGATAGACCTGTAAACTATCTCTATATCCAAAGAACCAAATTTGGAGAGTCATATTAAAATCCAATGACAAACTTTCCTCTATAGTCTAATGAATCTCTAACACCCAGTCCCCATCAAACATCCTTATTTGAGGGTGGGTCAAGTGTGAATAATTACACTTCACCTCATACCCAAGATAGTATAACCTCTCAAACATGGAATCCAACAACATAATATCTGTGTGGTAGATCATGGGACTAAATAACGCACAAGATAGTTATAACATCCCACCTTTTTATCACATAAAATTTCATTACATTATACAAAATCGAGGATCTTTAAGGTTTAATGTCTTAGAAACCAGGAAATTAATACATGAAAACATAAAAAAAATTCTTCTTAAACACTTGAAAGGATTCTTAATTGTTCAACCTAAGTTAGTTATAGCATCTCATAACCTGGGAGAATACATCAAAGGAAAGGGTGAGTATAAGGCCCAGTAAGGGAAATAAGAGAAACATTTTACATGTGAACTTGAGATATATCAATAAAGTCATGATAAATAACTTTAAGGCATGAGAAAGATATCATGAGGAATATCATAATAAAAATAACATTTTTCATAACTTGAATATGTGGATACAATATTTAACTTAGACAATCATTTCCGTATCACCAAGGTCCATCCCCAATGTGTCATTAAAAAAATTACCAAGGTTATTCACCAAGGTATCGTTAAAATGGTCATCTCTAGAGATTAAGACTTTACCCAATGCATTTGAGAGCTATCAGGGAGCACCCTTAATTTGTCTTTATTATCATGTTATCCACATATATCATCATCAAATATTTCATAAATAACCCATATATCATAAAATAAATGGGTTTCATTTCATAATCATATCATTTTAAAAACTGCTTTAAAGACATGATCTTTATGTCACTTTAAACCCACGGAAAAGGAAAGCAGGTTTCATGTATGTAAATCCAGGAATTAAAAATAGAAAATTTTTATATGTATGTGAATACCCCTGTAGAATAAAGAGATTTGAGTATTCACTTAATAAAATAAAATAATTTGAGAAAAAGAGAGATACATTTTGAGATGAAAATTTTGCAGCATAATGGCTATGCTGCAGGGTTTTAGAAAACATTAAAAAGAGAGGGGAAATGCTTCAACCACTCATAAATGATCCATAAAACAGTATGGGGACAGAATTTAAAGGATATAAGAACATGGTAATGAAATTTTAAAGACATACCATATGAAATGAAAACTTGGATGGAAGAAAAAAAATAAGATTTCTCTTATGAAAATTCGGCAGCTTAACGGCGTCACTTAAAACTTCGAAAAAAAATAAGGAAAGTATTATGGATATGGATATCATACCCCAACAAAGGAAAAAGAAACTTGAAATACATGACATGAATATAAAACTTGAAAATGAGAAGGGTGAAAGAATCCCTTACAAAAATTCGGCAGCCTAACGACGCCACTTAAAAATTCTTAAAATGAATTGATGAGAGTAAGAGGGGGTATCTCATCATATGAAAATAAAAATTACATTAAGGTGAATATAAAAGAACATCCTCCAACATAAGAACATGGAGCATAAAAGAAATGATATAAAAGAGAGTACTTGAAAAGAAAGAGACAGGTAGGATCCCTTACCTTGAAGAGTAACTTCGAAATCTTGATGTTTGGGACCTTTAGAGGCTTGAGGGCACATTGGGAGGACTCCTTGGGAGGTAAGGAGACCATAAATTCATTTATGAGGATTTTTAATGGAAAGGATGAGAGAATGGCTTGGTATTTATAGGGGAAGTGAGGGGACAAGGCATTAATGGCCAAGGGACACCTCATTGGTGGTATTGTCAAAACCATGGGCTTGCCCATGGTATTTGCCCATGGTATTGGACACTTGGGAAACCTAATACCTTATAATAATATTCATAAGTCTACCAGAATTATTACATAATTATTACATCCTTAATGATGTCATTAAACACCCGAAACTCTAAACTGAAAATTCACTATTCACCGAAAATTCAACTTTTTCAGAAAAATCCCAAAATTTCACCTTAACATAATACCGATGCTCTGAATTAAAAAATGAACTCCATTTTTTAAAAATAATTTTTTAAATATTTTTAATTTAATTTTTAAATAAAAAACATTATTCACTCGAAAAAACTAATACTTAACTAATAATTTCTGAAACAGTTATTTACCTATTTTATTGAATCACATTACTTAATCAAGGTGCATAAATTATATTAATACTTTCTTTAAGTGAGATTACTAATACATTTGGTCACATTACTAATCCTAAGCGTAAAATCACTATTCATAATTTACTATTCACCAAAAACTAAGTTGATCTTATTAGACTCTAAATTTCTCACTGAACATAACTGTAGAAGACCATTTTTTGAAAATCATTACACATTATTAATTATTTAAGGTTTCAATAAATATTTTTAAAATATCCTTTTTCTAAAATTCATCAATAATATTCATACTATATTTATCCAGACATTTGAAAATTCACAAACTTCACCATAAGAAGAAATCAACATTTTTATTTAAATCAAAGGATTACACAGGGAAGTTACAGTCTCGTTTGATAACCCCTTATAACACCAACATAGTACCTAAGAGTAAGGTGTGCTAGGGTGATAGAATCTTGGGGCGGTTCGGCCAACATTGCCCGAGTAGTGATTTCTATCAGCTTGAACTTCTCACGAAGGCGATTCTGTTCCAGCTTCACACGATGAAGTTCAGCTTGGGTTTGGTCCAGAGCAAAGCCCAAAGGTGCAACCTCCTTCCCGAGTTCCGTCAGATGGGCTTTGATCAGCCCGAGACTACTTGATGAGGCCATCAAATCTTCTTTCTATACTACTTAATCAAGATCACCTGTATTTATAGACAATAATCACAACATTTAGTTTCCAACGGTCATATTGACCAACGATCATATAACAGTCAAAACCCAACAGTCTTATTTTAATTATACTCATTTTATTAAATGAAATAGTTTTTTTGATTATAAAATAAAATAACACACAAAGTTAGGAAACAAAATTTATTCAAAATTTCGGGTCTTTACAATCATCCCCCCTTAAGAAATTGTGTCCTCACAATTTTAAAATTGGGTTTGGAAATTTTGTTGAAAGTCCCACATCAAAAAAAGAGTGAGTAAAAATATTACTTTAAAAGAAAGAAAGGGAAGTACAAAGGTCACCCAAGTTAACCCATACTAGGATCCCATGTAGGAAAACATGGATACAGTAGAGAAAACAAAGGGTCAAGTTCTGATGGAGAGTGATAGAAAACATGATTAGGAGAAAATTAACCACAAGAAGATCACACACTTAAGATGTGTTAAACGGTCTTTGATTACCCAGTAGGAAATTTAAAACAACAATGTTTTTGTTTTAAGTTCCTTTTAATAATTTCAAGGAATTCATTTACTACATATAATAAAAACATAAGGAAATATACTTACCTTCAAGTAGAGTTTCATCCTTTAATAAGTTTCCACAAAGACTAATCTTTTCTCCAAACAATGAGCATTCAAAAAGACTTGGTCTCATCAAAAGCACAAGAATCATCTTCTAGAGAATCACATAATCCACAAAATAATAACTATATATTTCCCTTATATTTAGTCATCAAATAAAACTAAAATGGTTAGTACGAGATCATGTAATCCCCAAGAAGGATAATCCTTTATAAAAAGAAAAATGACTATTAATCTCCAAAATTCAACAAAAAGTACCCAAAGTTCCAGAAAGACCATTCAATACACAATCATCCTTAAAATTCTTCAGAATAATCCAAACTAATATTAGAACCCAAAACTCAGAAGGATTTAATCACATAGTATTCCCCAAAAAAATCTTACCATTTATCTCCAAATAACATTGACTACTATTAAAGTATCATACTAAAGTGTAATTAACCTATTCATATATTCTCTATGCTAGGTTCATAATTTTACAGAAATCACCCAAATCACCATATATCCACAATAAATACATAAATTCTTACAAAAAAAATTCAACCATTCTTCCTCAATTTAAATCCTATAGTATTTTATTTCCCTTAGGCATATAGCACTCCAAAAGAGAAAACATCTTCCAAAATAACATTTATCATTTAATCACCAAATCATTTTCCTATACAAAGGATATCCATTTGTTAAAACATAAGTTTCCAAAATAGACTTATTCTTGATCCATAAAAATAGCAGGTGTATTAGTCTGTCTGAAGGGCATAACAACAAACTCATAATGCCCATATCTTGATTAGAAGACAGTTTTTGGAATATCATCATTCTTCACCCTCAATTGATGATAACCAGAACGAAGATCAATCTTAGAGAAGATTTGAGCCCCACAAAGTTGGTCAAATAACTCATCAATTCTTGGAAGAGAGTATTTTTTTTCTTTTCTGTGATCCCATTCAGTTCTCTATAATCAATGCATAGCTGCATCGATCTATCCTTATTCTTCACAAAGATAACTAGTGCTCCCCAAGGAGACACACTTGGTCGGATAAACCCATTATCCAAAAGATCTTGGAGTTGTTTATTTAATTCCTCTAGCTCTACATTTTACATCTTATATGGTGACTTTGACATTATATGAGATCCGGGTATGATTTCAATGGAGAACTCTACCTCTCTTTCGGGGGGAGGTCCGGGTAACTCCCCAAGAAATACATCAACGTATTCCTAGACGATGGGGAAATTTTATAAAAGAATAAATCCTTCGTGAGAAACTTATTTCTTTTAAAAATATTTTAACTAAAAAGGATTTTATGTCTTAAAACTTCATGCTTAGAAAATTACATTTTCTATAATTCCTTCATAATGATTCATAAAAAGCTTGTGATTAAACAAACATATCCCCCGGGAGTGTTGTAACCAAGAGTGCAGCAAGGCCCGTTGTCGTGTACCAGTTCCTATTCGAGTCTAGCTCAAAGTGGTGTTTTTTGGTTTTACCCCTATGTACATCTGTGCCAAAGCTACCTCTACCTTCTCGTATCTAGACAGGGATGTGTTTTTTTGGAAACCACTTACTCAATACTTCACAAAAATACCAGGATGTTTTCCTATATTTAATATTTTCATTAAGAAACCTTGTAAAGTTTTTAAATCATAATTTCCACAAATAAATAAACCATCCTTTGATACCAACTATAACATCCCACCTTTTTATCACATAAACTTTCATTACATTATACAAAACCGAGGATCTTTAAGGTTTAGTGTCTTGGAAACCATGAAATTAATACATGACAACATAAAAAAATTCTTCTTAAACACTTGAAAGGCTTCTTCATTGGTCATCCTAAGTTCATTACAACATCTCATAACCTGGGAGCATACATCAAAGGAAAGGGTGAGTAGAATTCCCAGTAAGGGAAACAACAGAAACATTTTACACGTGAACTTGAGATACATCAATAAAGTCATGATAAATAACTTTAAGGCATGAGAAAGAGATCATGAGGCATATCATAATAAAAATAAAGTGTTTCATAACTTGAATATGTGGCTACAACATTTAACTTAGACAATCATTTTCTTATCACCAAGGTCCATCCCCAAGGTGTAATTAAAAAAATTACCAAGGTTATTCACCAAGGTATCGTTAAAATGGTCATCTCTAGAGATAAAGTATTTACCCAATGCATTAGAGCGATATCGGGGTTCACCCTTAATTTGTATTTATTATCATGTGATAAAAATATATAATCATCAAATATTTCATAAATAACCCATATAGCATAAAAGAAATGGGTTTCATTTCATAATCATAACATTTTAAAAACTGCTTTAAAGACATGATCTTTATGTCACTTTAAACCCACGGAAAAGGAAAGCGGGTTTCATGTATGTAAATCCCAGAATTAAAAATAGAACATTTTGATATATATGTGAATACCCCTGCAGAATAAATATATTTGAGTATTCAATTAATAAAATAAAATAATTTTAGAAAAAGAGAGAGACATTTTGAGACGAAAATTCGGTAGCATAACGACTATGTTGCAGGGTTTTAGAAAACATTGAAAAGAGAGGGGACATGAGAACCCACTCATAAATGATCCATAAAACAGTAGGGGGACAGAATTTAAATAATATAAGAACATGGTAATGAAATTTTAAATACATACCATATGAAATGAAAACATGGAAGGAATACAAAAATAAGATTTCTCTTATGAAAATTCGGCAGCCTAACGGCGTCACTTAAAACATGAAAAAAAAATTGAATTGATGAGATAAAATAGGGTATCTCATCATATTAAAATAAAAAGTATAGTATTATGGATATAGATATCATACTACAACATAAGAAAAAGAAACTTGAAAGACATGACATGAATATAGAACTTGAAAATGAGAAGGGTGAAAGAATCCCTTACAAAAATTCGGCAGCCTAACGGCGCCACTTAAAAATTCTTAAAATGAATTGATGAGAGTAAGAGGGGGTATCTCATAATATGAAAATAAAAATTGAAGTAAGGTTAATATAAAATAAAATCCTCCAACATAAGAACATGGAGCATAAAAGAAATTACATAAAAGAGAGTACTTGAAAAGAAAGAGAGAGGTAGGATCCCTTACCTTGAAGAGTAAATTCAAAATCTTAATGTTTGGGACCTTGGGAGGATTGATAGAACCTTAAGAGGACTCCATGGGAGGTAAAGAGACCATAACTTCATTTATTAGGATTTTTTAATGGAAAGGATGAGAGAATGGCTTGGTATTTATAGGGGAAGTGAGGGGACACAACATTAATGGCCAAGGGACACCTCATTGGTGGTATTGTCAAAACCATGGGCTTTACCATGGTATTTTCCCATGGTATTGGACAATTAGGACACCTAATACCTTATCATACTATTCATAAGTCGACCAGAATTATTACATAATTATTACATCCTTAATGATGTCATTAAACACCCGAAACTCTAAACTGAAAATTCACTATTCACCGAAAATTCAACTTTTTTCAGAAAAATCCCAAAAATTCACCTTAACATAATATCGATGCTATGAATTCAAAAATGAACTTCATTTTATAAAAATATTTTTCTAAATAATTTTAATTTAATTTTTAAATAAAAAATACTATTCACCCGAAAAAACTAATACTTAACTAATAATTTTTGAAACAGTTATTTACCTATTTTATTGAATCACCTTACTTCATCAAGGTGCCTAAATTATATTAATACTTTCTTTAAGTGATATTACTAATCCATTTGGTCACATTACTAATCCTAAGTGTAAAATCACTATTCATAATTTACTATTCACCAAAAATTAAGTTGATCTTATTAGACTCTAAATTTCTTACTGAACATAACTGTAAAAGACCATTTTTTGAAAATCATTACACATTATTAATTATTTAAGGTTTACATAAATATTTTTAAAATATCCTTTTTCTAAAATTCATCAATAATATTCATACTATATTTATCCAGACATTTGAAAATTCACAAACTTCACCATAAGAAGAAATCACAATTTTTATTTAAATCAAAGGATTACACAAGGCATTTACAGTCTCGTTACATAACCCCTTATAAGACCAGAATAGGGCTTAAGAGTAAGGTGTGCTTGGGTAATAAAATCTTGGGGCGGTTCGGCCAACATTACTCGAGTAGTGATTTCTATCAGGTTGAACTTCTCACAAAGGCGATTCTGTTCCAGCTTCACATGATGAAGTTCAGCTTGGGTTTGGCCCAGAGCAAAGCCCAAAGGTGCTACCTCCTTCCCGAGTTCTGTCAGATGGGATTAGATCGGCCCGAGACTACTAGATGAGGCCATCAAATATTCTTTCTATATTAATTAATCCATATCACTTGTATTTATAGACAATAATCGCAACATTTAGTTTCCAATGGTCATATTGACCAATGGTCATATAACAGTCGAAACCCAACGGTCTTATTTTAATTATACTCATTTTATTAAATGAAATAGTTTTGTTGAGTATAAAATAAAATAACACACAAAGTTGGGAAAAAAAATTTATTCAAAATTTTGAGTCGTTACAATAGTTGGTCAATACAACCATGATCCCTCATTTTTAAAATAAAAAGGTGTCATAAGTAGAGGAAGAGGTCTACCTACAGGCTCCTAAGAACAACTGCTTGGATGGAGGGAAAAATGTCTTGAACAAGGAGGTTGAAGCCTTTGACTGATCGATAACTCCCTATAGAAAGTGAATCTCATCATGAGCAGAAACTTCAATTGGTTCACACACAAGTGAAAACTTTCCAAATAAAGAATATAGTGATGGAGCTTCCATAACAACCATCCAAGAGAAAAACTAGCATGTAGGGCTAGGTGAATTTTCACCACCACTTGTACTATCAGGGTCATCAAATCCCAGGAGGGTCCTAAAGAAACAAGTAGCAACTCCAAATCATACCCATCCCATAGTTATGGGGACATTTTTATCATATTCACCATCCTAAGAGTCATCAAATTCTCAAAAATGGGATGAAAGATTACCAATGATAGAACTTAATCCACCCCATCCCATAGATTTGGGAGTATTTTTATCATCTCCCTAAAGAATATTGGTCTTCTCTAGGTTAGGTAGTGGATACCAATGAAAAAACCCCCAGTATTTCCTACCACGAGAAAATATACCCCACATATTCAGGTCTCTCTCAACAATCACAATTGGATACTCCCTCAAGGTCACTATTCATAGACCAAAACATGGTTAGTGACATGTAATAATAATCAAACCGCAAATGGGTCTCAAGCCAAAACGGCCCACCAAGATAAAGGGAAATAGAAAAGTCTCTGATATAAATCCGGAAGGGGAATCAAGTGATACAAAATCTCCCTATTATTCAGAGGATGATGGGATGATTCTTGTGGCCAATTATTCCTCAATAAAAAATTTCACTATCAATATAAAAAATGATTTAGGACAAGACATAGAGGATGAGGATCAAAATAGAAAAACAGTAATTTCAGCAGTGGTTGATGTTGATAAAAAAACTGAGGCTTCAAGTACATGGAATCTAAGGAGTAACCATAACTTTTCACCCATGAATGATGAGTTTCCACCACCCAAAATACATTCCACCTAGGATAAAGGTAAAGGCATGGCCACATCCCACTCACCACTAAGAAATAAATAAATACCCTTAGGTGAAGAATAGATGGAATAGTATGTGAGTGAGATATACAATCTCATGTGGATCAATGAGGAACCACTTAGGGAAAAAATTCCCACTAGGTACCACCTTCAAGAAAAAACATATATACCGCCTCCCACCCATCAAGAGGGAGATAATCCACCTGGAAGGGTGGAATCTGAGCATCAGGATGGCTCTGGATCTATAAAACTGGCATGTATAAACATGAGATTAGGGTAAAACAATGAATTTCACATGGCAATAAAATCCTCATTATTATAACAACCCAAACTATTATAAATAAAAATCCCCTTTTTTATTTAATTAAATGTATTATTATGTAATATAGTTATATAAAACACACAAACTTATTTTGTTTTATTATATCTTATTGGATTTAAAAGATCGTGAAATATCTTTACCATTTATAATATTGCCGTTGAACAGTGAACACATGATTAATATAAATAAAGTGTTTTAAAAAATCAAATTGATACAGAAAAAGGAAGTGATGGCCTCAACCACTAGGATCATACACTATGAATCCCATCTATTGGAGCTTCTAAGGGAGATAACATCACCAATATTTACTCATGACCAAGCCTAAGCTGAGATCTAACAACTTAGTCATGAGAGAAACCATTTGTGAGAGAATTTCAAGCTCATCAAGATCATGGACCAAACCATGTACGCCAAACCACTCCAAGAAAGTCCCACCATCACACACCTTTATCTTAGGGTGTTTATTGGTGTATTAAAGGGATATGTATCAGGACCCTAGAAATATGAATATGTACATTATTTTGTATAGAATAATGAATATATAGTTTTTTCTTTTTAAATGATTTTTATTTTGATAAAATAAATCACAAATTGTATTTTTGGTTAATATTAAAGTCAAATTTATTTTTCATAAGGGTTAGAAAACTATTATTGTCAAAAAACAAAAAATTTCTCAATAAATGTTGATTACTATTTTAAAGTTGAAAATTAAAATATTTAGAAAATTATTTCAATAAAATGAATATAATTTATGGAATCAGGGAATTGAAATTACCCAATAGTGAATTTCTCACAATTTTCTGAGACAGTCAAATTTTTGGGTAAAAATTAAATATTTTATAAATATAATTTGTGTATTATAACATCATAATGAACCAAAAGTGATGTAATAAATACTATAAAGGGAATCCAAGACCAAATATATTTTTTTAATTTAAAATAATATTATTTTATGTTTATTTAA
Organism: Viscum album; assembly: GCA_963277665.1. Taxonomy (NCBI): domain Eukaryota; kingdom Viridiplantae; phylum Streptophyta; class Magnoliopsida; order Santalales; family Viscaceae; genus Viscum; species Viscum album. Next base: position 2,015,120,847 of record OY728135.1, read on the forward strand.
TTAATTTTTTAAATCCTTTATGAATCATCCAAAACCATTAATATATTTTAAGGTTTTAAAATAATTTTTTTAGAGTATTACTCACCTCTACATAAGAAAGGATAATATTTTATTATTTTCAGACCTTTTGGTTATAAAATAATAGAAACAACTCCCATTTTGTAAAAACCATGTTCAAAAACCATAGAATGGTTTGTGGTTCTTTTATTTTATTATGTAGAGTCCAAAACCTAAATAATAATGAAACCCCCTTCATTTACTATATAAACCCACCAAATATCCCATTTTTCTTCCCTAAAAATCTATGGATAATGTCCATAATCTTTCCTATTATTTCTCTAGTCCTCCCAAGGTGGCCTAATATCTCAATAATCCCCTCCCAAGAATTTGGAGTTACACACTCAAGTAAGGGATCTTCCACTATCCTCTTTTTATCAAGCACTTATTTTTGTAAAGTCTCTAAATTTCCTTTTTTTCTTATGTTGGGATATTTTATTAAATATAAAATTAATATAAATTTTATGTATAAATATTTATATCTTCCTTTAACTCTCATTAATCCTTCCATGATCCTTTATGTACTCCCATTACAATGTCAAAATTTAGTAAGAGATATCTCTATTCTTATTTCCATTAACACTTATTTTATGTTAGGTCTCTTTAATTACATTTTATTATGTTGGGATATGTTATTTCATATTCTTATTACTATCCATTTAATTTATAATTTGTGATATCCCCATTTCACTCTCATTAGGCATCCCATGATCCTTTATGTACACCAATTTTCATGCTGAAATATAGATAGGATTATTTTCTTTATTCATATATTTTAATTAACATATGCATTAAATTTACAATTTATAATGTTGGGATGTGTTTTTAAATGTCCTTATCACTTATCATTTAATTTCTATGTGATTAGAGACCCCATTATCTCTCATAAACCCAGTTTTATGAATCTTTAAGCAACATTGTTATGCTTCCAAAATTTCACCGTGATTTTTCCAAGCCAAAATATCTATGTAGTGAATACCATACACATTTAATATCAAGGGTGTTCACATTTATAAACATATAATTTTTTATTAGTTACTTAAATTTATGTATTCCACACGCCTTGATCATGAAATAAAAATTTATGAAAAATGATTTTTTTTATGATCTATGTGGCACACTTAAGCATGAGAATGAAATGAATGTGATGGGTGAACCCAAAATTATATAGATCTATAATGCATTGGGTAATTCTTAGTATCATGATACATCATTTTGGGATAAATATTGAACCTGATTCATTTACGAGACTTTTATACCATGATGTATTGGTAGTTTATCCTTGATCTATATTTAGGATGCAATGTTTTATTTTTTTTTCACATTTCCCATGTTATGATTATCATGATATATCATGCCTTATTATTAATGTTCCTTTAATTCCATATTAATATGCCAATTTTATAACATATGTTATATTATTCATGTTATAAAATGTTTATTACCTTACTGGGATTTATATATCACCCCTTTTTTATGTACATCCCTAGGTTATCCCATGTAGTTTTAAAAGCCATGGAATTTTAGAACCATGTTAAGGATGTTTTAAATAATGTCATTGTATACCATGTTTAAAATGTTATGATATGTACCTAATTACCAAAGAAACTATACTACTCAATATTTCTGGTCATATTAAGTGTATTTTTATGTAAAATATCATGAATTAATGTTTAATAATGAGAAGGGTTATTATAGTTGGTATCATAAGAAAAGTTTAGTTATTTTTGGGATTAGGATTAGAAAACTCTAGAAAAAAGACTCGGGGATAACTCTAAGTATAATAAAACGTCCCTAAATTTTGGTAAGTATATAGAAGGTGGTTTATCAATAAAATAAATCCCTTTCTAGATACTAAAAGTGGACTTGGTTCTGACACAAATGTATATAGAGGTAATAACTTTGACAAGGTGTGCCGATCATGACTCGGCGTAACCTAGTACAAGACAACGGGCCTTACTACGCACCTGGTTTGACACTCCTAGAGGATATTATTTAGTAAATCCATAAGATCATTTCAAACCATTATTAAGGGAACAAAATAAAATTCCCATAATAATATATGTTAGGAAATAGATCATAGATAACATAGAATGAAGCCTAGAAATATATAAGTTAAGGAAATAAATTTAATTTATAAATTATCCCTTTAATGTCATTGGATTCCCATTTATGTGTTTGATAGTTTGAAAATTATCATCCCTAAGTTAATTTTGGATGAATTAAATTGTTAAAACCAGAATAAAAAAGTGAAAGGTAGGGTTATCATATATAGTTATACGCATTCCTTCATATCACAAAAGTTTAGTAGAACAATTCAAATACCACCACAAATCATGGAAGTGAATTTATTGATAAAAATGGAAAATGAATAAATTTTTAAATACCGAGTATGTAACTCTTCCCATATCAATATTTTTAGGTTTAACTTCCCAAAAAACATTTTCATACCACCTTTGGTATAATTTGATGAAATTTTGGTTATGTATTTTATTTACCTATATAGATCCAACATAAATTTCTACAATAAATAAATCTCTCTCTATATCATGAATTGTCCTCCGATTCTGTATAAGTTAAAGGAGAAGGATGGATATTTTTTTAGCACTATCTTCTCAAGCATGGATATTAATTCCCTACAAGAAGTCGTTTCTAGATAAAATTAGTGATTTTAAGGAAATAATTATCCTCAAATACATGCCTATTATGAGGGAATATTCTATTGTGTTTCTTGAAGAATTTCCTAGTCTACCTCTATGTCGAGAGATTGAATTTTCAATTGAGATTATACCTGGGGAATTTCCATTATCAAAGAATTTGTATAGTATAGCTACTGTGGAACTCAAGGATCTAAAGAAACAACTATAGGAGAATATGGATATAGGGTTCATACACCCATGTGATTCACCATGGGGTGAACCGGTCCTCTTTATCAAGAAAAAGGATAGGTCAATGCACCTTTTTATTGATTATCATGATCTCAACCAGAACACAATAAATAACTAGTATCCTTTTACATAGATTGATGACTTGTTTGATCATATATGTGGAGTACCATAATTCTACAAGGTGTATATATGGTTGGTATATTACCAAGTTAGGGTGAAGAAGGAGGATATCCCCAAGAATAATTTTTGTACAAGGTAAAAGCACTATAAGTTCATAGTAATTCCATTCAGAATCACTAATACTCCAAAAATATTCATGGATTTGATGAATAGATTCTTTATATATTACCTTGAAAAATTTATGGTAGTATTTATAGATGATATTCTAATATACTCCAAAATAAAGGAGGAGCATGAGGAGTATCTGAATACCATGCCAACAACCTTGTGAAAGGAGAAGCTTTATGAAAAGTACAAAAAATATGAGTTCTAGTTAAAGTAAGTCTCATTATTATGGAATATCATCATAAGAAATTGGATATATATATACCCTTAAATGGAAAAATAAATATAAGGATGTTTGAGGATAACATTTGTGGCGTATATTTGTAGTTTCCTTGGTTTAGCTGGGTATTATTATTGATTTGTGAGAAATTTCTCATGATTTTCAAACACTCTAACCAAGATAACTTAGAAGGGAGTCAAGTTTACTTGGAATTATAAATTTTAAGAGAGCATTAAGGATCTTAAAATGAGGCTTATCACTACACCTTTTCTTACACTACCCAAAAGTGGAGAGATTTTTGTGGTATTCAATGATGCTTAAAAGAAGGGATTGGGATGAGTGTTAATGAAGAATGAGAACGTCATAGACTATGCTTCAAAGAAGTTGAAAATTCTCAAAAATAACTACTCAACACATTATCTAGATTTGGATTCCATGTTCTTCTCTATGAAAATATTTCAATACTATCTATTTGGGTAGAAGTTTGATATATCTATGGATCAAAAAAGCCTCAAGTATGTATTCACATAGAAAGAGTTGAATATGTTCCAATGAAGATGGTTAGAGATAATCAAGAAATATCACTACTAAATTTACTACCATAATTGGAAATAAAATAAAGTGTAATATTCTCTAAATAGAAAGGATCCAACCATTTTATCATTGATGAAAGTTGAGAAGGATCCGATCTTCTTATACTTGAAGAGGATGAACATGGGAATCATAAGAAAATTAATATAATCAATTCTTTCACAAATTAATTATGAACCATCTATTTTTTAAAATATAAAGGATTACTAAAGGGATGATATACAAATTTAGAATAAATATGAAACTAAAAGAAAAGTTAAATCCTTGGAGTTTAGTGTTAATGAAGAAGGAGTTTTGAGATTTGGGTCATGCTTATGTGTACTATCAAATCTTGAGTTAAATAAAGAACTATTATATGATGCACATAGTTTGAATTTATCCATTAACCTAGGAAGCACAAATATATATCAATATCTCCAAGAAAATTATTTTTTAGAAATATGAATAAGGAGATCACTGAATATATATCAAGTGCCTGGTATGTTATCAAGTGAAGGCTGAAAGGTAGAAGTCTAAGGGGATGATGCAAAAATTACCCATACCAACATGGAAATGGTAGAACATCACCATGGAATTTGTCACTATAATTTTGAATAAATTGAAAGGAAACCATGATATATGGGTTGTTGTGGATTTTATTACAAATACATATCACTTTATCATAATTAGAGAGGATTTTTCACAAGATCAACTTTCATGAATATACATAATATAGGTGGTAAGTTTTCATGGGGTACCATTATCAATTGTATCTTATCAAGATCCAAGAGTCACCTAAAAGTTCTGGAAAAGTCTCTAGCATGCTCTAAAAATTAAGTTTAACTTTATCATGTCTTATCAATCTCAAAATGATGGCCAATCTGAGTGGACTATCCAGACACTTGAGAACATGTCAATTGACTTAAAAGAAGTATGTGATCAACATATTCCTCTAGTAGAGTTCTCTTACAATAAAAGTTTCCACTCAAGCATCCAAATGGATCCTCATGAAGCCCTTTATGGGTAGAGGTGTTGAACACATGCATTTTGGGATGATGTTTTGGAACAAAAATGGCTAGGTCCTGAAATGATCAAGGAAATAGTAGAAAAGGTCAAGAACATTTAAAATCACATCAAGGCTACTCAGAGTCAAAAAAATATTTATGATAATAGTCATCAGTGATACCTAGAGTTTGATGTTAGATACATGTTATTCCTTTACATATCTCCATGGAAGAAAGTTATGATATTTGAGAAAAAGGGAATACTTATTCAAAGATACATTGACCCCTTTTTGATACTTGATCAAATCAGAGTGGTGGCCTACTAACTTGTACTCTCACATAACCCATATCATGTATATGATGTACTCAATGTATCCCTATTGAGAAATTACATACTAGACCCCTAACATGTACTCAATATAGAGGTTTTATTATTAGAGAATGATCTTTCCTATGAAGAGAAGCTGGTGAAGATCTTAGTTTGTAGATAAAAAGTTATAAAAAATATGAAAAACACCTTTTCAAAGTTTTGTGGAGGAACCAAAAGATTGAAGAAGCGATGTGGGAACCCTAGGAGGTGATGAAATAGAGTTACCATCATAGGTTTTATTGTTTCAATTGAAAATTTTGAGGGTAAAATTTCTTAAGGGGGAAGATTGTAATGAACCAAACTATTCTAAATAAAATTCCCATTTTCATTTAATTAAATTTATTATTATGTAATATGGTTATAGAAAACACATGAACTTATTTTTTTAATTATATCATATTGGATTTAAAGTAACATTAAGTATCTTTACCATTGATAATATAGTTTTTGAGTAGTGATCACATGATTATTATAAATATAGGGTTTTAACAAATCAAATTGACATAAACAGAGGAAGTGATGGCCTTAAATAGTAGGATTTTACCCTATTAAGAACATCTATCAGTGATTCCAAAGGAGATAGTATCACTAATATTTTCTCTTGACCAATCCCAATCCAAGATCCGACAAATAAAGAATGAGCGAAACCATTTATGGGTGAAGTTCAAGATCATCAAGATCATAACCCAAACCATGTATGTCGAACCGCCCCATGAAAGTCCCACCATTGTGCACCTTACTCTTAGGATGTTTTTTGGTATATTAAATGGATATGTATCAATACCCTATAAATATGAATATTTACATTATTATTTTTAGTATAATGAATATATTATTGTTAGATTGTAAATGCTTTTTATTTTGATACAATAAACCACAAATTGTATTTTTGGTTAATATTCAAATTCAATTAATGAATTAATGGATTAATGGATTTTTTAAATAAATAATATTTTCATATTATTAAATAATTTTTATCAAATATAAATATTCATATACCTTTTATGAAGTCAAATGTAATTTTTTAAGGGTTAGCAAGCTGTTATTATAAAAAACCCATCATTTCTCAATTAATTTTGATTAATATTTTAAAAGTGAGAATTCACATATTTAGAAATTGTTTTATATAAAATTAATATTATTTTTGGAATCAGAGTGTTGAAATAATCCAATGGTAAATTTTTCATAATTTTATAAGAAAGTCAAATTTTTGAGTAAAAATTAAATATTGTATAAATATACTTTGTATATTATGACATCATAATGAACCAAAAGTTATATAATAAATACTATAAATGGTATCCATGACCAAATATATGTTTTTAATTTAAAATAATGCGATTTTATGCCTATTTTATTAATTTTATAAATCCTTTATGAATCCTCAAAAACCATTAATATATTTGAAGGGTATAAAATAATTTCTTTGAGAGTATGAATCAAATTCACATAATAAAGATTATTTTTTTTATCTTTGGATATTTTACTTATAAAATAATGGAAACCACTACTATTTGGTAGAAACCATGGTATGGTTTGTGGATTTTGTGTTTTTATTATGTAGAGTCCAAAACCTAAATAATAAATAAATCCCCTTCATTTCCTATATAAACCCACCAAATATCCCATTTCTCTTCCCTAAATTTTTTTGGATCATATCCATACTCTTCCACACACTCTCTATTTTCCTCCAAATGTTCCCCAAGATCTCAATAATCCCTTACCAATCATTTTGAGTCACACACTCAAGTAAGGGATCTTTTACTCTCCTCTTTTTATCAAGCACTTCTTTTTGTAATGTCTCTAAATTTCCCTTTTTCTTGTGTTGGGATATGTTCTTACATAACCCCCTTACTTTCCATTTTATGTATTAATAACTAGAGCTTCCTTTAACTCTAATTAATCCTTCCATGATCTATAATGTAGACCCATTACCATGCTGAAATTTAGTAAGGAATTTATCTCTTCTCATTTCCATTCAAGCACTTATTTTATATTAGGTCTCTTAAATTAAATTTTATTATGTTGGGATATGTTCTTACATATTTTACATAATTTACATTTAATGTATAAATGATGATATACCTCTTTCACTCTCATTAATCCTACCATGATCCTTTATGTACACCTGTTACCATGTTGAAATATAGTTTGGATTTTTTACTTTATTCAAGTTTCTTCATTAAATTATAACTTATATTTAAAATTTCTAATGATGGGATATGTTTTCACCAGTTCCTATCAATTAAAATTTTATTTCTATGTGATTAGATAACCCATTGTATCTCATCATCCCATTTTTATGAATCTTTATGTGACATTGTTATGATGCTGAAATTTCATCTTGATTTTCCATGCCAAAAAAATTGTGTTGTGAATACCATACCCATTTCCTATCAAGGTTATTCATATTTATGGACATATAATTTTTATTAGGGACTTAAATGAATTTATTCCACACTTATTGATCATGGAATAAAAATTGATGATTTTTTAAAATGTTTTACGCTCTATGTGGCACACTTAAGCATGAGAATGAAATGAATGTGATGAGTGTGCCCAAAATTATATACTACTCAAATGTATTAGTTAATGTTTAGTATCATGGTACGTCATGTTAGGATATGGAGTGAACCTAATTCCTTTATGGGACATTTTCTACCATGATGTCTTGGTAGTTTATCCTCAAGCTATGTTTATAATGCAACATTTTAAGTTGTTTTCACATTTCCCATGTTATGATTATCATGCTATATCATGCCTTATTATTCATGTTACTTTTATTCCCCATTGATATGACTATTTTATAACATGTTTTATCTTATTCATGTTATAGCATGTTTATTACCTTAATGGGTTTTATATCTCACCCCTCTCTTATGTATGTCCCCAGGTTATCCCATGTAGTTTTAAAAGGCATGAAATTTTAGAAGCCTATTAAATAAGTTTTCAATAATGTTGATGTATACCATGTTTAAGATGTTATGATATGTACCTAATTACCAAATACACTAGTATTATTGATATTTTAGTTTATATTAAGTGTAATTTTGTGTAATAAATCAGGTATTAATGTTTAATAAAGGGTATGGTTTTTTATACTTGTCGTGATAATAATCTAGTCTCAACACATATTTGAATTCAATAGGATATGGAGGTTGAGTTACCACATAAATTTTCGATAACTAATTATGCTCAAGGGGTAGTCCAGATGGTGGTACCCATAGAACTACTCAAAACCATCATGACTCCAGTAGATTAGATGAAATCTATGGAGGGATGATGTGACCCCGTATAGCTCGAGAGGAATCCCTAACTAGAGTGGGAAGAAGAGACTTTTACCTCTCCAAAATTTATTAATTCTACCTTCTCAACCTTCAAAGGCATGAGGGAACCAAAACCACATCTCACACACTTGATGTCCTGGTGCAACCCTATGATGCCCCCTGAGATTAGAAAGATGCAATGAAATTAATCTAATCTATGGAGACTCTGGTTAAGAAAGATTTTATTTGGTATAGAAGCCTCCTAGTAGGGTCATTATCAAGATGGTAAGACCTTCATCGTCAATTACTCTATCAATTTAGAATTTTCAAAAGAAAAATAATGATTATCAACCTCAACATTTTTTACTTGAACAAAAATTAGAGAGTTTCTAACTTTATCACTAGATATAAAGGTTTAACATAATCACTCATCATTCCACTCCTATAAGAGAAGTTGTTAAAATTTTACATCAAGAATATTTATGAGGATCTGCATACACTATTGATCCTAATGAAATACCCTAGTGGATTCCAAGAGTTCATAGAAATATAAAAATGTCTAGATATTCCATTTGGTGAACCAAAGTCAAATCTCAACCCATAGTCATGGAAAAATAGAAAATTTCTGGAAAAATAGAAACTATTAATGTCACACTAAAGCTAGTATTAGTACTCATCAAAACACTTAGGCTGACCTTGTATCATCTAGAACTTCTGACTGAGTGAGAAAAATTGAAAAAACACCCCTGATTGGAGGAAAAAGAGATCATGGATATCAAATTTTGAGGAATGTAAGAACAAAATATATACCTTATGGAATGAATAGGTTACTGGGTATTTACTCATAGTAATGGAAAAAACCTTTTTATGATACTTGATCCTATGAAACCTAGTGAGGTCGGTGCCAGTGGTCATCTTGAATGTTTCCATTTTCATAAGATATTGGATAAAAAAATAAATTATTTATTTCTCTACAAGGAAACCCTATAAGGAGTTATTTTATCTGGATAGGTGATGCTGGGAAATGGTCCAATGCAAGTTTCCAATGTGACCACCACCCAACTAGAAGAAGAAGGTGACTAATGAGATGTTATGTCTAGGACTGAATAGATGTTTGATAACTGGATGAACAAAAAGATAATTGACCGAGATCACACTACACTCAAAGTGCTTCTTCATGGACTGCTTATGATTCCAACACCTAAGGTGATGACATTAAAATACCCTCTTATAGGTAGAATTACTCATCAAAAATATGAAATGGAACAATTAGAAGAGTCTTATATATTGCCAACATAGGCACTATCTGTCACAAATTTCTTCCCCTAATATTTATTATGGAAACCTTCAAACCAAATAGAATCATCATCAGATGACGAGATCATTTCTAGATTTATTAATGTTACTCATATAAGAGACCCTTTCTATGATGATGAATATTCCCATGAATCTGAGTTCCATATACCCGATCAAGGAGCCAGAAGCTAAGGCCGTTGGGGATGACATGGTTATTACTGAATTCAATATTTAGTCCACATACATACTAAAACATATATCCAAATTATACCCATGGGTGATAACTTCAATAATCCCAACTAAAGCATGGATATGCCTCATAGTCTTTCAATAGTCATCTGGACCCAATTATTTTAGATGAATAACTGATGAGTGTACAATCATCTGATGAAACCAAACAAAGGGGCACACCATCACTAGAAATTATATTATAAATAGATACTAATTCAACCTTAATTCAAGTTTAATTCCCATATAACTTTAGAACATCATAACCTAGGTTGAAAAAAGGTGAAACCCCACCCTGGGAAGCACCGATCACAGGTAAATAAACATGACTATCTGTAGTAGTGAATGACTATCCTAGACAAGATACAAATCCTATATTCTCTCCATATTTCAAAATAGATTAGGCAGGTTTGGGTGTATTTTTGATTCCTAATAAATGATAATTATCAAAATTATAGTTAGATAAAATACCTAGGAGCATAAAAATCATTATGATGGAAAAAAGGGAAAGAAGGAAGAATGACCCACTAGAGATCGGGTTGTTAGGTTAGGAGATCACATAAACCTTAATGAGAGATGATATTTCATGACTCTACCATGATGATTGTTCATCACATCAAGGAATAGACATAGTAGTTCTCCCTAACATGCTATTCACACCATCTCATGATACTAGGATTATCATTTGATGTCCAATATATTCATGGTGGTTGAACATAAAAGTATGCTAAAAAGGTTAGGATGCTATTGTGAGATCCAGACTTAATAACGTGATGCCTATAATACATATGGTGGATGAAAAACAAGAACCTTTTCATGATCAAGGATTTACATGATGGGAGGATAACATGACCATTATTCTTTATGTGACTCCCTCTTGGGTCATGTGATTACCCCATGACTATTAGGAAGAATGACATAAACTAGTGGATTGACTATCCATGATAAGGTTGGAATGTCATCACATGATCAATGGATGATCATATGATTTCCAAGAGATGTGTGGTCATAGAAGACAAAAGTAACATGAAGAGGTTGGCATATTGTCACCTAAAATAGACTTGATCATGCAATGTATGGTAGACATATAAAGGCCAATTTACAAGGGCCTTAGGCTATAAAATCCTTCAATGTTAAGAGGATCACATAATGACTACTCTTTATGTGATTCCCTCTTAAGTCACATGATAGAACCATGAAAACTAAGAAACAATACTTGAGAAATAAGAGTTACTATCCCTAAAAATTATGGCATGCCATCATGTGATCTAGGATTGACTATGTGATTTCTTGTAGACATAGGATGATCATACACTAAGGGAATCTGAAAAAAATGATTTCCATGATAATTTTATGACACAAATTAGCTAGATAAAGTGGTTGTATATTGATAGTTTAAAATGTGGTGGTGTGACCTAATACTGATTACACGATGTCCCCTAGAGTCATGCTACAACCCCTTGAGATAATCAGGTCACATGACTCTACACAGTAAGGATGGAAATGACATACCCTTCTCTCAATTTCTGTTTATCACGTGTTTAAGGGGAGTAGATCACTGATGATGTATATCTTGGTTACATGAAGCAAAAAATACATTGATAAATTATGTACACGGTCCTTACTCCAAATTAATATGGGATACATGGCTTTTCCACCAAGAAAAGTGACATAGATATAGGGGGAAATTTCTATAAACCCCCCTAGATAGAGAGAAGAATAGGAGAACTAGAGAGAACTTACCTAAGAATAGGAATCATGTGATCATAAGTGAATTATGATTAAACTTGTCTAGTGAGTACCTTCAGTGAAATTTAAATAAGAACAAATTGTGAAAGGGACTATTATAAGAAACAAGAATGAGATCAAGGGATGAACTATTGGTTATGTGACGAGGTAATGAAATTATAAAATCCATCAAAAATTTCAGGATTACACCATCCTCATGTCTCGAGATTCTCATGTGACTCCTAAAGCTTCATGTGAAGAGAATAACTTTATTACCTTCATATGGAGCACATGATCATACTTACTTCATACAGAGCACATGAACCTATGAAATCAACCTAACCACATGAATCCCAAGGTTGACACCCATTCACTCCTAAGTCCTTACTCACTCATAAATGATATACCCCTTTAAAACTCTCCAATACTCCCAATCCTATAGGATCTAGGATCCTTGTAATCCCAATTGCAACTCCTTACCCAACAATGGGCTTGGAATATGTAAAATATGATGATTTTTATTCCCATTATAAGAAGAATCCATAGGAAACATTTTTCAAGGTTCAATCCCCATAATTACCTCATAAATACCTTGTTTCCTTTACATCATAACACATCTTATGAATGACTGTTCCTTTTTCTTGTGGATTCATATTCTATGGGGGATTGTAATCACATTTTTAAGGAATACTTAGTACATAATATATATACAAACCCAATCTCGTATCTATTATGACATTTTTTATCTTCTGCAGTCTTCTATTTCCTACACCGGGCATAGAGATGTATGGTGATAATCTCGACAAACTATAAAAATTCCTCCAAAAAACAGGCATATGTCCAGGTATAAGTCCCTAGATTTCATAAACCATTGAGAAATATTCACTTTTAGTGTAATCATCCTTCCCTACCTATCATCTGGTCAGGAATTTATGAAATACAGGGACTCTGATTCCTGTTATAATCGGTATACATAGGAAACCTTCCTAAGTAATGAGATCTATATCAATTATAAACATGATGCATTTCTTTATAGAGTCATATCATTCATAGGGAATCTAGTCATATTCTATTAGGGAAACCTAAGTGTGTAAGAACAACTCACATATTAGGGAAACCTCATCATGTATAACCTGATAAACTATCAGAGAAACCTCAATGTGTAATCCCAACTCTACTATTATGGAAACCTTAGTGTGTAATCCCCACTCAAGCATCAGGGATACCTACGTGTGTGACCTCCACTTAACTATTATGTAAAAATCAGTGTGTAATCCCCACTCAAATATCAGGGGGACCTTAGTGTGTAAGATCCACAAAAATATTAGTGAAACCTTAGTGTATAAGCTATAGAATCCCACATTTTTGGATCATTAAAAATTCTTTGGGAGTTTGAACTTTTCATTTGGTTGAGAGTACATATCTTTAATTGAACTTTAGAATTAAAATAACATCATTGGAACAGTTAAAAAGTAACATTTTTATGGAGTTTTTGTCCTGATAAGGGTCTTAGGAGTTTGTAAGAGTTTTGGGGATGTCGGGCACTGAGAACACACTTTTTAAGAGATCTAGATAGGGAAACATAGTTTGTTTAAACCATACTGCCCTCTTGGATAAACTTTGTGACTCTTAAGGGGGGTGTCACACTATTTTTTAAACCATGAAAGGTTGGGAGAACAGTCATAGAAAATTTATGAAATAAATTTCAGAGGTGGGTTCATGGGTTGAGAATGGTTTAACAATATGTGCACTTAGATTTCATGGTTAGTGACACTTAACAAGTAGCACCACATAATTGGTGAATGATTATCCCTACCTGTGTGGCCAAACCATGCGAGGTGTGGTTCTTGGGAAGTGTAAGCTATATGGTAGGCACAACATTATCCAAATCATGTGGACTATCCATTCACCTAATTAAGTGGGATAAAATGAATGATTTATCCCTCCAAACATTTAATGGGTTTCACCCTTTTTTCTCCCTTATTTTCTCAGGATATCTCATGCACCTACACCCCTTCCTCTTCCTCTACCTTTGGTGGAGATCCATCATTTTAGCCCCAAATTAAACACCATCGGGTGCATTGGAAGCATATTAGTAAGTATATGACTCCTCCTCCTTCCTTTATTATGTTATCTCTCCATCTCCGATGCTATCATTGAGTGATATAATTCACCCTATTTTCAAGGTTTTGGTATAATATTCCAATTTATATCATTATAAATCAAATCAAATCTTAATATTGGCATGTTAACCATCCTAACCCTGAGTTATGTGGTCTAGTTTCTTTTCTATAAAGTCTTTATTATTTATAAATTATAACATTGTACCAGACACCAGACATTCCATGCATTGGACTTTAAATGTGAAATTAATTTTATTGGACCTAATACCTAAAATTTAATAGAGGTTGTGTATTAAATTGCACCATGGGAGGATTTTTACATCAAACTGAACCACCATTTTGGTTTGTATCTTATAATTATATGACCTATGCCTCTTCTAAGAAATTAAATCACCCCTTTGTATGTTGTTTCAAATGTCAAATTTATAATTTTCTCGCTATGTTTTAATCACCTTTAATGCATGTTTGATTAATTCTAGTGAAAAAGATGTTTAAATTGGATTTAATGAGTTAGTATGACAACCATGCCTCATTTGGTAATAAAACCACCTGTTAGGATCACTATATTATTTAATAAAAATGGGATATTAAATGGAAATTTTTGAAATGACAGAAAGGCATGGACCTTCCCATAGCCTTTTGAATTTCACTTGAAATGAAATGAACTGATTCGATAATTGAATTGTGATATGGAATTTCTATGTACATTAAATCTTTATTATTCATATTCTAATTGTGACATGAAATGATTTCTAACAAGTCTCTCTTTATTACTTAAATTTAATTGGTTAAATGAATTTCATTAAGCCTTGAGTGATACATGGATTCCACTTTATAGAATGCCTTAGGAAAGATCATAGGATAAATGAATCATGATACACCAGGATAAATACATAGGATCTTTCATTTCACAGATTGGACGAGCTCACTAGGTGGATGACTAATACTACACATGAGTGATACTTGGTTCCCTAGTGGATTACATTAGATGGGCTTGATGTGTAATATTGTTGTACCATGACATGAGTGATACCAAGATCCCTATTTAGTACACCATGAATGAATTAAAAGGGTTATGATTTTATACCATGCCATGAGTGATACTTGGGTTCTCATATGGAACACCTTGGATGGACTCCTACGGTGATGGGTCTTTGTATGTACACCTAGAGAGATACTTGTGTTCCTTCTTACAAAACACCTTACATAGGCTCATGATTCATTTTTATTAAATTATTTAATGTGTACGCTAATTCAAAGAACATACTCGGAGTTTTTCTATTCTTATATTCATGTTGATCTAGTTTAACCCTCTTTTTAAGAACTTATGAAATGAGAATGTTGGAAACTATTGTAATAATATAGGATGCTTAAGTTATTCCTCGGGTCCTGGCTAGTATGACACACACACATATATAGATCTACAATTTATTAAATATATATTGAATATATATATATAAAAATTATTATATATATATATATATACATATATATTGTGTTTTTCTTACAAAGGTATTCAGACTTAGGGCAAAGCAGGTATGGTCATCCAGGTGTGCTTGAGGAACTTGAGCCCGAGTTGATTACTTTTATTTGTTTATTCAATGAATTATTAATATACCTACAAAATGTTGTATTTTTTACTTATATAATATATAAGATTAGATACCCTTGGAAATGGACTACTAAGTATATCTCACACCCTATTCTGTTCTCCATTAAAATAGGATTTCTGAATAGAACTGATGGTTGTAGGTTCATGATCATGGTTTATGCTTATGCTGTTACACTTGTACATGGGAGAATATAAGAATATGACTAAGATAGAGATCAAAATTCTCATAGAGATATCCCTTGGTTGATTTATTCTTTCCATTCTATATTATTATGTATTACTTGTTGAATGTATTCTGTTTCATATTTTAGTATCACAAGGATATGCATGATTACTCTTCCATTTATTATTGATTAGCAGTCATTATATTTATGTTTACTTTCTATATAATGCATCCACTTTTGATTTATTTATTATTTATCAATATTCTACTCTGATCATAAGGGTATAGTCTCCCCATTATACCATCATTGGACCCTCACTACTAATTAGTAGCCTATAGTGTTTGGGGAGGCGTTCTTTATTCCATGTGACTGTATAACATACTGACCCAGGTGCCACACACCGGTTCCCTAATCCGGCTAGTCACATGACCTCAATCATGCCTCCCCATACACTAGAGTCTGCTAACTAGTAGTGAGGGTCTAATATATAACATGGGGAGACTATACCCTCTTTATCAAAGTGACACAATAGTGGAAAATCTAAGTAGTAACCAAAATAAAATCACCAAAACATAATAATATAATAACCAGAAAAAACCTGTATCACATGATGAACCAAAACCCGAAACAATATCCACAACTAAACAGTAGATATGTAATTCCAAAAAAGTGCCAAGTTTCTAAATGAAAAACAAAAATAAAGGCACTAGATACTCCCCCAAGTGGGTCTCAACACTAAGTCAGGTTCCCTCACCCATGATCCATCCTGACTTAGCCATCTAACTTAGGGTCATTTCCATCATCCTATCCTACAAAAAAAAAATTTCTATTTAGATACTGATCAAGAAGAAAGAATATGGAATGAGTACAACTCAGTAGGCCACCACTAATAGTTTCTAAAACAATATCCAGTCAATAAACGTTTATGAAGTTTGATAAAAAATTAAAATGCATAAATTAAATACTTATCACATTTCATTATTCTTTAATTAACCTCATCAATCCCTAGTTTCAAAAATACACCCATACTATCAATACCTACTTCGACCCATTTTGGAGTCTGAACTATCCTCAAGAGATATCACATATCACAATACCATGATTATCATTTACCATTTAATTTCAAATCATATCACAGCTAATTGGAACCAAAGTCCAATGCCAATATCATGGGCATAGAACATCATGTTTAATGCCCCATGGTTATTTGGATCCTATGTCCTTGTCGCACACCTAAATGTCACAT
Source organism: Viscum album (assembly GCA_963277665.1). Taxonomy (NCBI): domain Eukaryota; kingdom Viridiplantae; phylum Streptophyta; class Magnoliopsida; order Santalales; family Viscaceae; genus Viscum; species Viscum album. The sequence continues at coordinate 2,015,137,904 of OY728135.1, forward strand.
GGTTATTTGGAGCCTCAGTCCCTATCCCACACTCTCAATCACATATAGGTATTTGGAGCCTTAGTCTATGTCCCATACTCATTATCACATATGGGTAATTGGAGCCTGAGTTAGTGTCCGACACTCATTATCACATATATCACAATTATCACAATATCAAACAAATCTAAATTTAATATACATAAAAGTGATGCATCATTAAACTTCTTATTAAAAATTCTCATTAAAGTATACATTTTCAATTTATCACAACAATCATAATTATTAATTTCACTCACAAAGAATAATATGAACAATTCATCATTAAACCCTTTTTAAATGATTATTCAAATAACCTACTAACCCTTTAAGGTTAGTCCGAAAATCCCTTTATTTAAATTATCAATTAAATCCATATCTCAATAATTAACCAATTACACAATTACAATTAATTAGCCAACTCCACAATCCCAATATCCCATCAATTCCATAATCACATTATTCTATTAATTAATTAACCAATTAATTAATACAAATCAACCAATTTCAATTCCCCCAATTAAACCCAATTAATTATCACATGGAAAATCAATTAATCAATTCCACAATTCCATAAATTAATTAATCAATTAATAAATTCAATTTAAGTTTCAATTTCTAAAACATGCTAATTGAATTTTCACAATACATACACACAATTGGAATTCATGACTCTAGGGATTGAATTTATACCATATACCAAAAGATTGTTGATGGATTCTTTCTAATTGAAATCACCAAATTTATGTAGAACAACCAATATCTTGATGAAGAATGAGATCTAGATCCAAAACTATTAGAGGTGAAGATCCGTCAATTGGATCTTTGATACATAAAGAATGGATGTTGGAATGCCTTGTAACCCATATGGGTGACTATAAAATTCATAGCAATTTTTTTTGTCGAATTTTGGTGATTAGGGAATAATAATGGGGGGGGGGGTGTGATTTTATTTTAATTTTCCAGGGGTTTACTTTTCCACGTGCACAGTTTCTTATACCGGGTACATGGTTTTCCTTAACCGTGCACCTAATCATGAACCTCATCCTAGGGGGTCATAGTATTCGTAATATGAGGGTTTATAGTTTTAAAAACCATATGAAAACCATGTGAATCCCCTTTTTTGGGTACACATGGTTTGATGGCCTGGCTGCACAGTTTGGGAAAACTGTGTGCCAACCGTGCGATGCCCCTATTCTTTCCAAAATTCTATAATTTCTCCTCAAAAATCCCCAAGGTAAAACCCAACCAAGATACACTATTAAAAGGATAAAATAATACCTATAAAAAATCTCTATACATCACCATAAATTTTTAGGATCATACAGACTGACCGGCTTGGGGCATCATTTTAGTGGATCTCTGGACAAGAAATTACAAAGTGGTATCAGAGAGGGGTATTTTTATTTGTCTTACTATTTTGGGTTAGTATTTAGAAGACTAGGAATGTGTTGGTGAATTTTAAATAGCTGTGTCTTGGAGTAATCATCCCTCACATAGGGATAATACCAAGTTTCTAAGGATGAAACTTTTGTTCACCCTATTTGTTATTTTAACTGATTAATATTTCACCTTAAGAGATTGATGTACCTTTTTTTGTTTACTGATTTATATGATTTATTATATTTTACCCTTGGACCAATATAGTAAGGAATTATTGATAAATGATTCTTTATAGGAACATATTGATTTATATTACATGAAAACTCCATGCTATGTAGGTTGCATTACTTGACCTCCTAATAACATATTGGATGTGACTTGTGTGTATACCATGTTTAGGTGACTATTTAGTATGATTTTCCTATATATACCATTCTTCGGTGGTTTATTATTTAAGTTTATTTTAATTTAACTTCTAACATGATAATATTTTTTGTTATTATTATAATATATGATTGGTTATTAAAGTGTCAACATCAAACTAAATAGTGTTTTCCCACAAATATTTATGGTGGCGTTATAACTAAACAATCCTAACATTTTGATCCACAATCCATTATCTTCATTGGATGAAATATTTATGGTTGTGATTAAATTGATGCTAATAACAATTTATAAATTGTATGGGCCTTTATAAATTTCTAGGGATAATTCATATAATCAAACCTGATAAATGGAATTATTTTATTCTGAAATCAAAGGAAACACTTTATTTCAGTTACATAAATTCCAATTGCAACTTATAAAGGCTTATACCATTATAAATTGGGAATGGAAATTTATCTAATGAGAGTGTTATATAATTATAAAATTTATTAAATTTTGATAAACATATGAAATGAACATCAATTAAATGATGTGTCGTTATAAATTATAAGGGCATGTAGCTCTATAATTTGGGAATGATGATCCATATGAATAGATTCTTTTTATAATTGACTTGAACTAAGTAGGTTGTTCAAGGGTTTTTATGATTATTATAAACCTAAATGGAATTTTACATTTTTGAATGAAATAACATGACCCTAATAGGTCACCCTTATCTTTTATGCTTTAGTATTTAACCCATAGGGCTATATCGATGCTAATGGGTTGGTTATTTAATGTATCTACAACCACATATATGGTGTTAGATATCGATGTATGGTGGAATATTACTTAACCAATCCCTCTTTAAATGATAAAATACATTTATTCTTCTTTTTATCTTTAAATTTATAAGGCTTTAGTTAATTAACATGCCAATAAAAACCTAAAGGGTATCTTCCTTTATAGACTGGGAATGTAATTTTATTTAAATAATCTCAAATTTTGAGATCCTTATGAATGAATAAAAATGATTTGAAAGAATATTATCTTTTAAATTTCCTAATTATGATAGGATTTTAGATAAATAATAATTCATGAAAGGAATTATGAAATGAATTGCCAATGTGCATGATTGAATTAGGTAAATAAAGTACAAAACACTTTTTCCTTATGAATAGTACATGATGTTATCAAAAATGGATTCAAAATAATAGCATAAATGAAATCTTAATGGTGTCCATATCTTGACCCTCATATAAGGGTAGTTATATCCTTCCTTGAGTTTTTCCTTGGATGATAATGTGAATGTTTCCCATATACTTCTTCTTCTATCACTTGAACCTAAGTCATAGGATGTAGGGCCTAGAGATATTTTATGGCATGAATCAAATCAGGATCAAAACCCTATGTTAAGAAGTATGGGTCTATCTAAGTTGTGGTAGAACACTTAGAACTTAAATCCATTCTAAATACTTGTGAACCGTTTGAAATGCGAGGCTCCATTTAGGTGCCATCTACCCTGTGTAGGACTCTTAGTGAGGAAACTCACCCTAAAGTTGATAGGTGGTCTTTTAAAAATACAAAACTACTTAGGGACATGATAATTGTGTAATTCTCAGATTCATTGAATTAGAGATTCCTAGGGCATAGTTGGCTACTTAGTAGGTCTTGTGGCCCTTTTTCTTTTTCAAATATAGGATGAATCATCATGTTGTCAACCAGATTGATCATCATATGATATGATATGAATCTAGACTTAAATATTTTGTATATTCCATACTATTATATTATACATAGGGATAATAGGCCTATGAATAGTATCAAATGGTAAGTCATTATATTGATGAAATTTCGGGGTAGCTCACATTGAAAAAAATGAAATTCCCATAAAGTTTTTAAAATTATATATAAAACAATATGATTTTTGTGGAAATAATTTATCCTTGAACTACTGCGTTTCGATCACAGGTCCTCTTCGAGGCAGAGTGACATGGGCACTAAAGGAAATCCGAATCATCCTAATTCCTAAAATGATGTTATAAAAGGATCAGATGTTGTGACATTCTAATCAATTTATAGGATTCTTTCAAGACTTATGTGATTAATGTGAATGGTCATGGTTCAAAGGAGAATCACACATATGTCTAAAGTGAATTTTATTGATGGGATTTTTAAGTGGATCGTTTTTCTCTATTTTCAAATGGTTCTTGGTAAAAGAATTTTTTCCACATATTTAATACGTATTCAATGGTGTATAGAGATTTATCCATTATATGAGTTCACATTCTTAGTAAATGATGAAAAAGACACTCCTATGGTGGGGAGTTACATGTAAAACGTGTCTTAGAATGTCCTTCCAAGAAGAGAGAGCATTAACAGAGAAGACAATTTGGGAGTGGTCACCTTTACTTTTGAAATCCCGTGAGGATAATAGTTTGGTTTATCTAGTCCTTGATACAATACTCGATATAAAACCCTGTTGTAGGTGTGGATGGAGTCTAGATGCTAATTTTAGACTCTAGGTACTTAAAATACCCAACAATGCGACACTTCTAATGCATTGAAATACTTCCAAGGTATAAAAAAATTAAATGGTTGGATGTGTACGCAACCTTTAAGGAAGAATGAGTTGGGATGGAATTCGCTAGTTATACTTGGATGATCACATGATGCATCATCAGTGAGGGCATCATGGTCAGTTAATTATGATGCGTTAGAAGGTGTAGTTGAGATCCTTCAAAATAAGTTGTCTAGTATTAGTTTGACTATTATTCTTACCTTTAATTGGTTATTGTTAGTTGGAAATCATACTGGGAACTTCTTCATGGATATAACATAAGTGTCTCTAGTTTTATTGGTAATCATGATATCCTGTTAGTGTAATCTTGTCTTAGTGATAATCAATCCTCTTATCAGGACATCATCCAGGACACACTGAGAGAGTGTGGGTTATATGTGGAGTTAAAGAAAAAAAATAAAATGTATTTTAGTTTTTATAAATAGTTAGAGTTTCACTCTGGTAGAGTAGATAATCTTAGAGTAATAGATTGTACTGAGTGATACTAAGATTCCAATATTAGATGGACTCATATGGGATCATAGACACCAGCTAGTTCTTTGACTTAATTTATAGGTTGAATACCACTATTGGGATCTATTACTGTTCTTGATAAATAGATGTCTTATTTATATACTGAAATCTCACTTGTAAACTCTATAGAATGGACTACCTTGTATGATCTACAAAGACTCTAGTTTTTTATTCGGAGGTTTCCCCAGACTATGGTCAAAATTAGATGACATGTTTTCAAGTATGATGATTGAAGGGTGTGGAATCTAGTATACACCTATGTTTGTGCAGTGGAATGATGACATAAATGAACATTTTGGGTTAGATACATCACAGAAATCCATCTATGGGAATCAATGATCATGTTAAAAATAAACTTGGTATTCCCTAGAATAAAGGCATCATAATTAGGTATTGGAAGTTTCAGATGCTAAAGCTGATAATTTTTTAGAGATTGTCAGACAATAGTGGATTGATTATCCTTTCTCTTGTTTTATTGATTATGGATGATGAGGATATGTTTTGAGCACATATTCGGGATGAGACAAGTAAATTTCAAGGTTGGTAGGGGGTTTTCATAGAAAATCTAGTGTAACTAGGCTAAATTTGGTCAATTGGGAATAAAATATTTGATTAGTTGAGAATCATTATGGTAACATCATTAGAATGAAAAGGGAATTATTTCATAGGAAATTTTGATAGTTTAGGTACCATAGCTTGGAATTGGACATTCAATTTTAGAACCTATGGTGTGAAGTACCATGGGCCAGTTGATGAAAGAGATGATGACATGAGAATGTCTCAGTTTATATGGGATTGGGTATGCATCATCTCAATGTTTTGTTTCAAATATGTGTGTTTTCTTAAGTTTCAACAAATTATATACCATATGATTTAAATTATTCTTAGAGATGTGTTAATAATTTATAAATTCAATGAAAACCATTAAATGAAAATTCATTACCCAACTAGGTCAGATTTTGTTTTATTTGTTCCCCAAGGCTTCTTATGGATGAGAAGTTCTAAGGTGGAGAGATTGTAGCATCTCTTGTTTTTGGACCATTGAAAATTCCATGGGAGTTTGAAATTATCATTTGGTGGATGGAATATATCTTGAATTGAGATTTGGAATGTAAATATGGGAGATGGAACACTTAAAAGTGTCATTTTTTGTTGGGTTTATGTTCCATGAGGTGTCTTGGGAGTTTTAATGCATTTTGGGGGCATAAGCACTAAAAAAACACTTTCTAAAAGAGTCAGATAGAGGCGCATGATTTCTTTAAACCATACAACACTCTAGGAGAAACTTTCATCCCTTAAGGGGGATCTCACATGGTTTGTTAAACCGTTCTAGGTGGGGTAAACAACTATAAAAAATGTCTGTAATAAATTGTATAGGTGGGAATAAAAGATGAGCATGGTTTTCCAAATAATTCACCTAGACCACATGGTTAGTGTCGAATAACTCGTAGAACTGCATGGTTTAAACATGGTTAGCCTAACAGTGTGTTCAAACCATGAAAGGTGTGTATCTTGGGTTGTTTGAGATGTATATTTAGTGCATGATTATGAAAAATGTGTGGACTAACCATGTACCTATTAAAGGAAAAATGACTAATTTTACCCTCCAACCCTTAATGTGGTTTCATCCTTTTTCTCTCTCATTTTCTAAGTGACCTACCATGTGCAAACCCTTTCCTCTTCCTCTCCCTTTAGTTAATCTCCCTCATGTTATCTGTAAATTGAATAATGTTGGGCGTGTTGAAATCTTATTAGTAAGTTTAATAATCCTCTTTCTTCCCTTCTTCTACTATCTCTCCATCTATGACACTATCTTCGTGCAAGATAATTTTCCCAATTTTTAGAGTTTTTTCTAAACATATAATTTATCTCATTCTATCTCAAATCAAATCATGATATTAGATGAGTATAACATCCTATTCATGATTTAGGTGGTCTAGTTTTTTCCTTAATGTATTTCTTATTTGTATATTTAACCATTGTGCTGCACATGAGACATTCCATGAATTTCACTTTAAAAGTGAAATTGTTTTTTGGAACTTAATACCTCAAATTTAACAGTTGTTTCATATTAAATTACATTTTGGGGGGATTTTCACTTCAATCCAAACCACCCATTTTGGTGAACTGCTTATATTCCCACGACCAATGCCTCATCTTGGAAATTAAATCACCCCTTTGGGAGTCGTTAAAATGATGAGTTTATAATGTTGTACCTATGTTTGAATCACCTTTGAGGTGTGTTTTATAGCGACTCAGTTTTTGGACCTGTCAGACTTTGGAATATTTCTATGTAGAATTCCAGAGCTAGGCGTGAAGACGGCGTGCGATTCCGAGGCCCGATGTGCCCGAAATTAATTTTATAAAAATATTAAGTATTTTTATACAATAACCGAGGAAAGAATGAGTTATCTCTTAAATGGTAGTTCAGATAAAAAATATGAGGGCACAGCTGCGTCCAGAGCGTTCCATTTACCTTAGGCGGGGTGTAAAAGTTGCAGGCATGAGCCTGCTGTGAGAGAGGTCACCTAGGGAAAAAGTCATCATTTTGAAATAACGACTTAGTGATTTTTATCACTGGAGTTCTTTTCAAATAACATTCGAACGAAGTCTCAGAATGGAAATCTGAGACTTCTGTTGAGTTCGAAATGGGGTGTTTTTCCTATATGTGATATAAAATTGGCGGGCGCAGAGGTTTTGGAATCCGCGCCCATCGGTAGAGTTTCAAAGAGTTTATAAATTGCACTTAAGTGTTGGAATTAAGGGGAGAAACCATTTTCCCTAATCTCTCTCTCTCTCTCTCTAATGTTCTTCAGTATTATTCACTATTCTTTTCCGGATTGAGGAGATACTTCCAGTGGATCGAAGTGGGATCGTAGCAGGTGCATCGTCACCAACAACGAACGACCGGATCGAGGTAGGCTTTCTATTGATTTTTCCACTCCTTCGTCAATTTCATGAGTTTTCATCAAGTCAGTTGTTTAAATTATATAATTTTATAATTAGGATGATGTCCAAATGAACACGACCACCATCCGAGTCTCGTTCTAATTCCGTGTTCGATGCGTTCTTTGTCGTTCTTTGTCTGAATTTTCGGATGCGCCAAAACTCCTTTGGATCATCGATCAGGGGTAGGCATTGAGAAGGCCTCATTTTGAGGATCCCAAATCCTCCTTAGATTTTTAAATTGGGCCGCCAGAGTGGTTATGGAGGCCTATGGAAGTCCCGGTTCCGGCAAGGGGCGGTGGCCGGAGATCAGGGTGGCGCAGCGGTGGAGCCGACTGGAGGTATTCGTTGTGACGCGGTATGCCGAGGCGGAGTTCGGAGGGCCAGAGTGCGGCGTCCAACGGACGAGTAGAGTATGGAGTCACATGGAGCGGTTGGAAGTGCGATGCTCAGGAGAGGGATGAGCATGGGTTTGGAATGGGTTGGAGGCTTCGGGTGTGGCCGGTGCGAATGGGGTAGCTCCGGGAGGAGCCGAACGGGTCGGCGGAGAGGCAGTGCAGGCCGGCCGGTGTCGCGGCGGTGCACCCTGTAGGTGGAAGCAGTGGCATCGAGTGGTGTAGTGCTAGCCCGGGTGGCTGTCGCGCTCCGCCGGCAGGAGGAACCTGAGGTACTGACCTCGGGGGGGGGGGGGGGGGATAAGGACACACGTGTTGCGGGCCCTACTGGTGCGGCGCACGGACAAAGACCGGCCACTTGGCTGGTCTGTTTGGAGGAACCATACCCGAGGGGTACAGTGGTGTTTAGACAGGCCATGGACAACGGGTCGCGGTATGCTGGACCAGAACCGCGGCTGGACCACGGGCCGACGGTCCGAACTGGGCCGACCGGGGAGAACTGGCCCGGTTGGGGCCCTTGTGTTCTAAGGGACGCAACTCATAAACGGCGCGTCTGTTTGATGCACCGTCTATGGATATGGGTTCTTCTCTTCAATACAGATTTTTTCAAATGGGTTTTGGGTTTTTTGGGTTCTGTTCCTGAAGGTGGGTGACCTGAAATTTAATTTAATAATAAAAAATTATTATTAAAGTTTGTGACGGACATGCCTCGCGAGCCGGATGTCTGATTGACACACCGTCAATGGAAACATGATCCTAGTTCTGTGAAGACTTTTTGAGATGATTCTTTCAGTGTTTGGGTTTAAGATAGAGTGCGGACCCCACAGGGCCCAGTTTTCACGTTTTATGATGAAATGTTGCTTTTTCACCTGACATCCATTTGGAGTGTTTAAACACTCGTTTCTGTGTGTTTTTCTGAGGGGATTACAATGGTGCACTCTTCCCGACTAAATTTGGGGTTGAGGCATGGGCCCCATGAGGCGGCTACCAGGCGTATGATGCCTTTTTATGACTTATGCTTCGCAAGTCCGTTCGGGGAAAATGAATATCCTAACTTGCGTGTTTTTTCGCGTAGATCACAATGGTGGCCTCGGTATAGGCCTAGGATGTGTGCAATATGGCAACGATGCCGGTCACTTAGGTTAGCAACATTTGGACCAACAGTGGTTGTGTGTACTCCATTGGTTTGTTCCTATGAGGTTTTGTGTGGCATTACTACCTCAGTATAGGTTTGTGATCCCCTTGATAGGATGAATTTCTCTTAGAGTTGTGGCATCCATCTGGAGGGTTCAGAGCAGTATCCTCTAGCTTCGCTTCCCTAGATCGGGTTCTTGGTATCACTGTGACCGCTTATCCACAGGTGGCGATCCCCTATCTAACAGGTTAATCCCGTAGGGAATCATCGGGAATATGATCCCCTACTTTGTGGGCCATGCATATTAGGGTTGTGGCATCGTTGGTTATATGATCCCCTACTTAACATGTGGTTTATAGTAGGGTTGAAACATCATTGGTTATATGATCCCCTACTTAGCTTATGGTTTCGGTAGGGTTGGTGCATCTTCCGTTCGATCCACTACATCATGAGTTATACCAGATAGGGTTTTGGTATCATCCTAATCACCTTTACATGGGAGACAATCCTCTATCTAAGTGACGTAATCTGTGGAGCACCAGATCGAGTTGTGGTTTCCCCCAGTGGATCCTGGAAGTGATCCCCTATCTGTGAGATCTACAAGTTACCGGAGTGGGTTTTTGTATCCCATAGCGGACCCTAGAAGTGATCCCCTATCCGAGGAGTTTGGTATTTCTACTGTTTCAGCGTGAGGTTATCAGTGACGATATTCTATGAGCGTATATCTCTCGGACAAGTGTCATCTAGGATGGCAGAGCTCATGGAGTGTGTTCTCCTAGTTATGTACCTATCGCAGGTTACGAGGTCAGAACCTCATGAATCTTGGTGCGTGTTTTGAGTATATCTGGATTTCTCATAGTATATGTATGGGAATATACCTAAGCGAATGTTCATGGTGTATATATGGGAATACACCTGAGTTGTGTTGACTAGTCGTGTTTAGCTAAGGATGGTCTCGAGGTTGAGTTTCTCTCTCATTTGGGTTCCCTCTGGCTGGAATGAGATGACTGTTTCCTTTCGGTTTCTCCCTTTTATTTTGGGGATTTTGGGGTTCCTACTGGGTATTTTATATACTCACCCCTACACGGGCTTTTCCCACACATGTTTGTGTCTTGTGTAGACCACAGGTCTTTCGACGGAGTTCCAGGAGAACCCGAAGCAGGCGAAGCTTAGTGTGTGTGACCGACAAGGGGGTTTACTGGAGCTATGCTGAAGAGCTTACCAGCAGGTGATTTTTGCAGTGTTCTTCCTCCTTCTGAGAAGGTTGGACTCTTTTGTAGTCTTCCTTTGGTGGGCTATGTTTTTACCTTTGTACTTCTATTGCACTCTGGTTTGGGATATATGTATGCATGATTTCCCTTTTCAGTTTTTATATAAATATCTACATTTTTTCATGGAGGTGTATGTGGGTGTGTGTGTACAGGTACCTTAGTCTAATACCTCCCATGTGTGTGATAGCCTACTCGGCGCTGGTCCCCAGCCCCTGACTTATTGAAGGTAGGCTTGGGGAGTCACAACTCGAGCCTTGTTGGGTCATGTCGTGACAGAGTGGTATCAAAGGGAGGTTCCACCTTTGGGATCTCTGAGTGTAGGTGTTCTAGCTGTGAGTTTGGTTTGGGTTTCATTGCAACAGTGTTAGGATGTTTTGAGTTCGACTTTCAGGCCAGGGACTCCAGTGTTGGTATGGCGACCGACGTATCCATTCACCAGGACTCTGAAAACCTGCCTTTCAACTCAGAACATTAAGACACTAGCCTCATGGACATAACATCACATGCATCATATAGGAATGGGTTTTTGGGTTTCCCTTTTTCTTCTTGAGTCAGCTCTCCAGATATACTCTTTACCAATGGAGAGTCTTGATTGTATTTTAGGATGCCTCCATGACGACAGCCATCGAGGGTTCCGCAGCGAGACTGTGGTGACGATCCACCCCATGTAGAGGCTGTATACTAGGGCGTAGGTTCTGAGGCTGTACCTCCAGGTGTCCACCAGTTGAGCCACCACATGTCGAGCAGCTGGTTGTTTTGGTAGTGCAGGATGAGGTTGCGCGCAGACTGAGTGCACTGCACAAGTTCCATAGGCACTGACCTTTGAGCATTCGGGGTGACCCAGACCCTCAGGTAGCTGATGACTAGCTCGAAGTAGTCACCTGAGTTTTCCTCCTAGTGAGGAAACCCCCAGATTATATGGTGGTCCTAGCGGCGAGCCTTCTACATGGTTCGGTTGGGCGATGGTGGAGTTTGGTTACGCAGTCCCACGATGAGCGATGCTCACGTGGGCATAGTTTGAGAGGCTCTTCAGGGAAGAGTTATATCTGGTGATGCTGAAGTCAGTGCGGATTCAGGAGCTTCTACAGCTTCGGAAGGAGGGCATGACTGTGTCGGCATACTTAGCGAGGTTTACAAACCTGTCACGCTACTCCCTGAATATGGTTAGAGACCTATTATTTAGGGCTCGGACCTTCGAGCAGGGCCTACACAGAGACATCCAGACAGGTGTGGTTTCCTTGTGTCTGCCCACCTATGCTGGAGTGCTGGAGTGAGCCTTGGTGGTGGAGAGCTTTCTAGCTGAGCAGATTCAGTCCATCAGTGTTGGGTGCGTGGTAGCTGAGATATCGAAAATTGGTAGCCGACGACAGGTGCAAGGGTCTGGATGTGGCCAATGTTTCTGGAGGTGACCCCAGGATGGAGGATCTGAGGCTTAGGCCTCACAGGGCTCGCATGCCAGTTTTGGTCAGCCGTAGGAGAGGTAGTGTTACGCTTGCGATGGTTAGGGACTTCTTGATAGAGATTTTTCGACCTGTCATGCTGTTGAGAGGGATCCGGTCAATAGGCCACCTTGGCAGTGTCAAAGTCTCAAGTTTGGAGGTCCGCAGGGCGGTGGATATGGTGATGGAGCTGGTGCAATAGTGGGAGGTGCTAGGCAGTATCAGATGCCACCACCACCACCCCTAGGTGGTCAATTCCAAGATCAGGGAGGTGGATGGTGAGGGCATGGACAGCTTCATGCCCTAGAGGATGTTGACTCAGAGGCTCTACAGATGGATAGAGGTACGCCTTGTGTCCTTTCTACTTTCTATAGTAGTTTTTATAGACACTATTTAGCGATAATCTTCCCTTTCCATTTCTTGCTCGAGTTTTGTTCAGGGCGTTGGTAAGACCCTGTGTGGGTGTTGTTCGACATGCTTCGAATGCGTGAGAAAGAGGGATCTTTCCCCTTCCGAGACACATTTTTGTGATGAAATCAAAACCATGTGGGCGAGTCAGTGCCACCCAAAGCAGATAATGTTGAGGTGTGGTGGATGAGTCCCTCTGACTTATGTGTTTGGGCAGGGGTGTTTGTTAGAGAACTCGCTGGCGTGGGAGACCCAGTTGAGAGTCTAGTTGCTTTCCTTGTGCTTATGATTTTTTTGGGGACGAAAAGTTCTAAGGTGGGGAGGATGTAGCGACTAGGGTCTTGGCCCTATTAGACTTTGTAATATTATTACGAATAATTCCATAGCTAGGCGTGAAGACGGCGTGCGATTCCGAGGCCCGGTGTGCCCAGAATTAATTTTATAAAAATATTAAGTATTTTTATACTATGCACGAGGCGATAATGAGTTATATCTTAAACGATAGCTCGTATCAGAAATATGAGGGCATGGTTGCATCTGGTGCATGACGTTTACCTTATGCGGGGTCTAAAAGTTGCAGGCACGGGCCTGCTGTGAGAGATGTCACCCAGGGGAAAAATCGTCATTTTGAAATAATGACTTAGTGATTTTTATCACTGGTGTTATTTTCAAATAACTTTCAAATGATGTCTCGAAATAGAAATCCGAGACTTCTGTTGAGTTCAAAATGGGGTGTTTTTCCTAGGCGTGATATAAAATAGGCGGGCACGGAGGTTTCAGAATCCACGCCCATCGGTAGAGTTTCAGAGAGTTTATAAATTCCACTAAAGTGTTGGAATTAATGGGAGAACCCATTTCCCTTATCTCTCTCTCTCTCTCTATCGAATGTTATTCTTCATTCTTTGGCATTCTTCACCATTCTTCGCCGGATTGAGGAGCGAACTCTGGCGGATCAAAGTGGGATCGCAGCAGGTGTGTCGCCAACGACGAATGACCGGATCAAGGTAGGATTTATATTGTTTTTATGATCCTTCATCAATTTCTTGAGTTTTTGTCAAGTCAGTTGTTTAAATTCTATAATTTTAGAATTAGGACGATGGAAAAATGAACACGACCACCATCTGAGTCCCATTCTAATTCCATGTTCGATGCGTTCTTTGTCTGAATTTTCAGTTGCACTAAAACTTCTTTGGATCTTCGATCGGGGGCAGGTGCTGAGAAGGCGTCATCCCGAGGATCCCAAATCCTCCTTCGGTTTTAAAATCGGTCCGCTTGAGTGGTTGTGGAGGCCAAAAGAAGTCCCGGTTCTGACAAGGGGAAGTGGCCAGAGATCAGGGTGGCGCAACGATGGAGCCGGTCAGAGGCATTCGTTGTGGTGCGGTAGGCCGAGGCGGAGCTCAGAGGGCCGGTGTGCGGCAGCCTGTGGACGAGAAGAGTCCAGAGGGGTCAGATGTCACGTGGAGCGGTCAGGAGAATGACACTTAGGTGAGGGATGAACGGGGTTCAGAATGGGTTGGCGGTGTCGGGTGTGGCCGGCGTGGACGGGGTAGCTCTGGGAGGAGCCGAGTGGGTCGGCGGAGAGGAGGTGCAGGCTGGCCGGTGTCACAGCGGTGCGCCCTTCAGGCGGGAGCAGAAACATCGGGCGGTGCAGTGCCGACCAGTCTGGGTAGCTGTTTCACTCATCCAGCAGGAGGAACCCGAGGCACTGACCTTGGGGGGGGGGACAAGGGCCAACATGTTGCGGGTCTTGCTGGTGCGACGCACGGAAAAAGACCGGCCACTTGGCCGGTCTGTTTGGAGGAACCAGACTCAATGGGTCTTGTGGTGTTTAGACGGGCCATGGCCAGTGGGCCACGATGAGCTGGACTAGACCCGCGGCTAGACTGCGAGCCGACGGTCTGGACCGGGCTGGCCGGGGCGGACCGGCCCGGTTGGGGCCCTTGTGTTCTAAGTGACGCAACTCCTAAACGGTGCGTCCGTTTGATGCCCCGTCTACGGATATGGGTTTTTCTCTTCAATACGGACTTTTTGAAATGAGTTTTGGGGTATTTGGGTTCTTCTCCCGAAGGCGGGTGACCCGAAACACTTTAATTTAATAATAAGGAATTATTATTAAAGCTTGCGACGGACGTGCCTCGTGAGCTGGACGTATGATTGACGTACTGTCAGTGAAAGTGTGATCCTACTTCTTGTGCGTAATTTTTGAGATACTCCTTTGATTGATCGGGTTTAAGACAGGGTGTGGGACCCACAAGACTCGGTTTTCACATTTTATGATGAAATGTTGATTTTTCACCTGACATTTGTTTGGAGTGTTTGAACAATCCTTTCTATGTGTTTTTCTGAGGGGATTGCAATGGTGTAATTTTCCCGCCTAAATTTAGGGTCGAGGCATGGGCCCCAGGAGGCGGCTACTAGGCCTATGCTGCGTTTTTATGACTTATGCTTCGCAAGTCCGTTCGGAGAAAATGAATAGCCTACCTTGTGTGTTTTTCTACATAGATCACGATGGTGGCCTCAGTATAGGCCTAGGAGGTTCTCAATGGGTGACGATGTCGGTCTCTTGGGTTAGCAATATTTGGACCAGCAATGGTTGAGTGTACTCCCTTGGTTCGTTCCTATGAGGGTTCATGTGGCATTACTACCTCAGTATAGGTTTGTGATCCCCCCGATAGGATGAATTTCTGTTAGAGTTGTGGCATCCCTCCGGCGGGTTCAGAGTGGGATCTTCTAGTTTCACTTCCCTAGATTGGGTTCTTGGTATCTCTATGACCGCTTATCCACGGGCAGCGATCCCCTATCTAGCAGGTTAATCCCGAAGGGTTTGAGGAATCATCAGGAATATGATCCCCTACATTGTGGGCCATGCATAGTAGGGTTTTGGAATCATTGGTTATATGATCCCATACTCATCATGTGGTTTATAGTAGGGTTGCAACATTGTTGGTTATAGGATCCCCTACTTAGCTTATGGTTTCGGTAGGGTTGGTGCATCGTCGGTTCGATACCCTACATCACGAGTTATACCAAATAGGGTTCCAGTATCATTATGATCACCTTTAAACGGGTGACTATCCTCTATCTGAGTGACGTGATCTATGGAGTACCGGATCAGGTTATGGTGTCCCCCAGCAGATCCTGGGAGTGATCCCCTAGCTGTGAGATCTACGAGTTACCAGAGTGGGTTTTTGTATCCCCTAGTGGACCTTATGAGTGATCCCCTATCCGAGCAGTTTGGTATTTCTGCTATTTCAGCATGAGGTTATTAGTGATGATATTCTATGAGAGTATATCTCTTGGACAAGTGTCATCTAGGATGACAGAGCTCGTGGAGTTTGTTCTCCTAGTTATGTACCTATCGCAGGTTACGAGGTTGGAACCTCATGAGCCTTGGTTCATGTTTTGAGTATATCTGGATTTCTCATGGTATATTTATGGGAATATACCTGAGTGTATATTCATGGTGTGTGTATGGGAATACACCTGAGCTGTGCTGACTAGTCGTGTTTAGCTGAGGATGGTCTCGAGGTGGAGTTTCTCTCTCGTTTGGGTTCCCTCTGGCTAGGATGATCTGACTGTTTCCTTTCAGTTGCTTCCTTTTATTTTGGGGTTTTTGGGGTACCTACTGGGTATTTTATATACTCACCCCTACATGGGCTTTTCCTACACATGTTTGTGTCTTGTGCAGACCACAAGCCTTTCAACGGAGTTCCAGGAGGACCTGGAGTAGGCGGAGCTTAGTGTGCAAAACCGACTGGGGGGTTTACTGGAGTTGTGCTGAGGAGCTTACCAGAAGGTGCTTTTGGTGGCGTTCTTCATCCTTCTGAGCAGGTTGGAATCTTTTGTTGTTTTCCTTTGGTGGGCCATATTTTTCCCTTTGTACTTCTGTTTCACTCTGGTTTGGGATAGATGTATGCATGCTTTCCCTTTTCAGTTTTTTTATACATATCTGCATTGTTTCATGGAGGTGTATGTAGGTGTGTGTGTGTACAGGTACCTTAGGCTAATGCCTCCCATGTGTGTGATGGCCTACTCAGTGCTGGTACCTATCCCCTGGCCTATTGGAGGCGGGCTTGGGGAGTCATGGCTTGAGCCCCGTTGGGTCGGGTCGTGACATGTTTCATTAATTCTAGTGAAAAACATGTTTATATTAAATTAAATGAGTTGGTATGACAACTATACCACATTTTTTATTAAAACCACATATGAGGTGTATTGTATTCTTTAATAAAAAGTGGAAATTAAATGCTAATGTATGAAATTAAAAAATAGAATTGACTATCCCACAACCTTAAAAATTTTATTTGAAATCAAATGACCCAATTATATAGTTGAATTTTGACAAGGAATACCTATAGATGTGGCCTCTTTATTATTCATAGTCAAACTATGACACAATATTATTACTAACATGGACCTATTTATTACTTAAATTTAATTGGTTAGATGAATTTTATTAATCCTTGAGTGATACTTGGATTCCCATTTATGGAATTAATTGTATGGAAACATAGGTTAAATGAATCATGATACATTAAGAGTGATACATGGGTTCTTTTATATACCACATTGGATGGGATCACTAGGTGGATGCCTTATACTACCCAGGAGTGATACTTAGTTCCTTAGTAGATTACCTTGAATGGATTTGGTGGGAAATTATTCTATACCACACCATGAGTGATACTTGGAACCCTGTGTGGAATACCATTGAAAGGATCAGAGGTTTATGCTTGTATATTATTCTATGGGTGATACTTGGGTATTTTTACGAAACAACATTGATGAAATCCTATGATGACAGGTCTTTATAAGTTCACCTGGAGCAATACCTCAATTTATTCTTATGAAACACCTTGGAAATGATCATGATTCCTTTTTATTAGATAGGTTTATTTGTTTTCTAAGTCAAAGAACATAATTGGAGTTAGTCCAAGCTTTACATGCTTGCCAACCTAGTTTTACTGCCTTCTTAAGCACTTATGGAATAAGATTGCCTGCACTATTGTCCTTTATGCGGGATGCTAGTCTCTTTAGCAGGCTGGTAATAAAGAAAGACACGAGGGGGACCAATCATCTGGTTGGTCCATCATCATTAGAACAAATAAACTTATGCTGGACATGGTTAGACTTAACAACGACTAGCAGGATGTGCCTTCAATGTAACGTCTTCAAACTAATTCAAGAAATTCCACCAGTTAGAAGCTGTAATGGAAGATGATGGGTTTGTTGGTCCCCGCCGAGCATGGGACTCAAATTGAATACTGTCGGTTCCTACAACATGAGGATCCTTAGGGGAGATGGGGTGGTTCAAAACTCTCATGTGATAGTCATCATGGCATTTTCTACGCATCTCGGGCATGGTTCTTCACTTTAGGCGGCGGCCAAGGCAATATTTTGTGGTCTATCCCTTTGTCGGCAGAAATGGATCTATTTAACAGAGGCTAAAACTAATTCCATAATCCTTCACAGTTCCCTTCTAGGAATTTTATCTACCCCTTGGGAGATTCACTATATCATCCAAAAGTGTTGAATCATTATCAACAATACCACCAGAGTGCTTCACACTTTGCGAGAGGGGAGCCAGGTCACATACCATCATGCCTCTATTGATTTATAGGGACCAGATACCATTTGATTTCATGATTTACTTTCCTTAAAGCTCGAGGGGGTTAACCTGGTTAAAGGGGATGCTCTTGGTTTGCATCATTTTAGGCCCCCTTAGGCTTCCTATCATGGACTGCTTGGCCCTCTCATCTTTTTATACCTCCCCTTTTATAAATATTAATTTGATTATGATGATGAAATAAGAATGTTGTAAACTCTTATAATTATACAAGATAGTTGAGTTACGGCTCAGGTCCTAGATAGTACCATGTATATATATAAATGGATATTCATGTTCTTACTTATATAGTGTATATATATAAACACATGATTCTAGACACACACAAATATACCTATATATATGGTGTTTTTCTCACAAAGGTATTCCAACTTAGGCCAAAATAGGTATGGTCATCCATGTGTCCTTAAGGTACCTGAGCCCAACTTGATTACTTTTATTTGTTTATTCACTACATTATTACTATAATTTCACACTATTGTATTTTTTTACTCAAATTGTAGATAAAATTAGACACCATTAGCGGTGGCCTACTGAGGATATCTCACATTCTGTTTGGACTGCCATTGCTCTGGGGTATCCAAACAGACCTCATGGTTGTAGGTTTTAGATCATGTTTCTTTCTTATTACATTACACTTGTACATGGGAGCATAAGAGAACATGAATAAGCCAGATATTAGGATTATTATGGATATAAACCTTGGTATTTTTGTTCTTTTCATTCTATCTTGGTATGTATTACTTTCTGAATGTCTTCTGCTGTATATTGTAGTATCACATAGACTTGCATGATTACTCTTCCATTTATAATTGGTTTTCTAGTCACTATATTTATGCTGAATTTCTTTATACTACATCCTTTGATAAATTATTTATTATTTACTATTTTTCTAATATGATAATGAGGGTATAATTTCCCCACTGTACAATCATTAGACCCTTGTTTCTAGTCAGAAGCCTCTGGTGTATGGGGAGGTGTGCTTGAGGTCATGTGACCAACCAACTTGGGGAACTGTTTCAGTGGATCTTAGGTCAGAATTTTACATAAGACCTGATCAAATATTAGGGAAACCTCAATTTATAATACCCACTAAAATATAGGGTGACATCAATGTGTTGGCCTCACACAAATATTAGGGAAACCTCAATGTGTAATCCTCACTCAAATATCAGGGTGATATTAGTGTATAATCGCCACTCAAATATTTGGGAAACCTCAGTGTGTAATCATCATAGAATGAAATACTATGACATCATGTAATGTGTCAAATATTTCACAATATATTGTTCCTCACACTGAACATGACTCATTAGTCTTAGAGAATAATGATGATTTCTCCATTAACATGATGAAAATTCCCCAGTATTGGAATCCCTTCAGATGTAAGTCTGATTATATATATTTTTATTCAAAGGGAAATATTCCTAATGAAGTGTCTTAGGGAGGAATCATGTACACAATCCCCACTCAAAAATATTATTTCATACCCTTTATGACATTTAAATCTAATGAACTTCACGGGTTTTGTCTTTTGTTCTCATATGATACGTATGAACCCAATTCAAGGTTGAAAAATGATCCTAAAACACTAGTATCCTCCCTGGATGAAAATATACTCTAGAGTTCCTAGTTTCATGGATTTGAAATATAATAATACCCTAAAATATAATCACTAATTAATAATGGGTAACAATGTGTAGAACCTATGATATATACAAATTTTATCATTAGTAGGATTCCCTCTTACATGCATGGGG
Organism: Viscum album; assembly: GCA_963277665.1. Taxonomy (NCBI): domain Eukaryota; kingdom Viridiplantae; phylum Streptophyta; class Magnoliopsida; order Santalales; family Viscaceae; genus Viscum; species Viscum album. The sequence goes on from OY728135.1 coordinate 2,015,157,745, forward strand.
ATTCACATCAGTGAAAGACAATAATCAATCATTTTGTTATGGTAACCAATACCAGACTGGGATCTAGGAATGATTCATGAACATATATTACATCCATAATCGATTTACTAAATAGGAAATAATTCCCTCTAATAGGGTACAATTATCCCAACCTACCAACCTCTCGACAAATGTGATTTACTAGGTGTCATTGGTAAGAAAACCCAATGACCAAATGTATTTAGAATGTAGGTCGGTAGAAAATTATAGATGTTGGATCCATTGGGTGTTTCCATAAATAGAAATGATAAACTCAAAATGAAAACTGAAAATATTCCATCACATTCTCACATGGTAAATGATCAATTTTTCATTGAACATTGGTCAACATGCAGTTTTCTAGGAAATGATGTTAACAATACTGAATAAAAATGACATTGTAGAATAAACCCTCACAACTTTGGTAACTTTTGAATCAAAATATTATTGATGTTGTGAACTTTAAAATGATTTTTTTCACCACTTTAATTTAAATAAACTAATGATTAAAGAGATACATATGGAATTTTATACACCCCCCATAAAGAAAACATGTGGTGAAAATGACATAAGTGTCAAAGGATGGGAATTGAGATGATAAATCCCTTACCACACACTTTTTCTTAGTCAAAGATGTTCTAATTCCTTGAATAATAAATTTAGAGTTATTATAAATATATATCATAACCATATTTAGATTTATCTTATTATTTACTATTCATTAATAATTTGTTCTTATCCATTTATTTGTAATCATCTTCCTAAAAAAATATTTGAGTATAAATTTCTCTATTTTATATACATGCTTTGGTTCAATGGTTCTGGTTCTTATACTATGGAAATTATGTCATAAAATGTAGGAGTTTTTTTAAGAGACATAGAAATTTCACATAAAATCACATAATAGGGACACATCATGGAGGATGAAAATAATGTAAGCCAAGTGCATCGACCATGACCAAGCCCACACACTCATAATGAATGGATCCCAAGCCATTAAACAAACATAAGTGATTAATTTTAGTGTTCCAGGAGGCAAGAAAATATGACACCTTCTTACCTTTCCTCCATGTGTGATGAACCTCCTAGCGATTGTTCAGAAGACTCTTGATACTTTAGATGAGGTAACTGATGGACCATGGCATGTTGTTAATATTTTGGATAGAGTTATAGAAAATCAAAGAATCAATTTCCATATACTCCAGACTGATGTTCCTATCCCGATAGATAGAAAGACCATTGAGCCTTGCATGGGCCTCCACCCTAAGGGAATTCTATTGTCCATATATAGAAGAGAATTCCTCCCAGACCGATCCCCTGGGATCACAAAAGACCCCTCCTCAAAGAATAAGACCTTTTGTGAAGGACCACTTGAAATTTATATTTAGAACTAGGGTAGGAAGAATCTATTTGACTAATATACCATGAGAGATCACCAGTTACAATAAATGTGGGTTCAAAACCCATTGGGCATAGGTACTATAGTAGTACTGTAGCGGCGGCAGGGCACTGTAGCGGCGACGGTACTGTAGCAGCCAGGTTACTATTCACATAATGGGAATTGGGCAAAAAATGTGGGCCTACGGGCTATGTAATGGGCTACAAGCCCACTAGGCCTTCGGGCTATGTAATGGGTCTCCCTCTACCTAGTTAAAAGAGGTATTTTCTTTGATTTATTAATAAAAATGAGGTTTCGGCCCCAACCTTTAAGAAAAAAAATCACCACTTACAATGGGAAGGGGGCATAGAATAGGTAATGATAGATCTCAGTGAGGGAGATTTAAACCAAAGTTTTATTAATGACTCGAGATCATCTTCCATATTCCTGGACCTATCCACCACCTCCATCCGAGAGATGAAATATCCTTCATGAAGAGCTTTGTTCTAGGTGGATCAGATGGTCAAACACCCAATCGCTATACGAGCCGACTTTAATTTTTTCTCATTTTTTTTATTCGTAGAACCCAAAAACTAGTTAGAGAGAAAAGTTTCAATGGAAACACCATATTTATTGAAGCCTAAGATTTCTTTCATATTTCCCCAGACAGCGGCCACCCAATATCCATGGAAAAATAGGTGCACCATAGTTTCGACCTTGGGGTCCCTAGAACATGCACATTTGTAAGCAAGGAGGACTCCCTTACACATGAATTCCTTATCAACAGGGACAACATGATCCTTGATGGGACAAACTAAGAAATAATACTTTGGAGGGAGCTCCTGACACCAAATAATTCCACCCCAATCATCCTAGACTAAAGAGTTATTAGAGTCATCTCTTAAAGTACGAAAATATTTTCTAGAAAAAATACCAGATGAGGCATGTGTGAAGATCAACTTATCAGGCTCACTATTGAGAGTAATGTCTCCAAATATCTGATGTTGGTGTGAGCTAAGGACTAAATGGATAAAAGAAGGGAACCTACTTGCTTGAGAGAATGAAATGTTGGGATTTAGACAACCAGAATATCCAAACAACATACCTGACCAATTATGAGACCAGAAGTTGATGTCACTATTCCTAATAATCCATGTTGAGTGCTGCTAGAGAATATCAGCATGGACATGAATTCTTCTCCAAATACCCACAATTCCTCTATATGGTTCATCCATGATCAATCCATACTTGATATAAATGAATATATCCCACATGGAATTTCCCTCAATTGACTCCCAAAACAACCTAGCCTAAATGCAGTGTATTATTTCTTCAAGGCTCCTAAGTTTAATACCCTATGCCTCCTAAATTTTGGCCATCCTTTCCCCTATCGCCTAATGGTACCATCCATCATCATGTGAATCCTAGATAAATTTAGTCAAAATTAACTCCATAATTCTTATCACAATTTTGGAAACACTAATGGTATAAATCACAATCATGGGAATTGAAGTAAGAACACAATTAATGAGAGTAATGCACAATCCAAAAGAAATAGGTAGTTTATATGCACACTTGAGTGATGTTTACATTATTATAATGAATTAAAATAAAATGAAAAAGGTAAAGGTATAATATTATATAATCTCAATATAAATATCATAATCATTCATTAAATCTATCCTTATGTCTATATATTTAATGAATTAATGAAAAATTAATCACATATCTTCATGGAGGTTGTAGTCCACACACACACACAAGTGACATTATCACTTTCCAAGGGATGAAAGGGTAATATGTTAGTAGATATATTATCAATAAAAAATCAAAATAATGTAATAAAAAATGATATATTACTTAATTAAATGTTTAAAACTATCCATATGATGCTGTGATGAAAAACATACATCATAATATGGAGATGGTATGTCAAACGTACACAAGAGAAATGTTTTCATTTTCCATAGGATAGAAAAAGAGATGAAAAGGGTTTTCACATCACCATAATAATATTTCAAAATATAGAAGATATAGATGTTATTATATCAGCATGGTAATAAAATATATAAAGGATTTGAAAGAATAAATACGCATTAAAATGCTCAGTTAAGAGTTATACCTGTTCTTGGAGAACTATCCTTTGGTTTACAACTTATTCCTTATAGAAGTAGTTTTTTGTGTGACCAATAGTTATAGAACATAAAGAGGGAAAATTGAAATTTATTTGGGTAGACATTGGTTGATCTAAATGGAATATGTGGGGTAAATAATAGAGGAAGGGTGGTGCTATTTTTTAAGACATGTGAGTGGAACACTTATAATTATTCTTAATTATTAAATAATATATGTGTCATACTAATGGATAAGTGGAAATTAAAAACAATTAAATATAGAATATATGGTGATAAGGATAGAAATAAACACATATGATAATAATTAATATGATATTTTATAGCCTTATCACAAAGTTTTAACCTTGGTAAACCAATTTTACTCTTTTACCATGTTGACAATATTTTTACCATGGTTACTGTTTATAATAGTGAAAATTTAAACTGAACACATTAATAATTTTTAATATTATAATTCTGAATATGTGATCCAATTTTCATGATTAAATTTAAATTTGTGGAGAAAACTAATATTAATATAAGTTCACAAAATTCAATGAAAAATAATTTTTCAGAAAACTACTTTTTAAGCATAAAAAAATATGATACCAAAATAAAATATAACGATGATGAAAATGGAATTAATTATTTAATTATTAATCAAATATATATTATTTTACCTTAAAAATAAATTAAAAATATAATGGGACTTTTAAATTACATGATTTAATGAAAATAAACGAAAGAATTGAAAAAAAAACGACATTTTTTTTATTCACTAAAAAATCAATCCTTTAAAAAAATCCGAAAAAATAAGCTTAAGACAATTTAAACATTTTTAGTGAAAAATTATTTTTTTTTCAAATAAAATTCTTAAAATTGTAATAAATTAATTCTAATATTATCACATGAAAGGAATAAAAACCATTTTTTGAAAGTGGAATTTTCAAATAAAAAAATGTTATTATTCTCATTCCTTACCTAGTATAAACCATTAGAAGAATAATAATTTATTTTATTGAATATATTTTCTAAATTTTTTATTAAAATTATTTATCTAGAATTTTTAATTTAATTTATTAAAATAAAAAATACATTTCATGTATATAAATAGTTTTCTTAAAAAATAATTCTTTTTTGTCTTCAAATGATTTTGTATTCACTTTTCAAAATTTGATAGTCAATGTATGATTGATTATTAATTTTTTTAACAATATAATAAATAAACATATATTATATTAATACCCTAAATAACGGAAAATACATTTTAAATAAAACATATATAATAAAATAATGTTTGTAAACAATACATATCTATTTAACCAAGAATAATTAATACCGTACAAATTAATTAACTTTACTAATTATTTTCTATTTAAAATTTTTATAATATATTTAATTATCTATTGTAATATTGTATTATTCAATTATGTTCAATTTTTTCATCTCAATATATTCACTATATCATTTATTTTATGGTAAATATGTACTAAAATCTCGGGTTGTTATATTATGCCACTTACAAAAAATGCATTCTCGAAATTTCAATTATTACTTAATAATGAAGATATAAACAATGATTCAATTTCTAATAAACTCAATATCTTAGGTATGATTGGGAAATTTAACATAAATATTTCATAAACTATATATGAATACGTATAAGACTTCTATTTGTGAATGGGTTTCCAAATGTGCATAATTGATTTTTTTCTGCACAAGAAATTTATCTTCCTCTTAAATTTAAGGGATATAAGAAAAATAAATATTCTATTCTTTTATAAATATTCGATTTTGAGAATGGGTTTCCCATTTTATTGATGGTTTTATTCATTTTTCAATTTTGATTATAATAAATAATAACTAAGAGAGATTTTCATGAAAGAAACACAAAAATCAACCTTTAATGAATCAAAAGATTCACAAAAAAAAGACAAGTGATTCCACCTGTATACACCAAAATAGATAGAAAAATATAAGATAATACTCAATATTAATAAACCTTTATATGAATATATATTTAATTAATTCCTATAAAATAAATAATAATTCCCAAATAAAATAAATAATACTTTAAATTTTAAATTCAATATAAACAATACTGTTTGTTTAGTATAGAATATTTTATACCTCATATACTAATTCCATAATCCTCAAAACTAATTAAACTATAAAAAATTGGATTTGGTCAAATTCAAACATTGGTATAATAATCAAGTATTCATCTAGATAATATCTTTAAATCATATTAGAGACCACCTGTTATATTCTTATAACAACCAGATTCCCACTGGGCGTTTTTATTTGAAACTTATTCATTAGAGTGTTAGGGGATGGTTCAATATTCTTAGTAGATATAAAATACTATGTAGATATTAAATAAAATAAATCATTAGGTAACTTTTAGTTTATAATCAAAGTACTATTTACGAAATTATTAGGGACTTAAACATTGATTGTAGTGATTTAATATGATTGGAATTAATCCCTTATCACCTCCTAATGTAAATTACCTTGATTTAGGGTGAATTCACATGAGTATTTCACCATATCGTTAAAATTGAAGCATTGAAATTTTATTTTCCATTCATGAGGTAGATTTCCTTTATCTCTACACCCATAATAGACTCTCACTCCTTTCATCAAAAACCCTAGGAGTTTAATTCCACAATTATTAAATGTTGTAATTTTCACTCTTCTATTTCTTATTTTTTCAACATTTTCCTTTATATAATGTTCATTAAGTTAGTTTTTCTCTTACTTTCCTTTAAAAATAAAATACTAGGGGAATTTATTAATTTAATTGAGGTCACTTGACTCCATATCATCATATGTTGAAAATGTTTGATTGAGTAACACCCTTTTAAGGCTAATATTTATATGACCAAAGAAATAATCAATCATACACTTTTGATTATGTACATAGTCAGTAATATTACTTACTAATCACATAATATTTGATTCAAACATAGAAAAACATTCATTTTCCATTGGTATTAAATATAAGAACTACCATCCCAAATCAACTAATTGTCATAAGTAATATATTTTTCAGTGAATATCTCTTTTAAAGTATCCATTACATACCTTATATTTACTCAAAAAATATATTATTTTGAATCAATATTCACCATTGATTAATATCTATCTCTTAAAAAAAACTTCCATAATGACCTTTTTCATTACATTATATCATAAATCCTTCAAATAATTTCAATGGACTCGAAAAATTATTCAACTACTAATAGATTAGTAGTTCTATTGAAGGATACAATTTTTTTTATATGAAGTAGTCTATAATTATAGTATCATTCGTTGAAGACAAAAGTTTCTCTATATAGACAAGATTACTAGTCATAACTTTCCCTGATATTTTTTAACCATACTATCTCTAAATCCAATATTATATACTTTATTAGGAGGTAAATTCCTTCATAGATTATAGATATTGATACTCTTTCCACTCCTTACTCTAGGCTCCATATTAAATAAATGTCATACACTGTAATAACTAATAACCTTTTGAATTTTAAATTCAAGTGTATAATTCTAAATCCGTTGTAACACTTAAAATAAATGGAATATTCATTCATAGGTAATATCAGAATCATAAGTCATGTATCTTTGGTAATATCTTGAAATAATAAAAATATTTTCAAATCTTTTGTAATGGTTCTTAAAGAGTGTGTAAATTAACCAAAGCATATCCCCAGATTGTTCCTAGACAGTTGTACAGTCTTAGACCCACTCATCATACACTAGGTGAATATCTAGTGGATACTCAACTAACCTTTTTTAGAGTGTATAATCCTAGATGAATATGTATCACAACTATATCCACATTCCAGGATCTATATAGGGATTAAATTTATAGGAAACCACAAATTATCCACCTTACCAAAAAATGATGATATTATCCTATTATTAGACTTATCCATAGAATATATCACACTATTATGTTAACTAATTAATGTTTTCTTAAATATTGTTACCAAGTTTCCAAATAAACTTCTTCTGATAAAAAATATAACACCATAACTCCAATAACCCAAATTGGGGTTTTTAATTTATTATATTGGTACAAGAATCAATGGATTTCACTAATAAGGACTTATCAATTTATTAGTCTTGGAAAACTAGATACATATATGAATTTTATATTACATGGTAAGATAAAAAATATAGTATGATAACCATTCTTACATCCATTAAAATAATTAAAAGATTACTTATTGATATGTAGTCGAAAGGAAAACAAATAAATGGTGATCTCAGATGCATAATAAGGGAAATCATAAAACAATATCTATCATAGAATAAATAAAACATGAATAATATGGAAGAGATAAATAATAATTATATATGACATATAACTATTATAATAAAAGGGAAATATATATATTGATGATATAAGACCATAAATAAATCACATGAATATCTATGAAAACTTTCATAATGATAGAATTAATAGTTTATAAAATCATAATATTTTCCATCAGGGCATTGATCTAATATATAATACAGAAACTAGTATGTCATATTTTAAATACCCAATCCAGTCTATCTCATGATACCTACTGATGCATTAAGGAGCTATATAATAGTCAACACCACCCATTAAATTTATTAGTCCAATTCTTTCATAATATTATTAAAATTAATGACAATATAATACATAATTAATATACATATTTTTATTGAAAATGTAGAATATGATATATCAATATTTTTCCCAGTCAACAACATGATCATAAGTTATACATAGAAATAAGGTGGATGATATAATTATAGTATATCCCTAGTAAATAATAATATTAATTAGAGGATGTTGACATAGATTAAAATATATTTAAATGAAATTTAAAACTTTTATTAATTCCATATTTATAATTATCCACGTGATTATGTGATAAAAAATGAAATACATGACTATGTGGAAATGACCGACCATATGTACACAAGTTAAATGTTTTCATTTTAAATAGGATGGAAAAGGAGATGGTAATGGGTAATAAAGTAAAAATAATAATAGTTAAACATATATAAGATAATTATTTTATCATATCATCATGTTTATAAAATATTTTTTAGGAGGTTAAAGATGAAAGAAACATGAAAACACTCAATTAAGAGTTATACATCATCTTTGAGAACCCTCCTTTGGATTACACCTTAACCCTTATTGAAGTGGTATTTTGGTGAAACCATGACCTCCAGGGAATGGTGATTAATGTTTTTAAGGTATTGGGGTAGATATTTATTTATCTAATGGATCATGTTTCATGAATAAGGGAGGATATGCAGTGCAATTTTATAAGTACAGTGTGTGGCACACTTATAATTATTCTCAACTATTAAATATTATAATTATATTACTCAGGGATAAGTGGAAATTAAACAATTCAATTTAAAAGATATGGTTTTAAGGTTCAAATTAACCTCATCCAATAATAACTATGCTAAAATTTTATGACCTTATCTTAATGTTTTAAACCTGGTTAACCCATTTTAACCTTTTACCGTGGTGACCATGTTTTTACCATGGTTACTCATCATTACGACAAAAAATGAAATTAATCTCATTAATAAATTTTAAGATCATAATTATAATTATTTGATCCATTTTTGAATATTAAATTTTTATAATTGGTAGAAATTAATTTTAATTTAAGTGAGTAAAACACAATGAATTGTTGTTTCTTTAGAAAAAAGTGTTCTAAGAAAAATATATTATACCAAAAAAATAAAATTATTAATCCTATGAAAGTAATTATAAAATTATTAGTTGTAGGATATTCTGTTTCTTTGAAATCAAATATAAAATAAAATGTGACTTCTAAATTACTTAATTTAATGTAAATACACGAAAATTTTAAAAAAATAAAAAACAATATTTTTCTGTATTGATTCAAAATCAATCTTTTTAGAAAACCCAAAAATTCAATTAAAAATAATCTATACATATAGATTCAAAAATAAAGTTATTTTAGCAAATAAAATTATTAAATTTAGATTATAATAATTAAAATATCTGTGCACGAAAGGTATAAAAACTATTTTCATATAAGGGTATTTTCGAAGCATAAAATAAATTTATTCTCATTCGTTACCTAGTAAAAACAATTAGATGATCATTAATTTATTTTAATTAATATATTAAGTATAAATTTCATTAAAATAATTGATCAATAATGATTAATTTAATTTATTATTATAAAAATAAAGTGTGAAAAAATAATATTATTTTCTGAAAAATATATATATTTTACAATAAAATGATTTTATATTTATTTAAAAACATTTTTTAATCAATGATTGACTGATTATTAATTTTTATAAATCGATTAAAAATACTGTTATATAATTTAAATACTATAAATAAAGTAAATTAGCACTTAAAAAAACATAATAAAATACTGTTTATAAATAATTCATTCCTATTTAACCATAAATAATTACAACAATACATCTTAATTGGTTATTCTAATTCTATTTCATTCAATATTTTTGTAATATATTTAAATTTTTAGTGTAATAAGGTATTATTCACTTATGTTTAGTGTTTCATGCATCGCATTCTATTTAATACAGTAATTATTTAAAGAAAAACAAGTACTAAAATCTCTTGGGATATAATGAATACCTAGTTAAAATAAATTAAATCACATTATATTTTAAAATATTATACTCACATAAAACAATAAATATATATCATTTATAAATTCTAAATATAAAATTTTATTTTTCAAATAATTTTTAAAATAATCTCAATAAAAATAAGATGTTATAAATATTTTTTTGAGTGATTTCAACTAAGAAATTAACAAAAAAAATTAAATCACAAAGTGGAATATTAAAAATAAACTATATGGTTCCAAGATTTAAAATAATCCTATCCCCTTTAAAGTAGTCCACTATAGATCATATTTTTTAAAATTATTTGATGGATCCAAAATCTAGATCAGGGTATACCGACTATACTTAAGGAATTCTAGGCTGGACCAATATTCTTCTACAATTATTAATTGGATAAAAAATATAAAGAAAATAAGTAAAGAGCATCAAAGTGCCCTTGTTTATAACATAGGATAAATGAGGAATAGATATGAAAATAACACGAATGTAACTAAAATGTAAAATTAATTGAGAGATCAATGTGAGAAATTAAATTATGGTCTTTTTCAATATATGATCATGTTTGGTTGACCATTAAGCTTCTTTTATCCTTATATGATCATCTAATAAGTTTGAGAGTATATATAGAAATATATGAAGCTTCCCATCAGTTTTTTAATATATAGAATAAAAATAGATTTTGATAGGAATAAAAAGATATTATCTATATGTGTGTTTCATATTTGTAATATAAACACCTTATATGAGTGAGACTTATTGAATTACAGATAACTCTTCTCCAATTAGTTATTAAAATATAATCATAAAGAAATTCTTGAACTGAACATGAAATCCAAGAGTCATTAGATACTCTATTTTTTTAAAAAAAAATAGTAGTTAGAAATAAATAATTTAATATTATATGAAATATTCATAGTCTATCCATCATTATAGACTCCTTAAATAGACATGATAAATTTTTTTCCTAGTAAATTATTCATGGTAGGTGAACTTCAACATGTTGGTATTATAGCGAGTGACTACTATGGTATGTTTGGTAGATCATCTATTGTGGTCAATTAATTAATTACTTCATGTAGTCACTTGAATTTATCATGTATTAGATGCAATACTTCACCATGTTATCATCTATAGTGGATAGGCATGAATCATTGATTTATGTCACTTTATACGGTCATTGATTTTATTCATGTAGTAGATATAGTAATTAGTGAAATTTAAATTCTATTAGGAAAAATCGATCATTTATGTTCATGTAGTAAATACCAATACTCACACTAAATATTATATAATTTGAGATTGATATGACATTTTACATTTATATAGGTCTCAGAATATTTTTGTTACCTTTACGCATGGTTTAAATTACTCTTATATATTCTAAAAAAATCCACATTACCTTTACTCAGGTATATATTTATCAATGTGACCTTTACATAGGTACACCATTTATACAGTAAATTGATTACTTTTCTATCTAGAAAATTTTCAATAACATTTGGTTGATCTAGTGAAACACATGGTTGATCAAATAATATATCATTCAAAAAAAAGTATATAGTCATCAAACACAAAACATATCAGAATTATAATAAACTTGACTTTTTATCACTAATATAAGGAATTACTTAGCTAAGAAAAAACCTATGAATACTTATAGAATACGAAAATATATGGTTTATTATAGTAAATAAACATATAATTTTCCTAGATGGAAATATAGTGAGGAACAACCTTGATTTAAAATTGATATTGGAAAGAAACCATAACCACTTTGGAAAATTTAGATTCAAAACTACATGAAAAATGGAAACATATATAGATTTTAAATCCATTTAATTCCATGAAATTTATTTTAAATGACATTCATTAGTAGTATATACAAACCCAAAATAAAAACAAGTGGTGAATATGAAGCATATCTCTATAAATAGAAATTAATATGAGAAACCCTTACCTTAACTCATGACTTTCATAAAAGTAGTGTAACTTTTATGTAATAAAAATAAACATCTTAATCTATTATGTTTGGAAATTATTAATATATATTAAATTTTATACTCTTCAATTATAATAATTCATTACATATATATTATTTAATATTGATTATTTTCATCTGTGATTATTATTTACTTTGATTATTTTATAACAATTTCGTAATGTTGATTTTGAACCTAAATATTTGATAATGATTTAATCGATAAAAAATGATTAAATCAGGTGGAATAAATTTTTTAAAAATGATTTATTCACTTCCATGTTAATTTTATATAAATTTTGGGTATGATTCACATAAATGGAATCCACGATGAGTGTGTTTTAGGTAATTTACCAATAAAAAAGTTGCTTTATAATGGACAATCAATTATTTATGTCACACATCCATAACCATATTCATGAAATAATCTAATCATTAATATCCTAAATTACATGTATTAATGTCTTGATACTTATTCATGATTAAAATTATGATGTTGGAATATCATTGTTTGTATATGAGGTTGAACTAACCCAAATATAAACATACTATACTAATGAAATTAGTATAAGTTTAGAGTTATATAATAGTAGTATAATTTTAAAATAAATTTAATTATGTTAATATAATATAATTATATAATATAATGATATTTATAAATAGTTTAGTAAAAATTTTAACTGAAAAACTTGGAGAATAACTGAGATAATTGAAAAATTCACTCTTTTTTGAAATATATTTCACTATAATGAAGGATTTAGGCATCCTTATTCTGACCAAAATTAAAACAATTTCTCATAAAACATTAGGAGAAAAAAATGGGTAGGTATTAAGGATATATACTAAGGAAAATATGGGTTTGGGATGGGTTTTTTATAGGTTATTTTTGAGTGGAATTCTCACAAATACTAATTACTTAATGTAAAAGGTTGTCATTTTGAGAAGGTAAGGGAAAAAATGGAACAACTAATAGATAAATTAGGAGGGGAGGTCAATAATTTCCTCATAAAAAAAATTTAAGGATAACTTTTTATGATATTTTATCTCTTTATCCTTAGTTAAATGCATTTACCACATTTTACATTTATTGTGATAACTCAATTTTTTCCTAGCTAAATTATTTATATACCAAAGAATGAAATTGAAATTATAACCTAATTTGAATATTATAATTCCTAATATAAAATTAATATTATTTAATTCAATTTCTAAAACTAATAAAAATTAATTTCAGTATAGGAACACATTAAAATACAATTTTTTGAAAAATTTATTTTAAGTATGAAATTGATTTTTTGATTCCCTATAAAGTAATGATCTCTAGATTTTTAATTTTTTTAATATATATATATATGTATAATTAATTTCATTAAAATAATTATTTAAAATAAATTATTTAAATTTATTAAAATAAAAATATGCTCCATATAGAAAACAATAAACTATGGGAAAATATGTCATTTGACATTAAATGATTTTTTTAATTATTACTAATTAATTAACAATCAATTTAAAAATGTTTATTTATTTTTTTCAATGACGAAAAAATTTCATTAAGTTTAATACTCTAAAAATAGAAATATTAGATTTAAATAAAAATTTAAAATATATAATAAAAATAGTGTTGTTAAACAAAATATTATTTTTAACCCTGAATAATTAAACAATTATTCCACATATTTAATTTATTACTTCTTGGATATTCTTAATTTATTTTAAAAATAATCCCTTGGATTTGATTAATACATTATACCGATACCATTCTTTAAAACTAATAAATTTATCAAAAATATTTCTTTTATAAATAATTTTTTTTAGAATCATTAATATTTTCTCAAGTGAATTAATAGAATTTAATAATATTCTAAAATTATTATTTTTTCAAATAATTTTTTTAATGAGAATATAATTTTTTTGGTATCTAAATAATCATTATATATATCAATTTCATATTGATAATTATAAATTAGTAATATGTTTACTGATATTATACCCATTGGATATATTCAATTTAATAATGGTCATATAATGGATATATTACCCCTACTGCCTCATATATATTCATCTCATTCTAACTTCAAAAATCCCACTTCTCATTCTATTATTTTCAATTTAGTGTTTTAAAAAATATTTTCTTCATTTATGATGTTTTGTTTCTCATTATAGGTTTAGTTATACTATTGGTGATTCTATACCAAAATAATGATCCTTGTAATTTATTAGTTGTAAAGATAATATTCATTTTTATTTATTGTACCATTTTAATTTATGCAATTTTTAGGGGTTTAATCATTAATTGTATATAAAAATATATGGTGTGTAGTACATGGTTTCATGTATTTTTTTAATGTTCCATTATGATTGAATAAAGAAAATTCATTGTGATACATGTATGTATTTCTAGAAACTCAAAAAAACACTACCGAGATTTTCTATCTTGTGTATCATAGTATACATAATACAATCAAAATACACGATGTATAGGACCTTGGGATCTATATTGTGTGTACTCGAGATACATGTTGAAACACCTTATAATTTTTAGATAACATCTCTATGAAATACATGGTACATAGGTCCATGAGGCTACTTGTAAAGTACATAGTTAAAATTGAGCCATCTTTTTCAAGATACATGACATGTAAAGAGTTGTCCATGGAATATGGGATTGAATCATTGACCAGGCATATATGCATAGTATATGTTTAGGCAATCATATCTCTAATACATAGAGTATGACCCATAATAACATGATATGTGATATTTATAAAACTATGTAACCATACAATAATGGATCATAAATTGCACAACCTGTATCTTGGATGTTTACATTGCAAATAGTTGGGAATCCAAAAATTAGGTAATGAAAGCTTCTATGATTGAAAAATCATTGGAGTGATTCTTGGTTGTCTATTACCATTTATAGTCCTCGTTATTCTTTATTAAGGCATGTTTAAGCCTTCACCTAACATGATTCTTCATGACATGAACCCTTACTATGTTGATTATACTGATTACCACACAACCATGTGGTTCCCCACATTTTGTGGCTCCTCTCAACTCCATTTGGTCGAATTGTAGGCAATTAAAAAGGAAATCTGGTGTTTTCATCTTACGATATAGAATGGTGGGGGGGGGGGAGGGCAGATAGGGTTTAATGTCTCTAAATATATTTTTTCACTATATTCTTCATCCATGTTAAATTATTTTCCTATGAAGAAATTTTACTGGATACATTTATTAAATAAAAAATAATTTATTCGAAGGAAGTTAATACTAACATTTTTCATTAATCAAGATCATTTCAAAATAATTTATCACAAACAACAAATAAAATCCATTATTTAGATTAATTAACAAATTTATTTTTTCTAAATTATTATTTGAACATATACCGATAATCAAATAATAATATTAACAATTACAATATTTTTATTAACTAAATAAAACCCCCTAATAAAATGCCAATGTTAAATCCATTAGAGGGAACCAAAAATAATTTTTCCAAAAATAATATTAAAGAAATTAAATTTTCAATTTAATTATCAATAAAATTATGAATATTCTATAAACATATAAATTCATTGATCAATTTCTTCTCATTTTTTTCATTATTGGACATTTATAGATTATATATTCACTATTATTCAATACCTTAACAATATTGTTATCAAAAGAGATTTAGAAGTTCAATTATAGATGAAAATATTGTTATTAAGAAAAAATGAGGTTGAAATAATTAATAAAAAGTGTTTTACCTCATAATGTAAAATATCATTGCTATAAAATTAAATTGTTAATAAAAAATTATTTGACCCTTAGTTTTATTGGATGTTACTGTTAGTTTATCATATAAATTTAACCATATCTTCCTAGGGTATATGGTAATCATATCACCCAATGAGGAATTATATAACATGATATTTATATTATATTTACTAGGTCAACCTATTTTTTAATTAAAGACAAAAAAATAATTGTTCCAGGACTCAAAACCCAGTTACGAAACATATATCTCACCAAAGTAAAACAACCCGTCTTGGATGAAACTAATGTGTCATAATTTACATATATTATTCCATTTAATATATATTATCATTTTCATATATGGGACATATATTATTTTTTAATAAAAATTTGTTATCCCTTAAAATTAGAAAAGCTCAGTACTTCACTAAATTTCAGCCAATATTAAATAAGGTATAAAAAATCAAACAAAAAATCAAAAAAAATATACGAGGTCATTTTCTATCATAAATTTTCCAATTTACCCATTTAGGGGACCCGAGACTCCTTAAATAAAAAATGATCTATGTTCAAACCATGAAAAACTCATGTTGTTAAAGTGTTAAATAGTAAAAAACATATTTTATATTTTCTAATAAAAGGTTATGAAGTTATTTTTATTGATATTAATGATTCAAATATGTAAATTTTTTGATAATAAAATAATTCCAACTATCCATCTTTATAAATTTATTAGATGCATTTTTAATTAAAATTTCCATGGTGACAATACAAAAAATAAGTGGTGTTTGGATCATTAACATTAAATTTTTAATTTTGAAAGTTATATATTGGATTATCTATGTTTAGATTGTATAAAACATTTAATATATTATTGATGACATAAAAAAATCATTCAATTAATAAAAAAAATTTAAATCTATAAAATGAATGAGAATATATTATTCTATAAAAAAGAAATAGAAATTGAATTTCTATTTATGACTTTAACATATTAACCATTTTATAATTATTTAATTATTCAATATGGTATATATAAGTCATATATTCCTACTTATAATACAAGAAATATTTTAAAATTATTATCATGTAGATTTGATTACCAATTAAGAAAATATATTCAATTTCTTAATCAGTTTACATCAATAAAAATGTGTGATGGAAAACCAGTAGCTAATTCCCTTGAGTTAGAATTATGAAAAGTTATTTTTATAACATACACCTATTTATTCTCATGACTCTTATCTTTATAATTGAGATCACTTATCATATTTTAACACCAATCTATTAGTTTATCAAAATAACCTATAATTGATATCAATGTTATAGAATTTTTTTGGATGCCATTCTAATATACGAAAAATACAATTAATTGAGAGAGTATCATGGTTAAAAAAATGTATGTGATAATAAATTTTATTGAATATACTCCCACTAAAATGATGAAACTATACATCAAATCATATTAGTAGATAGGGGCATACATTTCACTAAGTTTTGAGTATAATTTAGGTTTCCTCTTAAAATATATTCATTTAGGTAGAAAATATGTCAATTATAACAAATATAACTGTTTGATAGTTATGTAGAAAACAAACACACCTCATTTGTCAAAAAAACTATCCTAAATGAATTTTTTATGAGTTCCAAAATTTTATCGGTCACCAACAAAGAAAAACCTACAGAATAAAATAAAATATAGTTACAGGTTGATCGTATCATGCGTTCCTTACAAAACATAATCTATGGGAACCTAAATTTTAGGGCCAAAAAAATTGAATAATTATGTTCTTGATCAGTATTTACCTTATAAGGTGTAGGAATCCTAATCTTCTATGAGTAAATAAACCTTTTAATTTTCATTAATTGCTTTAGTTTTATCCTTTTGAGAGTGAATAGTGTAGTCACAAAGGAAATAGGGGTGTTTGGGGCTTGTATGAAGCCTGGAGATCGAGATTTTGGAGGAGGCAGTTGGGCTGCACTATTAGTAGAAATCATGAATCCCAGTATTCATGGTTAGATCAAACCATATGGGGTGGTCCAGTGCACTTTCTAGGGCTACACAGTTTAATGAAACTATGAAACCTAGGCCGCATGCCCATGATTTTTTTGTAAAATATTAACAGAGGGAAAACACACAATCAACACATAGTTTTTCTAATAATGAAAAATAACCATGTGGGAAGGGGTGATAAGGTAGTATTCCTTGAAAAATTGGAACATGGTTTGGCCAACCGTGTGGCCAAACCATGCGACCCTTTAAATTTATGTAAAAAGTAGTTTTTTTGTAAGAACCCAGTTTTTTCACTCAAGTATGGATCCTTCAAATTTTAGTCTAATTATTTTTCTTTTGAACCTAATATATATTCCTAATGAATTAGAAATGGAATAATGGGTGTTCAAGGCTTGTTCAGAGCCTAAAACACATCTTTTTGGGGAAACTAGCCATGTCGCATGGTTGGCGCGTGGTTGGTGCACGATTTTCCAAACCTTGCGAATTTTGTTTTTTTAGACAGAACCATATTTCATGGTTGGTGCATGGCTATGCAGACTAACCATGAAAGTTACCATTCATCCTAGGTACCCATTCATGGTTTGCTCATGGTTTTTCAAACTGTGTGAACAAACTGCACACATGCTAATTTTAGGGTAATTTTACAGATTTTCTATTAATGATATAATTAAGCCTTTTCTTCCTTTAAAATATTAGATCTAGTAGGATTAACCTATTTTTCTCTCATTGTGAAGATATTTGAAGGACTAAGGTAGGGATTGAAGGATCTCTATCATCTCAGATATGATCAAGCTTCTGTTCATCACATTGGATGTGTAACGACAAGTACTTGAGTATGTTTAAGCCTATCTCCTTCTCTTTTTCTCTCGACCTAGTTATCGTGGTGTGAGCAGTTTTCCTCTTTTCTTAGATCTACTCCAATCAAAGCCAAATCAAGGGTCGATACCATAGGAGGAGAGTCATAAAAGCATAATATGGGTGATCTATAAATCATCCCTCAAGTTCATTTATTTTGGAATTATTGTGGGGGACCCACTGATTTCATCGGGTGCCGTTTATTGAATTTATATTTCATGATTATAATCTTTATAACCATGTGATTACTATATTTCTATATATGTGGTTAGTTATTGGTTTTTACACCCACAAATACACCCATACCATGTAGGATGATATTCCATAATTGAGTTTTTAGTGTTTTGACACTTTTGAGCCATCGTTCAGATGTGCTTGAGCTTGACCACACTAATGGTGAGACTCTTCATATGAAATTATTGTTGAATCATGTAATTGTGAATGATATATAACATGTCACTTTCACTTGACACATATAATTTAAGTACTTAAATTTGATAAATTAATGATAATTGGAAATTGGAAAGTATATTAATATTATGACTTGGCCTTAAATGTAAATGAATAAAAGGTTTCATGTCCGTTGCACCCCCTGACACATTAATGGAAGGTAGTAGAATGAACCTTGGTTATAGAATATGCCTTAAAAGGATTAAATTAATGTCGTATGATACTTGGTATATTCACACTATTGGAAGGAAAAGCATGAACCAATTGAATTATTACATGAATTCATTATCAAATAAGAATGTCCTAACTCGACATCACATTGAATTCTTATCGAGGAATTCCTTGAGCACTCAGGAAAACCATTCTGATTCAAGGGTACAACTTTCTCAGGTTGAAACCCACCTAGATCCTAATCCTTATCTATTCTTTGGATGCCCAGTATGACACCATAGGATTCCTCACATATTATTAAAGGATTCCTTTGATACACTTATTGGACCCATCATTGACAAGTATATGCCATGGTTAAATCCCATAGGGCCCTATTATTTATTATCCCTATTTTACAATGATTGATCACATTGGATTATGTAGGCATGTTATTGTGGAATTCCTTGAACTATGCTCCTTAGATTAAACTCTTACCCTTAGCTTGTTCTAGTTATAATTGAGTTAGAGACCCCTAAGGTCTAGGTTTCCTTAGTGAATACCATGGAACCATTTCATATCAAAAACCAACTATAGTTACCTTATTAAATATTTCAACTTCTACCATTGCTAATGTGTGAATTATTTACAAATTTGTACAATAAAATAATGACTTGGTTATATGTTCAGAAAACAGCCGAGGGCAGAATCAGGTACTTGGGTATTTAGTTACATTGTACTGATTTACTTTATATATGTACAAATGCATGCCTACACACTATTACATTTCCATTACATAGGCTAGATGTTATAGACACCATTGGTGGTGGACCACTAAGATTTATCTCATATCCTATTCGGGTGCCATTTGGTACCCGGAGTAGATTACATGAATACAGGTGTTGATAAAGGGAAGAACACTGATTCAAACACTTGATTTCTTGCTATTTAGGTTGGATCTTGACAACAAAGGACTGGGTGGGTTCTCAGGATTCTTAGGATTATAAAGACCAGAACATTTATGAATAAAGTTCCATTTATTTTAATTAAATGTCTAGTGGATATAGAAAACACACACATTTTTTTTCATTATATCCAGTTATATTTAAATGACCATTAAGTATCCTTACCATTGATAATATAGATATTGAATAGTGATCACATGACTTGTATAAATATAAGGTTTTAAAAATTCCTTTTGACACGTACAAAAAAAGTGATTGCCTCAACCGGTAGGATCAGACCCTATGAATCCCATTTATCAAATTTTTCAAGGGATATATAATTTATATTATTTTCCTAGACCAAGCCCAATCTGAGATCCAATAACTTAAGCATGAGTCAAACTTTTTACGGGAGAAGTTAAAGCTCATCGAGATCATGACCCAAACCATATTCAACGAACGACCCCATGAAAGCCCCAACAACACACAACTAACTCTCAAAGAATATTCTAGTGTAATAAAGGGATATGTAATAAGACCCTATCATTATTATAATTTGCATTAATTTTTATAGAATAATGAATATACTTTAATTATATTATTATTACTTTGTAAATGATTTTTAAATCACAAATAATAATTTTGGTTAACATTTAAATTCAATTAAGAAATATATTTTGTTTAATTAATATTTTTTTGAATTAAAAAATAATTTAATATTATTATTAAAATATTTTTATTAAATATAAAGGATTGTATAATTTTTAGGAAGTCAAAATTAATTTTTATTAAGGTTTGAAAACTATTTTTTTTCAAAACCCATCAATTTTAAATAAATGTCTGTTTTTTTTAAAACTTAAAATTAAAATATTTAGAAAATTATTTAGATAAAATTAACATTATTTTTTTAATCGTGATTTCAAAATTATTCGACAGTGAATTTTTTTATAATTTTTTGAGACAATCAAATTTTTGGGTAAAAATTAAATACCGTATAAATATATAAGGTGTTTTATGACATCATAATGACATAATAATGATATAATAAAATACTATAAAAGGTATATTTGTACAAATATATGTTTTTCATTTAAAATAATATAATTTTAGTTTTATTTTATTTATTTTATAAAACTTTAGTGAATCCTCCAAGACATAAAATATTTTAAGATTTTAAAATCATTTCCTTGAAAGTGTGACTCACCTCCACATAAGAAAGTATAATATTTTAATATATTTGGCCCTTGTACTTATAATATAATTTATAAAATTCCCCTTTTCCAGAAACCATGGTCAAAAACCATGGGATGGTTTGTAGTTTTTAATATTTTAATGTGTAGTGTCCAAAACCAAAATAATAAAGAATTCTCCCACCATTCCTATATAAACCAACCCAAGAATCCATTTCACTTCAATAAAGCTCTTTAAAGTTAGATCACCATATTAAACCTACTCCCTAGAGTCCTCCCAAGGAACCCCAATCTCCCAATAATCCTTTCTCAAGCCTTTGGGATCACACATTCAAGTAAGGGATCTCCCTCTCTCCTTTTTCTTCAAACACCTCTTTTATTTCATGCCTTTTAATTTCTATTTTATTGATTTGAGATATGTTCTTCCATAACTAACATACTATCCAATTGATTTATAAATGATTATATCTTTCTATTATTCTCATTAACACCCCTATGATCCTTTAATCCCACCTGTTACAATGCTGAAATTTCTTAAGGGATTTCTCTCTTCTCATTTCCATTCAAGTATTGATTTTATATTATGCATAGAAATTACACTTCACATGTTGGTATATTATGTTATATGATCACTTTACTATCCATCTCATATATAATTTATAAGATACCCATTTTTCTCTCATCAACCCAATTTATGAATTTATTTATGACGTCGTTATGCTACCAAACATGCACCACGATTTTCAATGCCAAAGTCATCATGTAGTAAATACCATACCCCTTACTCTACCAATGGTATTCACTTTTATGCATATATACTTTTTTATTGAGCAATTAACTGTATGAATTATAAAGTCCTTTTTAATGTAATAAATTATGATGTTGAATGAATCCACGTTATATGATATATGTGGCACACTTAAGCAGGTGATTGAAATGATTATGAAGGGTGCATCCTGATAGCACTCCAATGCATTGGGTAATGTTTAGTATCATGATACATTATATTGGAACTAGGGTTTAATTGATTCCTTTGTAGTAATTTTCCCACCATGTTGGGATAGGGGTTTACCTGATTACTTTATGTTAATGATGTCGTGTTTTAAGTTGTTGCCACATTTCCATGTTACGATAATCATGCTATACCATGAATTTATTTTCATGTTTCTCTTATGCTCGATTGATATACCTATTTCTTAACATGTATTTTATTATTCATATTATGTCTTGTTTACTACCTTAATGGGATTTATATCTCACCACTTTCTTATGTATTTCTTTAGGATATCCCTTGTAGTGTTAAGTATGAAGGAATTTTGTGGTCATGTAAAATAAGTTTTCCAATAAAGATATTGTATTTCATGTTTTATGTTGT
The DNA here is from genome assembly GCA_963277665.1 of Viscum album. Lineage (NCBI taxonomy): Eukaryota > Viridiplantae > Streptophyta > Magnoliopsida > Santalales > Viscaceae > Viscum > Viscum album. The sequence continues at coordinate 2,015,180,591 of OY728135.1, forward strand.
TATGTAATGTTCCTAATCCCCAAAGAAACTAGATATCTTGATCTTATAGGTTGTATTAAGTTCAAGTTTATGTAATAAGTCATGTTTAAATATGAAATAAATAGTAGGGTTGTTATAGTTGGTATTAGAGGATAGGTTTAGTTATTTTTGGGATTAGGATTACAAATATCTAGTGAAAACCTTAGGGATAATACTAATTATAAGAAAAAATCCCTAAATTTTTGTGAGTATAGAGTAAATGGTTTATCATAAAAAAATATCCCTGTCTCAATAAAAACAAGTAAAGGTGGATCTAGTACAAATGTATCTAGGGGTAAAACATGAAAACACTGCATTGAGCTAGACTCAAATAGGAACTAGTGCCTGAAAATGGGCCTTGATACACTTTGGGTTCTACACTCCTAGGGGATACAATTTGGTAAATTCTTAAGCTTAGTATGAACCATTATTAAGGTAACAATAAAAAAATCCCATAAGAATATATGTTAGGAAATAGATCATGGATAGATTAGATCAAATCCTAGAAATTAATAAGTTAAAGAGATAAAGGTAAAATATAAGTTATCCATTTAATACCATTGGATTACCCTTTATGTGTACAATAGTTTAGAAGTACTCATCCCTAAGTCTATATTAGATAAAGTATAACCATAATCAAAAAGTCAAAGGTATATTTATCTTCCATGGTTCTACAAATTATTTTATATCCCAAAATTTTAGTAAAATAATCTAAACACCACCACAAAGCATGGAAGTAGAGATGTTGGTGCAAACTGAAAATGGGGAAATTATTAAATCCTATGTATATAACTCCTCCCCTATCAGAATTTGTGTATTAAAATTCCTATAGAACCTCATCATACTCCATCTGGTGGAATTTTATGCAATTGTTGTCATGGATTAGATTTCCTTAAATAGAGCTAACATAAATTTCCACAAGAGGGAAATCATTCTCTATATAGTGAATCTACCCCCAAATTCTATACATGTTCAAGGAGGAGGATGAATCTTATTTAGAAACATCATATAAAGCATGGATATTGCTTCCCTATTATCATGCATATATTTCTCATATGATTGAGTCTAAGGAAAGAACCATCCTCGAAGACATGCCTGTTGTGGGGGAATTCACTTATGTGTTTCCTGAGGAATTGCCTAGTCTTCCTTCTAAAAAAGATGTTGAATTCTCAATTGATCTTATACATTGAGAATTACCAATATCAAATACTCTATATAGAATGAATATTGCGGAGACTGAGGATCTAAAGAAATAACTTTAGGAGAATCTAGATAAAGGGTTTATATGCCCAAGTGCTTCACCATGGGGTGTACCAGTCCTGTTCATTAAGAAGAAAGATGGGTTAATACCCCTTTTCATTGATTATTGTGAGCTCAATAAAATCATGATAAGGAACAAGTATCCTTTTCCATGAATTGATGACTTGTTTGATAAACTATGTGTATCACAATACTAATCTAAGGTGAATATGTAGTTAGTATATTACCAAGTAAGGTTTAATAATGAGGATATTCACAAGACTGCTTTTCGTACAAGGTACGAGCACTATGAATTCATAGTAATGCATTTAAGACTCACTAATGATCCAAAAATCTTCATGGAATTGATGAATAGAGTCTTTAGAGATTACCTTAACAAATTTGTGGTAGTCTTTATAGACAATATTCTAATATACTCCAAAACCAAGGAGGATCATGAGGATTATATGAGAAATGTTCTAGAGATCTTGGGAAAGGAGAAGCTCTTTGAAAAGTGCATTAAGTGTGAGTTATGGTTAAAGGAAGTATCATTCCTTGGGAATATCATCAAAAGCAATGGGATATGTTTTGATACTTCCAAAATAAAAGAAATTTAGGGATGTACAAGACTGACATCTATGACGTATATCCATAGCTTCTTGGGATTAGCTGGATATTATCACCAATTTTTGAGAAATTTCTTATGATTATCAAACTCTATTAACAAGATAACACGGAAGAAAGTCAAGTTTTCCTAGAATGATGAATGTGAATAAGGATACATGATGTTTAAGGAAAGGTTTATCACTTCCCCTATACTCACACTACCCACAAGTGGGGAGCTTTTCGTAATTTTAAGTGATGCTTTGAAGAAGGGCCTAGGATATGTATTGATGAAAAATGAAAAATTCATTGCATATACCTCAAGGAAATTGAAAATTAATGAGAAAAACTATCCCATACATGATTTGAAGTTCGTATTAGTAATATTTTCATTAATAATCTGGTGGCATTATCTCTTGGGGAGAAGTGGAAAATATATACGGATCACAAAAGTCTCAAATATATATTCACACAAAAAGAGATAAAATTCACCAATGAAGATGGTTAGAGATCATAAAGGATTATGACTGCTCAATCCATTACCACCCTGGGAAAGAAAACATGGTAGATGCTGATCTAAGTAGAAAGGTCCCTACAATTCTATTATTAATGAGAATTGAAAAGGATACAATATTCTTATATTTGATGAATTTGGACATGGGATCCATAAATAAGGGAACATCATCAATCCTTCCACAATTTATTTATCAACCGTCTCTTCTGGAGAGGTTAAAGGATTCTTAAAAGGATTATATGATAATTAAAAAGAAAGTGGAATCTATTAAAAAAGGGAAATCATTAGAGTTTAATTTTAATGAACAAGGAATTGTGAGATTTGGGTCAAGAATATTTATTCCATGAAATCCGGAGTTAAAGAAAGAACTTTTGAATGATTCACATAGTTATAATTATTCCATTCACCCAAGAAACATGAAGATGTATCAAGATATTTGGGAGCAATATTGGTGGGATAACATGAAGAAGGAAATCAATAAATTTACATAAAATTGCCTGGTATGTCAGCGAGTGAAGGATGAGAGGTATAAGTATAAGGGGATAATGAAACCATTACCCATACCAACATGGAAATGGGAAAACATAACCATGGAAATTGTCACTGGACATCCAAAGAAATCCAAAGGAAATAATGCTATCTGGGTTTTTTGTGGATCATCTTACAAAGACTGCACACTTTATTATAATTTGAAAGGATTTCTCATTGGATAAACTGGTATGGACATACATAAAATAAGTTTTAAGTATGCATGGAATACCACTATAAATTACGTCTTATTGAGATCCAAGATTCACCTATATGTTCTGGAAGAGTCTCCAATATGATTTGAACACTCAGTTGAACTTTATCACGGGCTACCACCCTCAAACTGACGACCAATCTGAGTGGACTATCCAAACACTGGAGGACATGATGGGAGCTTGTTAAATGGACTTAAAATATGTATGGGACCAACATATTCATTTTCTGGAGCTCTCTAAAAAAAATTTCCACTCAAACATACAAATTGATCAATATGAATCCCTTTATGGGAAGAGGTGAAGAACACCGACATGTTGGGATGAAGTTGGGGAACAAAAACATCTAGGTCTGTAAATGGTCGAAGAAATAGCAGAGAAGGTTAAGATCATCCAACATCACATCAAATATTCCCAAAGTCAAAAAAAGATCCATACTGACAATCGTTGACGAGACCTAGAGTTTGATGTTGGAGACAAGGTATTCCTCTGGATATCTCTATGGAATAAAGTTATGAGATTTGGGTAGAAGGGAAAGCTTAGTCCAAGGTACATCTGCCCTTTTGAGATCCTTGACTACATTAGACCAGTGACCTATCAACTAGAATTTCCACCAAACATATCTCAAGTCCATGATGTATTCCATATATCACTATTAAAGTAGTATATACCAGAACCATCACATGTACTCAATCTAGAGGTGGCACCATTAGAGAATGACCTCTCCTACGAGGAGAAGCTGGTGAAGAGCATAGATCATAAATAAAAAAGTTATATGAAATAATATTATGAACCTTGTCAAGGTTTTTTAGAGAAACTATAATTTTGAATAAGAAATGTGGGAACCATAGGAATTGATAAAGCAGAGTTACCCTCATTTGTTTTAGTGTGGGAAAATAAAAAATTGAGGGAGAAATTTCTTAAGGGGCAAGGTTTTGACGACCCAAAAATTTATGAATAAAATTCCATTTATTTTAAGTAAATGTATTTTGGATATAGAAAACAAATGTATTTTTTTCATTATATCTAACTGTATTTAAATGAACATTAAGTATCCTTACTGTTGATAATATAGTCATTGAATAGTGATCACATGGATAGTAAAAATATAGGATTTTAACAAATCACTTTAACACAAAGGAAGTGATTGCCTCAACCAGTAGGATCGTAACCTATGAAGACCATTTACTAGAGTTTATGATAAAGATAGAATTTCTAGGATTTGACCTACAAAAATCCCAAGATGAGATCCAACAACTTAAGAATGAGGGAAATTGTTTACGGGAGAAGTTCAAGCTCATCGAGATCACTGCCCAAACCATGTTCACCGAATGGCCCCATGAAAGCCCCACCACCGCACACCTTACTCTTAGGGAATATGACGGTGTAATAAAGGTATATGTAACAAAACGTTATCATTATCATTAGGTGAATTATTTTTTTTATAGAATAATTAATATACTTTAATTATATTATTGTTACTTTGTAAATGAGTTTTAAAGCACAAATTGTATTTTTGGTTGATATTTAAATTCAAATAAAATATATATTTTAATGAATTAATTTATTTTTGAATTAAATAATATTTTAATATTTTTATTAAATTATGGTTATTAAATATAAATGATCGTATAATTTTTAGGAAGTCAAATGTAAATTTTATTAAGGTTTGAAAAATGTTTTTTTTCAAAACCTATAAATTTTAAATAAATATCAGTTTTTATTTTAAAAGTGAAAATTCATATATTGAGAAAATTATTTATATAAAATGAATATTATTTTTTGAATCAGGACGTTAGAGTTATCTGATGGTGAATTTTTCATAATTTTCTACGACAATCAAATTTTTGTGTAAAAAATAAATACAGTATAAATATATAATGTGTTTATGACATCATAATGACCCAATAGTGATTTAATAAAATACTATAAAAGTTATTTTTGAACAAATATATGTTTTTCATTTAAAATAAATTAACTTTAGGTTTATTTTATTGATTCTATAAAGCCTTAGTGAATCCTCCAAGATATATAATATATTTTATTATTTTAAAATAATTTCCTTGAAAGTGTGACTAAAATCTATATAAAAAAGGGCTATATTTTAATATATTTGGCCCTTAGACTTATAAAATAATGTATAACACTCCCCTTTTCTAGAAACCATGGGCAAAACCATTGTAGGTTTGTGGTTTTGAATATTTTAGTGTGTAGTGTCCAAAACCAAAATAATAAAGAATACCCCACTTTTCCTATATAAACCCACCCGAGCACCCATTCCTCTTTATTAAGGCTATTTTAATTTAGACCAATATCTTCTCCATACTCCCTAGAGTCCTTCTAAGGTTCCCCCAATCTCCCAAGAATCCTCTCCCAAGCCTTTGAGATCACAAAACCAAGGGATCTCCCTCTCTCTTTTTTCTTATAGCACCTCCTTTACGTCATGACTTTTAATTTCCATTTTATTGATTTATGACATGTTATTCCATGAACCCCATACAGTCCAATTGATTTATAAATTATGATAACTTCATTTCAATCTCATTAATACCCCTATGATCCTTTAATCCCACCCGTTACTATATCGAAATTTCGTAAGGTATTTCTCTATTCTCATTTCCATTCGAGCATTTCTTTTATATTATGAATACAAATTCAACTTCACGTGTTGAAATATTATGTTCCATTATCCCCTTACTATAAATATTGTGTATAAATTATTAGATACCCCTTTCACTCTCATCAACCCAATTTATTAATTTTCATATTACATCGTTATGCTGCCAAAATTGCACCGCGATTTTCCATGCCAAAATCATCATGTATGAATACCATACCCATTCCTCTATCTAGGGTATTTAAATTTATGAACATATAATTTTTTATTGATTAATTACATGTATGAATTCAAAATTACTTGATCATGTAATAAATTATTATATTGAATAAATCCATGTTATATGATATATGTGGCACATTTAATCATGAGATTGAAATGATTATGAAGGGTGCACCCAGATAGCACTCCAATACATTGGGTAATGTTTAGTATCATGATACATCATGTTGGTATATGGGTTTACTTTAATCATTTATAGGAATTTTTTTCCACCATGTTGGGACAGGGGCTTACCTGATTCCCTTATGTTAATGATGCAATGTTTTATGATGTTGCCACATTTCCATGTTATGATAATCATGATATATGATGGATTTATTTTCATTTTTCTTTTATTATTAATTGATATCTCTATTGACTAACATGTATTATATTATTCATGTTATTCCTTTTTTACTCCCTTACTGGCCTTTATAGCTCACCCCTTTCTTATTTCTTTTCTTATGATATCCCATGCAGTGTTAAATACGAAGGAATGTGGTGGTCATGTAAAAAAAGTTTTTCAATAAAGATGTTGTATTTCATATTAAATGTTGTTATGTAATATTCCAAATCCCCAAATACACTGGACCTCTTGATTTGTTGGGTTGTATTAAGTGAAATTTTATGTAATAAATCATGTTTAAATATGAAATAAAGAGAAAGGTTGTTATAGGGATAATATTTTGATTTCTTTTATACATTTGTGGAACTTTTTATGCCAACTTTCTTGTATCCATTTTTTCTAGTTTTCTAGTGACATGAAATATCATCATCAGTTGTTGAATGATATTCCATTTATTTCTATTTTTTTATCCTTGTTCATTTATTACTTTTGTCTTATATCTCTACTTTCGTATATTTCTTCCTCTATTTACCTCTTTTTATTTTCATCCACTATGTTACACTCTGGTAATGAGGGAATAGTCTCCCCACAGACACACCCTAGGCCCTCGATTCTAGTCGAAAACCTATGGTGTTTGGAAAGATGTTCTTGAGGCCTTGTGGCCCACCAAGATTGGGGCACCTATTAAGTGGAATCCGAGTGCAATACGTCACAAAGTGAAATAAAAGGTGGTTCCTTTATTGATTTATTATTTGGAGACAATAGATTAGAGATTTTAAATGCTGGGAACTTGGTCATAAGCCATTCTTCGACATTGATAACCCATGTTTTTGGTAAAAGATTAATTTCCAAAATTATAATTTTTGTTCTGTTTTACCCATTATAGTTGACATTATTTCACTGTTGGGTGATGCACATGCTATGTGGTGTTTTTGATTATTATTCTGATTTAGATTCTATCTTATCCTTTTAATGATGAGATGAGGGAAAGGATCATTGTCAAATTCATCATATAGGCACCTAGAATTCAAATTTCACACATATTTTCATGCCATATAGGTGCATTTCACTACTTTTCATTGCTTTATATGCTTGTTATTATTGGTTGATTATGTGATAGTTAGATTATGTTTATATTATTGTTTGTTGTGAATGAGTGATTTCATATCTCAATTCATGATATTTATGGGCCCTCATAGGTTGGGATGAGTAATTTACTAAGTTGATCTATTATTCTATAAATAAATGGGTTCCATTTCTAGTTATAAGGTGTATGGGCACTGATTCACTATGAATAGATCTCCACTATAAAGTGAATCATGAAATCCGAAATGAATTGGTTTCACATCGTTATTCGACATTATCATGTTTATGAAAGGTAATGGAGTGAACCTGATAATTATATTTAAATCAGAATGAAACTTATACTTGAGTAATTACCAATACCTAGCTGTATAAGTGTGTAGTTTGGGTAGTATTCCTTGGGTATTGAGTTTTCTTATGGTTGGATTCCTATAGTGATGCTATCTTTAAGATTAATCTTGTTTTGAGGTGTGTGCTTAGCATTTTTAGACCAATGATGCCATGACATCCTTGTATCATATGCCAAGAAGGTGGAGATGAACACACTCCAAACATGGTGGGCCCTGATCCACCACACTTACCTCCAAGAGTGACCCTCGAGGAAATGCCTAATATACCTGATCTAGGCACTAATTCCAAAGTTAACTATAGTTTTTTACATATGATGAAGTCCATGCATGGTGCTTCATAGCTTGCACCTATGATGGATGATCTGACTCATGATTTTCAGCAGAAACATCCTCCTACTTTCTTAGGGGATGATAGTCCATAGGATATTGAGTCTTGTCTAGAGGCAAACCTATCTATCTTTGAACATCTAGAGACTCCTCTTGAGTAGAGAGTCAATCTTTCCACAAACATTATTTGGAATTAAACCGAGCACATGTGGAATGTGATTACCCATGATAGTTATTATTAGGGAATGTTATGGGTTGATTTTTAGACTACCTTCTATGATCAGTTCTTTCCTCAGACACTGAGGGATGAAAGATCCAGAGAGTTCATTCTTATCGAGTAGGGTTCTATGTTAGTCATGAAGTATTCATCATGTTTCATAGAGTTGTAGTGATTTGCACTGATTCTCGTCAGTGATGAGATTTCACATGATAGAAGTTTCGAGGATGGGATCCAGTATTCCATCCATACACAGGTGAATATATTTATCCTACCTAAATTTTGTGTAATAGTCAATCAGGATCTTATCACTGAGTGTAACCTGAGGGATGAAAATAGTATTGGGCATATAGGACCAGTGCCGCATCAGGCCACTAGTTCTTCTGGTGGCATGAAGCGTTCTCTCAAGGTTTCTCACCAAGGTAGTGAAAACCAAAGTTCTCATTTTGATAACTCCAAAGTGTGTCATTAGTGTGGATGATGGGGGGAACCTGAAGCCTCATTGTGATAGAGACCTAATTAAGTGTCGTGATTCCACACGTATGGGCCATTTTCATAGGTTCTGTAGGACCTTTCTACTAGCTTCGAGTGCAAAAGGATCCACACTAGCCCCACCTTCATAAGAGGGTTATTTTACTGCATATCAAGTGGGGAGTTGGAATAGCACCCACAGGACTGTCCAAGTAGGAGGTTGTGGCCATGGAAGCAAGACCCCTAATCACCAATAGATCCAACAGAGTTGTTATGATCATTGTAGCCCATCGATTACACATGGATGTGGATCAGGCTAGTTGAATGCACTATAACCGATACCCGAGGAGTAGGCTACGAGACCATATATAGTACGAGGTACCATTATTGTGGAATCAATTATAGTATTTTCATTATTTGATATAGGTGATTTTAACTTTTTTATCTCTGTATCTATCATGGAATGTCTAGGACTAGAGACACAATATTACTTTCGTTTAATGACCCTAGATACACCGTTAGTGGTATGAAAATAGGGTATACACCAATGTAGGGAATTTCCCCTTGAATAAGGTGGTTAACCTTTTTTATAGAACCTATTTTTTCTTGAGAATATGGGCTTTAATTCCATTCTAAGGTTGGATTGGTTTGTTCAGTATCATAATTTTCTAGACTTCTATCACCACAAGGTATCTTTTACATCACCAAATGGTAGTACTTATCTACATAAGGGTGAGTGGGATGTCTAAGATAGTAGAGCTAGACCATAGCATCATGTTGTAGGTGGAGTGACCACCCAGACTGAAAATATCTTAATAGAGGATCAGGGTTTATGACAAGATGATTTTCCTCCAGTAGTGAATCATTTTTGGGATCTCTTTCCCAACAATTTTTTGGATTACCTCTTGAGATAGAGTTATATTTTACAATTGAGATTATTTTATGAGCATCTCCAATTTCCAGTCCTCCATACATGATGGAACTTATATAGATTTAGGAGATCAAGTGGTAGTTAAGGGATTTAGAGGAGAAAGGTTTTATACAACCTAGTAAATCCCCTTGGGCTTTGCCTGTGATTTTTATCAAGAAGGAGGATGAAGAATTACGTGTATGCATGGATTATAAGTGGTTGAACTAGCTTATGGTAAAGAAATGATATCCATTTCCTCGAATAGATTATCTATTTGACCATCTCTAAGGATCAAAGGTCTTCTTCAAGATCGACCTTATATCGAGTTATCACCAGGTAAGAGTCGGGCCATCAAACATACCTCGTATAGATTTCTGTAGCAGGAATGGTCTGTATGAATACATTGATATGCCATTAAATCTTATGAACACACCCATAGTTTTCATGGATCTGATTAATAGGGTGTTCCAACCCTATTTGGTCTCTTTTTTCATGGTCTTTGTGGATGACATCTTGGTGCATTCTAACAATTGTAGAGACCATTCCAAATATATTGAGATTATTCTGAGTACACAGATATATCATCAGATATATGACAAGATTTCTAAGTGACACTTTTGGATTGACAAAGTCAACTTATTAGGTCATATTATATTGAAATTATAAGTATTTGTTGACCCAAAAAAGGTTAGTGTTGTAGTTTTCGGGGAGCATCCCAAGAACGTGTTCAATATCAGGAGTTTCTCGGGGCTTACTGGATATTACAAGAATTTTATACAATACTTCTCATGTATTGATTCACCTATTAATGTTATTAAAAATAAGGGTTTCAAGTTACTTTGGTCAAAAGTATGGGATAAAACCTTTCAGTAGCTAAAGGGGAGGCTTGTAACAGCGCAAGATTCCACGGTACGTTTCCCTTTGAATAATGAAATATCTTGTGTTGTACACAACTTGGTGTTTTAACACACCACGATCAATAAAACTAGTCTTTATAAATATTAAAATAAATGTAAATTGATACTTTTGATGTATTCCAAGAATTTCTAGGTTAATATGACATGTTAGGATTGATTAAATAAATTGGTTTTGAAGTAATAAAGTTGTTATGAAATTAACAAAACAAAATACCAAATAGTGTCAAAATTGACATAAATGAGTTTTTAAAACAAATACTATATTATTAATTGATATAATATTTATAAAAATATAAGGTTTAGCCAAAATACTAATATAAGATTTTATATATTAATAATTATCCAGTTGGGGTTTTCTTGTCTTTTTATAGTAATTTTATTAACCATTTATTATAATAATACAAGAAGACATTGTAAAAGTTAAACTATTTAACTAAGAGTTAAATATAAAAGATAAGGTTAATATGGTGACCTAAACCTATATAAAGCCTATTGGTTGAGTGTTTTTAGACCCAAACCCACCTTATTCTGGAAATAAATCCTTTTGGATCCATTATAAACTAAATATGATTATATAATAAAGTAATATTTCAAGCTTTTCATAAAGTAACCTTCACCTCTCTTATAAAATGGTACTTCCCCTTCTCTCAAAATCACACCTCCAAATCCATTTTTCTTGGAAAAACCCTTCTCAAATATCCTTGAAACTACCCTCACCTCAACCTAGAGGTCTTAATTTTATCTTAAAGCCAACCTAAGGATCCCTTTTGATCAAATCAAAAGGAAGAACCCAAAGAAGAGGTAATAATTTCATCACCTCTTTCAAAGTTCTTTTCTTCTTCCACTTCATCTTTATTTGTTATTTCCATATCAAAATAATAAATCCAATACCTTATAAATAATTTGATTTTATTATAAATATGTATCAACCATATTAACTGTTATACCCATCCTATGAATGACAAAGTCACCATACATGCGTACGTAGGGCTTACCGTCTCCACATTGTGGTGTAGTTTGTTATTCAACACTTCATTATTTGGATGGGTATAATAATGAGTATAATTGATGTAAATAATAAATATAACATGTTAATGATTATTTATATATGATATACCATCCAATTACATACTATTTCACCATTAATAGAATGATATTGTCGCCTGTGCGTATGTACGGATTACCGTCTCCACAAACATGATGAGATTCATTCCCCATCGTAAACATTCAAGGATAATTTTAATTTTATGAGTAAAAATAATATTTAATAACTTAATATCATTCTGGATATTAATCAAATAAATCCTATACATAACAAAAATGACTTAATTAACAAAACATATAAAGGAAAATGAATTAGTTAATACCCGAAACAGTGAAACTACTAAAATATTATTAATAAATCAATATTAGAAGATCATATATGATATCATATTTATGTATGTGGTTATTTTATATTTTAATAAAAATTATTTAACTATTATATATGAGGTTAACATACCCTCAAACAAGGAAAAGTACAAGGTAAGGGTTAATTCTACAATCTCTTCATTATCTAAGGTTGTTTATACGTGAGTATCTACTTGGACTTATTTATCATCCACATCTGTGTTTCTTAAAAATGTATTTCAAAACATTTTTTATTTCCTAAAATATGGGTTAAAGTAATTTATACCCATTTTTGACTTTTTATAAAATGTTTATAAAGGAATCTTTCCGTCGTTTTCCAAACAAGGTACTTTATGACCTTTTCGAAAAATTAAGGTAAGAATATTTTTTTAACTTATACGGTAGGTGCGACTATTTTCCACCATTATAACACCTTAAAAAATTCCCTTACAATCATATAAGAATATTTTCAAAATAAATGTTTTCTTTTATAAATATGTGACTTAAATTATTTCAAAATAGAAAGAGATATTTCTCTCAAATAGTTTTGATTTCATCTATGTCAACATCCTTTGATGGATTTTACACCTATTTGAATTTGATTTATTATAATAAAATATTCTATATTGTATTGAAGGTTTTATGATATGTTTGACTGTAGATGTGTTATTTTTATACCACTCACAGTTTATGGTTAATGTATTAACATTTTTTATTCTAGTTTTAATACGAAAGGTTATGTTATGTTTAAACCTTTTCATATGAGGAATGCATTGGACTTAGTAAGTGATGGGTGAAGCCTGCTATAGCTCCTCGATGCATCAGTAGGTCTCACAAAACAAACTAGTGTTTTGGAATAATTCCTTGATAAAATCTTATTTTTAGTCTTGGCATAAGGCCTTGACTATGTGGTTATGATGTCTGACATTATGTATTCCATCATTATGAAATTAGCTATTGATATTGCATGTGATTATTTGACTAGTAGAATATCAATGTGAAGAATTAAATGGAATAATTTGATTTTATCTTTTCCATATTATGCAAAAGTTTAAGTTTAAAAGGATTTTTTAGTCTTATACATTTCTTTAAATGTTCATGCTTATTTATGATAGTTTCTACTATATTTTTATCCTTATAGAGAATCTGAGCTCAGCCCTTTCTTATGTTTTCCTTTCCCCAGGATGTGAAGAATTATATTATGATAAACTTGTAGGGATAGGGAAAGGATATGATTGTGTTCAAATGGGTAAAAATGTTGTTTTTCTATATTTCATTATATAATGTAAAACTTACATATGTATCTAGTACTTCCAAGGGTACTAAACTGATCGATATTTCGAGACATGATTCCTTGTATCATGCCAATGTTATATAATAATTCATTGACTTTGGGTTACTGGGGTCAGAGTGTTACATTTGGTATTAGAGGAAGTTTAGTAAAAACCTTGAAAACTAGATTTACAAAAACTCTGATTAGATAACATTACCCTAAGATAAAATTTGAGGATTAGTATAGAAGAACTTCCTAGAATTTTGGTAATGTATAGATTTTGATTATTATCCAAGAAATAAATCCCTATCAGGATATGATCAGGTAGAGACAGCTCTAGCATAGATGTACCTAAGAGTGAAAACTCCGACAAGGAGTTTCAGGCATGACCCGAGGTATCCTGGTACACAACAATGGGCCTTGCTGCACTCTTGGTTACGACACTCCCGGGGGATATGCTTAAAATAATTCACATTTTCTTTACAAAACATTATTAAGAATTTATGAGTATATACTTCATCAAAGAACTTTTTTATGATTATGGATTGTATCCATAAAATGTTCAATTTATGTTAAGTGTTTTACAAGTTTGGAATTTTGTATTGCGATTCATAAACTAATCTAGTGTATGCCATTGTTTAGAAATGGTGCCTAGTAGAAGTAATGTAAACCATATCAATGTACTCAATCCATTTTGGGACTGCCCTCCTACTCAAGATAATTTTAGTGGAGCAGGTGATGCAACTGGTTCTTATCATCTTATCACCATACTCAGACAACTCACTCAAGTTATGAATAATAACCTTAACCTTATGGATCAACTTGATCCACAATGTGGATGATCAATGTTAGACTACTTCATGAAGAAAAATCCACCAACATTTAATGGTACTAAAAATCCATTTGTATATGAGAAATGGATAAGTTCCTTAGAGAAAATATTTCATGCTTTGGGGATTAGTGAAAGGGAAAAAAATTTCATGGCAGTTTATCACTTCACAGGAGATTCAAATCATTGGTGGTCATTAATTCAACAAAAAATGGAGGATAAAGAAGTATCAAGTATGAAATAGAAATATTTTAAAGATATTTTCTTATAAAAATACTTTTTTCATGACCATCGAGTGGATATGGAAAGACAATTTCTGAGTCTATGGAAAAAGGAGGATGAGAATGTCGCAAAGTATGAGGCTAACTTTACAAGGTTAAGAAGGCATACTGCTTATTATATACATAACCCAAGGAGTAAGATTTATTGATTATTTTATTGGTTAAAACCATTTCTCTGTCAATCATTATTCTCACAATCCTTCTCGACGTATGAAGATATAGTCTCATGTGTTATCAAGAGAAAAAAGTAATTCTCTAAGTATTATGAATTTAAAGCAAAGAAAGAGAAGAAGAGATCTACTGAAAAATCTAGAAATGGAAATAAGGGGAAGAAGGGAAAAGTTTAATTTGCATCCTGTAGTAAATGTGGGAAGAAACACCTCAGTACATGCCTAAAGGGAATGACATTCTGTTACAAGTTTGGAGAAAAAGGCCACCAAACTCGTGATTACAAAAGGAAGAATGAGTATGTCAATGTCAAATGATAAAATTGTAGAGAAATGGGGAATTATGCAAATGAATGTATTAATCACCGAGGAAACTTACCTCAGAAAAGTCTAAGGGAGCAAGGCCAGGCTTCTGCGATCACTACTGCTAAGGATGAAGCTCCGAATGACATGGTGGAATATAATTTAATAGTTTCATCAAATTTATCCAATGATTTATTTGATTTTGGATCATCAAATTATTTCATATCTTCCTAGTTTGATAAGAAAATTGGATATTTCCAATTTTATTTAACAAGGGAGTTGTCAGTCAAAACTCCTAAGGGAAGTATCATTGCAACAAAGTTTTGTCAATCAGTTCCCATTAGGGCATATAAAAGTACTTTATCTGCTGATCTCATTGTCAATCCTATGATTGAATTTGATATAATCCTCAGTATGGATTGGATTTCAGACCATGATGTGAAAATTTATTTTATGAATAAGGTGGTTACAATTTTCAATGATGATAAATAATACCTTACCTTTAGAGTAGAAATGTCACTATGTGATTCTTATCTAGATCCACCCCCTGTAGCTATACTAAATTCAATTATTTGGGAGGAAAAGAGTGAAATAAATATGGGTGAGGAAAGTAATTTTCAAATAGAGGATGTACCTATTATATAAGAATATGTTGATGTGTTTCTAGAGGATTTACCTGGACATCCTCTAGAACAAGAAATTAAATTTTCAATTGATTTAATTCCTGGTTCAAGGCCCATATTGAAGACCCCTTACAGAATGGCCACTATGTAATTAGTGGAACTAAAGAAAAAACTAGAGTAATTGAGTAATAAAGGATTTATTTGCACAAGTGTTTCTCTATGGGGAGCCCCTGTTCTTCTTGTTAAGAAGAAAGATTGATCTATGAGGTTGTGCTTTGACTACAGGTAGATCAATGCTATAATAATAAAGAATAAGTATCCCCTACCTATCATTAATGATTTATTTGATCAAATTCATGGAGCTCAATATTTTTCAAATATTAATCTCTGATATGGATATCATCAATTGTGTATGAAGAAGGAACATATTCCAAAGACAACATTTAAAACAAGGTATGTGCATTACAAGTTTACAGTAATGCCTTTTGAACTAACTAATGCACCCTCTATTTTCATGGATTTAATGAATAGAGTTTTCAAGGAATATCTTGATGACTTTTTAGTGGTATTTATTGATGATATCTTGGTATACTTTAAAATATACAAATATCATGAAAATAACTTGTGCATTACTCTAAATACTGTAAGAAGAAATGAATTATATGGGATGTTTAACAAGTGTAAAATATGGATTCATAAGATTTCTTTTCATGGACATATTGTCTCTAAGGATGGAATCCTTATTGATCCTTCAAAGACCAAGGCAATCCAAGAATGTCCAGAATTGAGAAGTATAACCATGGTACGTAGTTTTATTGGTTTACCAGGTTATTATCAGTGCTTCGTCCAAAATTTTTCCCGATTAGATAACCCATTAACCAAGATCACATATAAAGGGGTTAAATTTGTTTGAATAAAAGAGTGTGAAGAATGTTTTGAAGAATTGATTAAAATATTAATCAATGCTCTTATATTGACTCTACCATCAGGGAATGATGACTTTGTTATTTATAATGATGCTTCAAAGAAAAGACTTGGTTGTGTCCTTATGCAGAATGATAGAGTTGTTGCCTATGCATCATGATAGCTAAAAATTCATGAAAAAAACTATCTCACTCATGATCTTGAGTTAGAAGATATAATATTTGCTCTGAAGATATGAAGACACTATCTATATGGTGAAAATGTGATATTTATACTGATCACAAGAGTTTGAAGTATATTTTCTCACAATAAGTACTCAACATGAGGAAAAGGTGATGAATTGAGCTACTCAAGGATTATGATTGCAATATACACTACCAAATGGGGAAGGAAAATAAGGTGGCAGATGATTTGAACAGAAAGAATCATGGAGTTTTGTACAAGATGAGAGTTTAAAGGGATCCTATGTTCATGGATATAGTAAATATAGATACGGGAATAATCATGGAAGGTGAAACATTAACAATTTTTCCAATGGTTTCCAATCCATATTTACTAGAAAGGATAAAAATTTCTTAGACTGATGATGAGGAGTTTAAAAAGAAAATTAAAATTTTGAATGATGGGAGATTGATTGACTTCGTATTTGAAGATGAAATTTTGAAATTTGGGAAGAGATTTTGTGTTCCTGATATACCTGATCTAAAATGGGAGTTATTGGATGATGCTCATAGCTCCAATTTCTCTATACAACCTGGTAGCACTAAAATGTATGAAGATTTGGAAAAATATTTTTGGTGGGACAACCTAAAGGGAGATATTTCTGATTATGTGTCAATATGTATGGTTTGTAAACAAGTGAAAGTTAGAAGACGACATCCTAGAGGAGTCATACGACCTCTTCCCATACCTAAGTGGAAATGGGATAACAATACGATGGACTTTATCATGGGACTACCAAATTCTCCTAGAATGAATGATGTAATATGGGTCATTGTTGATCATCTTACCAAGTTAATACATTTTATTACTATAAGAGAATATTTACCACTTGAATGTATAGAAAGACTATATATTAATGAAGTTGTAAGACTTCATGGAGTACCCCTATAGATTGTTTCTGATCGTGATCCCCGTTTTACATCAAGATTCTGGAAAAGTCCTCAGAAGGCCTTAGATACTAAACTTTATTTTAGTACTGCCTACCACCCTCAAACTGATGGACAATCAGAATAGACTATTCAAACCTTAGAAGAAATGTTGAGACCTTACTCACTTGACTTTCAAGGTTTGTGGGATCAGTATTTACCTATGGTAGAATTTTCCTATAACAATAGCTTCCATTCAAGTATTTTAGATGGAACTATATGAAGTGTTATATGGAAATAGATGTCGCATACCAACTTGTTGGGATGATGTTGGTGAAAGAAAACTCGTAGGCCCAAAACTTGTTGGGTAAACAATATAAAATGTGAAGATTATCCAAATCCACATTAAAGCAGCTCAAAGTTGGAAAAAGAGCTATGCCGATAACTGAAAGAAGGATTTGGAATTTCAAGTATGTGATCATGTTTTCTTAAAGTTATCTATATGGAAGGGTGTTATACGATTCAGTAAGAAGGGAAAATTAAGTCCCAAGAACATCAGAACTTTCGAAATTCTTAAACAAATTGGAGTTGTAGCTTATCATTTGGCAATGCTGCCAAGTCTCTCCAAAGTTCATGATGTGTGTTTTGCCCAAGTGAAGTAATTGCATTTGTTGTCAATAACTTGTCATGGTGTGCCATCTGATGAAGTACATCTTGAAGATTGATGATTTCAGAAGCATTAAATCTGACGATTGCTGAACTGATCTTTAAGTTCAAAGAACTTGTATCCTGATGATACAATGTCACAACATTGATTGAAGACCATGCATTGTCTTCACAATGCATGAGGAGTTGAAGAAGCAAGATGTTCCATCCACAACTACTAAGTGGATGATGTGCACTAATGAAGTCCATGTACTAACTCTTAGTGCATGTGAATTGGAAGTGATCCAATTTGATCTCTGATTAGATCAATGAAGATTATTGAAGAATTTATGTGATTAAGGAGCTCGGTTGAAGATGAAGACCCTTCGGGAATTCCACCTCCTAAGTCTAGAATATATGTTAAGGAGGGTTTGTGGATTCTAATGAAGAAGATGGAGAATATGTGTTAGAAGAGAAGAAATAAGAAGAATAGAGGAGGAGGCATTTGGAATTTGGCATTTGGCATGTTTTATATGGAGAAGAACTTTGTATTTCACAAAGTCCTATTCTGTCCCTTTGCCAAAAAATTGGCCAGCCAAGGCACCTTGGGGGGTTCAACCCCAAGGCATGGGCACTAGGGCACCACGCCCGGGGGAACCCCGTGGGGCGAGCCAGGGCGGCAGGGCGCACCCAAGGACACCGCAAGGGCGCCAGGGGCACGCCCGGAGGAGCGCAGTGTGCATAGTGGGCGCCAGTGGCGCGCCCGCGAGGAGCAGAGGGTGGGCGCAAGAGCGCGCCCGCTAAAGAACTCGGTGCGGGGCGGCACCGAGAGGGGATGAGATTCAACTGGCGGGTTGAGGGAGCGCCAGGCTTATAAAGCGCGGAAAAACCGGCCGCGGATTCGATGTGGGACGCGCATTTTTCACCCGGAGCGCATCCTGGCCGTCCGACTCATCGCGCGGCTGATCACAGCCGCTCATCGCATCCCGCGCGAGATCTCCTGATCGCGGCCGTCCGAGGATATTCAAACGCCTGATCCGACGGCCGAGAGCTCATCCTCAACCTCGAGCTCGGCCGAGGCAACTCCCGCGACGCCGCTGAACCAGAGGCCATCCGACCACCTGTTCTCGAGCATCCGGCCACCATTTTCGAAACCAAGACGTCCATTGGAATCGTCTGAGCATACCGAACACAACCATGCCTTAAAATGAGGATGCATACTACCAGTGGAGAAATTCGATGAAGGCCGAAGGCAAACGAAGTGCCGAGGCCACACGGTGTTCATGTTTTGCATGGGATGGATTAAACAGAGGCTTGCATGCGTTTTAAAACGCATGCACGTGGATAAAGGAGAAGGAGAAGAAGTCCGCGTTGTGCAGAGAGAAAGAACGAGATTCTCGGCCCGCGGTTGAAGTTTTCAAAGAACCGAAAATCTCGGTGGATCAAGATTTATATCCCGCGGATGTTTTGAGGATTCCTCCGCCTATATAAAGAGAGGCCGAGACCTCTGGATTTGCTGCTGATCCTTTGGATATTTGCTGTCCCGTGAGCGCATCTCTCTGCCTCGCGAAGTTTTGAAGCCTCCGCGCAAATACCTCTTGCGTGGCTGAAGTTCTCGGGATCACCTGAGGTCCCGAAGGAGTCCCTTGCGCGCAACTCATCTGCGTGACAAGAAGAAGATTTGCGCGCCCGCGGTTGAGGTGCTTTGCACCAAGGCTTACGCGGCTGCCCCTTGCAAAGACCTTGCGCGCCTCTTTGTGTTTCATTGGACTTGCGCGGCTTGCACCTAGCGCGCCTCTTTTGTGGGCAGTGGGTGTGCACCAAAGAAGACCCGAGGCCATACCATATTTTGTGTGTGTGAGATGTGAAGAAAAGGCCAAGGCTTAGCCCTTGTGTGTGCACAAGTGAAGAAGACCAACCTTGAGAAGAAGAGTACACACTTAAGGTGTGATTGCAAAAGAACTAATCATTCTAAGTGATTGGGTTTTTGGTGAGCAAGACCAACGAGATCTTTTGAAGACTGTTGAAGCTACTTGAAGTTTTGAACAACACCTTTGAAGAAGTGAAGTGGAGCCATGATGAAGATGATGCTGTGGAGTTGGGGGGGTTTAACCAACTTGTAATTGGGGGGGGGGTAACCAATTACTGTGTAATCATCTTTTGGCATAGTGAAGAATCCGTGTTGGGGGGTGTAACCAACACGGCAAGGAGTAGGTCTTTGTACCGAACCTTGTAAATCTCTGTGTTCTGTGCTCTCATTATTACTGCACCACTAAAAGAGTAGATCTAGGCTTTAACCAGCTGCAGAGGTTGAATTGATAATCCAAAGGGAACAATTCATAAAAAGAAAAAGTTATCACTGATTCACCCCTCCCCTCTCAGTGATCACAACCGATCCAGGCATTTCAAGTGGTATCAGAGGGAGGTTCCCTCTGTAAGGATCTACTTCTGAGAAGATGGACAATCTGAATTCTGTTAATAGTAGGGGTGTTCCTACATTCGATGGAAAGAATTACCACAGCTGGAAGAATCGGATGTTACCCTACCTTCTATCTCTCGGCCTTGAAGTTAGAAATGCAGCCTTATTTGGATTCCCTCCTCTTGCTAATGAAGCTGCTATGACACTCGATGAGAAAAGAAATATGGAAGTTGATGGTAAAGCTCAAAATGCCATTCTTATGTCACTCTCAGAAAAGGTATACACAAAAGTCATGGGACTCAAGAATGCTAAAGAAATTTGGGACAAATTGGAAAGTAGTTATGAAGGCAACATGAAAGTCAAGGAAGCCAAATTACAGATTTGGAGAAGCAAGTTTGAAGATGTCAAGATGGGAGAAGAAGAAAATATTGATGATTATTTCACAAGAGTCAATGAAATTGTCAGTAACATTCGGGGCTTTGGAGAAAAGTTGGAGGACTCCACTATTGTTAAAAAACTAATGAGAAATTTTCCTGACAGGTTTGACCCCAAAGTCTCAGCATTAGAAGACAGAGATGATCTCTCTCTTGATGAACTACACAACATTCTCATTGCATATGAAATGAGGAAGATCCCAGTATTCAAGAAGAAGATCAAGGATGAGATGGCTTTTGAGGCCATGAGACAACTCATGATAAAAGATGACGAAGTCCTAGAATCAAGTGATACTGACAATGAAGAAAAGGATGAAGATCTCAACACGATTATTTCTCTTTTTTCTAAAAGGTTTGGAAAAACTAAATTCAGGGGAAAAGGGAAATCACCATCAAGATGTTTCAATTGCAATAACATCGGACACTTTGCTGTAAACTGCCCCAAGAAGAGATATAGTGCTCCAGAAGTTGAAGATGAGAAGTCACAAAAGAAGAAATGGAGTAGATACCCAAGAGAAGGAAACAAATCAGGTGTAAGAAAGAAAAGGTTCGTTCCAGGTGAAAGAAGAAGCTATGTAAGCAAAGAGGAAGAATCAGACTCTACTTCAGCCAGTCAATCAGAAGAAGAAACGAATTTTATGGCTCATGTGGAAAAAGGGTTTGATACCTGCAGCAGTGAAGATGATGGAAGTGAACGAACAGAGCTTGAATACATATTGAAAGATGAATTAGAGGCTTGCCTTGAGCAAAACATTAAACTCAAGAAAGAAAAGAAATTGTTACAAAAGGAAACTAAAAGAATGACTGAGGAGTTGGAAGAATGTATGAAGAAAGAGACAATGTACATTGAAGAAATCAAGAGACATAAACTGAAGGTAGCTGAGCTGGACAAGATAGCAAAAGATCTTGAGGAGAAACTTCACCTCAAAGAAGAAGAGCAATCACTGACATATACCAAGTGGATTGAAGCACAGAATAGCTTGACAAAGATGAGAGAAGACTTCAACAAGGCTGTTGAGGTCAAGGCAGAATCATCTTATGCTGGTGCTCAGAGGCAGGTCAATTTACCACCAAGTAAATCTCTAAATACATCTGTTATTTCTAACAATGCAGGTTCAAAGATAAAATTGAGACAAACATGGCATGAACCAACTTGTGTAAAATCATCTTCAATGGAAGAAAGGAAATCCTCAGGAAGGACTACTCAAATCTTGGACAGAAAACTACAACATGACTCTTATCAACAAAGAAGGTCAAGGTTCAGAGGCTACTGCTGGTGTTGTGGTGTGTTTGGACATAAGGCCTATGCATGCTGGTATAACATGTGTCGTCCAAACATGAGGCATGAGTCAAGGGGGAGACATCCTGAAACCCAGAGTGTTTTGCAGAAAGCATCAAAACCACCAACTCAGAACACATTTGACTGCCTGAGTGAAGCTTGTGGAAGATGTGACCAACAAGTTCATAGAGCTGATAAATGTATGACAACTCTTCCTAAACAAAAAGTCAAAGACATGAAAGGGAAAGGCATTCAAGAAACCAATGATGAAATCACATGCTTTGCTGAAGTGGCTCTAAAAGCCAGCAGTAAAACCAAGTCATGGATTCTTGATAGTGGATGCTCATCCCACATGACTGGTGATACAAAAATTCTAAGCAACATTGAAAGTCATGAGGGAGGAACCGTGGTGTTTGGAAATGATCGTTCTCTGAAAATCAAGGGAGTTGTAAAGGCTATGATTGCAACAACAAATCTAAAGTCCAATGATGTGTTGTTTGTTGAAGGATTAAAGCACAACCTACTGAGTGTAAGTCAATTATGTGATGATGGACATGAGGTGTTGTTCCAGAAGGACTCATGCATCATCAAGAGCTCAAAGGATGGAAAAATCATCACCCAAGGAAGAAGAACCACTGGAAATCTATTTCAAATTGGTGATCCCATCAATTCTTGTTTTCTTAGCTCTAAAGATGAAAACAACCTCTGGCATAGAAGACTTGGCCATCTTGGTCAAAGGAGTATGAGTAAACTTCTGAAGTACAATGTTGTACGAGATCTACCCAAATTAAAGAGAGAAAGAGATGAAGTCTGCGACACTTGTCAAAAGGGAAAACTGACCCATAGGTCACACAAAGGAGTTGATATCATGTCTACTAGGCCTCTTGAACTCATCCATACAGACATATGTGGACCGATGAGACAGAAGTCTACAAGAGGAGATTTCTATTTTATAACCTTCATTGATGATTACACTCGGATGACCAATGTTATGTTCATGAAACACAAGTCATAGGCAATCACGATGTTCAAGACTTTCAGAAGGCAGGCTGAGAAGGAACTAGAGCTCTGCATCAAGAAAGTAAGATCAGACAACGGAAAAGAATATACCGGTGATGTCTTTGAAAGCTATCTGGTCAAGCATGGAATCAAACATCAATATAGTACACCATATACTCCACAACAGAATGGAGTGGCTGAACGAAAGAATCGAAGCATAGTTGAAATGGGGAGGACTATGTTAGCTGAGCATGATATCTCTAAGTTTTTCTAGAGAGAAGCAGTATGCACTGCTATACACATACAGAACAGATGTCTCCTGAGACCAGAAACACAAACGACAGCCTATGAAATGTGGTTTAACAGAAAACCAACTGTTAAATATTTCAAAGTCTTTGGCAGTCCCTGCATCATCAAGATTAAAAACATCAATCTGGGAAAGTTTGAAGAAAAAGCTGAAGAAGGAATCTTTATGGGTTACCTACCTAATGGAAAAGGCTACAGATGCTGGAATAAGAGGTTGAATAAAATGATTGACTGCAGTGATGTCATAATAATTGAAAACAACACCAAACCATACACTGTGGATGATGATGACTCAAAGAATGACACAGCCTTGGAACAGAAGAATGCAGAATTACCTGAGCCAACACCAACTGCTGGTGAGATCAACTCTGAATATACCAGTGATGAAGATGAAGGTAATGAAAATGGAAGAAGAAGATACAACAAATTGAAGAAGCATGTTGATACAGAAAATGTCCTTGGAGACCTACAGTCCTCAGTAAGAACAAGAAGAAGATTGAGATTGGAAGATCAGACTGCACTGGTTTCTCAAGTTGAACCTCACACAGTGGCTGAAGCAGTTGTACATGAGGAATGGATACAAGCTATGCATGAGGAACTCAATCAAATTGAAAAGAATTCCACCTGGGATCTTGTGCCAAGGCCCAAAAATAAAAATGTTATTGGGACAAAGTGGGTGTTTAGAAACAAACTCAATGAAAAGGGAGAAGTTTCCAGAAACAAGGCCAGACTTGTATGCAAAGGATATTCACAAATGGAAGGAATCGACTTTGAGGAAACCTTTGCACCAGTTGCAAGACTGGAAACTATCAGAATGTTCTTAGCAGTTGCAGCACACAAGCAGTACAAGGTCTATCAGATGGATGTGAAATCTGCATTTCTAAATGGAGATCTTGAAGAAGAGGTGTATATTGAACAACCAGAGGGATTTTTGCTAGAAAAAGATGGCAGTATGGTGTGCAGATTGAGAAAAGCCTTGTATGGATTGAAGCAGGCCCCTAGAGCCTGGTACTCAAAATTGGATGGTTGTCTTAAAGACATGAAATTTGTCAAAGGAACAGTTGACAGTAACCTCTATGTCAGAGAAATGGCCAATGGTACCCTCATAGTCATTATCTATGTGGATGATATCATTTTTGCTGGTAACAAGGAAGGACTATGTGAAGAATTTGCTGAGCAGATGAAAAGAACTTTTGAAATGTCGATGCTTGGTCAAATGACATATTTTCTAGGATTTCAGGTGGAACAAAGACAAAACTCCATATTTCTTTCACAAGAAAAGTACGCAAGGGACTTAGTGAAAAGGTTTGGAATGGAAAGTTCAAAGGAAGTCTCCACACCCATTTCTGTCGGAACCAAGCTATGTAAGGATGAAGAAGGCAACAATGTTGATCAGAAAGAGTTCAGAAGAATTATTGGCAGTCTACTTTATCTCACGGCTTCAAGGCCAGATATAGCATATGCAGTGACTTTGTGTGCCAGATTCCAAAGTGACCCAAAAGAATCTCATTTAACTGCAGCCAAAAGAATCCTGAGATATGTTAAAGGAACCCTCAACTATGGACTCTTATACAAACACAGTGAAAACATACAGTTGTTGGGATTCACAGATGCTGATTGGGCTGGTGATTGCACTGATAGAAGATCCACATCTAGTGGAACCTTCTTTCTGGGAGAAGGATGTGTTAGCTGGTACAGCAAGAAACAAAATTCTGTAACATTGAGCACAGCTGAAGCAGAGTATGTGGCCGCTACACATGCATGTACTCAAATGATTTGGATGCAGGTGCAGCTAGCAGATTTTAGGATTAAAGCTGAAAAACCATTGAGGATCTTATGTGATAATCAAAGTGCAATTGGGTTGTCTAAGAATCCTATCCAACACTCCAGATCCAAGCACATTGATATAAAATATCATTTCATCAAAGAAAGGGTCGCCAATGGAGACATCAAGCTAGACTACATTCCTACTCAAGATCAGGTGGCAGACATTTTCACCAAAGCTATGCCTACAGAAAGATTTGTTGAATTGAGGCTGAAACTTCATGTTCAGCCTTCTACTCTCACTTGAGGAAGAAGAAGGTCCCTCCTTATTCCCTAAATTTTTTATATTCTTGTACTTACATGCAGGGAATTGAAGGAGATGAGTGCATCCCCTGAGGGGGAGCATTGGTAGTTGAAGATGTGCAGGTTCCAGAAGCTCTATACTATGAGTATGGCTTTCATTCATCCCTTTGCATTTGTTGGCCAATAAGGGGGAGAAATCATCAGGCACAAGGCACACGACATTCTATCAGTGTGCTTCGGAGTATTTACAACCAAATACAAAGGGGGAGATTGTTGTGCCCAAGTGAAGTAATTGCATTTGTTGTCAATAACTTGTCATGGTGTGCCATCTGATGAAGTACATCTTGAAGATTGATGATTTCAGAAGCATTAAATCTGACGATTGCTGAACTGATCTTTAAGTTCAAAGAACTTGTATCCTGATGATACAATGTCACAACATTGATTGAAGACCATGCATTGTCTTCACAATGCATGAGGAGTTGAAGAAGCAAGATGTTCCATCCACAACTACTAAGTGGATGATGTGCACTAATGAAGTCCATGTACTAACTCTTAGTGCATGTGAATTGGAAGTGATCCAATTTGATCTCTGATTAGATCAATGAAGATTATTGAAGAATTTATGTGATTAAGGAGCTCGGTTGAAGATGAAGACCCTTCGGGAATTCCACCTCCTAAGTCTAGAATATATGTTAAGGAGGGTTTGTGGATTCTAATGAAGAAGATGGAGAATATGTGTTAGAAGAGAAGAAATAAGAAGAATAGAGGAGGAGGCATTTGGCATTTGGCATTTGGCATGTTTTATATGGAGAAGAACTTTGTATTTCACAAAGTCCTATTCTGTCCCTTTGCCAAAAAATTGGCCAGCCAAGGCACCTTGGGGGGTTCAACCCCAAGGCATGGGCACTAGGGAACCACGCCCGGGGGAACCCCGTGGGGCGAGCCAGGGCGGCAGGGCGCACCCAAGGACACCGCAAGGGCGCCAGGGGCACGCCCGGAGGAGCGCAGTGTGCATAGTGGGCGCCAGTGGCGCGCCCGCGAGGAGCAGAGGGTGGGCGCAAGAGCGCGCCCGCTAAAGAACTCGGTGCGGGGCGGCACCGAGAGGGGAGGAGATTCAACTGGCGGGTTGAGGGAGCGCCAGGCTTATAAAGCGCGGAAAAACCGGCCGCGGATTCGATGTGGGACGCGCATTTTTCACCCGGAGCGCATCCTGGCCGTCCGACTCATCGCGCGGCTGATCACAGCCGCTCATCGCATCCCGCGCGAGATCTCCTGATCGCGGCCGTCCGAGGATATTCAAACGCCTGATCCGACGGCCGAGAGCTCATCCTCAACCTCGAGCTCGGCCGAGGCAACTCCCGCGACGCCGCTGAACCAGAGGCCATCCGACCACCTGTTCTCGAGCATCCGGCCACCATTTTCGAAACCAAGACGTCCATTGGAATCGTCTGAGCATACCGAACACAACCATGCCTTAAAATGAGGATGCATACTACCAGTGGAGAAATTCGATGAAGGCCGAAGGCAAACGAAGTGCCGAGGCCACACGGTGTTCATGTTTTGCATGGGATGGATTAAACAGAGGCTTGCATGCGTTTTAAAACGCATGCACGTGGATAAAGGAGAAGGAGAAGAAGTCCGCGTTGTGCAGAGAGAAAGAACGAGATTCTCGGCCCGCGGTTGAAGTTTTCAAAGAACCGAAAATCTCGTTGGATCAAGATTAATATCCCGCGGATGTTTTGAGGATTCCTCCGCCTATATAAAGAGAGGCCGAGACCTCTGGATTTGCTGCTGATCCTTTGGATATTTGCTGTCCCGTGAGCGCATCTCTCTGCCTCGCGAAGTTTTGAAGCCTCCGCGCAAATACCTCTTGTGTGGCTGAAGTTCTCGGGATCACCCGAGGTCCCGAAGGAGTCCCTTGCGCGCAACTCATCTGCGTGACAAGAAGAAGATTTGCGCGCCCGCGGTTGAGGTGCTTTGCACCAAGGCTTACGCGGCTTCCCCTTGCAAAGACCTTGCGCGCCTCTTTGTGTTTCATTGGACTTGCGCGGATTGCACCTAGCGCGCCTCTTTTGTGGGCAGTGGGTGTGCACCAAAGAAGACCCGAGGCCATACCATATTTTGTGTGTGTGAGATGTGAAGAAAAGGCCAAGGCTTAGCCCTTGTGTGTGCACAAGTGAAGAAGACCAACCTTGAGAAGAAGAGTACACACTTAAGGTGTGATTGCAAAAGAACTAATCATTCTAAGTGATTGGGTTTTTGGTGAGCAAGACCAACGAGATCTTTTGAAGACTATTGAAGCTACTTGAAGTTTTGAACAACACCTTTGAAGAAGTGAAGTGGAGCCATGATGAAGATGATGCTGTGGAGTTGGGGGGGTTTAACCAACTTGTAATTGGGGGGGGGGGGGTAACCAATTACTGTGTAATCATCTTTTGGCATAGTGAAGAATCCGTGTTGTGGGGTGTAACCAACACGGCAAGGAGTAGGTCTTTATACCGAACCTTGTAAATCTCTGTGTTCTGTGCTCTCATTATTACTGCACCACTAAAAGAGTAGATCTAGGCTTTAACCAGCTGCAGAGGTTGAATTGATAATCCAAAGGGAACAATTCATAAAAAGAAAAAGTTATCACTGATTCACCCCTCCCCTCTCAGTGATCACAACCGATCCAGGCATTTCAATGTGTTCCACGTATCACTGTTGAGAAAATACATGCCTGACCCAACACATTTACTCACCTATGAAGAAATATAACTGGAACCTGACCTGTCTTATTGTGAAGAGACTATCAGAATTCTTGATACCAGAGAAAAAGTGTTGAGAAACTGGACAACTCATCTGGTGGAAGTTCTATGGAGAAATCATAAGATGGAAGAGGCAACGTGGGAACCCGAGGAACATATGATGAAAAACCACCTAAATATTTTTATGTAGTAATATTATAGAAATTTTGAGGATGAAATTATTTTAAGGAAGGAAGAATATAACACCCCAATCTTCCACGGTACGTTTCCCTTTTAATAATGCAATATATTGCGTTGTAGGCAACTTGGAGTTTTAACACACAACGACCAATCAAACTAGCCGTTATGAATAATAATACCCACTTTTTGAAATTTTATAAATTTTATTTTTCAAAATGGACTTCATTTTTAGATTTAGAATATCAAAATTAGCTTAGGGTGAATTTTTGGTATTTTTTCTAAAAACTTTCAATTTTTGATGAATAGTAAAAAAACCTTGCGTTATTGATTAAAATTGACTTTTTATTTAAATAATTAGTTATTTTATTTAAATTTATATTAGGTAAAAATAGATACACAATACCTATATATTTTCAATGTAATTTATTGGAGTAATTTTATAATAATATTATATATATAAATTTTTATTGAACTTTTTACCGTCTTTTACCCACCTTCTAGGAGCATTTGAAAATTTGCATAAAACATAATTTTACCAGTTCTGTGAGTTGAATTTCAAAAATTTGAGAGAAATAGTTGACATCAGTAAGTAAAATGTGGTTCAATAATATGAAAATATTTTTTGGTGAATTGTAACTTTTGACTTTTATTTACCACGGTTAAAAGTAAATAGGTTAATTAAAGGTAAAAATGATATTATAATTACAACAACACATGTACCAATTCTATTGGATAATTTTTTTTACTAAAATTAACTCTAGGAATAAAATATTATCCTTTTTGTCCACTTGGATTAGATTTGTACATTTATTATTATTTTATTTCAAGAAGAGTTAAAAGTGTTAAATTCAAATTTTCATAACTAAAACATTTTTAATATAGAGTTACAAAAAAGATAAATTAGACTATAAATATTCATTATAAATATAAAAATATTTCCTACATAATCGTATTTTTTTTGAAAATTTTTAGACATTAAATAATTAAATTTATTTACGACACAATGATAATGCAATAATTACCTTATCAATGAAAGATTAAAATAATTGATATTATAAATATAAAAATAAATGTAAATTGATAATTTTGAGGCATTACAAGAATTTTATAGATTAATTTGACCTGTTAGGGTTGATTCAATGAATTCTTTTCAAATAAATCATGCTGGTATGACTTTCAAAAAAACAAAATACCAAATAGTGTCAAAATTGAAATAAATAAGTTTTTAAAACAAATACTCTATTATTAATTGATATAATATTCCTAAAAATGTAAGGATAAAAAAGGACTTATATAAGGTTATATATATAAATAATTAACCCCATGGGGTTCACTTGTATTTTTTTAGTAATATTATTAACCATTTATTATAATAATACAAGAATACATGGTAAAAGTTAAACTATTTAACTAAGAGTTAAATATAAATGATAAGGTTAATATAGTGACCTAAACCTGTATAAAACCTATTTTTTGAGAGTTTTTAGATCCACACCCACATTATCCTTTAAATAAAACATTTTTTAGCTATTATAAACTGAATATGACTGTATAATAAAATAATATTTCAATCTTTTCCTAAAGTGACCTTCACCTCTCTTATAAAAGGGTACTTACCCTTCTCCCAAAATCACACCTCCAAATCCATTTGTCTTGTCCATAACCTACTCAAATATCCTCCCAAAAACCATAAATTCTACCTATAGGCATTACTTTTATCATAAATCCAACCTAAGGAGCCCTTTTTGATCAACTCAAAAGGAAACACCCAAAGAAGAGGTAATAATTTCAGCACCTCTTTCAAAGTTCTTTTCTTCTTCCACTTTCTCTTTCTTTGTTGTTTCCATACCAAAATAATAACTCTAGTAACTTATACATACTATGATTTTATTATAAATATGGTACAACGATATTCATTATTCTATCCATCCTATGAATGGTAATTCACCATACATGTGTACGTACATATTACCATCTCCACGCCGTGGTGTAGTTTGTTATTCAAACACTTCATTATTTGGATGGGTATAATAATGATTATAAATGATATAAATAATATATATAACATGTTAAGTATTCTTTATATATGATTTAACATCCAATTACATTCTATTTCACCATCAATAGAATGATATTTTCGCTCATGCGTATATATAGATTACCATCTCCACGAACGCGATAAGATTCTTACCCCATCATTACCATTCAAGAATAATTTTCATTTTATGATTAAAAATAATGTTTAAAAACTTAATATAATTCTATATATGAATCAAATACATCCTATCCATAACAAACATGGCTTATGTAACCAATCATATAAAGGAAAATGAATCAGTTAACACCCGAAACAATGATACTACTGAAATATTATTAACAAAGAAATATTAGAAGATCATATATGATATCATATTTATGTATGTGGTTATTGTATAATTTAATAAAAGTTATTTAACAATTATATAGGAGGTTAACTTACCCTTTACCAAGTCAAATTACATGTTAAGGTTTAATTCTACAATCTCTTTGTTATCCGAGATTGTTTATACCTGAGTATCTACTAGGAACTCTTTATCATCCACATCCACATTTCTTAAAAATTTATTTCAAAACATTTTTAATATTTACTAGCCTATGGATTAATGTAATTTATACCCTTTTTTGAATTTTTATAAAAATTTTATAAAGGAATTTTTCCTTCATTTTTCAAACAAGGTCCTTTATGACCTTTTCTACAAAATTAAGGAAAGAATATTTTTTAACTTACACAGAGAGTGTGGATATTTTCGGCCATTATAACATCTTCGAAGCTTCAATTATAATATTATAAGAATATTTTCAAAATAAATGTTTTCTTTTATAATTATGTGACTTTTAAATGATTTCAAAAATAGAAAGTGATATTTCTATTAAATAGTTTTGATTTCATCTATGTCAACATCCATTGATGGATTTTACACTTGTTTGAAGTTGATTTATTATGATACAAATATTTCATTTTGTCTTGAAGGTTTTGTGATATGTTCTACCGTGGATGTGTTTTTTTATACCATTCATGGTTTATGGATAAAGTATTAACATTTTGTATGCTATTTTTAATGGGAATGTTTATGTTATGTTTTAAACTTTTCATATGAGGAATGAATTGGACTTAGTAAGTGAAGGGTGGAGCCCACTATAGCTCCTCGATGCATCGGTAGGTCTCATGAGTAAAACTACTGTCTTAGAACAAGTCCTTGACAAAATCTTATTTGTATTCTTGGCATGAGGCCTTGACTATGTGGTTATTAAGTTTGGAATTATGCATTCCATAATTATGAAATTGTCTATTGATATTACATGTGATTATTCGACTATTAGAATATCCATGTGACTATGTAAATTGAATTATTTGATTTATCTTTGCCATATTATACTGAAGTTTATATTTAAAAGGATTTTGTTTTAATCTTATACATTGCCTTAAATGTTTATGCTTATTTATGAAAGTTTCTGCTATATTGTTATCCTTACTGAGCACCTGAGCTCACCCCTTTCTATGTTTTATTTTTCCCAGGATGCGAAAAAGTATATTATGAATGACCTAGAGGGATAGTCTAAGGGATATGAATGTGTTAAATTAAGACAATGTTATTGTTGTTTTTAATTTTATATGTAATGTAAAACTTATGTATGTATCTAGAACTTCCAAGGCTACTAAACTGATTGGTATTTCGGGATTTTATCCCTTGTGATCATTCCAATGTTATGTAATAATTCACCGACTTTGGGTAACTAAGGTCAGGGAGTTACAAGGATTGTCTCATCACCTATTATAATTCTTACTGATCCAGGTGTAGGTTATACCATATTTCATGACACATCAGTCATCGGCCTAGGAGCAGTGCTGATGCAGGAAGACAAAGTCGTTGCATATGAACCTCAATAGTTAAGGAATCATGAGAGAAATTACCTGACGCATGACCTTGAGTTAGTAGTAGTTGTCCACATATTATGTTGCTGAAGCCACTATCTGTTAGGTTAGAAATTTGTGGTGTACACATACCACAAGATCCTAAAATATATATTTTCACAGTGTGACTTGAACCTCAGACAATTAAGATGGGTCTAATATCTACAATCCTTTGATCTTGAGCTTTCCTATACGCTTGGAAAGGGAAATGCGGTTGCAGATTCATGAAGTTGGAAAATGAAAACACATGCTATACAGGGAGCCAGTGATGAATGGAAGTTGATGACCATTTTCTCTGAGCTGCATATGGAGTTTCATGATTGTCACAAGCAGTATTATCTCTCAAATTTTTTAGTTACCTCTTTCCTCCTTGATAAGATGAATGTTAGGAAATTCTCATATCCAGAAGTCTTGGTTCTCGATGGGAGTATATTAGGAGATTACTTGCCTCTTGATTGGTCTATGGATAGAGACTACATCCTACGTATCCATGGACATGTTTGGGTTCCTACAAATATAAGAGAGGAGTTGATGAAAGAGTCCCATGATTCTCAGTGGGTAGTTCATCCAGGAATTTCCAAGATGTGTTGAGATATGTGACACTAGTATTGGTGTCCTATAATGAAACGTCAAATAGCAGGTTTTATCACTATGTGTTCCACCTGTTAGTAGGTGAATTCGGAGCACCAGAGACCTACATCATTGTTACATCCACTTCCAGTCCTGGAATGGAAATAGAAAGATGTTTCTATGGACTTTTTGGTATGTTTTTCATAGGTTTCCGAGATGTAGAGATGCTGTATGGGTTGTCATTAAGAAACTAAAAAAATCAGCTCACTTCATACCTATTTGAGAAACTTTCTCAGTCGATGAGCTGGGAAGACTGTATGCCTATGAGATCATACAACTACACTGGGTTCCACATTCTATCTTTTTAAATAGGGATGGTCATTTCACTTAATGGTTTTGGAAGGGTTAGTAGAAGGATATGACAACATAGGTACTTCTAAGAACAACTATCCACCCTCAGAATGATGGAAAATTGGAACAGACAATACGGGTCCTAGAGTACATGATTTGAGAATGTGTCCTCAATTTCGGTGGATTATGGGAGAATAATATCCCCATCGTCTAGTTTTCCTATAATAATAGCTTTCAAGGGATAATTCAGATGGATTATTTTGAGGCCTTTTATGGTAGGTTGTTCTGTTCACTCCTATGCTGGCTAGAGGCAGGTGAGGCAGCCCTAATAGGTCCTCATCTCATTCATGAGACTTTAGGGATGGTTCATCTGATCATAAAATGTATGAATATTGCTCAATAAATACATAAATTTTATGTCGATCACCATCAATGGACTCTAGAGTTCAAGGTCATGGATTTTTTTTTTCGGGTATCACCCAGGCTAGGGAATAGGAGGTTACAGAAACAAGGAAAGTTATCACCTCATTATGCAGGGTTGTTTGAAATTATAGAGAGAATGGGATGATATACTATCAGATGCTATTAACTTAGAGGTACCACACCATGCATGAAGTCTTACATGTTTCACACCTTCACCAGTATCATGTTGACCTATCTCATAACTTTGATCCCAAGGAAGTTGAGTTAGATGCTGATGATTACTTTGAGGAGTATCCAATACACATTGTCAACCAAAGTATGAAGGTTCTCTGAGGCTAGTTTGTCTTTCTAGTACGGGTGCAATGGCAGCATGGATGTGTGCAGGATTGGGAGCGGGAGGTTGATATACATGATCAGTGGCCATAATTGTTCTTAGATAGTGTTTCTACACCCTTGGAAGGTGATATTGGGGCCACGTTATTTTAAGGGGGGAAACAGTAGAAATCAATTTTTCACTCAAGTATGGATCCTTAAAATTTCGGTCTAATTATTTATTTTGGACCTAATATGGATGTATAATGAATTAGAAAATATCTCAGGGGTGTCCAAGGCTTTTTCAGATCCCATAAACCATCTTTTTGGAGAAACTATCCATGTCGCACAGTTGGTGCATAGTTTTCCTAACAATGAGAATATATTTTTTTCAAACAGAACCATATCACACGGTTGGCACATGACCAGGCAGGCTAACCATGTGAGTGGCCCTTATTTCTAGTGGGATTAACCTAATTTTCTCTCATTTTGAAGATATTTAAAGGTATAAGGTAGGGATTGAAGGGCCTCCTTCATCTGGGATCCGATTGAGCTTTCATTCTTCATGTTGAATGTGCAACAATAAGTACTCGAGTCTGTTTAAGCCTTTCTCCTTATCTTTTTCTCTTGACCTAGTTAATGTGGTGTGAGCTTTTTTTTTCTCTTTTCTTAGATATACTCTAATTTGAGCCAAATCAAGGGTTGATACCAAAGGGGGAGAGTCATAAAAGCCTAATGTGAGTGGTCTATAACTCATCCCACAAGTTTGTTGACTTTGTAATGGTCATGTGGGGCCCACCTATTTCATAGGGTTCCATTTGTTGATTTTTTATGTAATTCTTATAATCATTATAATCATATGATTATTATATTTTCATATATGTGATTAGTTATTGGTGGTTACACCCACAACTCCACCCATTCCATGTAGGATGCTATTCAATAATTATGTTTTTAGTGTTTTGACACTTTTGATCCATCATTTAGATGTGATCGATCTTGACCACACTAATGGTGAGCCTCCTCATATTAAATTCTTATTGAATCATGTAATGGTGAATGTCATGTACCATGTCACTTCTAGTTGACTCACCTAAGGTAAGTGCTTAAATTTGATAAATTAATGAAAACTAGAAATTGGAAAGTATACTAATATTATGACTTGACATTAAATGTAAATGACTAATAGGTTGCAAGTATGTAGCACCCCTTTCCACACTAATGGAAGGTATATGAATGAAATTTGGTTATGGAATCCACCTTAAATGTATTAAATGAATGGTTTCATGCTACTTGGCCTATTCAAACTAATGGATGGAAAGGATTAAACCAATTGAATTATTACATGACTTCATTATCAAATAAGAATGGACTGACTCAATATCACCTTGGATTATTATCGGGGAATGCCTTGAGCACTCGAGAACCCCATTTCGATTCAAGGGTGCAACTTTCTCAGGTTGAAACCCACCTAGATCCTGATCGTTGTCGATTTTTTGGATGACCAATATGACACTGTAGTATCCCTCACATATTATTAAAGGATTACTTGGATACATTTCCTGGATTAAAAATTGACAAGTAGGTTCCATGGTTAAAGCCCATAGGGACTTCTTACTTCTTAGACTCGTTTTACCTTGGTTGATCACCTTGGATTCGGTAGGCATGTTATTGTGGAATTCAATGGACTATGATCCTTGGATTATACTCTTACCCTTAGCTAGACCTAGTTACAACTGACTTAGCAACCCCTGATGTCTAGGTTTCCTTGGTGAATACCATGGAACCATTTCATATCAAAAATCAATTTTGGTTACCTTATTACATCTTGTAACTTTCACCATTGATAATGTGTGCATTATTTAAAAATTGGTACAATAAAATAATGACTTGGTTATATGTTCAGACACTAGTAGATGGATGAAGAAGGTACTTTGGTATTTAGTTACAATGTTATGATTTACTTTATATATTTATAAATTCATTCCTACACACTATTATATTTATATTACATGGGTTGGATGTTATAGACACCATTGGTGGTGGCCTATTGATATTTATCTCACACCCTATTTGGGCACTGTTTGGTACCCGAAGTAGATTACATGAATGTAAGTGTTGATAAAGGGAAGCACATGACTTCAAAAACATGATTTATTATTGGTTAGGTTGTATATTAATAGCATAGGACCGAGTGGTATCTCAGGATTCTTAGGAAAATCTTTTAATTTCTTTTTTATATTTGTGTAACTTGTTATTCCTGTTGTATTATATCCATGTTTTCTAGTTATTTAGTGACATGAAATATCATCATCAATTTTTGAATGTAATTATAGTTATTTCAGTTGTTTTTATCCTTGTTAATTTATTCTTTTTGTCTAATTCTACTACTTTCTTTTATTTCTTCTACTATTTACCACTTTTTATTTTCATCCACTATGCTACACTCTAGTAATGAGAGCCTAGTCTCCCCACAGACACACCCTAGGCCCTCGCTTCTAGTAGGAAGCCTATGAAATTTGGGGAGATTCACTTGAGGAAATGTGGCCCACTAGGATCAAGGAACCTATTAAGAGGAATTTGGGTCCGAGACATCACAATTTTACCTTAGTTAAAAACAATTTCTCTCTGTGCACCCCTCATTTCTCAGACACAGGATCCTAACTATGGGAGAGCTACCATTTCCCTTTTATCAAGGATTTTTGATATCTTCACCATCCAAGCTCTGATCGAGCCAATATTAGTCTTGTTGGTTTGATAATGGTAATATCTTCATTCCCATTACACCATTTTTCATTTAACTTCCTCTCGATAGAGTTATTTTTATGTGATCTTATATTCCCTATTTTTGGGTGTTTTCATTTTTTTTCTTAATGTCTTCCATTCTAGATCGGATTATAGGACAACAATAGAAAAGGAGTCAACTACCAAGTTGAGTTATGTGATCTCATGATTTTCACTCAAGGTTGGGGGGTTTATTTATTATGTCATTGTTCCACACATGATAGTTTTTGAGCGAAACTTATTAAATGGAATGATTCCTTAATTAAATGAATAGGTACAACCTATATTGACTATGGGACCCATTTATGCATGATTAAAGGCTGAGGACCTTGAATTCAAACCATTTCTTTGGTGTGTTGTTAAATAAGATTAAACCACCATGAGTGGCCTATGAATTTGATTAAACTTATAGAAGTGTTATTTAACACTTTTTTGGGATGTTTAATGAAATGGTTGAAATATTATTTGAATTGAATAAAAGGGAAAAGTAAGACCATGTACCTAGGACCTTGCCCATTTTTCTTTCTCTCTTATGCTTGAGTTATCTTTTGTACTTGAAATGAAAAATTAAAATGAATGGTAAGATTCATGTGATGATACTTATTCCAAGGCTAATATTTTATTCAAACCACATTTTAGGTGATTTAGCATGATTATATAAAACTTATAGCCAATTGAACTAAAATATGAACTTAAATTCTATGAATATATGACAAGCCCATGGCCACTCACATTGAAACACTAAGAGTGAGAAGTGGGTTCCAACTTAGGATTACTATAGATAGACTCTTCATGATTGAATAATTTATTGATTATAATTAAATGATTATTATGTACCTTGGGTGACACATGGGTTCTCATATGAATGTCCTGAACATACTCATTTTGAATCTAGCTTGTATTCACTCGAGTGATACTTGGAATTCCAAGGAAAGACTTAGAGGGTAGACTATTATTATACCAGAAGTGATACTTGAACTCCCTATGTGGACTTCCAAGGAAGGTCTTAGTGGGATGATCATCATGTATTCCATGAGTTACACTTAGGATACCTTTATGTACCACCAAGGATAGACTCAACAAGTGATGAATTTATACAACACCTAGAGTGATACCAAGATTCATATAAGGAATTACTAGGATGACCTTGTAAGGTGATTGGTTCATATATTATTGGAGTGATACCTAGGTTAAAAATTATTAATTCCATGTTCGGGATCTGGTTCACTTGAATTATTAAATGAAATGATTATTTGACACATCTTCCAAGCCAAAAAACAAGCTTGGATTTGGTCAGAGCCATATTTTCACTAATGGCCTTATTATACACATCCTACTGGATACAAAAAATTGTGGATGCATTGTCTATGAGCCAAGTCTAGAGACTTTATTATAAATTAAATCATGATGATTGATTACTCAGAGATAGTCCATATTAGGATGAATTATGCAGTAGAGGATGTGTGTTCCATGGGAACCCAGACATATGTGGGTTATTTATATGCCACACTGCATTTATATATTAAAATAATGCATGGAATTAGACACCTTTAGTAGTGGCCTACTGAATTTATCTCACACCCTTCTCGAGCCACTGTTTGGTACCCGGACAAACTTCATGGATGCAGGTAGGGATAGAGGAAAAAGCCAAGTTTCTGATGCTTTAATTATTATAGCATGGGAACGGAGGAGCATAGGACTGAACTATAGCTACTGATGCTATCTAGAGATAGTATTTTCAATATTTTTTTCTTTTTGTGTACCTATATGTATGGGTACTTGCTACCATGTCTTCCTACATTTCCATTTGTGTAGCATGACATGACCATCATTTTGTAGATCACATTGAAGGATGGGGTTACATTTTTATTTATATGACAGATGATTACTCTCACACTATTCAATTATTTTATATTCTTCCACTTTTTTTTGATATAATTACACCTATGTGTTACACTTTGATCATGAGAGTATAGTCTCTCCACTGTTCCACTATTTACCCTCACTGTTAGTTAGTAGCCTCAAGCATTCAAGGAGGTGTTTTGAGGTAATGTGGCCAACTAAGTTTGGTTTCTATTAATTGAATCAAGTCTAGGATTTCAAAAAGTGTTATAAGAGGTTTTTTATTTTACCTTACTCTTTTGGGATAGTAGAAAGGAGAAATAAGCCATGTTTATATTTGGTTATGAGCATGTTCTTGGGAGTAGCTCACCTTTATATAGAGAAAATCAAATTACCTTGTATGAGACATGTTGTTTTGGATTGTGGTTATTACAGTTTCTTTGCTTTCACTATTTGGTAATGCACTTGATGTTGGTGTTCCTTATGAATATGGATTTTTACCCATAGCCAACATGGAAAGGAAGTATTTCATCATGAATCATCATAGGAAATTCAAGATTTATATTCCATTCATATTCCATGGTATGTTTATAATACCACATGAATTACTAACAACATATTTTGGTTCCTTTATTATTATGTCCATAAAAATGTGTTAACATTTCATGTAGGGACTGGATCTATAAATGGTCACAAATAAAGTAATTTTATAAAAATTTATAAATTTTATGGGGATTTATAAATTCATAATGAAAAACCATTTAATAGGATGTTTATATATATATATATATATATATATAAATGAGTATAAACTTAAATGAACTCAATTTTGAAGTGAATGGTCACCACTAAATAGGGATCCAAATTTCAATTTAAAGGCTGATTTACTCTAAAACTTTCAATTTAAAATCTTTATATTGGGACCTTTGAATTATATTATATAAAATGACCATGGAATGACCTTATTAGTGGGTTGTAGGTAGTATCTCTCACTTTTTTTATGATCTGTACATCACCCAAACCTCACTTTAAGAGAAGGCATTGGGGTGTAAATCTTATATATGAAGGCTTGTATCTATCCAATTCCTACATCTTCACTTTTAGTGGTTGTTAAATATTTTATTGAGGAATTTTTTCGAAATTTATAGAGACATCCCCCATGATGGCCTCGAGTCATATTCTAGGAGTGTGGTAAAAATCATTCTCTAGAGGCGGTGGGCCCGAAGTCCCCAATAAAACCTCTAGAAGTGCCTCTTTTGGAACTGATAGTTATACCTAATATGGGAGCCAAATCCTAGTATTGATATGGGATCATAATCTTTATGAATATTATTCAGGTATCCCCACAACCTACCCCGACTATGGAAGAGTTAAAGCGTGAGTTTTAGTAGCAGCATCCACCCACATTTTCAAGGGATAGAGGACCACATGCTAAATATTCATGGATAGAGGCCATGATATTGATTTTTTAGGAAATTGATACATGTCTTGAGAGGATAGTTAATCTATACACACATATTCTATGGGATTACACCAAGAGGTGGTGGGATGTTATTACTCAGACAGATCATCATCGAGATATGGTTTTGAGTGATTTTAAGTTAGCCTTGTATGGTTATTTCTATCCCAAGATGTTGAGGGATGATATAAACAGAGAGTTTGTGAACTTGGAGATGGGGGTCTTATCAGTAATGGTATATTATTTATATTTCATAGATATCCATAATTTCACACCTATTCTACTAGATAAATAGTTCTCTAAAGTTGTTAAATTTTAGGATGATATCAGGTACGACATTCCATCATATTTGAATGTATTTCAGATTACTACCATATCTAGAATAGTAAATTAGGTTCTTATCATGGATAATAACTTGAGAGAGTCTATAGGTGAGATCCATAGTGGTTGGAAACCTAGATCTCATACTATATTGACCAGTAGTATAAAGAGTCGTTTGTAGATTACCCTTGGAGATATTATAAACTGGGGTACATACTCAGGTATCTATGTGAGGTGATGTCAGTGAAATAGGCCAGGACATAAAAGACCTCAGTATACAAGGGGACCATTCAAGTGTCAATATTGCAATAAGATGTGTTATATTTAGTGTTTTTTCAAATATTTTCCTCTAATATCCATTGATAGATGTTTTGAACCGATTCTATGTTTAGGATCATGGAAAAAATTCTTCTTGTTGGGTAGGGATCCAGAGCATGTCTGACCAATTAGGCTGAGAAGGTGGTTATAATTGAGGCAGCCAGACACCAGACTTGTAGCGCTAGAAGAGAAAACCTTATCATGGTACACAATCTATATCTACTAGCCACAGATTAGGCCAGATATATACAGTGCAATCGATATCTGAATAGGAGAGTTCTGGACCTTCTAAAATGAGAGGTACTATTCTTGTGGCCTCAATGTTAGCATCATCTATTTTTGATATAGATTCTTTTCATTTCTTCATATATGTTTTGGTTGTGGATATCAGTGGTCTTGATGTTTATTTTTCCTATGGTATGATGACACTTGATACTCCATTAGGGATATGATTGGATAGTATACTCCAGTGAAGGGATTTATCCCTTGATATAGGTGAGAGTCTCTTCATATGGAACTTATTTTTTCTCAATATGATAGGGTTTTAAATCATTATCGGGATGTAATAGTCGGTTACCTATCATGATTTTGTTGACTACTATCACTTAATTGTGACTTTCACATCACCATAGGTAGGGGTTTTTAGTAACAAGGGTGAATGTTATGTCCAATAAAGCTGAGATGGACCTGAACATCGTGGGATGGGTGGGATGAAAACCTAGATTTCTATATTATATCTAGATAATTAGGGAATATATCAAGTGGTTTTCCCTCCACTGGTAGATCATTTCAAGAAATTTTACCTGGATGACTTTTTAGGACTACATTCTGAGTGAGATGTAGAGTTTTCCATCAATTTTGTGCCTGAAGATACACTAGTATAGATTACTCATTAAATGATAGATACTAACAAGTTACATGATCTCGATAGGTAGCTAGAGGATTTGAAAGCTAATGGTTTTATATGACCCAGTTCTTTTCTATAGGGATTATCGAATATTTTATCTAAGAAAGAATATTGTACCCTTAGATTTTTTGGATTAAACCTTATTATGGTTAAGAACCAATATCTATTACCATATATAAAATATATCTTTGACCAAATTCAAGGAGAAAAGATTTTCTCTAATATTGATCTCAGACCGGGTTATCATCAAGTGATTTTTAGACTATTAGATATAACACATACAACATTACACAATAGATATTCCATGTATGGGTAATTGGTCATGTTGTTCAATATCAAAAAATGCACCAGTAATTTTAACATAATTGATGAAATGTGTTTTACATCTATATCTGGATTCATTTATAGTGGTATTTATCGATGATATCTTAGTGTATTCTCACACACAACAGAAACATGCCAAACATCATGAGATATTATTTATTAAACTCAGA
Organism: Viscum album; assembly: GCA_963277665.1. Taxonomy (NCBI): domain Eukaryota; kingdom Viridiplantae; phylum Streptophyta; class Magnoliopsida; order Santalales; family Viscaceae; genus Viscum; species Viscum album. The sequence goes on from OY728135.1 coordinate 2,015,222,893, forward strand.
CAGAATTAGTTATATGATAAGATCACAATTTTCCACTTTTGGAATGATAAAATTAACTTCCTAGGTCATATTATCGTAGATAAAGGAGTATCAGTTGACTTATAGAAGGTTAAATATATAGTTTCTTGAGATAATCCTAAGAATGTATTTGATATAAAAAGTTTCTTGGGGATATCTGGTTATTATAGACAATTAATTTAGGAATTATCGTCCCTATAAGAACCTATTATGGGATAGACTAAGGAGGGTGTGAAGATTATATGGTCATAATCCTATGAGAAAACCTTTTAGTACCTGGAAGGGAGACTAAATTCAGCACTAATATCGATTCATCCAGAACTGGGCAAGAGTAATATAACCTATTATGATGTATCATGTATCAGTCTAGGAGAAGTTATGTTGCAATAGGAGTGAGTCTGGGCATATAGGTCTCATCATTTGAGGTCACATGAGAGGATCTACCAAACAAAAGATCATGAGTTAGCTACTATTGTACATGCCATGTACTTTTGGAGGCATTAATTAATGGGAGAGAATATTGCGGTATATAAGGACCAAAAAATACTAAAGTATATATTTAAATAGCAAGAATTGAATATTAGGCAATGAAGGTGGGTTTAATACCTATAGTATTTTGACATAGATCATACCTATATTCTTGGTAATGGCAATGCAGTTTTGATGCTATATACAAGAGGACTCAGACATAAGTAGTTTAGGAGGCCAGTATTGAGTGGAAGGTTATGGATTTATTTTTTTGAGATGCATTTGGATGTTTAGGAAAATAATGGATAGTATGTTCTTGAATCATTATTACTTACATCTTCAATTATGGAGAGATTAAGATGAGGTAGCTATCAGATTCTGAGAGTTTGGCACTATTGGAAAGTGTTTCAAGTGATGACCCACTATCAGGTTGGATCTTTAATGAGGATGAGATCTTATACATCCATGGATGTGTCTAGGTTCCTATAAACATATGAGATGAATTTATGTGATATTACTATTCCTCTATATGGGAAGTATATCCAGATATTACCAAGATGTATCGTGACTTATTCCACCAATACTAGTGGCCAGAGATGAAGAGTGAGATAACTGGGTTTGTTAATAAGTGTTCTATCTATTAGTATGTGAAGGAAGAACACCAATGACTAGTGGTAATTTTATAGATATGATCTATTCTTGATTGGAAATTATATGACATCACCAGGGATTTTTTGATAGTATTTCCTAGATCACATTGGTCCAGTGATGCAAAATGGGTGATTGTAGATAGGTTGATAATGGTTGCTTTTTTTTCTTTTTAAAAGACTATTTAAATGAATGAGCTCTGTATCTATATTCATGAGATCATATGCCTCCATGAAGTTCCACATTCTATCATATAATACATAGAAAATCATTTCACATCATAGTTTTGGAAAGGGTTTCAAAGGGAATTGGGATCATAGGTACTTTGGATTATATCCTATCACCCATAGACTAATGGTCAGTCTAAGCTTATGATACAGGTTTTGGAGGAAATTCTCTACGAATGTAGCCTTGATTTTAGAGGTTCTTGGGAGAAACACTTATTTCTAATTGGGTTAGCTTATAATAATAGGTTCCAAAAAACCATACAGACAGATCCTTATGAGGCCCGATATGGTAGTCTATTCCATTCACCTATGTGTTGGTTAGAGGTTGGAGAGTCATATCTATAATATCCTTATCTAATTCAAGAAAATTTAGAGTATGTTCGAGTTTTTAGGAATCAGATGTTTATAACTCAGTATATATATAAATCATACATCAATCATCACTTTCAACCACTAGAGTTTGAGGTGAGGAGATGGGTTTTCTTATGTGTATCACCTGGACTAGGGCATAGAAAGATTCAAAAATAAGGTAATATATTTCCTTTTTTATGTCAGACCCTTCAAGATTATAGAGAGATTCAAGACAGCCGACTATCATTTGTAGTTACCTATGAGGTACCAGACCATGCATGAAATATTCCATGTATCTAAGATTCTCTAATATCATTATGATCAATCACATATTCTTCATCATGAGGAGGTTTAGTTGGAGGTATATACATCCTTTGAGGAGAATCCTATATGTGTTGTTGATCATGGAATAAGGGTTCTATAAGGCTATTCGGTTCCACTAGTATGGGTTCTATGGTAGTAGGTCATCATATAAGATGAGACCTCTAAGCATGAGGCTGATGTATATGACCTGTAGCTAGATTTATTTTTAGATTAATCCTTACCACCCTTGGAAGAGCAATTCCATGGTGAATTGCTTTAAGGTGGGAAGACTGTAAGAACCCAAATTTTATATGAGGTAGTAATAATTTTAATTTATATTAATTTATTTAGTTTTAACATTATGGGAGTTTCTAGTGGGTTCAAGGAGGAAGTAGTGGTTTTTAGAGATTGTAAGGAGCCCAAAGCCTGAGATTTTGGAAAAGGAATCTGAGCTGTACGGTTAGTAGAAACAATGCTTCCTAGTTCACATGATTAGATCAAACCATGTGAGGTAGTCCAGTGCACTATCCAGGTCCACATGGTTTTATGAAACCATGCATCCTAGGCCGCATTCCAATATATGTTTCCTTCCTCGATTCGGTATTAAATCCTTTCTAGGAATGTTTTCGGATGGGTTTCGTCTCTTGTTTTTTGCTGCTGGTTGTTTGGTTGCTTCGAGGTTATTTGTGATGGTTGCGCCAGTGTTGTCTTTATTCAACGTCGACGATTCTCAGAGGTTATTATTGTTGTTTTATCCTAAAAATACCCGCTTTTCTCTGCTCTAGATCTGGGAGTCCTCTGTTCTCTTTGAGGTGGAGCTGTGTGGAGGTCTTCATGTTCTTTGGGATGTGTGTCTGAGCGGGCAGCTTTGGTAGGTTTATGGTGATGAGGATTCAATCGTCGACAGCGAGGTTGGGTTCAGCTCCGACAACGATGGTTATGGTGGTCTTGTTTTAGTGGAAGATGCAACGTTACTGTGTCGTTTTTTTTACGTTTTGGTGGTGGATTTTGGAGATGCGGTCGACAATGTTACCAGGATGAGGATGATTCCTTTGTTGATGTGAATGCATGATGGTCGTGATAGTGATGCGATGTCAGGCCAACGATATGATTATGGTGGTGTGGTCAGGTTTGATGTCTTCTCGTGGTGTGGATTGAGCTGGGTTGCTTCTAGTTTTGGTGGTATTTCAGAATTTTGGTTTTGAAATTTAAAAGTTGTATCTTGCATTTTAAACTAGTTGGTGATGTTGTTTGTGATCTATTCCGATCTTATGGATCTTTTTTTTGGTTCCCACTTTTCCAAAAATTGGAATTTAATAAATTAAAAAAAGTATTGTGTGTGTGTTAGGCCGCATGCCAATGCATTTTCTATATACTTTTAATAAAGAGAAAACGCATAGTCAGAGCATAGTTTGTCTATCCATGCACCATGAATGCGAGAGAAGGGGTTCCTAGGTAGTGAGCCTTGCACATTTGGCACATAGTTTGGCCAACCATGCGACCAAAACAAGTGACCCCATAAGTGTTGGTAAAAAGTCTATTTTCACCTTAATTGATTAAAATAATTTTCTCTTCTATCACCCCTCATTTCTCATGAATAAGAGGACATTCATTGGAGATCTATCCTTTCCCTTTTTCCTAGGCTTTGTGATATCTCCACCATCCAGACTCCGATCAAGATTCCATTAGTCTCATTGGTTGCATACTCGTAATATCTTTATTTATATTTCACCATTCATCATTTATCTTCCTCTTGATTGTGTTATTTTAGTGTGAGATTATATTACCTATTTTTAAGGGGTTATTTTTTTTCTAATTTATTTATTTCTAGCCCATATCGGTGTCTATAAATGGATGATGTGTCAACTACCAAGTAGAGATAGGTGATCTCATTCTTTTTTCTCAAGCTCAGGGTGCTTATATATTATGTCATTGTGTCATGCACTAGATTTTATGAGCGATGCTTATTAAATGGAATGATTCTTGAATTAAATGAATAAATTTGACCTATATAGATTATGAGACCCATTTATACATGATTAAATGTTAATGAAATTAAATTACCACCACCCCTTGGGTGTGTTGTTAAGTGATATTAAACCACCATGGGTGACCTATGAATTTGACTTACCTTATAGGTGTTTTCTTTAACCTTTCATGTGATATTAAATGAAATGGCTGAAATTTAATTTGAATTGAATAAAAAGGGAATTTTAGACCATTTACCTATGCCCTTATCCATTATTATTTATCACTTATGGTTGATTTGTATTTCATATTGGAAATGAACAATTAAAATGAATGGGAAGATTCTTTTGATTCTTGGGATTCTAAGCCTATGTTTTTATTTAAACCACCATTGAGGTGAGTTAGCTTTATTATATAAAAGTGATGGGAAATTGAACTAAAATGTAAAATTAAATGGTATGGATAGACTTTAGGCCCATAGTCATTCACATTTCCATGCCAATAGTGGGAGGTGTGTTAAAAATTAAGATCTCCATAGATGGACTCTTCAGGACTAGATAATTAAAATATTACAATGAAATGATTATTTTTCACCTTGGGTGAAACATGGGTTCTCATATGAACACCATAGATAGAATCATTTGGTAGCTAGCTTGTATATGCCCCAATGATACTTGGAATACCAAGGATAGACTTAGAGGGGAAACTATTAATATGCCATGAGTGATACTTGGACTCTCTATGTGGAATTCCAAGGATGGACTAAGAGGGAATATCATCATATAAACCACGAGTTACAGTTTGGCTCCCTTTATGGACCACCAAGGATGGAATTAGTAGGCAATGACTTTATACCATACCTAGAGTGAAACAAGGGTTCTTTTGAGGAATTACTAGGATGGGTTTTTAAGGTGACGAGTTCATATATGTATGGAGATATACCTTGGTTCCAAATTAGAAATTTCATGGATGAGTTCATGTTCATTAGAATTTTTAAATGAAATGATTATATAATGTGTCTGCCAAGCCAAAGAACAAGCTTGGATTCGGTCAGATCCTTAATATTTACTGATGGAATTATTATACACATATGGTTGGATATGATACATAGGGTATTATTGGGATATGAGAAATATCTTGAGACTTTATTATAAATTAAATCATGAATGACTTATTATTTAGAGATATTCCAACATAGGCTAAAGTAGGTAGTAGAAGATGAGTGCTGTATGTGAACCGAGTCCTATGTGGGTTATTTATATAACACACTCAATTTATAGATTTTATTTTTACCTATAACTATTTATTATATATTCACAAAATGGATGGAATTAGATACCATTGGTGGTGGTCTACTGAGTTTCTCTCACACCCTACTCAGGAAACCGTTTGGTACGTGGACAAACTTCATAAATGTAGGTAGGGATAGGAAAAAATTACTAGTTGTAGATGCTTGATTTATTGTATCATTGGAGTGTGGGAGCACCTAGCCAAGCTATGGATCATGATAATATATAGATATAGCCTTTTTAGTCTTGTGGTTCTTTTGTTGTACCTGTATTCATGTGTACCTACTTCCATGTCCGCATGTATTTCCTTTTGTATATCATACAATGATCATCATTTTTTGTATGAAATTGATGGATGAGAGTACTTGGTTATTTATATGATGGATGATTACTCTTATTATGTTCAGTTATTTTAGATGCTTCTACTTTTTATTGATATGATTACACTGCTACGTTACACTCTGTTCATGGGGGTATAATCTCCTCAATATTACACCATGGAACCTTACTACTAGTCGGTTGCCTCTAGTGCACAGGGAGGAATTTTTGAGGTCATGTGGCCAATCGGGTTTAGTTACTATTGAGTGAACTGGGTCTGGGATGTTACAAAATGAATCTTACACCATAGTATTTAAAGTTTTTTCAATGATATTTCCATTTCTAAATACATCTTAGGATTATTGTATCTCTTGGAATAAAAATATTTATGTTTTATTCTAATGAATTAATTTGTACATCTCGTTTCTAAAACTAGAAAAGCCCGTTATAATCACATTTATACAAAAATATTTTAAAGTCAATGTTTTTGTTACACATCAAAAATAAAAAATTAATTATAATATCAAAAAAATATCCACATGAAACTCATAAAAATGAAAACTAAAACTATTTTATGTAAAAGATTAAAAACATATACATGGAAATATTATTTAAGAGTATATATGATGTGATGGATATCTAAACCACACATTTTTAGAATAGAGCCAAAACTCCCAGGCTATTGAAAAATTTGACCTAAAGTCTAACTATTAATATATTTTTAATTAATAGAGACCTCATTCTAACTACAATTTTAACACTAAATATGTGTGAATAATTATAATAAATATTTAATTTGGAAGAATAATAAAATAAAAACCTAATTTATTTGGAATTAAACTATAAATTATGCTAAACCTGTCACGAGACTCCATAAATTCATGGTATACCATTTATGAGAAGAAAATTAAAAAAATTAAATTAATGTTTAAAAATATATATAATATAAAAAAATCATGTTAATGAATATTTAAATATAGAATTAATTAAATAAATGAATAATTAAAATATTTATCATGTGATATATAATTTTATTAGAGAAAAATATTATTTATAACTTTATCACTGATAGTGGTATCACCAAATAACTATCCATAATATAAGGCGATGCAATATCATTAGTATATGTAAAATGATATTTTTTATCCCTACCCCTCTGCTAAAGATAAAAATACCCCTATTATGTTCCAGTAATAAGTATTTAAACTATACCATATCTAATGGTATTGTCATATTATAGAATAATTATGATGCTTTGTTTTATAGTTTTAAGATTATCTAATTACCATTTCCATGGGAAGAAATATCAAATATCTCAATATATAATATAATTAAATCTAGTGAAACAAAACTTGAAATGTATTATGTTATCTTATATTGAAATATATAATATATATAATGAATAATGGTACAACCTATTGCTATATGTGATATCTATTTCACATATTGATATATTATATTATAAGATTTAAAGAGGAATCCAACAATTGAAATTTAATGATGTTATATCAAAGATATCAATATCACTATATTTTTATATTGAATATAAAATTCCTCACAAAAATTTGAAAAAAACATCAAATTTTGAATGATTCTTAAATACTTGACCTAATATAACTATAATTCCCTCGATGGTGGTAATATCTTATCCCTCATATTAATACATAAAATGTGACATCCATAAGACTCTATAAAATATTTCAATTTCCCAAACACCTTGGGAAATTTAAATCTTTGCATCAACATTAGTGTTCCTGAGTAGAGAGACTCACCTTTCCACATGTCTATGGGTGATAGTTCCTAAGAATCATTTAACCCTTAACCATTCCATTGATAAAAATGAATGATTTTAATGACATATAACATGTATAAATGAACTATAAACAAAAAAAACTAATGCCAAGAGTATTTGAAAAGAATAAAAAAATAAATTAAGAAAATTTTTATAATCTACATATTTTACAATTTATCTTTAACTCATGTTGTTGATGATAATCACTTAGAAATGGTGGATGAGTTATTTAATTTAAAGGAAATTCACTGGATATGATATCTTTAAACACATTGAAGGGACCCCATGCCTCTCTAAAGATATATTGGAACCTCCTTAGTGTTTAAGAAGAAAGGTAAAATAAATTTTTAACAAAATGATACTCAATTGAATGTGTCACATATACCAAGAAAAGAAGAAAGGAATACCCTTTTTATATTACTCTTTTGATAGATAAGAATCCTTATGGAACTAAAAATTTCAAAAATTCTTTTTGATTCAACTAGAAACCATAATACATTAGAATATTAAATTTTATTATCCTAATAATTTGTATATTATCCAAAGATTTAAAACAAACACTATATCTTAATTAATGCATTGTTAGATTATTTTTATATAGAGTAAATTATATATTACATTGTTGAAATGAAAACATCATACATGAAATATCATATATTGTAATTTTATTTATTTCTTTGATACATATCATAGAAAGGGATATATCCCATATCACAAGATTCAATTTGTGATTTAACGAAATGACCTGACCAACCTAGACCCTATTCGGGTTGGTGGTAACTTGTGTGTGTGACCCCAAGCATACTTATAATATGTCAGGGGATGGATAATAACACCAAGAATGCATAACCATCAATGAGATGTATTATCCAATAATAACTTGCAACATGAATGCAACAGTAATAATAGTTACAAAAACTAGTAGATTGATATATTACAATTGAATGATATACAATATAGATATGGAACATCAATTCCAAGCACAATTCCATCGAGTAAAAATTGAGAAAGGGATAATACATATGCATATGATAATAACCATTAGGTACAACTAACTCTAGATATGGGATGACACCTCCTCTATCTATATTCTCTTAGAAAAAAACTCTATGTACAAATTCCTCCACCACATACCACCAAATGCTACCATGCTACATATCCTATAACTCTAATTACTCTACATCCAAAAATTTCATCTATGAAATATGATATAACTTTACATACAAAACCTTTGTGTGCATGAATCCCAAAGGAACCATATATTCTATAATTCATATACAACCATGGGAAAGGGAATAAACCAATATTTATAGCTCATATATTTGAAGGATAATATCACAAAAGTAACCAGTGGTACCTAGGGTTGTGAAAATCCTATAACACCCAATGTGGATTATAAAAACCCATGTTTTTAGTATATATCTTACTTTTAAAATAAAACTATGTTTGATAGCGTACACCATAGAAAACCATGAGATTAAATGAATAATGAAATAACATTATTTAAAATAATTGTTATAACCTAGCCGTTGGGTTGGTGGTTATGAATAATAATAACTAAATTATGAAATATATTTTGAAATTATTTATTTCATATAAATAATTAATTAAATTAATAATAATAACATTCATCCAATTTCTATTATTAGGAATGAAATAAGAAAAAATTTATTTTATGCATTAAAGTTACTTTTCTACAAAAAATGGATTTTATTGAATTTTGTGTGTAGATATTATAATAAATTTCATTCAGTTTAAAAAATATTATTTAAAAATTAATATAATTTTTGAAATCATCCTTCAATATTATCTTAGGGTTATTTTTTTTAATTTTTCTAAAAATATTTATTTTTTAATGAATAGTGAAATTATAGATTTTTTTGCAAAACGGTCATTACTTTTCTTTCAATCAAGAAATTTGAAAGTCCCATTTAATTTTGGGTTTGGTTTTAAAGTAATATAAGATTAATTTAATTAATAATAATCTAATAATTCCATAGAAATGAACATTATAATTGATAGTGGTGTAAGTTTATTTTTATTATTGAAAACACAATTTTCTAAAAAACATTTTTATTTGTGTTTTATAAATCTATATTAAAATTGAATTATTAAACATATATAAATTTAATATTTCAAAATTATTACATATTTTGATTTAGTTGGTTTAAATTTGGTAAATATATCAATTTTATTTTTATTAATAATGAATAGTAACCATGGAAAAACATTTTCACCACTATAATGAGTAAAATCGATTAAATAAGGTTAAAACTATTTGAAAAGGTCTAAAAAATAAAACAAAAACTTGGATTTAGTTCATTTTACGAGTTTAATACAACTATATACATCTTAAATTAGAATATATGGCATTTTGGTTCCATTTTCCTTTGATGATGTCATTTATAATATTTAAAGTTAAGAAAATTACAAAATGCACTACATTTATTTTAACATATGTAATATATTTTAATTGGTCTGGAAAATATTTATGATTGGTTGTGGATTTTTATTTTTAATATGATGATTTTTATTATATAAATTTTATTTTAATTTTTAGTGATGATATAACTATCTTAAATGATTACACAATTATGATATAATACCATTTCAAACAGTAGAAAAATCATGGAAAATGATTATAAAAAATAATAAAATTATTTGTTTTGGATGAATTTTTGTATTCCATGAATTTAATATGAAATTATTAAGTAAAATTAATTAAAAATTTGTTTACAATTTAATTTAATTTCTATCCTGATTTCATTTAAGTCAAATTAAATGAATAGTCCCAAAAGGACCTTAACGATTACTTTGATAAGAAATATTTTATTAAAATATTTATAAATAAAAAATATTTTTATTTGACACTTGGGATTATAAATTTTCTAATATTTCATCAATGAACCATTTGTGATCCATTTTTCAGCTTTGACGTAAATTTATGACACATAAAGGCTAAAATATTTGTTACAACAGTTAAGGTTTAAAAGGGTTAATAAAGGGGTTTAACCAAAAAATATGTTTTAAAATTACTCAAAACGCATTTATATTTTATTGGTTGATTATTTTTAATCCTTGCATTTTTTTTCTTCAAATACATTCCCATTAATGTTTTTACTTGAGTAAGCCATTAATTATATGTAATTATTTTAAGTAATTCCATGTGTGTCCTCTCTTTACTTATAAAATAGATACTGATCACCTTCTTAATTAAATCTCTTGGGACTTAAATATATAAAAATAACTAACAAAAAACCTTAAAATATTCCTTGGATTCATTATTGATCTCCTAGTATTAGCTTAAGACCATCCTAAGAGGGACTAAAGTTTATTCCCAAGAGGTCTCTCAAAGAAGAGGTAATATTCTTAAGAAATATTTGAAAGTTTATTTCTCATTCTACTTAATATAAATTTATTTTATCCATATTAACATAATTAATATAGTATAAAAAATATACTGAGAATTTATATTGATCATGGTCCAACCATTTTCCATATTCTTTCTGTGAAATTGAAAATGAAAACATTGCTTGTGCGTATGTATGAATAACCCTATCAACATAGATGTGTAATTTGTTTCTCATCACTGATATACATGGATGGTTATAAAGGTATAATTAATGAATATATGTTATATTTATGATATATTTATTATTTTGGAAATATAATATATCATCTACCTGCTTACCCTTCCCTCAGTAGGTAAATGATTACATTGTTCTTACATACGTATGGAATACCACCTCAATTAAACGATGCGATTTGTTTCTCATGTACAACATTCATGAATGATTATAAATTTTTATATAATTTATAAAAATTATAATTATTTCATGATTAATATTCATGAGATTATGAATATGTGACCATAATTAAAGGACCAGAACTACAGAACTAAATCTTGTATCAAGAACAAAAAAGTTAACACCCGTGATGATGATGTTAATAAATAATTATTAATAAACATATGATATAATATTATAAGTGAATAATATATAGTAATATAAATATAAATATGGTACTATAATATATTTATAATAAATTAAAATTTATTATATAGTAGTTTTAGAGTGCATACACATCAAGTTGAACTTGAGGTAAGTGTAGTTTTTTCCTATTTTCATTTCATTGATACATGTTTATATTAGTCTCTTAATTTAATTTATATGGTGAAGATAAAAAACCTATGAAATATTATATCATTAATTACACTTTATTCATTATATTTAATATTTCTATTCATGACTAATCTTTTAAGGAGTCATGATTGAAATGTTAATAAAGTCACAATGGATTTATGCCACAATCTAATTTTATTTTAGGATTATTTATGTTCATATTTAATTTGGGTAAATTATATTATAATTATATTTTTAACCACTATTTTATTTTCCTATAGTTATTTGAGGGAATAAAATTTTATATTCCATTTATTCTCTTGATTTATGAATAATAAACAAGTATGTTACATACAAGGGTATTTTAAAAAAAATCTTGTTTTTAAGTTCTCCTTCCAAATATATTTCTTCCATGTCTATATTTTATTTAAAATGTTTTAAAGAATAAATTTACTATTTTATAAATATTTTTTAAATTAATTTTTAACTATGTTTTAATTTCTATAAAATGGTTTAAAATGATTCTCCTCATCATTTTCTGAATGAGGTACTTTTTACCGAATATGTGAGTGGAATTTTGTATTAACATACGTTGCACAAATTTCTTTACCTACCTCATGGATACTCTTTTCTTGGATTATTACTTTATAGTTTTCCATATTTAATTTTTAATAAAATATTTTTCTAAATATATCATGAATTTTGATTTAAAATTTTATCTTATGAAAAGGGTATTTTTATCTTAAAGGAGTGAAAAGAATTTTTAAAACTAATTTCTAACTCCATTATGAAAATAAGTTTTAAAGAATCTATTTTTAATATATTACTTATACTTTCTTTATAAAGTATGTGTTTCATTAGAAAAAATTCATTTTAGATCAATTGATGGTCTTATATCATCCTTTATTGATAGTGGATTGTACCTTATTTTGAGATCTTTCAATTTCTGGTGATCTTGTTTTCTATCAATCTACATTATTCATTGGAAATTATTTTTATCCATTCTGTCCATATTTTTAATATCATGGATTAGTTTAAAATACTTTTTATAAATTTGATGATAGTTCTAAAATATACCATTTATATATATGGTATCATTAGAATACATCATATTATGTAATTTATTTCATTTATAGGGGAAATATTGACGTTCCATATTCTTGATTCAATATGTATAATTGTTGACTGATAAGAAATTTTGAGAATGGATTATTTTAATCATTAAAAATATGATTAATTAATAGGAAATTAAAGTTATATGTGGGGATTGATTATAGATATCCCTTCGGTGTATCGACGGGTATAATGAGGTAAAACAATAGGCTTTCCATATTAAATGGGTATTTGGTTTCCTCCTACCCATTTATTTAGAATAATCTATTGGTTAAGAGGAATTGGTAAAAGGACACATGATAACATGGTTGAAGCATTTAGGGAAATTCAATGAATATAAAAACTTATACGTTTCATTTATTAAGAATTTATTTTTTATTATTCAGATGTTTTGTATGTTAATATCAGCCATGGATGCAATTTAAATTCAAATTATTAAATGAAATTTATTGTGTTATAATTATAAACATTACCATATTGATTATGACTTACCTAATAATGATGAATTATATTATACACTTTCTCTACCCAACATTAAATATCACCATTTATTATTTTTTCCTTTCCCCAAGATATGAAGAAGGAATACTTGATTGATCTTCAAGGATGCAATAATGTTTTTGATGATATGATTTAGTTTTCTAATGTAATATAGAAATCATATATGTTAATAGTCTCCCAAGCCTTTTAAACTGATTTTCTTTATTAGTGTGATCCCTTATATCTTGTAATAATGTAAAAATGTAAGCACTATCTTTGGGTTACTGATGTCAAGGTGTAGCAGTTTGAGTCAAAGGAAGATTAGTAAGACTGTTAGGAACTATAATTAGGAAAATATATATTATTAAACATAACAATATGATAGATTCTATAGATATCTCTATGTATAGGTTAATATCATGATTCTTTAGTAAAGTAGATATTATATGGTTTTCCTAGAAAATGCAATCCTATCTGGATACTAGCAAGTGGACGTGGCTATGGAATAAGTGCATATAGGGGTAAAAACTCAAAAAGGGACCCATTGGGTATTAATGTGATCATCACTAGTTCAGAATGAGTGGGCTTAAGACTACACACCAGGATAGACACTCTTTTGGGATATTCTTGGGTTAATTCACATTTTCTTATGAACCATTATGATGATAGAATGGATAGAACCAATGAAAACATATAACATTACATAGTGATATGAGATAAATCTAATGTGTTATGGGTTGAAAATTCAATGGTTTATTTTATTTTAAAAGGCATAAGTATTCCATTTTAGGTTTTTTGTTATGTTATTTGAAGATGATTATGGATATTTGTGGAGAAATTTATGGGAATACATCCCTTTGTTTTTTCACGTGTTTTAGTGAAAATTTTATTTAGGGAAAAATGATTTTAAAATTTGTGGAAATAATTTAAAAGGAATTAAGAATCTTTAGGATCAATATGATCTTTGATGTTATTATGGTTAATTAAGATAAAAGTGTTTTTATATTTTGGGACCATATGTTTTATAGTATAAATAACCATGGGATTAAAAAAATATATGTTGACTAAGTGATTAATGTTATTTTTGAATAAGTTCACTATATTAAAAACATTATATTATTATGTTTAATGGACATATTTCTGGATACAATGGGATTTTATTTCAATAATAATGTTTGATCTACATTTTGGAAGCACAAATGATTTTATTATGAATTTATAGAGATTAAAGTTATTTATGGGAATATTAACATATTTTGGAGATTATATGGTAGGGAATATACATATTTGATAAGTAAATTTATGAGTGATTAATGTTGTTTTGAGATAATTTTTAAAGTGACATCGAAAGAATATGTGATCAAATATTTTGGATTTTTGGGTTTTAAAATTACTTAGGAATATTTTTGAAGAGTTTTAATGTTAGTTACTTATGAAATGATTTATGTTGAACTTCAGGTGTTATTTCTGAGGTGTTTGAGTTTAATGTAATATTTTCTCATATAACGGTTTATTCATATTGGTTATTATTATATATTGTTCTAAAAATTTTGGTTTTAGACTAGGGGAATAACTTTAAATAGATGTTTTGATCTTATAAATGATTAAAAGTTTATTTTAGTTCTTCATGCATGAAAAATTCATCATGAACCTGGTGATGCACATAAAAGGTTGTCATTAGTCTTATATAATAAGAAAAAAGAAAGTAAGTAAATTTTATCATTTTTATATCCCAATAGTGAATTAATTAATCAATATCAAGAAAAATTATGTAAAATATATCAAGTTTTATATAAAAAGTAAAAATCATATACCAAGGTACATTTTTAGAAAATAATTTTTGAGAATATTTCTTATATAAGTATATTAATAACATGTTTCTTGGTTCTAACATAAACTTTAAGGTTTATAATAAAATATAAATATGATTTTATTAATATGATATGATATATCATGTTTAGAAAAGAAGAATTAAAATTAACAATATTTAATTTCTGTAATGCGAGTGGAATGTACTATCTAGATATTTATGTATATGTTTTCCTTTTAAAAGTTCACTATGATGGATAGTGTACACCACATGCAACCATGCTCTTAAAAAAAGCTCAAAATAACATTATTTAAATATAATCATTATAACCTTTCTATTAGGTTGGTGATTAGGAATATGAATCACTAGATTATAAAATATATGTAGAAATTATTTCCTTAATATAAATGATTAATTTCATCAATAAAAATAAAATTCACCAAATTGTTATCACTAGGAAATGAATAAGAATAAATACATTTTATGCTTTAAAGTAACTCTTCTTTATAAATTGTTCTTATTTAATTATTTGTGTAGATATTATTAATAATTTATAAAACATTAAAAAATATTATTTTATAAAATATATATCATTTTTGAAATTATCATGTCAATATTTACCTATGGTGTTTTTTTGGTATTTTTCAAAAAAGATTTACTTTTTAGTGAATAGTAAAAAATATCAATTTCAGTAAAACTTTAATTTATTTTATTTAAATAAAGGAATTTAATAATCCCATTATATTGTGGATATGGATTTATGTTAACATACTATATATTTTATTAAAAATAATCTAAAAATTTCCATAGGAATGGACATAATATTTTATTTTGGTATAAGTTCATTTTTATTCATCAATACACAATTTTATAAAAACTTTTCTTCATGTACTTTAATGAATTTATATCAAAATTAATTTACACTATATAAAAATTTTTCCATGAAAAATTGATAATGTATTTTTAATAATTTTGTTAAAATTTGTTAAATAGATTGATTTCCTTTTTTTTCATAATGAATAATAACTAGGGAAAATTTTTATCTCCATAGTAATGGGTATAACATGTTAAATAAGCTTAAAAATATCATATAAGATCACAAAATCAAAAAAAAACTTAGTTTTATTTTATTTTATAAGATTAATTCTACCATAACCATCCTAACCTCTAATATTTGGCATTTTTGTGCCATTTTCATTTTATAATAAAATTTATATTATTTTAACATAAGAAAATTACAAAATGTCACTTATTTCTTTCAATATCTCTAATATTTTTCTATTGGGATAAAAATAAGTTATAATTTTATAGAATTTTGTTTTTAATATGGAAATTATTTTTATGATAGTAATTTTTTTTAATTTTTAGTGATGATAAATTTACCTTAAATGCTTACACAAGACCGATACAATGCTAGTGAAAGTAGTAGAAACATAAAGATAAATGATTTAAAAAACACAAAAATTAATATGTTTTGTGTGAATTTTTATATTACCTAATTTCATTAGTTAATTATAAACTATAATTAATGTTAAATGTTTTCATATTTTAATTACATTTCTTTATTGATTCCATGGATTTCAAATTAAATAAATAGTCCCAACAAGTAATTTTAAGATATTTTATAATAAAATTTATTTAATTAAATTTTTTAAGCATAACAAAATATTAAAATTAGAAAATTGGGATATTAAATGGTATAACATTACATTAATGTAACATTTTTATCTACTTTTAACCTTAGAAATAAATTTATGATCATTAAATGAAAAGATGTGTTGCCTCGATTAGGGTTAAAAAAGGTCAACGAGGGGGTTAAACAAAAAGTAAAAGTCTAAAATGACACCCAATCCAATATAACCTTTATTGGATTATTATATTTAAACATTTACCATTTATTTTTGAATCCATTTTCATTTTTAATTATTTTAATTGTGATATTCAATAATTACATTTTAATATTTTAAGTAATTTCAAGTGTGTCCTCTCCTTACATATAAGAGGGAACCATATATCCTTCATTATTCACTATATATGAGAATTATAAATCAGACAATAACTACCCTAATAACTTATTATATTCATTCCCATCATTCTTATCCTCTTTGTATTATCATAAAACCATCCTAATAATGATTAAGATGTAAGTCAAAGAAGATTTCTCAAAGAAGAGGTAATTATCTTACTAGACTATTTCAAGGTTTATTTCTTATTCTTATTAATCTATATCTATCATATACATGATAAAAATATTTACTAACACATCCCAAATATATTTATATAT
This sequence comes from Viscum album, assembly GCA_963277665.1. Taxonomy (NCBI): domain Eukaryota; kingdom Viridiplantae; phylum Streptophyta; class Magnoliopsida; order Santalales; family Viscaceae; genus Viscum; species Viscum album. The sequence goes on from OY728135.1 coordinate 2,015,240,083, forward strand.
TATTATGAATATGGGACAACAATTTCCTACCTCCTTTCCATCCAATGGAAAATTAATACATCGCTCGTCTGTATGTACAACGTACCATCTCAACATAGTGGTGTAATTCGTTTTTCATGACTATTTTACATGGATGATAATAAATGAAAAATTAATTAATATATCTTTTATTTATAAAATAATAATTGTTATTTAAAAATAATAAATCATCTACCATATTACCCATCGATCTGTTGGAAAATGATAACGTCATTCGTGCGTACGTGTGGATTACCTTCTCCATGAAGTGATGCAATTTTTTTCTCATGTATTCCATAAATGAATGAATTGAAATTTTTATATAATGTATAAAAATTATAATTATTTTATTATTAATATGTTAGATAGTTTTAAATATTAAAAAATATTCAAGGACTAAAATTACCGAACTGAATCTTGTGTGAAAAAAGAATAGTTAACTCCTAGAATGATGATGTTAATAAATAAATATTAATAAAAGGGTGATATAATTTAATAATTTAATCATATATGATATGATTAATATTTATATGGTTCTATTATATATTAATAATTAATATAAATTTATTATATATGAGGTTATGAGGTCATATGAAATAGGTTGGACTTAAGGTAAGGGTAATTTTGTCTCATTTCCACATCAATGAGAAATGTTTATATTTTTAACCTAATTTAATTTATATGTTTCATATAATTCCCCTTTGATATAATATATAATTAATTTATCTTTATTCATGTTATTTAATTCATTAATTAATTTTTACTCTTTTTAGGGGTTTTGATTCATAAGTTTTTAAAGCCATAAGGGATTTATTTTATTATCTCATTTTATTTCGGGATTAGTTTTGTTTATATTTACTTTGTTAAAATTATTTGATCATAATATTTTAAACCCCATATGTTTTATTTGACTATATTTATTTTGTGGTTTAAATGTTTATATTCCATTTATTTTTTTGGTCAAAAATCAACATGTACGTTAAATATGGGGAACTTTCTTTTAAAAATCATATTTTTATGTTTTACCTCCATTTATTTTTTTTATATGTCCATATGTTCTTTAAAATAATTTCAAGACTGTTTTTAATATTCAATAAATATTTATTAATTTCATTTTTAACCTTTTTTGACTTTATATAAAAATATTTAATAGGACTATTTTTTCTATTTTCTGAATGAGGTACATTTTACCAACGGTGTAAACCGAATATTTATTTTAACATACATCGCTCAAACAACTTTTCCTTCCATAGTGAAATCTCTTTTATCTGAATACTAATTTATAAGTTTTTAAGTTAATTTTCAATGAAAATATTTTTCTCAATATTATGGTATTTTTTATTTAAAATGATATCATATGCAAGGTGTATTATTTTATTAATTGAATGAAAATAGTTTTGAGATGCTATTTATATGTTTGTTCTTACATGAAGTTACACAGAAGTTATTTTTGACACATTGATTATATTTTTTTATAAAGCCTTTGTTATACCATAAAAAATTAATTTTTGATGAATCTATGTTCTTATATCATCCATTACTAATACTGGATTATACCTTATTTTGAGATCATTCAATATCTTATGATAATTTTACCTATCAATATCAATTATTCGTTGGATATTAATTTTCTATCCCATGTACATATTTTTAATATCATATAATAATTCAAAATCATTTATATAAATTTGATGATGTTCCAACTATATAGAATTTATATATACAGTATCATTTGAAATAATCTTATTTAGTAATTTATTTCATTTATAGGTGAAATATTGTTGTTATATATTATTCATTCAATACGGATAATTATTAAATTATAAGGAATTTTGGGATTGTATTTTATTATATTGATCATTCAAAATATATGGAATTCATAGGATGTGAATGTGGAAATTGGGGCTTGGTTATAATCAACCCCTTGATTCATTGATAGGTCTCATGAGACAAAACTCTGGACATGTCATTTTATATGGGTATTTGTTTACAACCACCCATTTAATAAGAATGATATGTTTATTAAGAGGCCTTAATGGTATGATTCTTGATAACTTGTTTGAGGCCTTCATGGAATTTTCATAAATTCATAGATTTATGCATTTCATTTATTAATAATTTAATTTTATTTATCCTTAGTATTTTTTATGTTGACATTATCCATGGATATAATTTGATATGAAGTACTAGAATGACATAGAATGTGTTTTGATTATCCACTATTCCATATTGATAACTTATTATCTACTAATGATATCTTCTGTTTTATGATTTACCTTATTGATCATTTGATATTATTCATTATTATGTTTTCCTTTCCCTAGGATTGTAAGATGTAATTTTTAATTTTTATTCAAGGATATAATTTTTTTTTCATTCTATGTCTTATTTTTCCAATGTAATATGGATATAATGTGTGTATATCATCTCCCAAGGCTACTAAACTAATATATACTTAATGGTGAGATCCCTTGAATATTTTTACAATGTAATAACTATTAAACGATGTTGAGCTAATGAATTTGGTGTTGACTCCCACCAAATAAGCATCAACAAAGAAAACCACAAATAAATAAATAATAAAATATGGGTATTTAATTACCTATAAAAGAAAAGGAACCTTGGATTTCATATGATGTGATACATTAAATGTCTCAAAATCATGCGACAATTTCAAGGTCATGCAAAGACTCCACACGTAGTGCATAACCTACATAAAATCCTGAGGGGCCCCTTCAATGGACCTTCCTACTCTCACAAAGGCTTTTCAGACAACCAATGGGCACGTGGTAACAATAGAATGAACATCCCCATGTCACATTGTTTGTCATTATAAAATACCTGACAAACCAACTAAAATTACTCCAAAAAATAGAAATGATATCTAAAGGGAGAGATCCCTAGTGGTCGTAAATCTCATGCACCATATCATCATTAGAAGGGATAAAATTCTTTAATGATACCTAAGTAAAATAAAAATACCCATGAACCTTTGTAAAATAAAACAAAGGAGATGATGGGGATGATGTGAGAGGTGCTTGTGGTCACTGAATGAAATGCGGCTCACCCTCAATGATCCTCAAGGCATCATGAGTCCTTGGTGACATGTTTTTCTAATATAACGGAAGCCCTTTGGATTGTAAGCCTATTCTCATGGAAGTCCGTAGGTATGTCTAGGAAAACCTATACTTCCCCTTTGATTCTCTAAGGATAAATGGATTTATTTTTCCAAGACATGCTCACACACCCCCATATGACTCATATTGGTCAAGTGAGGCATCATAAAAAAATCAAGAAAATGTACTTGAAATTACTCATGAAAACTCACATAATCCTTGAAAATTTAAAAATAAAACAATTGGGAAAATGAGTAAGGATGTGATAGATCTCATGGTTGCTGAAGGACATGATACACGCTAATAAGGACTACAACATGGTCTCTCGAGACCCCTTGACAAACCACTATTTCCTTACAAACCATGACAGGAAAGGAATTGAGATCTCACAAAGGACCTTTGGAATGTCCTTAGGGAAAGATGAAAAGTCTATTGACATGCCCACATGATCAAAAAATTATTTATTAATTAGAAATAATCTAACAATGGAAGAATTGATGGTAGAGACTAGAGACCATTTAAAATCAGGATACACACTCTGAATGACCAACATAAAAAACTCGTGAAGATGCGTGGGGCCAACAAACTTCGCCAAACCTATCATAGAATTGGGATAGATACACCACAAACAAAACCGAGAAACTAGGGGGGATATTCCTATATATTCCCCACCCCCAACAAGAAAAAAGGGTTGGACTGAGAGAGGTTGGATGGTTGAACTTAGGATGATTAGATTATTGACATCTGCAAACTTCTCGGAGCAACTGATCTTGAAAATGGAAAGCCTTTCATCAGGTAATATACTAGAGAATATACAGAGAAATAATGGACCATAAATAAGTTACTTTTCATGATCATTCCTTGATCACGTGAATGAATTATAGAGAGATATGATAAGAACATACCACATGTCTTCCAGATCACGCAAGATTCAAAGAAACTAATACAGAATAAATCTAAGCCCTTCACAACAAAAGGGTTAGAAAAAAGATTAAAATTGGAATACTTAAAAAAACATGATCCTTGGCCCTCATACGCTTTGCATGATTCATCTAAAGACACACGATATCTCCAGGACATGTCTCCAAGACTTTGTGACTCTCCTTTAACATGATATTCAAGACACACGAAATCTTCCAGACTTGACAGATCTAGTCATAAGGTTCCCCTAGGGACACTAATTTGATCTCATTAAGCCCTATAATTCTATCACCTAAGCCTTGAAATTTCCTTCAGATACATCAAAAAACTCATATAACAACATTATCTCATATTATTCAAGTCTCTTGATTTAATTTGGGCATGACAACCACACTCTCACGACACCCTATGGATAAAGTAGTCTGAGACCCACAATGCCCTCCAGAAATGTGGTCCAAGTCTTGAGACACCCCATGGGAACTTCATCTAAGACCCACGACTCCCTCCAGACATGTCATCTAGGTCTCGTGATGCCTTATAGGGATGTTATCCAAGATATGTTATATCCCTTGAGTCATGACATACCGACTCTTGCGACACCCTCCATATGTGTCAAGACAACTCTTGAAAATGGCACCATGGAACATCAACTGGATTATGCGACATCCCCTTTAATGAGGCATCTAGGTCATGTGATGGCTTTTAGGAAAGACCAACTAAGTCATGTGATACCCTTCTGACAAGAAGGAAAAATCAATAGGAATCCTAGGATTTGATATCCTTGTCCATTCATGGTGTGTATGCCCCAAATATAAGAGAAACCATAGTGTGTAAGCCCCAATAAAGGGAACTACAAATACAATTATTCATTCCATATTCTAAATACATATGCCACTTCTCCCCAAGGCTTGAGCTCTATATTGATCATCCAGGGCATTCTCAGCATCTTAGTCCCTTATTCCATGCAATGAAATTGATTACTTGCTATCCCTTGTTTCTTATAACAATCATGGATTATGTGGGATTATGGAATTAAAATGAACATAACATATTCCCTATAAACTATGACAATGGTATAGGTAAGGCTTAGTGTGTATGACCTGATATAAAATGAACTACAAGAAATCTGATTCCTACTATAACCGGGATATGTAGGATGCCTTTCTGTGGTCCGAGATCCAATAAAAACCCACTTTGATATAAGCATCATATCTATGAGATGGAAATCATCAGGACCTGATCATTCCCATGAGTTGATTAATCTACCTCATCTATCAGTGGATAAAGACATTAACCGAAATACAATGACTCTGATTCTTTCCATACTCAGAATACATAGGATGATTTCTTAAGTCCCAATCGCTATACGAAAAACCCCAAGGACTATCCAAGTACAAAATTACCATATCTATATTCCATGAGGATGATCATATATTCCCCCTTGTTTCTTACACCGAGCATAGCTCACATCATCTTAGGGAGATGAAATGAACACCTAATTAGGCCTCAAAAATTTCAACTAACCAGGTAAATCTCAGTATGTAATCCCTAAGGAGTGGTATGGTATGAAAACCCCTAATATAAGGGAATATACCTTACGGCCAGTCCCAAGGGCATGGTTGAACTACAATGATTGTAATTGCTACCATAAATAGGATATATAGGACGTCTCCTTGAGACCCGAGCTCAAACATTTGTTGTCTCAGTACCCACACATATGTCCTATCCGCATGAAGCTAAACCACACAAGATTAATTAACTATGTGGGTTTTGATTCCTATAATAAACATGATATGTAGGATGCCACATAATAGATTAATCTCATTCTTAGAATATTAATCACCTCCGCAAGTGGTATCACATTCTGAAGTATTTGGTCATATAGCTTCAGCATATAAAGAAACTATTCACCATTAGGGAAATGGATGAAGAACCTTGGATACATATATATGGATTCACTAATGAGAACACACTCCCCTCATTTCATCAATAAGACTCCTTTTCTTTGTTTACCAATATAATTAACCAATGAATCATTTTTTCAGGGTATCTAATTCTGTATCAGGATTAGGAATAGATTCATGAACATATCTTAAATCTATAAGAGATTCTCAGAGTAGGAAATAATTACGCCCCAAAAGGGTGAGATGAGCCTGACCTCCCATCCTCTCAACTAATGAGAGTCCCCAAGAGTTGATGGGCCTAAAAACCCAAATGACCGTTATCTATTGGAAAGAATGTCTATACCAAACTACAGTTGGTGGAACTACTGGGAGTTTTTGGGAAAAGTGAAAGTGATAATAGGATGATAAAAACCCATTTCATGCCTTGAAAACATGAGAAAACAAAAATGGTAAACCTGACATGAATATCTCCAATGAAAAAATGACTGGTTATTATCCATCGATCCATATTATTTGATATTATATGAAAAGAAAATGGTAAAACCAACATGAATCTATGTAACAATAGAACAATTGGGTTATAATTTTCCAAACCACTTTATTTTAAAAACCATATACAAAAAATGTAGTAAGACCAAAATAATCTTTTAGATGATATTTTATGATGATGGTTCTCATGAAATAAGTCCATCCTCATTATGAAAAGTCCAAATGAGCAAAATGGTAAAATTAGGGAATATCATGATAATTGTGTTAACCATGCATATCTGATTGAGCAAATTATTCCCAAAATATCTCAGTAATTAGTAACCCTTTTCATTGGTGTCTGCATGACTAAATATATTGAAAACATCCTAATTCGAGACAATTTTTTCATTATCCAGCATCTGATCTGGAAAATAATCCGTGACTGTGACCTCTGTAGGGTGTCAGATAATCTCACCCGCATGACAAATCTAATGACATGTAGAAAACATGATGGTTCAGAAGTACTAATGACATTGTACAATCCCAAACATGGAATATTCTCATGAATTTATCCAAGAACAATGATTGGAAATTCCACATCGCCCAAGAAAAGTTGCTTCTAATCCAATGGATCTGATCTCCAAAACCAACAGATTCCAAAGCTTATGAATTGAGTGTAATAACTACCATCTTATATATTTGATGAAGGTGGAACAAGAGTCCAAGTACAGATACCTTTAGGTTTAGGTTCCACTAAGTAGGTAACCTGTCAACCACCATCACCAATACCATGCCACTAGTACCAATTAGTCTTCTACTGAGGGTACCATTTGACACAAAACCACCTCGGATTCCCATTCAAAAGATACAAGGAAGAATGATTGAAGGAGAAAGGAGTTGGATATCCAGGAGAGGGATCATACCCCCACTTCTACTGATGATTACTTCCAGCATATTTAGGTATGAATTTGAAAGAAGGCTCATATCCCTACTTGTTCGGTACAAGTCTTCTGACAGATCCTTGTAATAGGTATGATGTATTATCATACTCCTACCCTCATATAAGAAGCCCACCAGAATATTATGGTGGTATAATGAGGGAATATGTGGGCACATATCCCCACTTCAATTGAAGACATCTTCCTATTTATCATGGAAATAGAAAATCTATAAGCTCATATCACTGCACACTTCGATAATATACAGATATATTTTATCAATAAATGAAGAAATCCACCGACATATTCTAAAATTGTTTCAAATGATGGGACATGCACATACTCCTATCCCTATAGCTAGGACATCTCAACAATTTGATCATTGAAAATAAGTGGTTGTACTAGAGAATGGTCACATTATTTATCCCACTGGAAAGTATTATTGATATATTCCAATGAAGGGTGAGGCATCAGAATGGGCTCATAATCTCATTCTAACCGGGGCTCACCAAGTGAGAGTGGAACATCCCTCAGGATAGGGGCACATGCATGTTGAAGAAGTCCATATGAATATTCCAAAGGACCAATATTAGGCTCATATCCCCATTCTGGCCGGGGATCACCATGTGACATGAGAACATGCCTTGAGACAAGCTTATATTAATATCAAATAATTCTAGTATCATACTCTAAAGGCCCAGGATCAGACACATATCACCGTTTTGGATGGGGATAACCATGTGAGAATGGAAAAAGCCTCAGGATATGCTCACATTCCTGTTATTGAATCTTCCTAGAATATTCTGGAAGATAACATATGCCAGACACATATTCCTACTTCTAATGATGAATTATTATGCCAACATAATTCCAACGAAATACAGGGGAGGCTTATATTCCTTCTCCCATTCTGTAATTCCTTCGAAATATTCCTATGTGGAATGAATATTCAGACCATGAACATATTACTAATATAATCAGGGCCTGCCAAGTGAGAGTAGTACATGCCTATGGGAAAGATCATATTTCTACTAAGAATGACCAGTGAAATATTTCAAAGTCTCGGGATCGGGCTCTTATCCCCATCCTAACTGAGGCTCACCAAGTGGGAATGGAACATGCCTCAGAACAAGCTCACATCCCTATCAATAATGATATAGCTCATCGAAATATTATAATATCTTTTTAGCATAATGATCATACGCTCGAAACACTTGATGGATATATTTAAATTCCAACAACCATCATACAATAGGCTCATACCCCTGCACAACTCAAAAGGAAGGTTAGTATATTCCGACCATGATATAGAACATGAACCATACTCTTAATTTTATCGATGTCAATATCCTTGAGGTTGTTCAAGACACATTCTCAACACCGCAAGGGTACGTAGACTATTCTATTTAAGAAGAAGTAGAAGTTGTTTATTACCACAAGATTCCTCTTAATGGTAGCGTTGAGATGGATCATAGGGACTTAACTCATGGAATCTACCCCGGTCAACCTCCCCATGAAGATATATCCCATGGTCAAGGAAATCCACCCTTTATCCAGACACCTCTATATAGGGAGGTGAACCAAACTCTGAAATCTTCATATATATAGGTGGTCAAAACATTAGGGTAAACTGTATATGGCTCCCCATCAACTTCCAGCAGCACCCCACTACCATCATCATGTGACCATCAGATCCATCTTCTATAGTCAAGCTAGATGGAGGCTTGTAAACCTCATGATAAGGAGGAAAACATTAAAATATGGAGAGAGTTATACTAAAACAACCTACCCATCATGTTCTGTCCCCTCGCTACTTCTAGATATGAAATCTAAGATGAGATAGAAATGGAGTGAATGCCTTTTCTATGCCAAAATATATAGGCTAATCATCATATTGTGAATGTTTGACATATCCCTTATCCAGGATATGAGTTTCACCTTAATAAAATCAATATACTATGTTGTCATCTAGACATGGCTTCTATATACATTGATTGGGATCCAAAACCAAAAAATCACAGTGTGAATCTACAACACAGTTTCCACCATTACATCACAACTCTTCAACATCTGATCTCTGAAGCCATGTCATGTATCCATATTCAAGTATGGGGACATTATGGAGTGTTACACATTGATGCTCCCTTGGAACAAAAAATACCTTAAGATACAATATCTTGTAATCTTATATCCTCCAGTGAAATTAGGGGACCAGGTAATGCTCGGGTCAGTTTGTCACTCCAACATAATTCCCCTGCCCCAACAGTTCCCAGAAAGCATAGATGGGGAGATAGAATAGCCAAATGGATTTTAAAATGGTCCCCTCAAGACAATAGGAGGACATTCCAAACTTGGAGACCAAATTTGTGATCACCCAGACAAGTTGTTGTAATGAATTGTTCTCACCATGTGCTTCCATCACACCCACCTCCCACAAGATCACCACTACACCACATCACATCGACCATAATATTAGCTTCCATAATAGTTTTCTAGGAGTGGATTATCCCCCCATGGGACAAGAGAATATCTACCACCACCTCCACTCCCTATATCATCAATTTCAGATTGTATTTAGGACATACCCTCGAAAACCATAGGTGAACCCCCGCCCACTGGGCCGGGGGAATTTATATTTAAATCATCATCACTACGTCCATTTCCTCCTCATAGGAACCTTAAGACATCGACAATGATTCCAAATCACCCTACACTACTAGGATGGGGGAATTTATATCTTCATACCCATCTCAGGAATCATAAATTCCCCTACTGGAGTCATTGGATCCTCAACAATTGGACTATTCCATAGAAATTATGGCCCAAATGACCCCCACCCCATAGGGATGGGGGAATTTTTCTCATCTTCACCACTATAGATAGAATCAGTATTATCCAAGTTGGGAGGAATCAATCAATGGTAAACATCACACCAACTCCACCCATCATAAGGAAAACCCCTATAGGTTAGGGTATGTTCAGAAACCATGAATGGAAACTTACTTATAGTCACTATTCATAGAAAAAATGGGAGGAACTTATGGAGAATACAATTAGAACCTTCTAGGACTGCAAACCAAAATAGGCCAATATGGACAAGGGTTTGAATGATGACCCTGAAGAAGATAGTGCATAATTAGAATATTGCATTGAAATTAATGGCACAACCACCATTTCTTAAGATTACTTGGTGAATGTCATCACTATCAACATGGAAAATATTTATCAAGATGCCGGTATAGAAGGTCATGACACAAAAAACATACCACAGGAGGAGGGTGATTTGGATGCACCAAATGAGGCTGTACGCACTAGGAACCAAAGACATCTCAAAAACATGTCACCTCTAAATATTGAGTTTCTAGATCCATGGTGGAATATTACCAAGGTAAAGGGTACAACCACATCCCGGTAACCTACCAGGAGAAGTGGGGTTCCTTCCTCAGAGTAATGATTTTCACAATATTAGAGCAAAATACAAACTCTCCAAAAACTCTACAAGGAGATACTCATAGGCAATATTACAGATGGGTATTTTCTTCAGGCAGAGAAAAATGTTCTCCCTCTAATGAATGATCTACTAGTAAGATAGGTATCTAAGAATTAAGTTGGAACTAGTTTTAGATAGCTAGTCTACATAAATGAGGAAGTCAAAAATGACCATGACTTCCCTCTGTTGTGGCAATAATGTATCCATTTCCAGGATAACCATTCAGTCTTGGAATGTATCAAAAATTAGTAGAAGATAAAAGCGGGGCCACCTCATTAACCCCCACTAACTTTTTATGGATGGGGGAAAACTCAGTAAATGGTTCCCCTAGATCTCCTTAATGTCACTAAGTCCCTAACTACTTGAATGGAAGTCATGGATGGGTGACACATGCCTTTACATCCTGAGAGAAAGTCATATTCTAATTGGGTGGATGAAATTTTGCCTCCACCCAATTTTGGTAATCTTGCCTTTTCTGCATTTGATAGTACGGGTGACCCTAAACAACATCTCACAAACATCATATCATGATGTGGGTCATTTATGGTCTCTTGATATCAACAGGTGGAAACAAAGCTGAGGTGTTTTGTACAACCTATGATAAAGCCAAACTTTGTTTAATGTAGTAGTCTTCCAATAGGATCCATGTCTGGATGGGAATAACTTCATTGTCAATTCCTTTATCAATTTAGTTCTATGCTGAGGAAGACAACGATTGTTGACTTGATGAACTATAGAAAATGTGAAAATCATAGGGTGCATGAATTCTTAGTTAGGTGGAAAGGTTTAACCTACCTACTCAACATCCCTCTCTCAAAAGATCCACTATTGAAACTCTATACTAAAAATCAAAGTTATGAGTTGAAAATGACATTGATTCCAATGAAATATCCAGATGGATTGTACAAGTTTTCTGAAACGGGACAACGTTTTGAAGAATCCACCCAGAAAACTCGATCTAAAACTCAACTCATGCCCGTAACATAGGAAAAAAGGCAATATAGAGCCGAAGATGTAGCTATCATTATCAAGCCAGGGGTAGTGCATATCCAAATATCTAGGTAGGACCTGAACCACCCAGTACCTCATGTTGAGCATAAAAAACCACATAATCTCCCTCATCCATAATCATAGAGAAATTAGGGTTTCCCTAGATTTGAAGAATGAATGAAAAGGTCATACTCATTCCAGAATGAACAAGTACCTGTTTATTTCTTATCAGCCATGAATAATAACATGGTCACACTTCTGAAATCTAGGAATCCCGATGAGGTCGACCTCACCAACCATTCTGATTACTTCCCATTCCAAAGAAGGCTGGGTCACAGTACCCAGAACTGATTCTCCATTAAAGACATACATTAATTCATGATCAATTATAGAAAACTGGTTCTAGATAACTCCCCAGAGCAGGTTTCTTGTTTAACCATGATCCAACTAGATTAATAGGGCGATTAGAAAAAACTAACAACTAGACATGCATGAAAATTCGACAACTAGGTGACTCAAAAGACAGTTGATTAAGGCCACACCACTCTAAAAGAACTATTGCATAGACCCACAATAGTTCCACCACCCAAGAAGGAGACATTATATGTACCTCCCAAAGTTGGGCGTGAACACCATAAGTAAGAAGAAACTAAAGAGGAAGATTCATATTATCCTCTGAAGAGAGTCTTAACTCTCACTGATTTCATTGCTACATCATTGGAGGCATGGCCACCACCCCACCAAACAAAACCCTCATCAAAAAAAGAACTCATATTTGGTTCTGTCAACATGATACACTTGTCATAACCCTTTCTAATGATGAGTTTTCCACAGATCATGAGTTTACCTTACATAATAGGGGAACGAGAAGCCACATGCACATGAACCAATAATATAGAGGATATAATGGGCATGTTCAGACCTAATATTCTGGTCATGACCTAATTTAAAAATAAATATGTAACTGATACTCATGGGAAAGCACCCCAGCGAGCCCAAAAGGGGTAGTGAGGCATCGCAGAACCCTCAAAAAACCATCCAAACCCAATTGTCTTACATGACTACCTAAATGGGGTCCAACATATTAGGACCAAGTTGATAATGAAGAGTATCTTTTTTAGGTATTTTCTTTTGTTGACATGGAATTTTGAGAAGAAAGTAAATCACTTCACTTTGTATAAGTTGATGAGGGAAGACAAGGGACTTATAATAAATTCCATGGAAAACTAGATGATAATTTGATGATTTATATTTCCCAAATATCATAAGTTTTGAGAAATTGTGATGCAAGATTTATGAAGGAAATGAGGAGAAAAGGTGACGACAATCATATTCAGTTTTGATTGGAATGAATAATGTTACTCTAAGATAGGGAAGTTGCATTACATTCCATTGAAAATATAACGATGGTAAAGGTGTTCAATCAAAGACAATATATCATGAAAGATATGAATCATGTTTAAAGAAGTTGTTTGTTGATTAATCCAGATGAAAATGAAGCATCATTTGTGTTCTTGTCAAATCATTTTATAAGGTTACACCATTTTCCAGTGTTTCCCAAATTTCTGGGGAAAAAAATCGGGGGATAGAGAAATGTGATTTTGGAAAAGGATGTTGTGTGAAAGTTTGAAGATGGCTTGGTATGTTTCACATAAGTGGAGTTCCAAGATCCAAACATCAAAATCAGACAAAGGAATGAAATGAATGAAATATTGATTTTTTGGTGCAAGATTAAAGGGAGTTTGGAATGTTGCATACAAGGCATGATTCAAGATCAGAACATCAAAAAATGGTAGAGGCATGAATTGCTTGAAATATTCAAGAAGTATTCTAAATATGAAGTTGGCGTGAAATAGACTTATTCCCCCAATGAGACATCAAATGGGGTTTTTCAAGATGCATCAGGATCTTGCACAACACATCAGGGTTTTTTCCCACATGGGTCAGCGATGCTTATAAATAATACGTGTCCCCCTATCATTTGTGTAGCTTGACACTTAGAGAAATATAGAGCTCTGAAGTGTGGAAGAATTTTATGTAAAGGGAGTTGTGTCAAAGAAATATATTTTCACATAAGATGGGGAAGTTGTGTACACGAAGAGATTTGCATGCAAGAGGTGTTTCATGAAAAAAGTTAAATCTTGCACGTGAGGCATGAATGTTGTGTGCAAGACACCTAGATGTGTGTGTGAAAGATTTGAGTTTAGTACATGTAGTACGTTGTGTGTAAGGTAGTTCTTACCAGCTTATGGGTAGAAAAGAGAAGAATTATCTTGAAATATCAAACTGTGAAAGTTGATTAAGAATCACTAAAACTTTATGGCCTATGGGTCTCCAGGGCCTTTGGGTCATCAATGGTCTTTGGGCCTCAGGGAATTCAGGCCACAAAGACCATGGAGTAACCCAGTTCACATAGAGCATGCCTTAGAAGAGGATCAGAGCAACAAGAATAGCACTCACCAGAAGTATAGCTATCGTATTGGAAGAATGAGAGGGTATGGAAACCACCATCGGGACCAGGTATTGTGTAGCTTTGTACGGGGAAATTATAGACATTGAATAATGAAAGGTAGGTAGCTGGGTGATCAATGATGTAGAAGCTAGGGGAGGGGCAGTTCCTATGGGTTGGGCCTATGGGTCATGTATTGGGCATAGTATGCCTCTGGGACTTCAGGTCATGTATTGCGAGTCATGTCGGGCCTTGTACCTTGGGCCTACGGGTCATGTGCGGGATCCCCTTAATCCCTTAAAAGGGGGATTATATATAATAAAATAAAAAAGAAGGCCTTCAGGCCATTCTAGAAAAATCACTAAAACTTTGTTTTTCCCTATTTTTTCTAAGATAGTGCACACACGCTTACAACTTTTTTTTCCAAGGGATACACTAGTGTAAGGGTTTATCCTACTCAATGTGTTCCACATCAAAGTAATATTTTCTAGTGGATTGTGTGGTAATGGATTGTTTCCGTACCATACAAATAACGTAGCTACTCTTGTTGAGTAGTGAACCTTGTAAATCTTGTGTTCCGGTGGATATGTGTTTTGATTGTGTTTAGTAGGTAAATAACTATTTAATAGGAGATGAAGGTTGTTTCAAAAGGAAGGAAATATAAAAGAAAAATATATCATTGGTTCACCCCTCCCCCTCTCAGTGATACTTGGATCCTGATTGGGAAACTTCAGACAAATGGGAAGGCCAAAACAACCCATGCCACTAGTAACAAATACTCTAATGACCCATTCAAAATCACTAGGATCATCTATACAAAATTCCTTGCCTCTTCATCCGCACATCTAAGAGAAACCCCATATCAGGAAGTGTCAAACTTTGAAAAAAATAAGATGTTATGAAATATATGGAGGTAGTCCATACCAAGATATTAGTCCTTGATGCACTCCATATTTCAAAAGAACTCAGGAGGAACTTGTTGAAGCATTTCAGATCCCACAAAAGTCCGAGATAGAAGTCTTTGAAGCCTAGTTATATTGAGTGGATACCATATCATCAGAATGTGACCTCACCATCTCATTCACTAATCAAGATCAAGAAGAGGCCCTTTAAGGAAACATCAGACCCCTATATGTCTTAGGAAGACTCAATAATGGCAATGTTCAAATGGATCTTATTTATAATGGCTCTGGGATCAATATTATCCCAGTTTGAACCCTATGATGTTTGGGATATGGAGAAGAGGATTTGACTACCAATAAGATAACCATCCAAGGGTATGATAAGCGTGAGGAAATACCTCTTAGGAAAATAAATCTCAAAGCCCTGTTTGGGGATCTTATAATAGATGTTGACTTCATGGTAATCCATATATACACGGTGTATAACATCCTACTTAGAAGGCCCCAACTCCATAGACACCTGGAGATAACTTCAACATTTCACCAATGTATGAAGTATCCCATTAATATAAAATTTAGAATACTACATGGTGATAGTGCTCCCTTTGAGACTTCCAGGGCCTCATATGCTAAAGTAGATTTCTATAAAAAGGGAGGAAAACAACCAATGGTGGATAATGATATATAGTTTGATACTTTCAATGGATTGGGGACCACCTCTGTAAATCCCTAGATTATGCTTGATGGTGACCATGTCATCCCTATAAACCTGGTTGAGGTCACATTTATAATCCCAGAGGTCCAATCCCTTCGTGTCCTTAATGAAAACACTGTGTACTATTATCTCTAACATATATCTGCAATGACTCAATCAATAGGGTATGATAATGTCTCTTCTCATGTCCTCTCTCACCCTGATAATGATAATGAATCCACCATATTTCTATCTCCTTCTGAAACCAAAGACCTAGAGATGGAAGAGGATAAGGCCTTCCTCAGGAACGCCCCTCTAGCATTTTAGGAAGGTATCTCCACCACCATCGATGAACATAGGTAGATGAATCTCAGAATAAAGTAAAACCCACATCCTTCACTAATTAGTGCTTCCATGCCCTTTGAAGATAAAGATATTTACACTAAATTTCTGAATCAACACCAATATGTGTTCATGTGGAACTATACAGAAATTCCCAGACTAAATCTAGATGTGGATACACACTATCTCAGGCTACCATATGAGAATCTAGGCTTCAAGAAGGTAGTCAGAAGGACACACCCCTCTAACTAACAGAAAAGTAAATTTTTTATTTTCAAAACACTTTTAAGGAAAAATTGAGAAACCACCTAGTTCAAACACCAAAAGAAATTATAGATCCATTGAAAAGGAACTTTAGACTACTAGAAACATTATCCCTAAACACTTTCCAAGTGATATAGGATACTTGAGTGTTTGGAAAATCTTTTAATAGGCCTTCAAAATGAAATTCCAGCTTGTACCAAGTCTTCATGTACTCCTGTTGATTGATCTTCCCTTTGTTGAATCCCATTATTAGTATAAAATCTTGTTTATCAATCCATGAACTCTGATCTTCATTGTTAACCACATTTAATGAACTTCCCATTTCCATTTTAGCTTCCTCATCAGTTAAATTAATCACCAAATACTTTTCCACCATCTATTCATGTGAATGTAAAAGCATCTCTAAGGATTTCTCATGTGCTGCACCTAACTCCAACTTCTTAATTGGAGAATCCTAAATGGGTGAATCCCCATGGTCCAAAGGCTCAACCTGGGAAACAAAGGCCTTGTTTTCACCTTCAATCATCACATCCTTTAACTTTTTGGTGGAACTCGTTTCCATTGGAAGAGGTAAATACAAATATTCTTTTCACCCTTTCCTATGGACCTTCATACCTTTACTCCTCATTAGGTTGGGTGGACCTCTACTTGTAAATCATCAGCAGTATCATCAGATGAAAATCAGTAGACTCATCACTAGATACCCCTTCTCATTATTCTAAGTTACAATAATTTATTGAACCAGATATTCATTCACCATCCCTTCAAAGTATTTCCCAACTTAAGGGATGGAAACTCCCTCACTGGATTGGATATGATCAGAATCCCACCCCCTATGTTCTACTCCTTTCCATTTCCACCTAATATATCTCCATCCCTTCTAGTCATTTGTGATCCACCTCTTCCACAAGAGCCACTACCTGTGTGCACTACCTTTTCATAAGAAGAATCCATGGAAGGCCTAGAGCATACATCAAGTACCTTAACTGGATTGAATTCCAGTAAGTTATCACTGTCACATTGCACATATCCTCCTAGTGGATTTTCCAAAGGTTTTCCAGCTAAAGAGGGAAATATACCCCCTTCCAGCATCACATTGGAACCCTCATACTCTAAAGTAGCATACAAAGAAACCTTAGGATCACCCAGATCCTCTCATAAGTGGTTGAAAATATTGACCACCAATGGGTTTACCCCTATAACCCACATTGTACCTTCTTAACACCCTTTGGATCAGCTAATTGGCTCTAACTAGAAAAACCTTCACCAACACCCAACCCCTTGTCACTGCCTCCTGAGTCTGTAGCATTATGATGAGCGAGTTCCTTCTTTCTACATCTACATGATTCCACTGGATGGCCCAATTTTTTATAGTATGAAAAAATTAAAAACATGATGCATAAACTACTAGTTGTTTGTGGTGAAACTCTTCCCCCACTATAATCAACAAAAACTCAGAAGGTATTACAGATACATTGATTTCCACATAGATTTGAGGATAAACCGGGTGTTACAGAGCTGTAGTTCTAGAGTCATCATACATAAATCTAGAAAAATGGTTCCCTAACATTCTCAAAATTTAAGGATTCTGAAACTTTTGAGGATGTTCTGAGAAACTAACCCAAATCACCATTTTAGGGGTGTCACATTTCATGTGAAGTCATATGTCCATCGGAATAGGTAGAACGAGAGACCATTGCAGCTGCACAGTGCACTGAACCAAGCCTTGAACAGATTATCCTTCAAAGCGATGTGAATAAAAATGTTTCTGGAATCAAGAAAACTCACTATTTCTCTATCCTGTAATCCCTATGACCTGAAGACGAATCTATCAAACGAATCAACTAAAGGACACCTTTGATTGAACTAAGAAATCAGGGATAGATTCAAAAGACCCGAAGCCTCATTGAACTCCAAGTTCGAAATCAAAATATTCAGAAGGCCATTAATAAGATCTGGGACTTTAGGTCTAGGAGAAATCTGGGGGAAAGGGGGAAGAAATTTAGTGTTAAAGAAAGAGGAAAAGGATGATGTCTCTCATTCTTAGGACGTTGGTGGTCCTTCCCCTGATGGTGGAGGAGGGGCTAACTCGTTAGCCACCACCATCACATAAGGAGAACAAGAATCATGGAGAACCCTCTTGATGAAGAAACCCCTCTTTTTTCACCTTAGAAAAAACCCCTCTCATGCCACCAATATTGAGGCAGATGTTGACAAGTTGGTCGAAGTCAACTTTTTCTGAGAAGTGAAATACCCGAGGTGGATTTTCAATATCCTCCCTGTCAAGAATAAGAATGGGTAGATATTGGTATTTATTGATTGTAGAGACCTTAATCAACATTTACCAAAGGATTATTTCCCATTTCTAATAATAGATCTCTTTATTAGTGAAACTATTTGATTCAAATCCCTTTCTATCATGGATGGGTACTCGGGGTAGAATCAGATAAATATGGCCCCCAAGGATGAAGTATCCACTACCTTCAGATCACATTAGGGGATCTTTTTCTATTAGTCCATGCCCTTTGGATTAAATAATGATGACACAAAATATCAACATGCCATGAAACATATCCTTAATCCATTTTGTGGAAAGAAAACCAAATTTTTTGTTGAAGACATGCTGGTTAAATCCTGACAATGATGTGATCACTTTACAGACCTTCAAACAATTTTCAATAAGATGTGACAAAACCGTCTGAAGATGAATCCACTAAAATGAAATTTTGGGGTAATCTCTAGGAAATTTCCATGGTTTTATGGTATGACACCATGATATTGAGGTCAACCTAGAGAATACTAGTTCTATCTTAGCAATGTCACCCCCAAAAGTATCAAATAATTGAGGGGGCTCCAAGGGAACCTTGCATACATTTGGAGATTCATTACCAGCCTAGCCAGCAAAGATCTACCCTTCACCAGTCTAATGAAGAAGGTAAACTCCTACCAATGTGACAATTAGTTATAAAAATCCTTCAAAAGTTTCAACCAATACCTTTTGTACCCACCAGTTTTGATGCCTCTAGTGGAATGGAGGCCACTCATCTTATATTTTTCCACTATAGAACTCTCATTGGGCACCCTCATCACACAAAATAATGATGTGGGAAGGGAAAATAATCTATATTACCTTAGTCATACTATTATAGGTATTGAGACAAAAAATTATGATGTCAAGAAGACCTTATTTTCACTCATCTTCATAGTAAAAAAAATGAGGCATTTCTTGCACCACCATGAATTCCAATTGGAATCTCGTATTGATCCACTCAAGTATATCCTTGGTTATCCAATGATGATTGGGAGATTTTCCAAATTGGAGTTCATTATTCAAAAATATGTCATTTAGTTTGTGTTATATAAGTCAATGAAAGGAAAATCCATGGCTGATTTCCTCAGAACACATCATGCCCCATTGAATATATCATAAGACACCAAGATTCCAGATAAAGAGGTATTATATGCACATGAAAATCCATGGACATGGGGGATGTATTTTGATAGAGCCTCATGAAGTCATATCTGCACAAGGATGGAAAACCCAAAGCTCAAATGTGTTGGCCTGGGGATTGTATTTGTCTCTCCTGACAAAGTGGTTTTTCCCTACTCTTTCCCACTATCTGAAATCCAAAAAAAATAATGAGGAAGAATACCAATCCCTAGTCACTATCTTGGAACTATCCATAAAACTAAAAATATCCTACTTCAACATCAATGGGGATTAATAGTTAGTGATAAAGCATTTCAATGGTGAATACACCATCAAAAAGAAAGAACTGGACCCTCTCACTAGCTATGTCAAGGGACTAATGGAAGAGTTCCCTTTTGAACCCACATCGAATCATGTTCACTGATCATAGAAAGCTTGTGAAAATGAATTGAACAATTTGGACATCTTCTTGGATGATCCTGATCTAGAAGAAACCAACTTATGTATCACACATCGGAGAATGGTCTTAGAAATATTTATCTTTGATATGGAAGAGATCAATCAGGTCAACACCATCCCTGAGCGTGATGTACCAATATTCAACCTTAGATGGATGGAACCCATAATCAACTATCAGAAAAAGGGACTCTATTAGTGGATAGATCCAGAAGGGAATATATTCGGTGCTGTGTGGAAAACTTTACCCTACAGAATGGTCCAAATAAGAAGAAATTCCTCTACAGTCATGGGTTCGATGGGATCCTCCTCATATTCATAGAAGACAGTGATATTTTTTCCATCATGGAAGAAGTCCATCAGGATCTTGTGGCACCTATAAATCAGGGACAAGGCTCTCCCATCAGATTAGGAGGTTAGGATATTAATAAAAAACCATGATACAGGGCTGCATAGAATTCACCAAGAAATTTCATGCATGTCAAATCCATGTGAACATTATCCACCAACCACCAAAATTGCTATATACAGCTAAATAATCCTGGATTTTTTTTGTTTGGGGGTAGATGTCATGTGTCCATATCCCCCAACCACAGATAAGTAGTTCAAGTATATCCTTACTATTAGAGAATTATTTTCCATATGGGTTGAGGCCATACCCCTCTAGGAATTTAGGATAAATAACATCATCAACATTGTAAAGTCTCATAACATCACTGGGTTTGGGGTCCCTCAAATAATATTGATAGAAAATAGAACCAATTTCTATTCCACAGAGTTTAAGAAGTTGTACCAGGATTATAATATCAAGTCTAATCACTCTTCTCACTATCATATAGAAGAAAATGAATAGATATAGGCCTTCAGTAATATTCTATAAAATGTATTCCATAATATGGTAAATAGGGATAATAATTATTAGACATAAAAAATCCTCCATGATTTATAGGCCCAACATACTACCACATTTATTGCTAAACAAGCAATGCCATACTCACTAGTATATGGGACTGACACAATGTTACCTATGGAATTCAAGCTTCCATTGCTCTGAGTAGCCATCTACAGAAAACTCTCAGATGATGAGAAATTATAAAAGTGACTAGATTAATTGGAACAACTTTACAAGAATAGGTTGTGCACACTAAAAACCTTGAAGTCCACCAGAATCAGATTACATGAGCCTTCAATAAAAGGGTTTACCTCTTCTCATTCCTCCACAGGGAACCAATGTTGTTCCTCAGAACCCCAATGATACCAGGAAAGAAGCCCCCAAAGCTATAACCCAAATGGGAGAGACCTTACATCATACATAATCTCTACCACAGTAAGGATTAATCATTAGAAACAATAAATGGGGAATGTGTCACACCTCCCACCAATAAAATATTCCTCAGGAAATACTTTTCATAGCTGTCAGCACAAGGGAATCCACATCAATGTAAGCCCCATCATTCTTCCTAACCAAATTACGTTAAACTATAAAAAATTATTCCAGACCCCATGATGTTAAACTCTGCGAAATTCTTCCTTACCACAACATGTTAAACTTCATGACCTATTTCTTTACCACATGACATAAAACTGTATGAATCCATGATATCCATCTCTATTCATGTCGAGTCACCTACATATTTGTCGCATGATGTTAAAATGCACAGTTCTTCTAGAACTACATGTTGCTTTATTCTCATCATTATAAGATATATAGGAATGTATTGATCCTATATCTTGGTCTATACACTACATGATGTTGGGCGGAGAAAAACGGGAAGGATGGAAAGAGGGGGGGTGAATTGCCTTTTAAAAAAAATGATAAACAAATTAAAATCAAAGTTGAAAGTGCAGCGGAAATAAAGAGGCAATCACACAAGAAATTGTTAACGGAGTTCGGCCAAAACCCGGCCTACGTCTCCGATCCCAACTCAACCGTTGAGAGATTCCTACTGCTTGCTTTTCAATGGGTTTAGCAAGAAACCCACTAGGCTTTGAGGTAGCACTAGGACCTATTACAGCTTTCTTTTGGTGGTTAAGCAAGAACCCACTTGTTTTTAATGGTTTAGCAAGAACCCACTATCCTTCTTACAGGTGAAGGATAGCTCACCTATGTCTCAAGCTATTTAAAGGAAAGCTTGACAACCTCTTCACACCTTAGTGGTGATGTGAAACCCAAAAGAAAGAGGGGATGAGAAAAGTTTGGGGTTTGTAGGCACAAACCCAATTTTAAGCTCAAAATATATAAAGCAAGAAAAACCGTAATTGAGGAAGACTTGGGCGCCAAAGTACGATGGAGTTGATGTAGCGTGCTCTCCCAAGCTTCTTGAGGTGCTCCTTGGATTGGAAATTGGTTGGAGCACTTGAGGATCCTTGAAGGTGGAGCGCCGGAGGTTCGCCAAATGTTCAACAATATGTCCGAGCGCTTGGTATATGATCCGATAGGTGTCCGGGGCTTCCTTGGACTTTATTTATAGGCATGGAACCCTTGGGGAGTCTTCGGAGCCGTTGTAAAGGGCCTCGGAGCCATTGGAGGCCAAAAGAGGGTTGACTGGTCAAAGCCAACGGCTAGTTTGACTAGGCTACCGGCTGGCCGGTACAGCTCCACCGGCTGGCCGGTGCCTTGGCAGAGGGGAAGAGTTTTGGTCCAGGCTCCACCGGCTGACCGGTGGAGGAGCCACCGGCTGGCCGGTAGGGAGACAGAAGCTGCCACCATTGACTGGACGCCACCGGCTGGCCGGTGCTATCACACCGGTTGGCCGGTGGACTGAATTTCAGTCCACTTGATGTGCTTCATGGCCCATTTCCTTGGCAACCTTGTGCCTATCATTCAAAAACACATCAAACAATATTAGACAAATAATAAGGTGATTGTGATCATGAAAATCAAACAACGAGGGGAACGAGAGGTACAAAAATCTCCCCCTATTTTGATGATCACAATCACCGAAACAATAAAAGTAAAATACTTAAATTAAAGACATTCTTAAATGATAGTTTGAAAATAAATCAAAGCATGAGAGAAAAGATTCTCCCCCAATCAATCAAGAAATTTCTCCCTTTGATACCAAATGTTGGGCGGAGAAAAACGGGAATGATGGCAAGAGGGGGGGTGAATTGCCTTTTTAAAAAATGATTAACAAATTAAAATCAAAGTAAAGAATGCAGCGGAAATAAAGAGGCAATCACACAAGCAATTGTTAACGGAGTTCGGCCAAAAACCCGGCCTACGTCTCCGCTCCCAACTCAACCGTTGAGAGATTCCTACCGCTTGCTTTTCAATGGTTTTAGCAAGAAACCCACTAGGCTTTGAGGTAGCACTAGGACCTATTACAGCTTGCTTTTGAAATGGTTTAGCAAGAACCCACTTGCTTTTAATGGTTTAGCAAGAACCCATTATCCTTCTTACAGGTGAAGGATAGCTCACCTATGTCTCAAGCTATTTAAAGGAAAGCTTGACAACCTCTTCACACCTCAGTGGTGATGTGAAACCCAAAAGAAAGAGGGATGAAGAAAGAGTTTGGGGTTTGTAGTCACAAACCCAAATTTAAGCTCAAAATAAATAAAACAATGAAAAACCGTATTTGGAGAAGCCTTGGGCGCCGGAGGATGATTGGAGTTGAAGACGTGCACTCCCAAGCTTCTATGATGGAGCTCCTTGGATGTGGAATTGAGTTGGAGCTATTGGGGTTCCCTTGGAGGAATGCGCCGGAGGTACGCCAAATGATCAACAAGGTGTCCGTGGGCTTCCGTATGGTTCCGGTAGGTGTCCGGGGCTTCCTTGGCCTTTATTTATAGGCATGGAACCCTTGGGGAGTCTTTGGAGCCGTTGGAGAGGCTTAAAGAGCCGTTGGGAGCCAAGTGGGAGTTGACTGGTCAAAGCCAACGGCTAGTTTGACTGGGCTACCGGCCGGCCGGTGCAGTGCCACCGGCTGGCCGGTGCCTTGGATGTTGAGAAGCCCTTCTACCCAGGCAGCACCGGCTGACCGGTGCCAGAGCCACCGGCTGGCCGGTGGGGAGACAGTAGCAAACACTGTTGCATCAGGTTGCCACCGGCTGACTGGTGGAACCTGGCAGTGGGCAATGCCTCTGCCAGGTCCACCGGCTGGCCGGTGCTATCACACCGGTTGGCCGGTGGACTGAATTTCAGTCCACTTGATGTGCTTCATGGCCCAATTCCTTGGCAATCTTTTGCCTATAAAACAAAAACACTTAAAACAATGTTAAACACATATGAAAGTGATTGTGATCATGAAAATCAAAGAGTGTGGGGTACAACAATCTCCCCCTATTTTGATGATCACAATCACTTATCTAAGCAATGTAAAAACTTAAATGAAAGGCATGCTTTAAATGATAAATTGAAAATAAATACTAAGCATGAGAGAAAAGATTCTCCCCCAATCAATCAAGAAATTTCTCCCCCTTTGTGATTATCAAAATAGAATGGGGCATAAAACTTAATTGAGGGAAAGGGTTTGAAAAAACAAGATTTGAGATTTGAAAAATTTGAATAACAGTTTGAATTGAAAGGTTTGAATCAAAATTGAAATGAAAATTTAATAGAAAATTTTGAATTGAAAAATTTGATACCAAGTGTTGAAATTGAAAGTTTGAAAAGAAAGTTTTGAAAAAAAAAGCTTAAACAAACCTAACTCCCCCTAAATAAAACAACAAATCACCGGGGAAAGGGTTTTGGAACCGAAACTAATTTTGGCCCGGAGAGACTTGCCAGAAGGGATTTTTCAATCCAAACTTGTCTCATAGCGGGTCTTCTCCTATAAAATTCGTCCGAAAAGTAAATAGATTTAGGCATACCATAACGGGCATTTTTGCAATCGCATTCATAAATTAGGTGCCCGGATTTTTTACAATAATTGCAAAATTTAAAACTAGAGCTCCCCCTTACAAAAACAGTTGGAGCATGGGAGGAGGAGGCTTGGTTGGTATAGCCAAGTCCTTGAGTGGTCCTAGAAACCCTTTGAGAACCCAATAATTTGGTCAAATTTTGTTCCCCTTGGGTGAACTTGGCTAAGGATTCTCTAAGGTCCTTGATGGTTGATTCCAAAGAATCAACATTTGGGAAATTTTGGATTTTTAGGGAGAGTTCCTCCTTCTCTTTGAGAAGTTGTTCTTTTTCGGAGGAAAGTTTTTTGAAATTCTTTTTCAAAGCAACGAATTTTGACGATAATTCATGAAAACCTTTTTCTAGTTGGTCTCTAGCGTGTGAGAGTTCTTCATAAGATAGATGATTAAATGAATTAGAAGAACTAGAGGAGGAAGAGGAGGAAGAGGAGGAAGATACCTCATGTTTTGCCATTAGGAAATTATTACCATTGTCGCTCGAGGAGAAAGAAGAGAAGGAGGAGCTATCACTCCAAGTTTTCTTTAAAGCCTTCTTCTTCTTCTTCTTGGCCCTTTTCTTGTGAGGTGGGCAAACGGGCTTGATCTTTTCGTCGGGTTCTTTCTTTTGATCGGATTCTTGCTTTGGAGCCTCGCTAGTCCCTTCATAGGTTAGTTCTAAAAATTTCCAAAGATCGTAAGAAGTAGAGCAAGTAGAAATGCAATTAAAAACATTACGGTCAAGACCACAATGAAGAGCGTTCATGGCTTTGCCATCAAGCTCAAAATAAGCAATGTCATTGGGGGTCCATTTAGACTCATCGGGAGAGGAGAGCGTAAAACCATGCATAACAATTCTATAAATTGGATAGCCAATACTTTTAAGAAAAGTTGACATGCGGGTTTTCCAAAAAGTATAATCGGCTCCATCAAAGAATGGAGCACGATCCAAAGAATGTCCTTCGAGGGATTGAGAGGAAGAAGCGGTAGAAGCCATAAAAAAAAATAGGATCTTTAATTTGAAACCGGTTAGGGAATTATTCAAATAATCCCTCTGATACCAAATGTAGGGCGGAGAAAAACGGGAATGATGGCAAGAGGGGGGGTGAATTGCCTTTTTAAAAAATGATTAACAAATTAAAATCAAAGTAAAGAATGCAGCGGAAATAAAGAGGCAATCACACAAGCAATTGTTAACGGAGTTCGGCCAAAAACCCGGCCTACGTCTCCGCTCCCAACTCAACCGTTGAGAGATTCCTACCGCTTGCTTTTCAATGGTTTTAGCAAGAAACCCACTAGGCTTTGAGGTAGCACTAGGACCTATTACAGCTTGCTTTTGAAATGGTTTAGCAAGAACCCACTTGCTTTTAATGGTTTAGCAAGAACCCACTATCCTTCTTACAGGTGAAGGATAGCTCACCTATGTCTCAAGCTATTTAAAGGAAAGCTTGACAACCTCTTCACACCTTAGTGGTGATGTGAAACCCAAAAGAAAGAGGGATGAAGAAAGAGTTTGGGGTTTGTAGGCACAAACCCAAATTTAAGCTCAAAATAAATAAAACAATGAAAAACCGTATTTGGAGAAGCCTTGGGCGCCGGAGGATGATTGGAGTTGAAGACGTGCACTCCCAAGCTTCTATGATGGAGCTCCTTGGATGTGGAATTGAGTTGGAGCTATTGGGGTTCCCTTGGAGGAATGCGCCAGAGGTACGCCAAATGATCAACAAGGTGTCCGTGGGCTTCCGTATGGTTCCGGTAGGTGTCCGGGGCTTCCTTGGCCTTTATTTATAGGCATGGAACCCTTGGGGAGTCTTCGGAGCCGTTGGAGAGGCTTAAAGAGCCGTTGGGAGCCAAGTGGGAGTTGACTGGTCAAAGCCAACGGCTAGTTTGACTGGGCTACCGGCTGGCCGGTGCAGGGCCACCGGCTGGCCGGTGCCTTGGATGTTGAGAAGCCCTTCTGCCCAGGCAGCACCGGCTGACCAGTGCCAGAGCCACCGGCTGGCCGGTGGGGAGACAGTAGCAAACACTGTTGCATCAGGTTGCCACCGGCTGGCCGGTGACAGAGCCACCGGCTGACCGGTGGAACCTGGCAGTGGGCAATGCCTCTGCCAGGTCCACCGGCTGGCCGGTGCTATCACACCGGTTGGCCGGTGGACTGAATTTCAGTCCACTTGATGTGATTCATGACCCAATTCCTTGGCAATCTTTTGCCTATAAAACAAAAACACTTACAACAATGTTAAACACATATGAAAGTGATTGTGATCATGAAAATCAAAGAGTGTGGGGTACAACACATGATACAAAATTACCTTAGTATACCCTCAACTAGATCAGCATTGTAGGGTAATCCTTTCCATTCCTTGATCCTCACACTGATCACGCGAGCTTAGGAATTGTGGCAGGGGATTACCCTCACAAGAAAGGAATAAAAGTACACAACATGTTCATTACAGTTCTAAATATAAGATCATGAAAGGCATACCATGATTCCTCTCCACATGATGTTAAAATGTACGGTCAATGTCCTTGCCACATGACATTAAACTTCATGGTTCTTCAAGAACTACGTGTGTTTTGATTCTTGTTATCATGAGATACATAGCGATGTCTGTACTTTCAACTTTTCACCCAACCACAAAATTTCCTTTTATTCAGGTTAGTTCACCTTTATCCTCACCACATGATGTTAAACTGCATGGAACCTCAAGAACTATGTGTATCTTGATTCCTATCATCACAAGATATATAGTAACGCTTGGATCTCCAATCCTAGGCCCAACTGCAATGGTCAATGAAAATAATTACCACCTCTACGTATGGGCCATACTTACGTAGAGTATTTATCATTAAATAACAATGTGTTACTTGATTCATACCCCCTCATGATATGTAGTGATGCTTGAATTTCCAGCTCCAGGCCCTGGCACGACAAAAAAAATATAAAAATTCACCCTCCTTACACATGGTTCAGACCTACACTAGTGAATTGATTTAGAACTATATGTGGATTGATTCTTATCCTTATGAGATACATAGTGATGCCCAAGTCCCCATATTTGGGCCTATCTGCAACATTTCCACACTTTCATGTCAGTTCCCATGTCCTTACTACATGACGTTAAACTACATGGAAGTATGTCATTAATGCATGATGATAAATTTCATGGAAGTATGTCCTTACTGCATGATGTTGAACTTCATTAAAGTACATCCTTACTACAAAACATTAAACTAAATGGAATTACATCCTTATCACATGAAGTTAAAATACATGTAGGAAAGTACGTTCCCAATACATGAAATTAAACTACGAAAAACCATCACCCATTTTTCATTCCTTATCAATGGACCACAAGAGAATTACCCCAGTCAACCAGAGTAAGGGGTGATTCCACCGTATTTCAAAACACCTCAATCCATAAGCCACACTTTATGCATTAAGTGTCTCATATCGTTGAAATCTTCCATGTCCCTTGGAAAGAATATCTGACTTCAAGGACCCTTTTCTTGACTATGTGTCTATTCCTATGGAACCTTTATATGTGCCTATGGTAATCAACCAAATGCACCACTTTTCAAAAAGAAAATTTGGATCCTTTTGAACCCTAACATCACTAAAATAGAACTCAATACCTCGGTGTATTTGAACTACTCTCGGTATGATTGTCCCATATCATTACACATGATCTGAGAAACTTGATCCATGATTTACAATGCTTTCAAATCTCTCTCATATGGATGTTGGAGTACTATGGACCTTGGAAATCCTAATTGGAATCTTGTGTAACATTTCCCATATTAGGTTTATGTGCATCATGAATAGAAACTGCATGTACATTAGTCAAAGATATATGACCTTGAAACACTATCCTATAATGGTCCAGACTGTAAGACCTTAAACTACCAATGAAAGAGACATAAAACTTATCATGTCAAAACGTCACAAAGGGAGACCTAAGAAAAAGCTGAGTCTCATATGACTAAACTCCTCATTCTCAGAGTTTAGAAAAAATTTAGGGCATAAAAATATAAGGTATAAATATCATAATATGTACCTTATAGCCCTAGTAAAATCTATTCTATGATTATTTGATCCCCTAGTATAAGAAAAATATATAGTAATGATTTTTCAAATCTCTTCTCCACAAGAATATGTTCGTTAGGTGATGGCACAACCTTTAGGGTACTCGTACCCTCGTTACACATTTCACATATCACACTTCATGAGTTGGGGTGTCTAGGATCATCATAAGATTCCCTGACCCTTGGAAAGGATATTCATCTTCAATGGCCCTTTTCCTGATTATGCATACAAGCCCATGGTTCCTGCATATACACCTATGGATGTCACCCAAATGAGTCACTTTGAAAAATGAAATTCCAATCCTCATGATCCCTAACATCAACATGTCAAAACTAAACACCTCATCATGTCTGAATGAATACCTATATGACTGTCCCATATCATTCTTGAGATTCTAGTGCTCTGGATTGTTATTTATAGTCTCCACATCAAACTATCTAAGTGGATTTGATATCCTCAATGTTATGCCATCTTGTTTTGTACCCTTTATTAAGGATGGACTATAACACTTCATTCCCTAGACTTTGATAGCCCACAAATCATGACTTGAAACCAAAAGTCATTGTGATAGAGCTTTATGATTTAAGAGTTAATTATCATAGGGTGACAGAACCCTTCCTAGATAGCCTTCTTTCCATACCCAACTTTATCATCTGGGTGATTGAGTCTTCGCAAAAATTTCATGGACCTCATAAAGGAGTGGATATCATCTTCCTCTTGGTATTCTACCGATTCATAAGGGCCTTAAACCACCAACTAAAGTAATCTTATCCTTTCTAGAAAGGAGCTTAAATCCTTATGGGCCTTAGTAACACCACAACATAACCGGGAATTTTAGAATGTCATGGGACATACCCAGCATGTCTGAACCATCTCATATTCATGGACACAAACTTTCAGGTTATAATTTAAATCACCCACACTCCAACTATCTAGGTGGACCTATTTTCCATAATATTTCACCCTCAATTGATCTCACATCCATAAATCTTCCTTATCCCTTAGAAAAGATAACCAATGTCAAGGGCCCTTTGGTTGAGTATGAATGCATTCCTATGGCTCTTTCATTTGTGTCTATGGCCGTCAACCAAATAAATCACTCTAAAAAAGGGAATTTTGATCCTTACGAGCCTCAGTAGCACCATGGTAGAACCCATAACCTTAGAGTGTTTTAGGTCATTCCTAGCATGTATGCACTATATCCCATAATCATATAGAAGGTATGAGATAAAAGAACAGAAACTAAAATAATAGAAGGTCCAATCTAAAAGACCTTAAAATACCACAATAGAATGTCTAAGCTAAAAGACCTTAAACTACAAAAATAGAAGGTCTAATAAAAAAGACCCTAAACTACAGTAATAGAAGCCCTGACCTTAAAGACCATAAACTAAAACAATATAAGGTATGAGCTAAAAGACCTTAAACTACAAAAATAGAAGGTATGAACTAAAATACTGTAAAATACAACAATAGAAGGTTCAAGATAAAATAACTTAAACTAAAGTAATATTAGGTCCAAGATAAAATACCCTAAAATAAAGCAAGACAACAGTCTAGTCAACAAGACCCTGTAAGTATCACTATATTACCTTAGTAAAATCGATCTATTCTCACCAAGACTATCAGAGTCAGAAAATAATAGAGCACTCTCCCTCTAGGACATATATTCTACAAGATAACTAGAATAGATTCATCAGTAAGGAATGACATATCAATGGGAATATGTGATAATTTTTTGAAACAAATCTCCAAATATAGGAAATCATATATTCTATATTTTATGCAAAGGATGGGTATCACAAGTGATTCACATTATATAAAAATAATGCTATTGTAGGAATATCATAGACAAAGAGAAGATGGAAGAAAAAATGAAAATTTCAGAAGGTCCATTTATATTGTGAAAATGTGGGGGAGGAATTTCCATATTTTGGAGTCTACCTAAATCTTCAACTAAATTTTGGTGCATTAAAAAAATTAAAACCATGACAAAAGTTGATCAGCTACATCGGCAAGGTCAGAAAGACTTTGAAGAGAATCATTGATAGAATTATGGAGTGCCACTCTCCCAGCTTCTTTCGCTTCCACTCCAGGATGGAGAGTCTCAACCAGGGTAGTCAGATCTTTAACCCTCTTTTGAGTATCAACCAATGAGGATGAACATGTATAAATAGAATAATTCAAATGAGAAATGATTTCCTCATACCTCTATATTTGTATAGTCCACACATACAACTAAGACTGTAATTTGGGTATCAGTTAATGACCCTTATCCAATTCCTCTGATGTCTCCCTCATCTTCTTAGGAATGGGATCCTCATCCACAAAGTCATGAATATCCCATTAACTTTCAACCAGATCTCATTGAATCAAAAAAATTTGCTTCATGATTTCATACAAAGGATGATGGTCAAACCCATCCACCCCCCAAGTCATGAAATAATTGTTTAAGGTGTTCCCCTTGGTCATGGAATGATTTGGAGAGGGTTTTACTGATCAAGTCATGAATTTGTTTCTAGGTTATACTACACCTCTCTTGAGCTCCTGAAACTGATGGAGTAGGCCGGATGGATGAAGGGATAATTAGATGATCCAATGAAAAAGTAGGAGAGGTGGTACCATAAGATTTTCCCTCAATGGGAATATCATCTGTAGCTTGTCCATAAGATCTTATCTCAATAGGTTTATCATTTTTAGCCTATGATGGGGGACTAATCTCTTCAATATAATCTAACCCACTATCAAAATAACTATTATTGGAGTGAGGTCACTTCCTCGCCGCTTCTCCTAGGTCTTCAATCAATTCCATCGATTACATAGATAAAGGAGTTGGAAATGAAAATGGCCTATCCACATGAAGAACCAGATGGCCTAACACACCATTGGGATAACCTATTACCCAATCCTGGTAATAATTATGGGTAAGGAAAGCATAATCTTCAGTAGGCAGAAGTATGATGTCGGCTCCAATATCTTCACGTGAAAGTATCTTCCAGAATTCAAAAATGACTCCATGATTTCGTTGTTCTTATATGTTTACCAAAGGGATGAGAAAAATTATTTTAACATTATAAATACTATCAAGAAAATCAATATAGTGTGTATGGATCACATATGACCAACTCAACCACTATGGATATGAGAACTCCATCTTGAAGAGAGATCATATAGGATCTATCATCAAGATAACCACTATCATCATCAATAATCGGACCACCTGATGCATTGAAAGTAGAAAACTCAAAACTATTTGGTTGACATAGTGAACCTTTTACCTTACTAGGGCATAGAGACATAGTACCAACCCCATATATGATCAGCAATCTAGGATGGTATGGGGTGTCCGGGATCCTAGAAGAATTATAGTACTCATAACAATGGAAGTGCTCCCCTATCCATCCAAACAAGAATTAGAGAGGGAAACTGGTCCTATAAGGATTATTTCCTTATTTGATATGGCCCTACATTTGGTAGAGGTGAACAAGGAATTGTACCTCGAGGTTAATGCTCCACCCTTCCACATGTTGTGATACTATCACCAATGTGGTAACATGGATTCTTAAGTGCATGTCCCCAGTTGGGAAAATCCACCTGTTCAAGAGTATATCTAGAAATCTTAGCAAACTAAGGTCTAAAGAAACCTCTGGGTTCACTTGATTGCCCAATGAGGTGTAGTCACAAGCTTCCAAAATGGCCCAATATTATTCATAACTATCACATACTTGTTGGGAAGGGAACCAACGGTGTTGAATAATAGTTTTTATAGCCCGGTTACTACACAAAAAACATATTGATCTAGTTTGGGAAAGAAATAATAGAGCACACCATCAAATCTATCTTTAATTTCTCCTTCCGGATAACAAGAATCTTCCTCTCTAAAACTAGGGTATGTAAAAAATCATCCCAGACATCCACAGTAGGAAAGAATTCAACATACATATCTCCAAGAGAATGAATACCTCCCAATTGATGAATATCCCATAATATTTTAACCACCTCACCATGAGGAAGATAGAATGTGGTGATCCCAGGACACTAACAGATAATCATTTACTAGAGAATTTTATGATAGTGGTAAACGATGAATTGAGAAATCCATGTAGATTTATAAATATGAACCCTGTAATGATCATCAAAAAACTACAAATACCTATGCCTCACCCAAAATGGCCATGACCATGTGTTAGAAAATTTTCTTCCAGGATGAAGATCCCATTTCGAATACTATATGCCACCATAAGTTTCTAGATAAGATAAAAGTATACTTAAATATTTTTGATAAATAGGTTGTTAGAAAAATTCATGATCATCTGGACTCAGAGGAGAGTTTTCCAATAGATAAGATAAACCCTAGGATTGAGCTGTAACTCGCTAACCATACTCAATAATTGTTGTCTGAGTGCAGCGAGGAGAAATAGACACCCAAAAAGATGGAAACGTAATTTCTATGAGTGGTATGTCAACATCATCTAGAAATACAAACTTTTATAGAGGGAATCAATGAGACAAGGGGTAGTCTCAAAGATCGGGTGAGAGGAATCCCTTTAGACTCTCATTATCAGTATACACATGGTAGAAGGGATCATCATTACAATTTCTATAAATCTGGGACCTTTGATTGGCCGCCACTGAGGGAACTTTATGAGAACCAGAATCCATCTAAAAAAAGTAAGTGTAACATTTGTGATGAATAAAATAAATATTTTTGAAGCATGACGAGGACCAGAGGCATCAGGTGTATCGCATGACTAGGCAAGGGAATCATGAAATACATAAGGAGTTCATGATCACATGACCTATCAAGGACTCATGGGGCACATAAACCCCATAGGGAAATATGATAACTACATGAACCCCTTTTATACCTGTGATCATGTGACCTGAACATGGTCACGTGAGTCACAAGAGATTGGATGATCGAGCCACCAGATGTCATGAAGTCCTCAAAACAACCACACCACTCATAGCCAAAGTTTGAGAAATTACCAAAGTATAGTTCACGATTGGATCAGACAAGAATCTGAGAAAGAGATAGTCTTGTGGGAGATCTCTGAAAAAAATGTAATTTCACTATAGACTCATGAACGAGGATCATGATTAGGGTTCGCAACACGGTCTTACGATGAAAGTGCGTGATGGAGGCAAAAGAAATAGTGCTCTGGAGAAGGGGTGATAGGTGAAATGAATTTTCCTCCACCCCCTATTTATAGGAAAATTTTCAGAATACCAAACATCTCCTGATAGAACAAAATTCACTAAAGACATACGATCGTAACACTACCAATGATTTAGGTGGGCATTATTTTGCCTCATAATTGAGCCCTTATCCCCACAGATGTCACTCTTAAGGGGGAATTTGTTGACACCCTCCAAATAAGAATCAACAAATAAATTCATAAAGGAGGAAATACCCAAATATTGGTATTAAATTCTCTATAAAATAAAAGGAACTGAGGATTGCAGATCACATGAGCCTCCAAAGGACTCATCATCATGTAACCATTTCAAGGTCATGTGATGAATCCACACATAGTGCATAACTTGTAGAGAATACCATGGGACCCCCTTCGATAGACCTTCCTGTTATCGATAAGTCTATGTGGTCAACCAATGATAATATGGTTACAGTTGAATGAATTCCCCCTGGTCACATGTTTTTTCATTGTAAAATCTTGATAAACCATCAGAAATTCCACAAAAAATATATGGAGGAATGATATACAAAGGGAGATACCCCTAGTAGTCATAAAGATCATGCAAAATATCATCATTCAAAATGGTAATATTAATTTATGATACACAAGTAAAATATAAAGACCCTTGAACATTTGTAAAATCAGACAAATGAGATGAAGGGGAGGAGTCAAGAGGGGCTCACGATCGCTAAATGACATGTGGTGCACCCCCAGCAATCTGGAAGGCACCGTGGGTCCTTGATGACATTTCCACCTCATCTTGAGAAATCCCTTTGGCTTTTCATACTCAACACACAAAAGTCCCTAGGTTTTTCTAGGAAATTCCATGCGTCCCCTTTAGTGCTCTAAGGAAAAACAAATAGATTTTTCCATGAAAAGCTCACCAACACCCATATGACCCATATTGGTCATGTGGGGCATCATCAAAGAATCAAGAAAATTTAATTTTCATTACTCATTCAAAATCTCATAATCCCCAACCATTATAAAATAAAAAAAGGAAAATGAGGAAGGAGGTGAGATCTCCCACGACCACTGAAGGAGATGTGTCATGCTAAGAAATTCTACATCAGGGTCTCATGAGACCCCAGGACAAACAACTATTTCTCTATGAACCATCCCAAGAAAGGCATCGAGATATCATGAAGGAACTTGGGAATGAACATAGGATAAGTTTAAAAGTCTTTTTACATTCCCACATGATCAAAAAAGTCTTAATTAATCAAAAATAATATGAGAAAGGAACTATTGACTGAATTGACACGTGACTGCAGAAAATCAGGCGACACACTTGGAACAACCCATGGTAAAAACTTGCCAAGATGCATGGTTCCAACACACTTCATCGACCCTAGCCTAGACCTGTGATAGATATGTTGCAAAAAACTCTAAACAAAGATGGTGGATATGACTATAAATTACCCACCCTAACATGAAAAAGGGGTTGGACTCGGAGAGGTTGGATGGTTGAACTCTGGACAATTTGACTCTCAACCTCTACAGAATTCCTAGAGAAGATGATCTCACAACTGGAAAGAATTTCATTAGGTAATATACCAGTGAAATGATGGAGCAATAATGCACCATACATAAGGTAC
This sequence comes from Viscum album, assembly GCA_963277665.1. Lineage (NCBI taxonomy): Eukaryota > Viridiplantae > Streptophyta > Magnoliopsida > Santalales > Viscaceae > Viscum > Viscum album. The sequence continues at coordinate 2,015,276,184 of OY728135.1, forward strand.
TTTTTTTATCAATCATAGATCACATGAAATAATTCTGTAGAGACGATCGAAGAACATACCGCATGTCTTATAGATCATGCAATACTCAAATAAACTGTTATTGAATAAATCAAAGGACTTTGAAACACAAGGGTTAGAACCAAGATTAAAAGAGGAAGACTTAAATAAAAAACATGCTCATTTTTCCTCATGTGCTTCTCGTGATTCATCCAAATACACACAACAACTCTTGGACATGTTGCTTAGACTTTTAGACTCTCATTCAACATGATATTTAGGACACATGAAATACTCCATAAATGTCAGATCTAGTCATACAGTTCCCCAGTGGACACTACTTTGATCTCTAGAAGCCCTCTAGGTCTATCAACCAAGCCTTGAAATGCCCTTAAGATACATCTCTTAACTCATATAACAACATTCAATCATACCAATCAAGTATCATGATTTCATATGGGAATGATAACCAAGATCTCATGACACCCTTTGGTTCAAGTCAGTTAAGACCTACAATGCCTTCCAGGCATGTCAGATAGGTCTCAAGAAACCCTCTAGGATAGTCAGAAGAGACCTGCGGATCCCTCTATACTTGGCGTCTAGGTATCACGATGCTCTCTAGGGATGTGATCAAAGATATTTTATATCCGTCAAGTCATGCCACACTGAATCATGCGACACCCTCCATTTGTGTCAAGCCAAATCATATGAATGACACCAAAGTACGAAAACTGAATCATGTGATAACCCTTTAACAAGGTATCCAGGTCATGCGATGGCTTTCAAGATAGGCCAACTAGGTCATGCGATACCTTACAGACAAGAAGGCCAGATCAATAGGGCATTTGATGGACATATCCATCCTTGGTGTGTAATCCCCAAATACAAGGGACACCTCAATGTGTAAGAAATAATAAAGGGAACTACATTGACTCTGATTGCTACTATATTAAGGATACATAAAACACCTCTCCCTGAGGTTTGAGATCCATATTGATCATCTAGGGTGATCTTATCATTTAAGTAACTTATTCAAAATAATGAAATTCATTACTTTCTATCCCTTTTTTCTAACAAAAATCATGGCCCATGTGGGATTAGGGAATTGAAATGATCACAACATCTACACTATAAACCTCCATAATGGAACAAGGTGGCCTTAATTTGTATTCCCTAATATAAAATGAACTATGAGAACTCTGATCCCTGTCATACCAGGGATACACAAGACACCTTTATATAGGCCAAGATCTAATAACCATCCAATTTGATGTAAGAATCATATGTATGAGATTGAAACCATCAGAACCCTATCATTACCATGAGATTATTAATCTACCTCATCTATCAGCGGACTGAGACATGAACCAAACTACGATGAATCAGATACCTTCCATACTCAAGATACATAGGGTGCCTTATTAAGGCCCAAGCTCTATACCAAACACCCCAAGGACTATCCAAGAAAAAAATTCCCACATATATATATATATATATATATATATATATATATATATATTCCATGAGGCTAATAATCTATCCCCCCTTGTTTCTCACACTAAGCATAGCTCATGTGGGATTAGGGAGATGTAATTAACACCTCATTAGGCATCCAAAATATCCACTAACTAGGTCAATTCTAGTATGTAATCCCCAATGAGGGGTATAGTATGAACACCCATCATATAATGGAATATACCATGGGTCTATATCCAAAGGTGTGATTGAAATATGATAACTCTAATTCTTACTATAACAAGGATATGTAGGATGTCTCCTTGAGACCTGAGCTCAAAAATTTGGTGTGTTTGAACCGGCACATATGTGCTCTCTACATGATGCTAAACTGCATAGGATAAACAAAATACATGGATTTTTATTGCTGAAATAATTAGGATATGTAGGATGCCCCATAATGTCTCAATTCCCTTCTCTAAATATTAACCACCCCCCCGTGTGGTGGCACATTCCAAAGCATTTGGTTATACAAATTCAACGCATAAAGTAGCTATTAACCATTAAGGAAATTGATGAAGAACCTAAGATACATACACATAAATTCAATAATGAGACCGCACTCCCCTCAGTTCATCAATGAAACTCCCTTTATTTTTTTAACGAGATAATTAACCAATGAATCTTTTTTTAGGGAACTAGTCTTATGAAAAGATTCACGAACATTTCTTAAATCTATAAGAGAGTATCAGGGTAGGTAAAAATTCCCCCCCCAAAAGGATGTGATGAGACTAAACTCCCATCCTCTCTACTAATGTGAGTCCCCAAGAGTCTCTAGGCCTAAAAACCAAGATAAACACTAGACATTTGAAAGAAATTCTGTACCCAACTATATATGGGGGAACCATTGGGTGTTTATGGGAAAAGTGATAATAGTATCCTAATGACTTAAACCCATTTCATGCCTTGAAAACCCAATGAAATAGTCGGAGTGCTACATCGATAGTCCAACTATAAGACATAAGTTGAAGGAAAGAATAGAGTATTAAAATACCACAAGAATATAAAATGTATCTACATATTGATAAATCATAAAATTCTATAACTCTTGATCTTCAAGTCTTCCATAACATTCATGAAACTTATTTGGAACTTTAACAGGGGTCATGCCTCATTGAGGTATTTTTGTAACCATCAATGGAGTAACAAATCCAATGGTATAGTTCCACTCTCCAACACATAGGGGTAAAACTAGATCCACTGATAGAGGACCATGAAGCAACACATGGGGGAGTACTTGAACTCTATAATCATATAGAGGACAAAACCCTATCATGTATATATCGTACTGGGAGTACCTGAATCCCCAAATATGGATGACCACAACCAAAAAAATAGATGTGTAATAAATACATCACTACTTTATACATATCACATGCCAACCATTTTCATTTTAGTGGATCTAAGAGATTCGAACACTCATAAAAAAATAGGAATAGACACCAATTACCAAGGGAATAATTTTTTTGCTCTACATGATAAAATACATAGAATAGTACACTATAAATGGACTAGTACACAACATGTACAATTGGGTACATAATGTGTAGGAATATTAGGAAAGGATATTTGTGTACTTTCATAGATCAAAATATGTGAAATACATATGCACGATGTGTTAATTTGGGTACACAACATGTATGGATAAGATAATACAATGTCACTTGTACCGAAGGATTTACATGTTATTTTGATGGTTAATACACACCATATATGGAAATAAAAAACATATAAAACTACTCATGATGAAGGCATGTACTCTAGATACAAATAGAGTAAAATTAATGGTTGTACATAGTTTTTTAATGTTACACAAGACATGTAAATCTTACATGACCACTAGGCATGTAAAACCTACAAATGCAGAGTCACTAAAATTGCTATACATGGTGTGTGTGACCAAAACACACGGTGTGTGAGTATAAAATTATGAAATTGAATATATGTGGTTATAAACTAAAGTATGATTCCATGAGATACACGGCATATGACCCAGATTCATATGGTGTGTAACATTTCAAATGTCATTTATGATGAGTCCAAGTCTCAGGAAAAGTATCATAGTGCTTGTTTTAGAAATAAATTGCAGGTGGAATTAAAATCCATATAGAAACCATGGATGGAAATGTTTATAATGTGTGTCTTGAGAATACACATCATATAGTCATGGAATATATAGAATCTTAGAAACATTATTTTCACATTACAAACACCACTATCACCTCTGTATATAGCCACGATTCCCCTCCCATAAAAAACATTAGCCTCAAAGCTTCCAACACACCATTATATAATAATATCTAGCCAACCATCATTGTCTAATCTATCACCATCCATCTATTCATTAATACATGTTTGTAACTCATTAGGCCATTACTTCTATGTTCCCAAATCTGTGAAATATATGGTTTTCCACCATTATAGTATAAACAATAACCATTAAACTAAAAAATGAATAATGGGAGAATAATCAAGATTGTGGTGGCCAAAGGAACACCCAACCACTAAAGTACTACCTTTTATTTGGGCATGATGAGGAACATGAGTACAATATAAGGTTAAAATGATTATTCTCAATAAAAAACCCCAATGGAAAACAAATAAATGATCAATATTTAATTTATAAAGGATATAATTTATTATATAATTAATTAAATCTATGATATATATCATTATTATGACAACCCTAATCTTTATTACAAAATTAAACATAATTTATTACATAAACTTCACCTGATACAACATAGAAGATTGAGAGTTCTAATGTCTTTGGGGCTTAGGATCATTACATAACAACATAAAACATGAAATACAAAATATTTATTGAAAATCTTTTTTACATGACCACTACATTCCCTCGTACTTAGCATTGCATAGGATAACCTGAGGACATGCATAAGAAAAAGGTGAGCTATAAAGCCCAGTAAGGGAATAATCATGGAATAACATGAGAAATAAAATAAATGTTAGAAAATAGGAATATAAATAGAGCACAATATAAGCATAAACATAAAGGCATGATAAATCATGATAATCATAACATGGAAATGTGGAAAAAACACTTAGCATGGAATTAGCATAAGCTAAGGCTCATTGCACATGGAGCATGAGTAAATCCTCATTGCACATGAAGCACGCGTAAAACCTAGTTGCATTTTAATTATCATGATTCAACACCCATTTCACATGATGTATCATGATACTATACTTTACCCAGTGCATTAGAGCACTATAAGGGCGCACCCTTCATAAACATTTCATTTCATGCATAAGTGTGCCACATGGATCATATATCATGGATTCATAAAATATAATCATTTATTCCACAATAAAATAATGTGGAATTCATAAATGAAAATTTATAATTAATAATTAAATGTGAATAAAGGTGAATAGCCTTGATAGAGAAATGGTAATGTTATTCACTAAACAATGGCATTGGCATTGAAAATCGGTGCAATTTCGGCAGCGTAACGGCGTGACGTAAGAATTCATAAAAATGGTTGATGAGAGAGAAATGGGTTTCTAATCATATTTACATGACATGGATAGTAAATGGTTCATATAGATACATGTCCCAAAAAATTTAATGGAAATTAGATTCATGATAAAAAAGAATTGCTTGAATGTAAATGAGGAGAGAGAAACTTCTTTCGGAATTTCGGCATAGTAACGGGTGTACATGAGAGGCATTTAATGAGAGAGAAATGGGTCTCCCATCATTCAAAAAAAAAAGAGGGCAGTATAGGGGAGTTTTGAAACCATACCCCAACATTTATAATTGAAATTAAAAGGGCATAACAATATTAAGAAAATTGGACAAAAATGTGAAAGGAAGAAAAACCCTTACTTGGAAGTGTGCTTCTAAAGGCTTGAGAGAGGCTTCTTGGGAGATTCGGGCACCTTGGGAGGATTCTAGAGAGAGGAGGGAAGAGGTTGGATGAACTCCAAAGGCTTTGAGTTAGGAATAAGTGGGATCTTGGGTGGGTTTATATAGGAAAGGTGAGGGAATTACTTATTATTTAGGTTTGGGACACCTCACATTAAACTAATCCAAACCACAAACCATACCATGGTTTTATCCCAGGGTTTTTTTAAAAGGGAAGTGTAAAACAATATTTTATATGAAAAAATTTCGAAATTCTTAAAATAACGGGGTTACTTATGTGGATGTGATTCACACTCCCAAGGAATCAATTTAAAAAGACAAGTTGTTTAATAAGTCTTGAAGGGTCCATTAATGCTTTGTAAAATAATTCAAAAAAACCCAAAATCACATTATTTTAATGGTAAAACAGATATTTTCCGAACGTAAGGATTATTGTATTTTATTACATCACTATTTGGTCATTATGATGTCATAAAACACATTATATATTTATATTTAATTTTTACCCAAACATTTGACTGTCTCAAAAAATTATGAAATATTCACCATTGGATAATTTCGACATCCTGATTCTAGAAATAATATTCATTTTATATAAATAATTTTCTAAATATGTTAATCTTAACTTTTAAAAATAAAAACCGACATTTATAGAAAATTCATGGGTTTTGACAAAAATGGCTTTCGAACCTTAATAAAAATTTAAATTACATTCATAAAATTATACGATCATTTATATTTAATAAAAATTAATTTAATAATAATAATAATATTTTATTAAAATATTATTTAATTCAAAAATCCATTAATTCTTCAAAATATATTTCTTAGTTGAACACTAACTAAAAATACTATTTGTGATTTAAAAATGGTTTACAAGGTAATAATAAAATGAAAGTATATTCATTATCATATAGAAAAATAATGTACATAACCATACTACTAGTGATTTGTTACAAAACCCCTTAAAAAATCCACATAAGACCTAAGGGTAAGGTGTGTGATGGTGACATACTCTTGGGGTGGATCAGATAACATTGCACGCGTGGTGATCTCTATCAAATTACACTTCTATCATAGACGGTTTCGTTCGAGCTTGTCATGATAAAGCTCAACTTGGGATTGGCCAAAAGCGAAGCCCAGTGATGCCAAATCTTTTTAGAGCTTCGAAAAATGAGCTTCGTATGGAGCAATTCTACAGGATGAGGCCATCACTTCCTTTGTCTGGGTAAATTGGATTCATTAAAGCCTTATATTTATACTAACCATGTAATCACTGTTCAACGACTATATTAGAAACGATCACAATTATTAACATAAAACCAAAGAAGTTGACATTTTGTATAAACATTTTACATAAAGATACTTTTAATTAGATCAAGAGGGATTTCCATTAATGAAATTTTGGGTCGTTACAATCTTTCCCCATTATGAAATTTCACCCTCGAAATTTCCTTTTCCCACACTAAAACAAATGTGGGTAACTCTGCTTCATCATTTCCTCTGATTCCCACATCGCTTCTTAAAACATGTGGTTTCACCACAACACCTTGATGAGGGGCATTGTCTTATTTCGTAGAACTTTTTCTCTATGATCTAATATCTTCAATGGTTTCTCCTTATAAGAAATATCATCCTCTAACTGTACCACCTCTGATGAGAGTACATGTGAAGGGTGAGGTATGTACTTCTTTAAGAGGGATACATGAAAGATATCATGTACTTTATCCATGGTAGGTGGAAGTTCTAGTCGATAGGCCCCAACCCCGACACGATCAAGAATCTCGAAGGGTCCGATGTACCTTGGAATTAACTTCCCTTTCTTTCCAAACCTCATGACCTTTTTCCACAGAGATATGCGTAGAAATACCATGTCTCCGACTTTAAACTCAAGGTCTCATCGGCAGTTATATGCATAACTCTTTTGTCAACTCTGGGCTTCCTTGATATACTGCTAAATGGTTTTCACCTTCTCCACCATTTCATCGACCATTTATGGTCCAATCATCTTACCAACCTCATCCCAACATGCCAGTGTTCTACACCATTTCCCATAAAGGGCTTCATATGGTGCCATTTGGATGCTCGAGTGGCCACTGTTATTATAAGAGTACTCCACCAGAGGAAGATGTTGATCCCATCCCCCTTTAAAGTCTATTGATCACGCTCTCAATATGTCCTCAAGTGTTTGGATAGTCTACTCGGATTGGCCATGAGTTTGAGGATGATAGGTCGTACTGAAGTTTAGTTTAGTATTCAGAGCATGTTGAAGACTCTTCCAAAACATAGAGGTGAATCTTGGATCTCGATCAGACACAATAGATAGTGGTACTCCATGAAGCCTTACCATTTATCTGATATATATACATGCCAATTTATCTAATGAGAAATCCTCATGAATTAAAAGGAAGTGTGCAAGATTTGTAAGACGATCCACAACAACCTAGATTGCATTGTTGCCTTTGGATGACTTCGGAAGTCCAGTAATAAAGTCCATGGTGATGTTCTCCCATTTCCATTCTAGTATGGGAAATGGTTTCATCATCCCTTTATACTTCTACCTCCTTACCTTCACTTTCTGACACTCCAGGTACTTCGATGTATATTAAACGATCTCCTTCTTCATATTATCCCACCAATAATGCTCTCAGAGATCTCGATACATCTTTTTGTTTCCTATGTGAATTGAGAAATTTGAACTATGGAATCATCCGAAAGTTCCTTCTTCAGCTCTAGACTTGATAGAAAACATAGTCTTTTCCCAAATATCACAATTCCTTCTTCATTAACATTAAACTCTGAGGATTTCCTTTTTTCGATAGCTTCCACTTCTTTCATAATTCCCACATCATTATTTTGAGCATCCTCTAACCTTTCCAAAAGTGGTGGTTGATAAATCATTTGTGAAAGGATTGATGATGTTCCCTTCTTTTTGATTCCCATGTCCATATTCATCAAGTCTAAGAAGATTATATCCTTTTCAATTCTCATCAATGATAGAATCGCTGGGTCCTTTCTACTTAGGAAATCCGCCACCTTGTTCGCTTTCCCAGGGTGGTAATGGATTGAGTAGTCATAGTCTTTGATCAGCTCTAACCATCTTCATTGGCGCATGTTCAACTCTTTCTATGTGAATATATACTTGAGCCTTTTTTGGTCCGTATATATTTAACACTTTTCCCCAAAGAGATAATGCCACAAAATTTTCAAAGCGAAGATCACTGCAGTCAATTCGAGGTCATGTGTTGGATAGTTATGTTCATGAACTTTTAATTGACTTAAAGCATATGCAATTACTTTGTCATTTTTTATCAACACACATCCCAGGCCCTTCTTCGAAGAATCACTGAATACCACAAAAATTTCTCCACTTGTGGGTAATGTGAGCACATGCATAGTGACAAGACTCCTTTTCAACTCCTTGAATCTTTCTTCACATTTATCACTCCAAAAAATCTTTACTCCCTTCCGAGTTAGCTTGGTAAGAGGGTTGGAAAATCATGAGAAATTTATCACAAATTGTCGATAATATCCAGCTAACCCCAAGAAGCTACGGATATCTGTTTCTAATGTTGGCCTCAACTATAACACCCCAAGCTTCTACGGTACATTTCCCTTTGAATAATGCAATAGCTTGCATTGTACGCAACTTTGAGATTCTAACACACACCACAACCAATTAAACTAGCCGTTATGAATAGTAATACCCACTTTTTGAAATTTTATAAATTTTATCTTTAAAAATGGAATTCATATTTGGATTCAGAATATCGAAATTATCCTAGGGTGAATTTTTGGTATTTTTCTGAAAACATTCAATTTTTGATGAATAGTGAAAAAACACTGAGTTATAGTTTAAAAACGAATTTTTATTTAAATAATTATTTATTTTATATAAATTTAATTAAGGTAAAAATAGATACATCATACCTATATAAGTTCAATGTAATTCATTAGAGTTAGTTTATAATAATTTTAGATATATAAAAATTTTATTGAACTTTTCACCGTCTTTTACCCACCTCCTAGGAGAATTTGGAAATTCACGTAAAACATAATTTTACCACTTATGTGAGTGGAATTTCAAAAATCCAAGAGACATGGTTAATATCAAGGAGTAAAATGTGGTTCAATAAGATAAAAATAATTTTTGGTGAATTGTAACTTTTTACTTTTATTTACCACAGTTAAAAGTAAATAGGGTAATTAAGTGTAAAAATGATATTAATATTACACTAAAACATGTCTTGATTATATTGGACAAGTGTATCTCGACCAAAAACAACCTTAGGAATACAATATTATCATTTAGGTCCACTTGGATTAGATTAGGACATTTATTATTATTTAATTCAAATAAGAGTTAAAAGAGTTAAAATAAATGTTTAATTACTAAAACATTTTTAATATGGGGTTATACATAAGATAAATTCGATTATAAATATTCATTATAAATCTAAAAAGATTTTATACATAATTTTATTTTATTTATAATTTTTATACAATAAATAATTTAATTTATATATAACACAATGATGATTCAATAATTACCTAATTAATGAAATAATAAAATAATTGATAATATAAATATCAAAATAAATTTCATTTGAGACTTTTTATGAATTAAACTAATTTTATAGGTTAATATGACATTTTAGTATTAATTTAACTAAGTTTTTTTGAATTAATCATTCTGTTATGATTTTCACAAAAAACAAATACCAAATAGTGTCAAAATTGACATAAAAGAGTTTTTAAAACAAATATTATATTATTAATTGATATTCAATTCTTAAAAATATAAGGTTCAGCCAAGAGACTTATATAATGATATTTGTATCATTAATGAACCACTTTAGGTTCTCTTGTATGTATATAGTATGTTTATTAACTATATAATATAAAAATACTAAGTTACATGGTAAGTGTCAAACTAATTAACTAAGAGTTAAAACTAAAAGATAAGGTTAATATAATGACCGAAACCTGTCTAAAATATATTGGTTGAAATGATTTATACCCATAACCACATTAGACATTGAATAATCCACATTTTAGCCATTATAAACCGAATATTAATTTATTATAAAATAATACTTTAAGTTTTTCCTAAAGAGCCCCTCCTCGCCCTTATAAAAGGACACCACTTCTAACAAATTATTCACACCTTCAAAGCCTTTTGGATTGGACAACACCAGACCAAATATTATCTAAACATTTACCACTTCAACATAGAAGCCTTATTTTTATCAGAAAGCCAACCTAAGGATACCTTTTGATCAAATCAAAAGGAAGAACCCGAAGAAGAGGTAATGTTTTCACCACCCTCTTTCAAGTTCCTTTCTTCTTCAACTTCTTCTCTATTTGGTATTTCCATTCTAAAATAATAACTATAGTATCTCCTATATACTGTGATGTTATTATAAATATGGTACAACCATATTCATTATTATATCCATCCTTTGAATGACATGTCACCATATGTGCGTACGTACGGCTTACCGTCTCCACGTCGTGGTGTAATTGTTATTCAAAACATTATTATTTGGATGGGTATGATAATGATGTGTAATTCATGTAAATAATGAATATAAAATGATAATGATTATGTATATATTATATACCATCCAATTATATATTATTTTAACATCAAAAGAATGATATTGTTGCTCATGCGTACGTATGGACTATCGTCTCCACAAACGCGATGAGATTCATTCCCCATCGTATCCATTCAAGTATAATTCTCATTTGATGATTAAAAATAATGTTTAAGTACTTGATATCATTCTTTATATGAATAAGATACAACCTATGGATAAAAAAAACTTATGTAACAAAACATATAAAAGAAAATGAGTAAGTTAACACCCAAAACGACGATAATACTAAGATATTATTATCAAAGCAATGGTAAAAGATCATATATGATATCATATTAATGTATATGATTATTGTATAATTTAATAACAATTATTTCAAATTATACAGGAGGTTAACCTACCATAAACCAAGGAAAAGTACATGGTAAGTGTTTATTTCACAATCTCTTCATTATCCAAGGTTGTTTATACGTAATTATCTACTAGGGCCTCTTTATCATCCACATCCATGTTTCTTAAAAATGTATTTCAAAACATTATTACTATTTTAAGAAATATGGGTTAAATTCATTTATACCCTTGTTTGAAGTTTTATAAGATGTTTATAAAGGAATCTTTCCATCGTTTTCCAAACAAGTTCCTTTTTAACCTTTTTGACAGAATTAAGGTAAGAATGTCTTTTTAACTTATACGGAGGGTGCAACTATTTTCCGCCATTATAAAATCACCGAAGATTCCCTTACAAGTTTTTAAGAATATTTTCAAAGTAAATGTTTTCTTTTATAATTATGTGACTTTTAAATGATTTCAAAAAAAGAGATATTTCTCTCAAATAGTTTTGATTTCATGTATGTCAACATCCTTTGATGGATTTTAAGATTATTTGAAGTTGATTTATTATGATACAAAACTTCCATATTGTATTGAAGGTTTTGTGATATGTTTGACTGTGGATGTGTTATTTTTATAACATTCATCGTTTATGGAGAAAGTATTGAAATTTCGTATGCTAGTTTTAATACGAATGTTTATGTTATGTTTCAACCTTTTCATATGGGAATGCATTGGACTTAGTAAGTGACGGGTGGAGCCCGCTATAACTCCTCGATTATAGCGACCCATACTTTACAGACATGGTTAATAATTCAAAATTGAAGCATACTTATTACAACATATAACAAAATCATGAAAGGACCGTATAGGTATATTGTCTTTAGAAACTGGGAAACATAAACAAGTGGTTCATAAAGCATCTACACTATCTCCCATTTATTTCATCATATCTATAGTCCCTTTTGGAATATCTTACTTAATAACCTTCTTCATGACCTGGGGAAAGAAAAAATACAAAAGGGTGATCTCAAATACTCAGTAAGGGTAAACAAAAGAAATATCAATCACATCATATTCATAAGAACATAACATTTTAGAAATCATACCCTGCAAAAGAGATCATAATTTCATAACATGGGATAAATCATGGTAGTGAAATTTAATCCCAATAATCATAACATAAAACATGAAACTTTGTGGCATACACACATAATCATAGAGAATAATTTCTTATTAGTCAAGACTCATTGCCAAGACTATCTTAGTGGACAAAGTCCATTTCTGAACCGAGTTCACTCCTCGTTTAAGTCCTGTTTCACTGAACCGGTTTAACCTACCGTTCCAGCCATGTCTATCTCATGAGATATAAAATTTTTACCCAATGCATTGGAGGGAGATATAGGTCCCACCCATATCATAATGATACCATTCTTATGTGTGCCACAAAATCATAAACCATACATCATAGCATAACCCATGTAATAAAAATGGGAATATTAAACATCGTGACATCATAAAACAATTCATATAAGATAAAGGAATTAATAAAAATATTTCCATCACAACATAATCAAATCAATGTAATAATAGGGATAGAAACAGAACCCTATATTATCTTAGATGGAAAATAATTTTGATAAAACACTTGAACTCCATTCTTGAGGAAAATATCCTTCCTACTTCATAAACATTTTTTCCTTTCTTAACATGTCATAAAATTTTAAACTAAAAGAAGTTGATTAAAAATAAACTTGAAAAATTGTAAAGGAATATTCTTGGAAATAATGTTTTAAAAATCCATTCATGCTGTATAAGTTAAAAAAACTTTCTTCTCGTACTTTTGTCGGAAAAGTCAAAAAGTACCTCGTATAAAAAACGACAAAAGATTCCTTTCATATATTTTACTAAAAACTCACCGAAGGGTAAAATTGGAATTAAAAAATTGTAGGAGGATATAAATAATATTACATATTGAGGAAACATGGATGTTGACGATAAATATTCCCCAGTAAATTCTGAAGTATAAACAATCTCGGATAAAAATTGAGATTGCGAGATTGTCTCTTACCTTTGGTCCAATTTGCTTCATAAGTGTCCGAAACTCATGTATAATGATTTAAATAATGTTATTTAATTATTCCAGAATCATACTTATTGTTATGATATCATATATGGTCATATTCTTAGCTTCTTATTAGTAATATTTCATTACTACTTGTTATTCGGGTGTTTATTACTTTTTGTTCTTATGCGTGTTTTATCGAATAAATTCTTATTATTAACTTTAGGTTATATATAAATCATTTCCAAAATGGTATTAGTGTAATATATATCATATTTATTCATTAAATGCATTTATATAATCATTATTCAATGAAGATCATGCAGAATGAATCACATCACATCGTGGAGACGATATTCCGTACGTACGCACGAGCGATGATATCATTCCCATGATCGTGGAATTGTATTGGAGTGTATGTATACTATTTACGAATCAATACCACTTTAAAATAATCATATATAGTTATTTATTTACACCATTATACCCATCCAAGTAAGGTGGTGATGGAAAATAGATTACACAACGGCGTGGAGAGGTATTCCGTGCGTACGCACGCGCGGTGATTTCGTTTTCCGTAGGATAGATAGATAGTGAAATAGGGTTGTTTCATACTTATAATAATGTATAAGTATATGAGTGATACTTATGTTATTAATTAATAATGATACAACTAAATAAGAAGAAGTGTAAGAAGAAATAAAGTTGAAAGAATCAGTAACAGACATTACCTCTTCTTTGAAGCGCCTCTTTGAGACCTTCTCGTAGGGCACTAAAATTGGTCTTTCAAGAAGACCAGGATCTCTGGGATATTTATAGGGAAGTGGGGAAGTGAAATTGGCAGGGATTGACCGATCTTGAAGGCTCAAATTGGTGTGATGGGGAGAGGGAGGAGGTGCCCTTTTATAAGGGAGGAGAGGGAAACCTTTGGAAATATAAGAAATATTAGTTTATATTAAATCCCAACCCCACTTAAAAACATCCAAAATGACTCATATCCGAAGATTAGATGAGATAGGGTTGTAATCTCATCAACCAATAAAATTTAGACATGTTAGGAATTTACTTTAAACATTATCAACTTGATTTATCCTTATTTATCAATTTAATTTTATTTGTGGTAATAATATTCTAAATTTTAAATTATTATAAATGATTACATATGTGTTGTGAATTTTCCATAATTTGACACTTTATGACATTTTATACCATATAAATTATAATTTATAATTTTTAAATATTTTTGTGATTTTAAAAAAAAATTTATAATATGTTATTTTTATAAAATAACAATAGTGTCAATTTTGACACTATTTATTTATTTGAATTTAAATAAAATATATACAGAATATATGTTCAAAATAAAAGCTTTAATAGATTCATAAAATGTCATATGTATCTATAAAATTAGTTTAACACATTAAATAGTTCATATACTATTTATTTTGATATTTTTAAAACCATTTATTTGATATTTTAATTAATAAAATAATTTCAACATCACTATTGTGTCATAATTAATGATCATTATTTATTCCGAAAAATTATAAATAAATTCCTATGATGTAGATAATTGTATTAGATTTTTGGAGACTATTCAGGATCAAAGTTTCATTAAGTTTATCACTAAAGTAAAACTATTATACTTATAAGATTTATGAAAGTGACATGTTGTCACATTCTTTGGTTTTAATAATAATTAAATTATTTTCATGGAAAAAAGTCCATTAAATGAATATAATCCGACCCTTAGGTGATATGGGTCGACTTTTAGTCATCCAATAGGATTTTGACAGGTGTTAGGTTAATTTTATAATCTTATATTTACCCTTAATTACCCGATGTACCTTTAACTATGGTAAATAAAATTTACCATAGTTACTATTCATAATACCCAAAAATAAAAAGTGGACTATTAACATTATTTGTACCCACTGATTCCAAATATGGAATCCATTTTTCAAAATTAAAAACAAATAAGTTGTAGTAATTAATTTAAAATAAATCCTGTTGTTAAGAAAACAGGTTTTAGAAGTTAAAACATTACCAAAGATTGAAATGTTTTTACCTATGAATTCAATGTGAAATTAATGCTAATGACATAAATTATATTAAATTTTAAAAATATATTCTATTTATACTTTAAAATCACTCAATATTATAATTTATCTATATAAAGTATCTCAATGAAAAAAGTTGTTTTTAATTAAAAATTAGCGTATTTTTACTATTCATCAAAATATGAAAGTTATCAGAAAAATATAAAAAATTTATCCAAAGTAAATTTTTATATCCTGATTCAAAAGAAGAATTTTATTTTGTCAAATTGAACTTATAAACATGTCAAAAACTATATTTAATGTGGGTGCACCATCAAAAGGTGGCAAAACTGCATTTTTTGAAAAATACTTATTTTACCCGAAAAATTTATTTTGTTCTCTTACCATGTTCTTAAAAATGTGTAAGATGAATAATAATGTTATAAAATTAAAAATGTATTTAATAATATTCATAATGGCTAGTCCATAATAATATATCATTGTTTAGTGAAACCCGGTATTGCGTACTACACACGCTATCGAGGAAGGTCGTGATTGCGTGTAATGCAAGCCAAGTCCGTATTGTGTGCTGTGAAAGATTCCTTTGGTGTTGAGTATAACATAAGACATAAAAAAAATATTTCTCATAAAATCTCAGGGTGTTACATTCTACCCCCCTTAAAATGAATTTCGCCTTCGAAATTCGTCACTTCATTACAAACATATGAGAATACTTCTCCCTCATCATATCCTCAAGTTCCCATGTAGCTTCTTATAATTGGTGGTTCCTCCATAAAACTTTCACCAAGCGAGTGGTCTTGTTCTGTAGGACTTGTTCGCTACGATCCAGAATCTCTATCGGCTGTTCTTCATAAGAAATTTCTTGCTCCAGCGGTACAACTTCTGAGCTGAGTACATGTGAAGGATCATGTATGTACTTTCCCAGGAGAGATAAATGGAAAACATCGTGAACTTGAGAGAGATTCGGTGGAAGCGCCAATCGGTAAGTTACCTTCCCAACATGATCCATAATTTCAAAAGGACCGATATATCTAGGGCTCAACTTTCCCTTCTTTCCAAATCTCATGACCCTCTTCCAGGGAGATATTCATAAGAACACTTTATCACCAACTTCAAACTCCAAGTATTTTCTTCGGTTGTCGGCATAACTTTTTTATCGACTCTGAGCTGCTCTTATGTGTTTTTGAATAGATCTGACCTTTTCTGCCATCTCATCAACAAGATCAGGTCCTAATAGCTTTCTTTCCCCAACTTCATCCCATCAAGTTGGAGTCCTGCATTTCTTTCTATAGAGAGCTTCATAAGGATCCATCTGAATACTAGAGTGAAAGCTATTATTATAATAAAATTCCACCAAAGGTAGGTGTTGATCCCAACCACCTTTGAAATCTATAGAGAAAGATCTCAACATATATTCTAGAGTTTTAATTGTCCTCTCAGACTGACCATCTTTCTGAGGATGATAAGCAGTGCTGAAACTCAACTCTGTATCCAGAGTATGCTGAAGACTTTGCCAGAACTTTTAGGTAAACCTTTGATCCCGATCAGATATAATAGAAAGTGGTACTCCATGCAATCTTACCACTTCCTTTACATATATCCTGGCAAGCTGATCTAGAGAGAAATTTTATCTAATAGCAATAAAGTGTGTAGAATTTATAAGACGATCAACTATGACCGAGATAACATTATTTCCTTTGGATGTTTTAGGAAGTCCAGTAACAAAGTCTATAGTGACGTTTTCCCATTTCCATTCTGGTATGGGTAATGGTTGTAACATCCCCTTAGACTTCTGTCTCTCAGCTTTAACTTGCTGACAAACTAAGCAACAAGAGACATATTCAGCAACATATATTTTCATGCCGTCCCACCAGAAGTATTCTTTCAGGTCCCTATACATCTTCGTGATTCCAGGATGAATAGAGAATGAAGAACTATGAGCCTCATCCAGCAGCTCCTTCTTTAATTCGGGGATGGGAGGAACACAAACCCGATTCCTAAACTTTATTATCCCATCACAATCAAGGTTGAATTCAAGAACATTTCTCACCTTCTTTTGTAACTCAACATCTTCTTTCTGTGTATCTTTAATCTTCACATGTATAGATGGTTGAACATTCATTTGAGAAAGATACGATTTTCCCCTTTTATTATAATTCCAAGATCCATCCTTTGTAAATTCATAAACATTGGATCTTTTGTGATCCTCATCATGGATAAGCTAGCATGGTCTTGTCGACTTAATACATCTTCCACCTTGTTTTCTTTCCTAGGGTGGTAATGAATTGAGCAGTCATAATCCTTAATCAGCTCCAACCATCTTCTTTGGAACATATTCAGCTCCTTTTGTATGAAAATATACTTTAAACTTTTATGATCAGTATAAATATCACAACTTTCACCATAAAGGTAATTCATCCAAATCTTTAATGCAAAGATTACCGCAGCTAACTCCAAATCATGAGTTGGGTAATTTTGCTCATGGATTTTCAACTGTCGTGAGGCATAATCTATCACCATATCATTTTGCATGAGAACACACCCCAAACCCTTCTTGGATGCATCACTATAGATCACAAACCTTTCTCCACTACAAGGTAGTGTGAGCACAGGTGCACTGGCTAACCTTCTTTTTAGCTCTTTGAAATTCTCTTCACATTCCTCCGTCCAAACAAACTTAACTCATTTTCGAGTCAACTTGGTGAGTGGGTTAGATAACCCTGAAAAATCTTTCACAAAACGTCGATAATATCCAGCCAAACCAAGAAAACTTCGGATCTCAGTTACTGTTGTTGGTCTCGACCATCTTTCGATAACCTCTGTTTTTGCTAGATCCACAGATATCCCCTCTTTTGAGATTATGTGACCCAAAAATGCAACTTTTTAAAGCCAACATTCACACTTGGTAAATTTGTCATAAGGCTTATCCTTTCTTAGGGTCTTTAATAAAATTCTCAAGTGATCTTCATGTTCTTCCTTTCTCTTTGAATAAACAAGAATATCATCTATAAAGACTACCACAAACTAATCAAGATTGTCTCTAAAGACTCTATTCATCAGATCCATGAAGATAACGGGGGCATTAGTAAGACCAAATGGAATCACTATAAATTCATAGTGTCCATACCTTGTACGAAAATCCATATTTGGTATATCCTCCCTTTTGAACCTTAATTGATGATACCGTGAATGAAGATAAATCTTGGAAAAGTATTGAGCTCTGTGTAGTTGGTCAAATAGGTCATCAATGCGTGGGAGAGGATATTTGTTCTTGATAGTTATCTTGTTAAGTTCTTTATAATCAATGTAGAGTCTCATTGATCCATCTTTCTTCTTAACAAAAAGAACAGGTGCTCCCCAAGGTGATGCACTAAGGTGTATTAATCCTTTATCAAGATTCTCTTGGAGTTTCTTCTTCAATTCCTGCAACTCAATTGGGGCCATTCTATAAGGTGTCTTTGAAATAGGCAAAGCACCCAGTACGAGTTCTATTGAAAACTCAACTTCACGATTTGGTGGAAGACCTGGAAATTCCTCCGGAAAGACATCATCAAATTCCCATACAATGGGAATATTATTAATCATGAGTTTCTCTCCAACCATTTGAGATAAATAACCTTCATTTAGTGGAATCAAGACCCATAAGATAGAAGAATTTTCCACTGGAAGGTTATGTTCATCCTTGCATCGATAGACGATCATAGATTGATCTGGAATATAAAATGTGACTTCCCCTCTTTGGAAATTGATATGCGCTGCATATAAAGAAATCCAATCCATGCCAAGAATCACATCAAATTCCACTATAGGAAGGATCACAAGATTTTTAGGAATCACTTTCCCAAAAACTCAAATCGGAGAAGAATTGTAAACTTTTGATGCGACTGTTGTGCCATTAGGAGTTGTCATAGCCAACTCAACATCTAATTGTTGAGGTAATACGGTGATACCCTTAAAAAATTATTCAGAAATAAAAGAGTGGGTGGATCCAAAATCAAATAAAACATTTTCTACTTTAGAGTTGATGGTAAGTGTACCTCCCACCACTTCGTTGTCATACTCCACATCGCCGATAGTAATTGCATGTGACTTTCCTTTTTCTTTGGCCTTAAGAGTTTGTTGACGTCGATCATCATCATCAAACCTTGGATTTTCACATTGATTGGCATAATGCCCCATCTCCTTGCACTTGAAACATTGAAGTGTAGTAGGTTCATTCTGTGTATCCCTTCTTTTGTTTGAATGATTAGACATCTTCTTCCCATTATTTCGACATTCAATTGCCCGATGAACTTCTTTTACACACTTATAACATTTTCTTGTCCCCTTAAGACAATTTCCTCCCTGTTTCTTTCCACACATTGAGCATAAGGGAAAAATCATCTTCTTTTCAGTGTGGTCTTTATATTTTCCTTTGAATTCCATTTTCCTCTTATTATCAAACCCATGTGACTGATGGGTTACACCAATCTCCATCTCAGCCTTGAGAGCACATCGAACAATTTCCTCATAGCTATTGAAGTACCTTATGGCTAACGCCCTTCGAAGACTTGGTTTTAAGCCACTAAAGAATCGATCGATCTTACTCTCAGGTTGGATAATAATTCCGGAAGCGTACCTTGCAAGTCTTGTAAAATTTGCATCGTAGGTACCAACAGATTCATCATCCTTTTGATTCAGTTCAAGAAACTCCTTCTCCATCTTTGTTCGAAGAATATGAGGGAAATACTTATTTAAAAATAAGTTATTGAACTCATACCATTCCATGGACTCAATTTCATCCCTTTGCCTCATATTCTTAATACGATTCCACCATTGATCAGCATCACCTTCCAAACGATACACTGCTAAGATGAATTTATCATGTTCAGAACATTGAAGAATTGAAAATATATTTTTAGTGGTACTGATCCATTTTTCAGCCACTAATGGATCAGAAGACCCGCTGAATGAAGGTGGACGCTGCCTCATGAAGGATTCAACAGAATGTTTCTCCTTCCTTTGCTCATTTGGAAGTCCTGCATGATTCATATCTTGAGAAAGTTGTGTGATCATGGCTACAAGATTTTGAATTCCAGCTCCCATACCGTTTGGTTTCTCAGGGAGACAATCATTGCATTTCCCGTCGCATTCCGCATTAACACGGTTCCTTCGGGTTCCATCCATTGACTAAAAACAAGAAGAATAGTGTGAGAAACACTAATTAAAATAGGAAAACCACATAATCAAGAATAAAATTTCACACTTAAGGTCCTATCATAGGTTGTTCATGGCCGTTTCTAAAACACTAATATTGTGTTCTATGTTTAGACATATCCTTAGGTTTCTTACTAAGGCTTTCACATCCTAGTTTTCAAAGCTTGACTTTACCTTTCCTCTGATACCAACTATAGCTACCCATACCTTACAAACATGGTTAATACTTCAAAATTGAAGCATACTTAATAAAAAATATAACAAAACCATGAAAGGACCGTATAGGTATAGTGTCTTTAGAAACTGGGAAACATAAACAACTGGTTCATAAAGCATCTATACTGTCTCCCATTTATTTCATCATATCTATAGTCCCTTTTGGAATATATTACTTAATAACGTTCTTCCTGACCTGGGGAAAGAAAACATACAAAAGGGCGAGCTCAAATGCTCAATAAGGGTAAACAAAAGAAATATCAATCACATCATATTCATAAGAACATAACATTTTGGAAATCTTACCCTGCAAAAGAGATCATAATTTCATAACATGGGATAAATCATGGTAGTGAAATGTAATCCCAAAAATCATAACTTAAAACATGAAACTTTGTGGAATAAACACATAATAATAGAGAATAATTTCTTATTAGTCAAGACTCATTTCCAAGACTATCTTAGTGGACAAATTCCATTTCTGAACCGAGTTCACTCCTCATTTCAGTCCTGTTTCACTGAACCGGTTTAACCCGCCGTTCCAGCCATGTCTATCTCATGAGATATAAAATTTTTAACCAATGAATTGGAGAGAGATATAGGTCCCACCCATCTCATAATGATACCATTCTTATGTGTGCCACAAAATCATAAACCATACATCATAACATAACCCATGTAATAAAAATGGGAATCTTAGACATCATGACATCATAAAACAATTCATATAAGATAAAGGAATTCATAAAAATATTTCCATCACAAAATAATCAAATCAATGTAATAAGATGGATAGAAACAGAACCCTATATTATCTTAGATGAAAAATAATTTTGATAAAACACTTGAACTCCATTCTTGAGGAAAATATCCTTTCTACTTCAAAAACATTTTTCCTTTCTTAACATGTCATACAATTTTAAACTAAAAGAAGTTGATTAAAAATAAACTTGAAAACTTTTAAAGGTCGATTCTTGGAAATAATGTTATAAAAATCCATTCATTCCGTATAAGTTAAAAAAACATTCTTCTCGTACTTTTTTCAGAAAAGTCAAAAAGTACCTCGTACGAAAAACGACAAAAGATTTCTTTCATATCATTTACTAAAAACTCACCAAAGGGTAAAATTGGATTTAAAAAATTGTAGGAGGATATAAATAATATTACATATTGAGGAAACATGGATGTGGATGATAAATATTCCCCAGTAAATTCTGAGGTATAAACAATCTCGGATAAAAATTGAGATTGTGAGATTGTCCCTTACCTTAGGACCGATTTGCTTCGTAAGTGTCCGAACCTCATGTATAATGATTTAAATAATGTTATTAACTTATTCCAGAATCATACTTATTGTTATGATATCATATATGGTCATATTATTAGCTTATTATTAGTAATATTTCATTGCTACTTGTTATTCGGGTGTTTATTAGTTTTTGTTCTTATGCGTGTTTTGTCGAATAAATTCTTATTATTCTATTTAGGTTATAGATACCTCATTTACAGAATGGTATTAGTGTACTATATACCATATTTATTCATTCAATTCATTTATATAATCATTATTCAATAAAGATCATGTAGAATGAATCACATCACATCATGGAGACGGTATTCCGTACGTACGCACGAGCGATGATATCGTTACCATGATCGTGGAATTGTATTAGAGTGTATGTATACTATTTCAGAATCAATAACACTTTACAATAATCATATATAGTTATTTATTTCCACCATTATACCCATCCAAGTAAGGTGGTGATGGAAAATAGATTACACCACGGCGTGGAGACGGTATTCCGTACGTACACACGCGCGGTGATTTCGTTTTCCGTAGGATGGATAGATGGTGAAATAGGGTTGTTTCATACTTATAATAACATATAAGTATATGAGTGATACTAATGTTATTAATTCATAATTAAACAACTAAATAAGAAGAATTGGAAGAAGAAATAAAGTTGAAAGAATCGGTAACAAACATTACCTCTTCTTTGAAGCGCCTCTTTGATACCTCCTCTTAGGGAACTAAAATTGGCCTTTAAAGAAGACCAGGATCTCTAGGATGTTTCTAGGGAATTTGGTAAGTGAAATGTGCAGGTATTGGCCGAGCTTTAAGGCTCAAATTGGTGTGAGGAGGAGAGGGAGGAGCTGCCCTTTTATAAGGGAGGAGAGGGGCACCTTTAAAAATATAATAAATATTAGTTTATATTAAATCCCAAACCCACTTAAAAACTTCCAAAATGACTCATATACGAATATTAGATGAGATAGGGTTTTAATATCATCAACCAATAACATTTAGACATTTTATGAATTTATTTTAAACATTATCAACTTGATTTATCCTTATTTATCAATTTAATTTTATTTGTGGTAATAATATTCAAAATTTTAAATTATTATAAATAATTACATATGTGTTGTTAATTTTCTATAATTTGACACTTTATGACATTGTAGACCATATAAATTTTAATTTATAATTTTGAAATATTTTTGTGATTTTTAAACAATTTTATAATATGTTTTTTTTATAAAATAACAATAGTGTCAATTTTGACACTATTTATTTATTTGAATTTAAATAAAATATATACAGAAGATATGTTAGAAATAAAAGGTTTAATAGATTCATAAAATGTCATCAATATCTATAAAATTAGTGGATAACATTAAATAGTTTATATAATATTTATTTTAATATTTTTGAAACCATTTATTTGATATTTTAATTAATAAAATAATTTCAACATCACTATTGGGTCATAACTAATGATAATTATTTAATCCCTAAAAATTATAAATAAATTCCTATTATGTAGATAATTGTATTAAATTTATTGAGACTATTAATGTTTGAAGTTTCATTATTTTTATCACTAAAGTAAAATTATTATACTTATAAGATTTAAGAAAGTGACATGTTGTCACATTCTTTGGTTTTAATAATAATTAAATTATTTTCATAGAAAAAAGTCCATTAAATGAATCTAATCCGACCCTTAGGTGATATGGGTCGACTTTAGGTCATCCAATAGGATTTTTGCAGGTGTTAGGGTAATTTTATAATCTTATATTACCCTTAATTACCCGATTTACCTTTAACTATGGTAAATAAAATTTACCGTAGTTACTATTCATAATACCCAAAAATAAAAAGTGGCCTATTAACATAATTTGGACCCACTGATTCCAAATATGGAATCCGTTTTTCAAAATTCAAAACAAATAAGTTGCAGTAATTAATTTAAAATAAATCCCGTTGTTAAGAAAACGGGTTTTAGAAGTTAAAACATTGCCAAAGATTGAAATGTTTTTACCTATGAATTCAATGTGAAATTAATGATAATGAAATAAATTATATTAAGTGGTAAAAATATATTCTATTTATACTTTAAAATCATTCAATATTATAATTTATCCATATAAATTATCTCAATGAAAAAAGTTTTTTTTAATTAAAAATTACCGAATTTTTACTATTCATCAAAATATGAAAGTTATCGAAAAAATATCAAAAATTTATCCAAAGTAAATTTTTATATCCTGATTCAAAATAAGAATTTTATTTTGTCAAATTGTACTTATAAACATGTCAAAAACTAGATTTAATGTGGGTGCGCCATTAAAAGGCGGCAAAACTGCATTTTTTGAAAAATACTTATTTTACCCGAAAAATTTATTTTGTTCTCTTACCATGTTCTAGAAAATGTTTTAGATGAATAATAATGTTATAAAATTAAAAATGTATTTAATACTATTCATAACGGCTAGTCCATAATAATATATCGTTGTTTAGTGAAACCCGGTATTGTGTACTACACACGCTATCGATGAAGGTCGTGATTGCATGTAATGCGATCCATGTATGTATTGTGTACTGTGAAAGATTCCTTTGCTGTTGCATATAACATAAGACATAAAAAAACATTTCTCATATAATATCAGGGTGTTACATCGATGCATCTGTAGGTCTCATGAGACAAACTAGTGTCTTGTCACGAGTCCTTGAAAAAATTGTATTTGTAGCCTTGGCACGAGGCCTTGGCTATGTGGTTATGATAGTCTGACATTATGCATTCCATCATTATGAAAGTGGTTGTTGATATTTCATGTGATTATTACACTAGTAGAATATCCATGTGAATAAGTAAATGGCATCATTTCATTTTATTTTTTCTATATTATGCTGAAGTTTATGTTTAAAAGGTTTTTGTTTTAGTTATACATTGCCTTAAATGTTTATGTTTATTTATGAAAGTTTCCACTATATTGTTATCCTTACTGAGCATTTGAGGTCACCCCTTTCTATGTTTTATTTTTCCCAAGATGTGAAGAAATATTTTATGACTGACCTTTAGGGATAGTCTGAAGGGGATATGAGTGTGGACTATGGAGACTATGTTATTGTAGTTTTTCAATTTATGATGTAATGTAACATTTATGAATGTATCTAGTGTTTACAAGGATACTAAACTAATCAATATTTCATGACTTGATATTTTGTGATCATGCCAATGATACGTAATAATGCACCGACTCTGGGTAACTGGGGTCAAAGCGTTACATCGACCATCCCTCAAATGCATCAGTTTTGGAGGGATCCATATATATCCCATTGCTTGTGATAATATGTCCCAAGAATGAGACCTCCTTCAACTAGAACTCACACTTGCTATACTTTTCATAGAGCTTATCCTTTTGTAAGGTCTCTAATATAGTATATAGATGCTCCTCATGATCCTCCTTGGTTTTGGAGTATATCAGAATATCATCTCTAAATACTACATAAACATTGTCGAGGTAATCTCTAAAGACTCTATTAATCAATTCCATGAAGATTTAAGGAGCATTAGTGAGTCAAAAAGACATTACTATGAATTCATAGTGCCTGTATCTTGTATGAAAAGTAGTCTTGGGGATATCTTTCCTCTTCACCCTTACTTGATAATATCCCAACCGCAAATCCACCTTGGATAAGTATTGTTCTCCACATAGATGATTGAACAATTCATCTATTCATAAGAGAGGATACTTGTTCTTTATAGTGATTTTGTTATGCTCACGATAATCGATGCAAAGGCGTATTGACCCATCTTTCTTCTTGACGAAGAGAACTGGTGCACCCCATGGTGAAGCACTTGGGTGTATAAACCCTTTATCCAAATTCTCCTGTAGTTGTTTCTTTAGCTCCTCAAGCTCCACAACAACCATTCTATATGGAGTCTTGGATATTGGCAACATCCCAGGTATAAGATCAGTTTAAAATTCAACATATCTTCTTGGAGGAAGACCATGCAATTACTTGGGAAACACTTCATCGAATTCCCTCACAATAGGCATGTCTTCAAGGATGGTTGCTTCCTTGGACTCAATCATCTGAGCTTGATATGTGTGCTCATAAGGCAGTAATATCCATGCTTGAGATGATGGAGCTAAAGAAGGTTCATCTTCCTCCTTGCACTTGTAAAGAATCAGGGGGTCGATTCTCCACACGGAGAGTGATTTCCCTCTCACGGAAATTTATGTTGGATCTATACAAGGAAAACCAATACATGCCAAGAATTGCATCAAATTTCACTAGAGGGAGTATGAAGAGGTTCGCTGAGAAGTTCAATAAACAGATTATAATAGTAGAGGAGTTATATTCATGTGATGCAATGATTGCCCCATTTTCCGTACTCATCGACATATTCACTTCCATGATTTGTGGTGGTGCTAGGATTGTTCTACTAAACTTTAGAGATATAAAAGAATGCGTAGAACCTGAATCAAAAAGTATGTTATCTATTCTTGAATGAATAACTAGTGTACCTGTCACCACTTCATTGTTGGGGTTCACTTCGGCAGTAGTGATGGAAAAAGTTCTCCCTTGCTTCCTTGGGGGTTTTTGGTTGCCTCCGAAAACCTTTGGCCTTGGGCATTGATTTTCAAGATGCCCTGGTTCTTTGCAGTTGTAGAAATGAACCATGCGTTGAGGTTTGAATGAAGCGTTCCTCTCCTCTTTCGCAGTTGTGGGTCTTTCTTTCCGACATTTGACAGCTAGGTTCCCTTCTCTTCTACGCCTAAAGCATTTCCTTGTCCCCTTCAAGAAATTTTTGGGGTGCTTCTTTCTGCACCTTTGGAAAGTGGGGTGCTAGATCTTCTTTGCACTATTGGATTTATCCATCAGACTACCAGCATTGAATTCCACATTACATTTCTTATCCCCATGATAACCTTGAGATTCTCCAATCTCCATTTCAACCTTGAGGGCACATCGAACAATTTCCTCACAGCTTTCCAAGTCACAGATCACCAGTGCTTTCCACAGGCTAGGTTTCATCCCACCAAAGAAGTGGTCAACCTTGCATTCGGGGGTAACGACAAAGCCAGAGACATATCGTGAAAGCCTTGTGAGGTTTTCCTCATACACTCAAATATATTTGTCATCTTTTTTCTTGTGGGCAAGGAAGTCCCTTTCCATCTTAATCTGGAGGGTGCACGGAAAATATTTATCTAAAAACATCTTCCATAAATCCTTCTATTCCAACACCTCGATTTCCTCCTCAGGCTTCATATTTTTGATCAAATCCCAACATTGATCAGATTAACCCTTCATATGATAAGAATCTATAAGAACCTTCTCTTGTTTAGAACATTGAAGGATTTAGAATATATTTTCAATGGAGTTGATCCATTGTTCAGTGAATGAGGGATTATATGATCCATTAAAAGTATGAGGCCTTTGTCTCATGAAGCTCTCAATAGCGACTTGTTCTTTCTTAGGGGGGGTTGAACGTTCCTCTTGACCCATGTTTCTATTCAAATCTTGAGTTATATGAGAGAGAAGCATGAAAAATTCCATGATTTCCACTCCCATTGGATTGGGCATCTCATTAGTACATTCAACACATTGATCTTCACATTAGTTGTTAGCCTGAGTCCTCCTATTACCGGCCATTGGATGGAATAAAAGGAAATTTAGGGGCAACACATAATGGGTAATCCAAAGGCAAAAGATGATGACTTATAAATAACTTTTATTTCTTTAAATTATGAATCTATAGGGTTTAATCTTTTTATCCATGATTTAGTTTCTAACATATATTCTTAGGGGAATTTTTTTAATTCCCTTAATAAGGGTTCATACTATGATTGTGAATTTACCAAAGCATATCCCTTGAGAGTGTCATAACAAAGAGTGTAGAAAGGCCCATTGTCGTGTACTAGGATACCCCGAGTCAAGCCCGAAACTCCTTGTCAGGGTTTTCACCCCTAGGTACATCTGTGCCAGAGCCGCCTCTACCTACTCGTATCCAGACAGGGATTTACTTACATGATAAAACACATACTCAATACTCACCAAAAAATAGGGATGTTTTTATTATACATAGTCTTGTCTCTAAGGCTTTACTAAGGTTTTCTAATCCTAATCCCAAAAATAACTAAACCTATCCTCTGATACCAACTATGACAACCCTGATCTTTATTACACAATTAAACACAATTTATTACATAAACTTCACTTGATACAACATAGAAGATTGAGAGATCTAGTGTATTTGGGGATTAGGATCATTAAATAACAACTTAAAACATGAGATAAAACATCTTTACTGAAAACGTCCTTTACATGACCACTACATTACCTCGTACTTAGCATTCCATGGGATAACCTGAGGACATGCATAAGAAAAGGGTGAGCTATAAAGCCCAGTAAGGGAATAATCATGGAATAACATGAAGAAAACAATACATGTTAGAAAACAGGAATATCAATAGATCACAATAGAAGCATAAATATAAAGGCATGATAAATCATGATAATCATAACATTAAAATGTGGAAAGAACACTTAACATGGAATTAGATTGATCCAAGGCTCATTGCACATGGAACATGAGTAAATCCTCATTGCACATGAAGCATGAGTAAAACCTCATTTCAATTGAATTATAATGAGTCAACACCCATTGCACATGACGTATCATGATACTATACTTTACCTAATGCATTGGATCGCTATAAGGGCACACCCTTCTTAAACATCCCATTTCATGCATAACTGTGCCACATGGATCATATATCATGGATTCATAAAATATCATCATTTATTCCATGATAAAGGAATGAAAAATTCATACATGAAAATTTATAATCAATAATTAAATGGTAATAAAGTTTAATACCCTTGATATAGAAATGGGCATGATATTCACTACACAATGGTATTGGCTTGGAAAATCGGTGCAATTTCGGCAGCGTAACGGCGTGACATAAGAACTCATAAAAATGGTTGATGAGAGAGAAAGGGGTGTCTAATCATATCTACATGACATTGAAAGTAAGGGAGTCATATAGATACATTTCCCAACAAATTTAATGGAAATTAGATTCATGATACAAAAGAATTGCTTGAATGTAAATTAGGAGAGAGAAATTCCTTTCAGAATTTTGGCATAGTAACGGGTGTACATGGGAGGCATTTAATGAGAGAGAAAGGGGTCTCCCATCATTAAAACATAAATAGGGAAGTATGGGGGAGGTGGGAAACCATACCCCAACATTTATAATTGAAATTAAAAGGGAATAACAACATTAAGAAAATTGGAAAAAAATGAGAAAGGAAGAAAAACCCTTACTTGGAAGTGTGCTTCCAAAGGCTTGAGAGAGGCTTGAGAGAGGCTTCTTGGGATATTGGGGAACCTTGGGAGGATTATAGAGAGAAGAGGGAAGAGGTTGTACTAACTCTAAAGGCTTTTAGTGAGGAAGAAGTGGGATCATGGGTGGGTTTATATAGGAAAGGTGAGGGAATTCTTTATTATTTAGGTTTGGGACACCTAACATTAAACTAATCCAAAACACAAACCTTCCCATGGTTTTTGCACATGGTTTCTGGAAAAGAGAAGTTTAAAACAATATTTTATAATGACAAAGTCTGAACATCTTAAAATAATGGGTCTGATTATGTGGAGGTGAGTCACACTCCCAAGGAAATCAATTTAAAAAGACAAGATGTTTAATAAGTCTTGAAGTGTCCATTAATGCTTTGTAAAACAAGTCAAACAAACTCAAAATCACATTCTTTTAATGGTAAAACAAATATTGGCCGAACATAAGGCTTATAGTATTTTATTACATCACTCTTGGGTCATTATGATTTCATAAAACACATTATATATTTAAACGGTATTTAATTTTTACCCAAAAATTTGACTGTCTCAGAAAATTATGAAAAATTTACTGTTGGATAATTTCTAAGTCATGATTCTAGAAATAATATTAATTTTATCTAAATAATTTCCTAAATATGTTAATATTCACTTTTAAAAATAAAAACTGGCATTTATCGAAAATTCATGGGGTTTGAAAAAAATGGCTTTCTAACCTTAATAAAAATTACAATTGCATTCATAAAATTATAAAATAATTTATATTTTATAAAAAGTAATTTAGAAACAATAATAGTAATTTATTAAAATATTATTTAATTCAAAAATCCATTAATTCATCAAAATAGCTTTCTTAGTTGAACACTAAATAAAAATACTATTTTTGCTTTAAAAACTATTTACAAGGTAATAATAAAATGAAAGTATATTTATTATCATATACAAAAATAATGTCCATAACCATAGTACTAGGGATTTGTTACATAAACCCTTAAAACAGCCACATAAGACCTAAGGGTAAGGTGTACGATGGTGTCAGACTTTTGGGGTGGCTTGGATAACGTTTCACGTGTGGTGATCTCTGTCAACTTCCACTTCTCTCGTAGAGGGTTCCGTTCAAGCTTTACATGATGAACATAAAACAATAGAAGTTGAAATTTTATACTAATGATGTGATCACTATTCAATGACTATATTAGCAACGATCATAATTATTAACATAAAACAATAGAAGTTGACATTTTATATAAACATTTTACATAAAGAGACATTTAATTAGATCAAGAGGGATTTCCATTAATGAATGTTTGGGTAGTTACAATTATTTATATTGAGCAATATAAACCAACATTATTAGGGTAAGAATAAAAATTAATCCTGAATAAAATATATGATGAAAATTATGGTTTTATCCTCACATTACTTCTATGCAAGGAAATAAAAAATTAAATAATTGAACAAGAATGAACAATGATGAAATAAAGATAATTTAATTATAAAATAATTTTCTTCATGCTCTTCAAAAATAATACAATCCAATTATTTAATCTATTTTCTTTTAAAACCCCATTCCCTTCATATTATAAAAACCTAAAAATAATAAAAGTTTCCTAATGAAAATATTATTATGTCAAGATGAAAGTATTCATTGGGTACACATAAGGATGTAAAGAATACTTTTTTTAATTATTAATATTTTTTTTAATTTATAATTATAATTACTATCTCATATAAACAAGTTTGTTGAAGGGAGAAAATTTAAAATAAAATAATTTTAAAAGAAATGAAATTTCCTTTTATTTACACCAAAAACATTTCCAAAGGAAAAAACAATAAATATAGTTTTTTTATTGAAAAAAATATTTCATTAGATTACAAAAAATATTTGACAATTAATCATATTTTAAAACCTTCATGATTTTTATTCTTTCTATAAATTTAGAAGTTTCAAGGGATTAAATCATGAGGGTATGGGGATCAAATCACAAAACATATAGGAGGTGAATGGAAAAAAATAATAAATCTTACCTAGTTGTAATTTTCCCAAAGATCAATGAACACATCATGAGCCTTATTTTTCATTATCACCCCCACCAAATTGAACATGAAGACCATAATGAAATAAATTCATTGTTAAAATATATAGAATGATAAATATTCATATCCAATAATATTCACCTATTCAAAAAGTAATTAGAAAGATCCCCTTTATGATGGAGGGTGATTAAGAATTAGATAAGGTTGGAGATTATTTCCAAAAATGTCACAAATTAATTAAACTCATTAAAACAAAAATAACTCCCTTAGAAATTTTATTATTTTCAAATATTCTTAATGGTGAATTAATGAAAAATTAGAGTTTCTAGATTTATCCATATGATATACCTACCACTATGGCCTGCAGCTGCAACGTCCCCAATACACATCATCACCATGTCACTAAGTACAACAAACAAAAAATATAATTTATTTTTATTTAATTTTAAAGCGTGAAAATACTCTGTTTGAGGATTCATTGATATGCCATAAAAATTATAACTATCCTTGAAAAAAATAAGTTCTGAAAAAAACACAGTGTTAGAATTTCAAATTGGGACTCTCTTTAATAGTTTTTGAATATTTTCAATAGTATAACTAAAAATAATATACTTAATATATTATTTATTTTTGAAATACCATAACACTAAAATTAAATTAACCAACTTTAAGTAATCCTCTATAAATATACATAATAATTTTCAAAATAATTATTAGATAAATATTTCTCACCATGGATGAATTTTTATTTCTCACTCATTGGATGAATATTTACTTATTTAATAATTTTTAAATATCCCAAAGAATTAAACTAGCTCATAATTTCCCCAAAATTAATCCCAAGGGTAAATAACACATTTTGAGTTCAATGGAACCATTAAAAATATTATTGATGTCAACTACTATGGTAAATTTTCCATTTTAACCTCTTTAAGGGACAAAAACCATGAAAGACAAAAGTAATCTATATCACACTTATGAAAAATCTTGGTCTATAATTCCTTCCGACCCATCAATATTTTCGTACTTGAGAATATAAAAAATGATGTTAATAAAAAAGGCATCGAAACTTCCATGCATGGAACACAACCTACCACTGTGTATATGTAATCCAAACTTAGATTTCAACACCCTAAGTGAACCTAAAACACAACTAATTTAAGAAATTTTTTTAACTCATCCCATGAATCATCCTACTCAATAAAATCCTAGGATTTCCTAAGATAAGGTCATAAATCAAGATACATTACTTCCACCAATATTTTTCGTCAATTTCCTTTCTTACCACTATTTATCAATCCACACAACATGAAGAGAACCTCAAAATATAAAAATTATCATTATAATGGATCATAATTTAGAAGAAAACATAGAGATTGTTATAATACCTTCCTTTAATGAGAAATGAGAAAATGACATCTCACATCAATTACTAAAGGTATCCTTGTTGGGTTATAGTAAAAAAATGTTAAAGAGACTAATATGTATACCAAAACATAACACAAACTTCCTAAAACCACTAAAAAATAAACATGAAGTTCATTGGTAATCTAAGACACCAAAATTAAAATAAAATGGTCTTGACCATTTAGATAACTCTACTATATCAGCTCTCTACCCAAGAATAATACCTTTCAAACTCAATGAAATATAACCAAATTTTTTTAGAGAAGCATAGTTCAATACATATTTAACAATACTACACAATGAAAACAATATGCTTTGCTACCACCATGGTCCCATACCTACTAGGAAACCATAGTTCTCAACTACTCAATACCACCCATGTTGAGTCTTCAGAATACCTCATTATTAAATTTCTAAATTAAGATGGTGTACTCCACACCCTCAATAGAATGCATTGGGAGAACTATTACTAAATACTCTATTACACATTATATCATACTCAAAGATACCATATTGGGTCTCTTAGATTCATTGATCCCTAAGGAACATTTTAACTAGTGAAAAATATATAACCTATTCCATGAAAGCCAACCACTAAGGATATTTACTTAGAACTTTTCAATATTCACAGAGGAAATTTTTTTAAGTGGAATTAGCTTTCACCACACCATTTTTCCACTTAGATAACCAAATTTTTTATATCCTTTAAGGTTTTCCACACTATTGGTGTTCTTAATGAAATTAGATAAATAGTACTCTGGATGACTGCGATTATTACACTCTATTTTATTCATAACAAGTATTGAATCAATGAAGACTACTAAAAATGGTCAATGATTCTTACATTCACTACATGTCATTCATTACTTCCAACAACAACATGGTGATTTTTTTGATGTCCCAAAAACAACTTGAATTTTCCTCACAGAGTGTCATTCACCCAAATCCAATGATGTAACCAACTGGACCTAATATCAATCACCAACTAGACCCATTATGGGGTTCATAGGGAAATTTGTAATATTAAAATGGATAATGGGACTTAATTGTATTTTAAGAAGTTTTGAAATTAAGTTCCCATCATTGTTTACAACTGATCACATTAAATCCTTAGGTAGTTTGTGTGTTATTTGGAAAACACTTTATGATTTACACCATTCTAAAACATCATATGAAAACATCCCAATCCTTAGGTGATGGTGATGAGTCCCCTTTGTCTTAGGCCCAATGAGGAATATGTACAAACTTTTTATTTCACAATGTTGGGTCCCAATGGCCTGGAACATCCATACCTATTTGGAACATGACCATGTTTCTCTTTTTTTTTCTTTTAAATGTATATGACATTGTTGTGAACTATTTTACATGCCTTGTAAATTTATATAAACTATTTTTATAAAAGAAATAATTTAATCCATTTTGTGAAAAGTTTCATTTGTATAAATATCCCTTTGTTTAAATGAAAATTCAATCATGTGAAATGTATTTCCATCATATTAAATGTGATGAATTAATTGATAATGTATTTACATATTTTAAATTTTAAAACATGATTTGTTTAAATTTGATTTTGTGAATTATAAACCTATTTATATGAAAATTTAAATAAAATTCTTGGTTAATTTTATATTGTCACCTTATTATGGTATATTTGGTGAAATACTACTAGGATTTGGATCACACCCTACTTGTGCCTTCTGGTGTTTATAGATTATCTATTTATAAGTTCGAGTAAGGGAAATAGATATATTGGAGGTGGATCTAGCTATTGAACATTGTAATTGGTGAGTTGTGTCCACTGGTACATGGGATGATTTCCCTGTTTTGGTACTTTGGTTGTAGTACTTTGGGTTTTAATGCATGTTTGATATATAGAACATTAATCCCAATGGAGTTTCCTTTTATATGTATATTGTCTTGTCACTTTAACTTCCAAAATGTTTGAGGAAAAAACCATTCTCACTTTCAGTTTGTATCATTCTAGGTTCTAGTTAACGACCCATTGGGATTGGGATTTCCATTTAGTCTAGGTCAGGACTAGCTTAGTTATCAGGTTACTAGGGTACCTGGGTTAGTTCATGACAAAGTGGTATCAGGGCTCCAGGTTGATATTTTATCTTGAAGTCAATATGAATTTGTGAAATATTTTGAGGAATTAATAGGTATTTGTGATTAATCATATGGACAAATCTCACTGCAATTAACCTTAATTCACTAGGTGTTGTTAGGGAAATGCGTCTTTTGGATTAGTTCTAGTTTTTTTCTCTATTTACATTTCGATAGATTGAAATAAAAATCTTGGTTTTTTTATATTTTGGGATTAATTTTCCTTATTGATCTGTTTAAATGTTAATTTGATTTCTTAATTATTGTATGTGGATGTTGTGTAGCATGATGCCTTTTTGAAGACATACTAATCATAATTTGTGGAATTTGTTACTAAACCTTAGCGAGAAAATCCTCTTATGGACCAAAACATGGTAGAGGTGATTGTGTGCACTGTCCAAGATCTAGTACATGCACCACCTTTAGTCCCCATTCAGGCTCCAACTGTGAAACTTAAGAGAGAAATTTTCAAGTTTTTTTACAAGAGTTCCTTTCCTAGAAATTGAAACTATTCAACGTATAAAATGATCGTCAAGAGTCCAATGAATGGTTGGGTAGAATGGGAAATTTTTTGGGTTTTTGAACACACCCATTGAAATCAAAGTGAAGTGTGAAACCTTCATGCAAGAAGGTCTGATTAGGAGATGGTGGGAAATAATGGTGATGAAGAAGAAGCATGAGGGATTATATTGGAAATAATTAAAGGTTATTTCCATTGACCGGTTCTATCTAGAGTCGATCCTATTAGCCAAGTACATTGTGTTATTCAAACTCAAGTAGGATGGCAATACTGTGATAGAGTATGCAAACCACTTTACTGAGCTCATGTATTTCACACATGAGATAGTATCGAATGAGAGGATATAGGCCCAAAGGTTCATGTTGGGAATTCATCATGATATTTTTTCTCAGGTTTTGTTGTGTAAGATTCCTTATTATGCTAAAATCTGGATAGAGAAATTATGTTTAAATGGACATGTATGGAAAGTTAGAGTTATTAGAGGTTTCTTTCTCTCCTAGTAGTAGTATGAGTTCCTTAAAGGGAAACTAGAATAATGATGATTCTAATGGTTTTTATTGATGTCTGGGTCATTCTATACCTCTCATTGTTTTTGGTATAAGTCCTTTAGTTTTTTACTAGTGTGGAAAGTCTGGTCATTCAAAGATGGTTTGCACTAAGGAACCCAAAAACTGTGGCTCTTAGGGACATTCAGGAAACTTGCAGCAATTTTTCCATATTTATTGAAATCCATGTAGTGGAATAGGATCATCTGCTCATCCTAAAACTACGGGGAAATAAGATACATTTATGTAAAAAAGTATTCCAACCACAACCATCTTACTCAAATATTTTACACACAGAGGATGAGTCTCTAGAGGTAGTAGACACAAGTTTGATGACTATGAGAGGTACCATTACTATAGCTTCATCAATAGTAACTTCTCCATTTGATATTAGTTCACCCCATTCATTTATTTCAACCTATATTTTTAATCATTAAAATATTTATATGGAGATTTCATCTTATACAATGGATATTACTACACCACATGGTACAAAGAGAGACAAAGGTCTCTTTAGTCACTTTTGTGTCTTCTCTCTATCATATGTTGATATTTCATAGAGTTTTCTGGTTATCGAGATGAAAAATCTTGATGTCATATTTGGTATGGATTGGCTCATTTCCAATAATGCATGGATTGATTTTTATCTTTAATAGGTCTCCTTTACTACACCTGGTGGTGTGTTCCAGGTATTCCAAGGAAAATGGGACCCATGATTGAGAATAGAAAGAGCTAATTATCCAGAGTTGGGAAATGTGATATTGGTGTTTACCTTTGATCTGGAGGGGAAATATTTGAGTGGTGAACTACCTCTAGTTTTTGTCATGTTTCCTGACGTGTTTCCTTCTCAATTCTATGGTTTTCCACTTGTAAGTGTGGTTGAGTTTTATATTAACTTTATGATTGGAAATAAACCAGTTTCTATCCCCTCTTACAGTATTTCACCATCTAAATTGAAAGAGATGAAGTCCCAATTAGACGTTCTTCTTGATAGAGTATTTATATGCCCAATTGTTTCACATTTGGTGACACCTTTTCTATTTTATAAGAATGATAATGGTTCAATCCTCCGTTATATTGATTACCAAAAGCTCAATCAAGTGACCATAAAGAAAAAATATCTATTTCCGTGGATTTATGATCTGTTTGATTAATTGAAGTGGGTGGAGTGGTTCTCAAATATTGACCTTAGATCCGGTTACCATCAGTTAAGGATAAAAGAGTATAACATTCAAAAAACAACCTTTCAAAGCAGTTATGACCATTATGAGTACCTTGTCATTCCCTTTGGTCTAACCAATGATCTTGCAGTTTTAATGGATTTAATTAAAATGATTTTCCACGAGAACTATGATACCTTCACAGTGGTCATTGTGGACAATATCCTCTTCTACTCTATGTCTGAGGAGGATCATGTGAATCATTTGAGATCATTTCTGAGTTTTTTGAGAAATCAAAGACATTATTCCAAGATTTTGAAATGTTATTTCTAGATTCAAGAAGTGAAATTGTTGGGACATGTGATTTCAGGATAAGGAATATTAGTTGGACCTAAGAAGGTGAAGGCTGTTATGACATGGGAACAACCATGAAATGTCTTTAAGATTTAGTGATTCTTAGGATTAATTGAATATTATCATTTTTTCATAAAGGAATTATCAAAGTTGGATTCTCTAATTACTGTACTAACTCAAAATGGAGTAAATGTCACTTGGGATGAGAAATGTCAGAATTATTTTATTGAGCTAAAATGTCTTTTGAAAACTACACCAGTGTTGACTCTTCTAGATGCCAGGAAAGGCTATGAGGTCTTTTGTTATGCATTAGGTTTAGGATTGGGCTATGTTATTATGTAGGGTAACAAAGTAGTTTATTATGTATCTCACTATCTTAGGACACAATAGAAGAATTATCCTACCCATGACCTTGAACTTTTAGCTATGATGCCATTGTTTAAGATTTGGCAGCATTGCATTTATAGTGAAATGTTTACCGTGTTTTTATACCACAAGATCTTGAGTTGTATATTCTCTCAAAAATATTTTAATCTCTACCAGAGGCATTGGGTGGAATACCTATTGTCCTTAGATTTCTACATCCCAAATACCCCGAGGAAAGGGAATGTTATTATAGATTCATTAATCAGGGAACTTCTGAACAAGGCAGTAAAATAATCATTGGAAGAGTGTAATTTGATGGCTCTATTTTCACAGTTTCAAATTGGAATTTAAGAGAAAGGGGATGAAGTTTTTTTTCCACTGTTCTGTTGAAATTTTCTCTTCTCAAATTGATTCTCTAGGAGAAGTAGCCCGAGGATGAGTTCTGTAGAATTAGAGACTTTCATTATGGGGGGGGGGTACAATTTTTCATTAGTTCTTCTCCAAAGAGGGGATTATATGCCATCAGAATCATTTTGTGGTACCTTATTCAGTAAAGAAAGATATTTTGGGTGATTTATATTGTTTATAGTGGGAATTTCACCCAGGAACCACAATGTGGTTTTATGACATGAAACAAAAGTTATAGTGGCCATTTATGAGGTGGGTTATTACTGAGATTATTTCTCATTGTTATGCATGCCATAACGTTAAGTCTTAGCACTAGAAACCTTTGAGATTACTTCATCCACTTCCAAAACCTACTTGGAAGTGGGATGAGATCTTTATGGACCTTGTGGCTGGGTTTCCACATACCTAGGGAAATAAGAATGTGATATGGGTTATGATTGATAGGATGAAACAATCATCTAACTTATTACCCATTTGTGATACAACCAAAGTTGAGGTGTTGGGAAATATCTATGTGAAAAGATTGTTCATTTTCATGGAGTTCCATCCACTAAAGTCTTTGATATGGATCCTCAGTTCACTTCTCTCTTTTGGAGAGACCTTCACGATGCACTGGGATCTCAAATGCATTTGATTACGACATACCATCTACATTCAGATGGCTAGATGAAAATTTCTATAGATATTCTTGAGGTTAAAATTTGTGGTTATGTTCTTGACTTTGGTGGATCACGAGATGATCACTTGTGGATGGTTTAGTTTTCATATAATAATAGTTACCATTCCATTATCAGGATGACTCCTTTTGAGGCATTAGATATCCTTCCTTATAAATCTTCATTATGTTGGTTGGAGATTGGTGAAAGTTCCTTGGTTGGATCGATATTGGTCTAGGAGATGACAATTAATAGTTAGTTGATTCATCAGAGAATGATGACAACACATAATTGATATAAATACAATGTTGATCGTCTCCATAGACCTTTGGAGTTCTCAGCTGGTGACCAGATGTTCTTGAAGGTTTCACCCCGATTGGTTCATAGATGGCTTGAGAGGAAAAGGGATATTGATCCTCATTTTGTTATACCTTTTTAGGTTGTTGAATATAAGGAGAAAGTTTGATATATTTTGGAATTACCACCTCATCCGACATCAATACATAATGTATTTCATGTATCTCAGCTCTGAAAATATTTATCCAATCTATCTCATGTTATGAGATGGTAAGGTCTTGAAGTTGAACCTAATTTATCTATGATGGAATAGATATTCAAGATAGTTGATTTTGAAACTAATATTCTTCATTGTAGGAAGATACCTTTGGTTCATGTGCTATTATAGCATAGTTCTTATTCTTATAAGACATAGGAGAGAGAGGCATTGATGAGAGAGAATTGGCCTCATCTTTTTTTCATAGAAGCTTCTTCATAGGATTTATAAGGATAGAAAGTTTATACATTGGGGAGTTTGTAACATCCAGTTACTATTATGATAGGTACATTTATAACCTTGTTGTGTTTTTTCTTTTTATGTTGTCTGGGTAGGGCCAAGAAGGAAATGGGAGGATACCTTTAATGGTGAAGTTAGAGTTTTTTTTGAAATTTATGGCATGAAATCTACTGTTTCTATAGCCTAACGAAGATTTACACACCATGTAATATGGTTACATGATGTTTAAACCATAAATAAAAATAATTCCATTTTTTATATAAGGATATGGGTTTTTCATTGATTATAATACTTATCAATTAAACGATGTGTAATTGGGTTGTACGTCATGTAATATACTAAAGACTATTTTTTAAATAGGCATCCTAGATGATCTATCTTTTATTCTTACTCTAGAATTCCTTTCTCTGAACCTAGAACCTTCCCCATGTGATTTTGGGAGCCTCCAACCCCTCTAGACCTCTTCATTCAGTGATTGATCATTATGGAGATCACGGTTCATATTTCTGGGTAAACGGTATTCATGTCTCTAAATATCTTTATCTATTATTTCTATATATTTTGATGGATTATCTTATGTTTTATGGATTTAAGACATGTTTTGTTTAATTTTATTTCTAGTTTGAGTTCCTAGATATTATGTGCCTTTGTTCTTATTGATGGGTTTGGTTGTGGGCGTTGTGTTTCCATGAGAAAGGTAGGTCATTTTATCTTTGGTTTCCAATTTAATTAACCCTTAATTGATTAATTTTAATTCAGTTTTATTTAAAATGAAATTTCTTAAATTGAATAAATTGCTTTCAATCATTTTATTAAAAACTCAGCTGCATTGAATTGGGGTTTTGGTTTTCTTTGGAATGGAATTGGGAAAATCTCTAATTCTAGTGAATTGGGATGTGGTTGTGAAATGGATGGAAATTGTTTGAAAAATTAAATTGTTGAATTAAATTGTGGATTTAATGGTAAATTGAGAAAAACCCCAAATTCCAGTGAATTGGGGGGTTGTAATGAGATTGAATGAATTCATTTCAAATTCATTTTTGTGAAAATGGATTAAAAATGGTTCTTATGGAAACCCAGTGGTTTCATCTTTTTGAAAAGTCACGTTTTTTATTAAAACACCATTATGGGGTTTAAAAGGAAAATTGGTATATTGAAATATAGAATGGGACTTAATTTTATTTTAAGAAGTCTTTGAATAAATTTTCCATCATTATTTGTACTTGATCACATGAAATACATAAGTAGTCAGGGTGTGATTTGGACAACACTTTATGATTTATGACATTCTAAAAGATCATATCATCACATCCCATTCCTTAGGAGATGGTGATGAGTCCCCTTTACCTTAGGCTCAAATGGGAATATCTACATACTTTCCATTTCATATTTTTGGATCCCTATAGCCTGGATCTTTTGTAACTATTTCAAACATGATCATATTTCTCACTTATTTGTATTTCAAATTTATATGATATTATTTCCAACTATTTACATTCTTTTTAAATTTATATAAAATATTTTATATAATTTTTTTTACCTAAGACATTTTTTGAAAAGTACCATTTGTATAAATAACCTTTTTCTTAAAAGATAAATTCCATCATGTGAAATGTATTTCCATCATTTTAAATGTGAAGCATGAATTGATAATGTATTTACATATTTTAAATTTTAAATAATTATTTTTTTGAATAAAATTTTGTGAATTAAAAAACTATTTATTTGAAAATCGAAAGAACGTTCTTGGATAATTTTATACTGGAATCTTGTTATGAAATCTTTGGTGAAATCCTACTAGGGTTTGTCTCACACCAAACTTGTGCCTTTAGGTGTTTTTAGATTATGTATTTCCAAATTAGAGCAAGTGAAAGGGATCTCTTAGAAGTGGATCAAGCTTTTAAACATTTCACATAGTGAGTTATGTCCTTTCGGACATGGGAAGATTTCCCGGTTTTGGTTACTTTTGTTATAGTACTTTGGGATTTAATACCTGTTTGAATTCTGGTACATTATTCTCATTGGAGTTTATTTTGTTATGCATACTCTCTTATATCTTCTAATTTCACAATGTTTGAGGTAAAAACCATTCCAACTTTTAGTTTTTAGGATTCTAGGTGCTAGTCTATGACTTGTGGATATTGGAAGCTCCCTTCAGGATATGTCAGGGCCAAATTGGTAATCAGGTTACTAAGATACCTGGGTTAGTTCATAAAAATATACTCTTTATGGAAAATATGCATTGAGAATATTTTTTTGGAGAATCATCCATTTACTCACAGGGTAAGGATTCCTTATATTTGACCTATAAATTGATGTGCCATTACTATAATATGATATTCTCAAGCATCAGTATAGGAAAATCAAAGAATTGTCTATAAATAAGAGATGTAATTTATTGGGTAGTATCCCCTACTAAATAGGAGGGAACCATGGATTACATAAAGTATATCTGGGTGATATGAAATAAGTGGGACATGAAACATCATCACTGACCACTGAATTATTCATACAATGAATTAATAATATGTTATAAATGATTACTTAAAGTTTTATGTTTTCTATAATGTTATGTGAGGCCCATAGAAAGGATATTTCAATCACCATACCTATTTTAATATACCTAGTCAGATAATTAAACTCCTAACAGACTTAACATTGCTACCCTAAATCCAAATACAATATTTAAATAACTAAATACTCTATCCCTTAGACATAAATGGATCTAAAAGCATTCTTATAAAACTCAACCCACTAGGACCCCACTCATTTTGGCAGTACGCTGAGTGTTCTACCACATGTCCACCTACAACAAGGTAGGGTTAATGACTATCCTTAAGAAGAAATAACCATATATGGGATGAAATTTCCTATAATAAACTACAAAATGAATTCATTTCCAATTTATAATAATATCTAGCTACTCTAATAGGTTTATATATAACTAAACTATATAAAATATGGGTATGAGATATCAATGCTAAGTATAATACCACATAAAAAATCCATAATATTAAAATACATATGAAAAAGAAAATAAATACTATATATATATATAATTCTATATATGGGATGAAATATCCTCTTTAATGGACCAACTTGAATGGAATCCATCAATAACAGCCTCCACCACAAATGATCATCAACTACCAAATGATATCTTCCCTGACTCTACTACCTTCATGTGTTCCAATGTCATCACCAAACTATGAAATATCTACATAGAGACAAAATAAATGGGCATGAATCTCAAAAGGGGATCAATATAAACATACCTAGTTGAAAACCTAATATATATATATATATATATATATATATATATAAACTAATAATTATACTCAAAAAGTAAACTATGGAATAACTCAAGGTATCATGAAGGAACAATATATAGACTAATGTTGAGACAACCATGAAAAAATTATGAAACCAATATTTATATCACATATCATTGAAGGGTCATATCTTAAAGTAATAGATGATACATAGGGAAGTATAATTTTTTCAATACCCGAAGGTGACTGTACGATTTATGTCCTAACTAGATGACATGAAAAAAGTATTAAGAGTTCACTAATATATCAAATGAATTTATGCACTAATATTTCAAAATTCTTATGAATCTTACCCCCTAAT
Source organism: Viscum album (assembly GCA_963277665.1). Taxonomy (NCBI): domain Eukaryota; kingdom Viridiplantae; phylum Streptophyta; class Magnoliopsida; order Santalales; family Viscaceae; genus Viscum; species Viscum album. The sequence goes on from OY728135.1 coordinate 2,015,319,703, forward strand.
CTTTTATAACCTTTATGATAACCAATTTGGAATTTTATTGGGGGATATCACCTCATTGAGGTAGGTGTGTAATGATTTAGGAAGTAACTAACCCCTCTAGGGGGCTAGACCTCGATATATAGGGGAGTTCCAACTCCACTGATGGATGTTTGTGACAATACATAAAAGGGAATACTAACTCCATTAATAGAGTACCCTCTATTGATATATGTAGAAATACGTAAATCCCATTATAATATGAGGGATTATACCATATCATGTATATATCACCAATAGATTACCCAATACCCCATAAGTAGAAGAATCAACCTTAATGCATGGGGGAGTGCCAAATAAATCTTTTTTTCCATACATATCACCCACCCCATTTCATCCATCTAACTAAGACCATGTTAAAAAATCCCTTAAGATCTCTATGAAGGAAAATTCAGAATGGACTAAACATTGGTATGAGATTTCCACTTGGGCATGGAATCAAAAAGAAAATTATAATTTCCCAATAAACGGTGTGTCTATTGGGGTACATGACTTGTTGGTCTCTCAATAAAGGTTAGTCATGTATTTCTAAAGCTTAAATCATGTGAAATATACATCAAAAATTTATAGTGGGGTAAACGACATGTATATATATGATAATTTAATATAACATGAACCAAAAAAGTAAAATTTATTCCCATATATACTATACATTGTCTATGGAAATACAAAACATGTATAAATACTCAGGTTGAAAGTGTGTATTATGGATACACACTAAGTTAACTCATAAATTATATATGGTGTCAGCATGGGTCAAACATCGTATAAGTATTACATGGACATTGGGCATGTATAGCATGTACATTTTGAGCCATACATAATTCCATACATGACATGTTTTATGGAAAAATAGAGCGTGTGAGTCTAATTATATTACATGGTGTGTATATGGTTACACACCAAAGTATGCGACCTCGAGATACACAACATGTATCTAGGGTCACAATATATGTAGCATTTATAATAATGCCTACATTGAGTCTGAGTGAAATGGTGAGTCTCACAGAATGATTTTTAGGTATAATTATCATTCATACCTAAAAGGTTTACAAAAACCATGGACGACGATATACATTATGTGTGACTTGAGAATACATGTCGTGTAGTAGTGAAATTTTCAAAAACTAAAAATCTTTATCATTACATTGTAGAATCCACTATCACCTTAATTACTAGTCAACCTAATACTTCTGGTTGAAAAATTCATCCTTAGATCATCCATGTCCCATTTCTAGGTTATTCTCTATCTAACTATCCTCATCAAATCTATATTCATTCAATAATTTGTCGAACTACACACAGAACTCACTACACTTCTTACACCATGCATCGAAATCCATGAAATTAAACACCTATTCCCTAATTTATTTTATTATTATGTTTTTTCTTTCAATAATTCTATCAGTAGAAGTTCTTAGTTTTTGTATGGTTAGTGAAAACAGTGTGACAACTATGCACTAGTGTGTGAATCTTGATAGTATAATTTTGAATAGTCTGTGTGCTATTTCCCAAAACACGAACATTCCTTGGGGTTTCCTAGTTAAGGTCATATTGTTTTCACATGATTTGGTAAAATTTTAGGTAAATATATGATGTACCCATATTAAAAAATGTAAAATTATTAATCTACCCCTCCAACTTTTTACCCTAACTGACCTCATCCCTCACCCTACTGGTCAAATACCTTGACAAACAACCCAATATATATGAACCCAATTCTCCCTTACAATATTTGGATCCCTTATCCCTCAATTCCTGGCGGGTTTCACAAGGCATCGTCTTTTTTATCCTCTGTATCCCTTTTTTCCTTATTTGCATCTTGATTTTTTACTTTCTTCAATATGATGGTAATTATACTGAACCCTAGGTGAGTTAGGGATATGATTTATTATAACCTTTGTCTTTAGGGTTTTCATCATCCTCATTGCATCTTCCATTAATTGTATTTGAATTATATTCATCATTTGTGTATGTCCCAGGTATGTGTTTCCATTGGTTTTAATTTTTCTTAACAAAATGTTCATACTTGATATTCCTAAAATTATTTCCCTAGAAATTATATATGATTTATATTTGATTAAAATTTTTAAATGTGTTTCAAAGAGATTTCATATTTTATAAGTAATTTTCTCAATTCCAAGTTGATTTCTCATGGGTTTAAGTTATATTGATTTCATGAAATTTTTTTCTTCTATATCAAAAAAGTTTTTTAAAGGTTATTTGATTTAAATTTAGTTTCTAAAATTATATATTTATATATATATATATACATAGAAATCCTTGTACAATTATGTGCATATATAATAACATATGTTTGTATCTAAAGAAATGTACCTTTTTTTTCTAACTACATAAATATATACATATTTATTTAATTCTTTAATATTTCATGCATATACATATTTTTTTGTTAATTAATTTTGAAACCAAATGCCTCTTTGGAAAATTAAAAAGGGAATTTAAAATATTTTATTTAGTTTGAAATGGACTCTAAATAGGTTTTTTAAGAAAATATATTATTAGTTTCTATATTTAAATACCAGTTGAAATTCATCAAATGGATATCTAAAACCATTATAGTGTTGTAGTAAAAGTCCTAGAGTTTTATTGTATAGTTTTTCTTGAGGTATTCTCATGAAAAGAAACTTTTTTATTTATTTATTAACAAAAAAATTCTATTATGGTTTGTTTTTATGTTTCCTAACTTCATAAGAAGCTAAGGTACTTAGGAAGGTGATATTAGATGATATGAGTTCCACGACCACTAGAAATGATAGTGATGTAAATGTCATACATCCACTTTCGAATAATGTGATATACTTTCCTATAATTAAGGGAACAACCCTATTTAGTGATATAATTTATATATTTTCCTATCCTTAATGACCCTAGGGTGTTTTTACCATGATTTTTATTTTAAATAATTTATTTTAGAGTTCCTATAATTACCATGTCTACTCTATAATTCCCATGATCATATATACCATACTATTTTTACTGGTTATTATATTTTACATCCTTAACGATTTATAAGGTGTCTTCTAAGAGTGGATTTAAAATGTGAATTTTTTTAAAAAGGGTTTGAGGCCTAGAAAATTATATTAAGAGATTTTCCCATTTAATAAAAAAATAATATTTTGAAAAAATATGAATATGATATTGGATTTATATGTTCATGAGTGAAATTCTATTTTCATATTTTATTTTCAAACTAGTGTTTATAGGAAATTTTAAAAATGGAAATTGCATGGAATCTGTAGTGCTTACCTACAAATTTTTCTATGATCACACCCTATTTACACCACATGATTCTTGTAGACCGAGTGTCTATTTTTAGTTTTATATTTAGTTATTTTTTTATTTGGAAACAATTTTATTTTTTAGTTTGAGTTTGACTGTAGGTCATATGGGGTAAATTTTCTTGTTATGTTGGTATTTATTTTTAGTGTCGTAATACTCTCATCTAAATAGTTCATCATTATTATTTTTTGTTTATTTTCATAATGTGTGGTGCCCTATATATGCGAAGACTGGGTGATGAAACTCAATGAGTATTTCAATGGTGGGGATTATAGGTGAGATGTGGGAAATGATTTTTTATTATATTTATTTTATTATTTTCTTGTTATTTAGTTTGGCTTAAAATTTATTACTTTATTTTCTACACATACATCCAATGTATGGATGGTTCATATAATAATTTTTAGTGATGTTTTTATGTTTATTTGTTTTCAATTTTTGGGTGAAACCATTCCCCAATGATTTTTTTCAAGAATCCTAGGAACATATTCTAGTACTTGGGGATTGAGAATTCCCTTTGGTTATATTATATGCTGGCCTGGGTGCCCATTTTAGGGGTTTTATGGAGTTGGTTTGTGAAAAATCATATGAGAGCATATGTCCTTAAGATATACTGTGTTTTAGATTTTCATTTTTTTGTTTGGGGTGACTGGTCTATTTTATATAATATTTTATGGACTCAAGTGAGAGGTATGGGAAGAGACTAAATGAACATTTGTTATACTAAACCTCAAGTTACAATAGGAAGTCTGGTCTTGAGTCTTGATTTTTTTTCATTTATAATATTTTAGAGAGGTGTTGGATTTATGTGTCTGGGGGGATGATAATGGGAGTTGAACTAGTATCACCTGATGACCTCACACAGCCTAACAAACCATGCAGTTATCGAGTGCATGGTTCTACATGAATTCCAAAATCTATTGCACGATTGGAAAATATTCTGATAAATCATGTGGAACCGCTCCAAAATTGCACATTAGTAGTTTTTTTAGCGGCGGTTTATAAAACTGTTGCAATTTTTTTTAGATAATTTTGTAGCGGTTTATTAAAAACTTCTGCTAAATATTTTTATTTTTTAACTAGCTTGACACTTCTCCCCTGACCCCTCGATGCTTCACCCCTGACCCCAAAGCCCAACGAACTCTCATCACCACCGATCTAGATGCTCACATATCTCGTCCCTAATCACTAATCACATCCTTCACCGTCGATCTCGTCCCTTTCCACTGATACCGATGCTGTCCGCCAATCACCGTCAGTCTGAACCTCACCATGTAGGGGTCATTAATGATGATTGAACTATTTATATTTCAATTTACCCTTATAGTTTATATTTTTGGTCTATTATGATCCAATGGTTCAGGATAAAGCAGGGGTAGTTAGAAAAAAGTTGAAATAAGTTACATGTTTTAATTTAAAACATAAATTCAAATCCAGAGAAGAAGAATGTATCATTATAAAATATATTAGTATTCTCAATAGAGATATTATGAAAGGGAGAAGATACCTTATACTGAATGAAATAACAAAAAATTTTAGTATTATAAATAGAAAAATGAAGATCTGACATAACTATATCTTGTATAATATATGTTTACCAAATATAATATAATATAATAACTTGTTCTGATCAATTTCACTAATTAAGATGAAATAAAATGGTCAAAATAATTTTTTTTCATTGAAGATGTATATTATTCATGAAGGGAAACATTTATAATTTTTTTTTCAAGGAAAATATTTTTTTTTCATTATTATTTTTATACAAAATAATAATAAGTATACACATGATAATATAGAATTGAGTGAAAATTAAGAATAAGGAATCTGTACCACATCAATGACTTGATATACTTCAACACTCTTGAAGAAATATTTAGTTGATATCTATATTATATAAATTTAATGTGTGGGATGTAATTGAGTTTATAACTCACCAAACCATGTTGTATAATATTCATACTTATACATTTTCAAGAGACCATATTGTAAATACTACAGGGTAAATCTTGTGGGTCATGTGATCCTAGAGGAATCCATATTAGAAAAAGGACTAGCCTTGTCATTTATTAGTGTAGAACATGTGGTTTTAGAGTCTGAAAAATCATTATATGAGTGATATATTTGTATTTTTTATTAAATAGATAATATAAATTTTAAAAAGATGGTACACCTGATGTGTGTTTAATGGTGGTACACACATATGTATGTGGAGACTTGGGAATGGGAGTATGATATGTTATTTAAGTGGATATACATTTTCTTTAACAAGTATTTATGATGTTTCTAAATGATAAAAATCAATATAGTAGGGAATTTCTAATACTTTAGAGATTTGGATGTATATTTCAAATTTGGTTTTAATATTTAATATATGGTTTGGTTACTTTTCACAAAAAAAATAGTTAAATCAATGAGATTTTTGGTTTTTGGGAAAAAAGAAGAAAATGGTAAAATTATGTAATGATTATTCGGGGCCACTAGGTACCTAGTGGTAGGGTATTGGTTTTGTAGTTGTTTGAGAAAGGGGGCAGTAGATCTAGGTGTAATAAAAGTGGGCCCGTGTTAGTAATTTGATATATGAACAATACCAAATTATTATGAACCAAGTACCAGATGTACTCTTATATATATATATATATTTAAATTTAAATAGAAATAAAATTTATATATTAAAATTTTATAATTTGACCCACCTTGCACTCAATAGTCACATATACCCAAATTTACCCCTCTCACTTCTTCTAACACTAGTGGGATCTATTTATCATCCAAGAATGGATTCTAAAGACATATATTTTATATAATCCATCATGAAAAGTTTATTTATCTATTTGATTTTATTTTTTATTTTATGTCATTGTCATAGAAGTTAATTTCTAAAATAGATATATTGGGTGTTTCTAGAATTTTGGATTTTTATGGTTTAAGTTCAAACGACTAAGGTTTATAATGCATAGATTCTTATAATAATGAAGTTGGAGGTCCCTATATTTACCCTTTTACTATACTATTTTATTTCATTATATACACATGAGTAATGAAGAGTGGGTTTGAATGAATGATAATTAAATAAAATCTAGCATGTTGTGTGGTGATAAGTGAATGTTAAATTTATAAGGGTTAACTTGAGATTTAGGATTTCATCACATAACCATCAATGGATATTCCACTTATGGAAAGTGTTGGGAACCACTAATTAGAGGAAAAACTATAGGGAATAATCTAAGAAATATAGATATATTAAGTCAAGATACATTTATTTGAGTGTTTTGATATGAAGTGGGGGCTCATTTTTGTGATAAGTAGTCATTGATCTTGGAATCTTGGTGTGATAGAGTTATATTAGAGTAGATATATATTAATCACCTTAAAAAAAGTAGTAATGTGATACCCTAATCCATGAAAATAAGGCATACGATTGAGATGGGTGTGACTAGGGTTTCAAAATTAGGTACTTGAGTATTATGGTAACTAAATTGGGTCTCATGATGTAGTATGTGAGGTGTGAGTGACCACTTCTATTTTTGATTAGTTAAAACCTATTCACTATTACTTTATGATTGGTTATAGTTTGTTCTTTATTTCTTTATTTATGGTTGGTGATAAACCATTAAATATTACCTTACTTATTATTTGGTGATAACTAATTTACCATTTCCTTGATTATTGGTTGTTGATAACCAGTTCACTATTTCCTTGTATGATGATCGGTGATACTCCATTCACCCCTTGAAAGTCATGATCATCTAAATTATATATTACTACTCTGATAATCTATTCACCACAAATATATTAGAGTCTTATTAATTATTACAATAGTATTGCTAGGGTAGATCCCATGACACATTCAATTATATGGTTACTTAGTGATTTATGGGAGTTTTATCTAGTGCTATATTATATCATTTCCACTAATTTCTTCATTATGGAATATTTATTGTTTATATTGTATTATATGGTCACTTAGTGATTTAGGGGAGTTTTATCTAGTTCTATATTATATCATTTCCCCTGATTTATTCATTATGGAATCATTCTTGTTTATATTGTATTTTTATATTCCTTACGTAACTATTTTTCTTACCCTTACATGGAATTTATAGTTTGTGTGTTACCTTTACATATGTACCTCTGTACCCTTAAAAATGATTTGTATTCTTTTTTTAACCTTACGTAAGCTCTACTTTCATTTACACAAGTGTTTCGTGCCTTTACGCAAGTGATTCTTACCTTTACACAAGTGTTTCTTAACTTTACACAAGTTTTGCTTACCTCTATGAAAGTGCTAATCTAGCCTTAAGCACCATGAAAAAAATATAAGTTACCCTTGTGTAGTGAACTAGATACCTTTAAATAGTTAATTGAATTCATGTTTTTCCTTTATACATGCCTTATAAAATGTTTATTTCCCTTATGTAACTTCTAAGTGACTTTATATAGCTTTTCTAGTTACCTTTACGTGACCAGTTTAAGTAAAAGCTTACCATTACACAAAATTACTAGTTACCCATATTCAATTCATATAATTTGTTCTTACCCTTACATATAACTATAATTTAAATATATAGAGAATTTGTAAAATGAATCTTATCTTAATGTGTGCTTTATATTTTAAAGGTTACCTTTACACAAATTATAAAAATTATGAGGTACCGTTATGCAGCTTGTGAAAAAATTATTTTACCCTTATGTGGGCTATATAGGTATAAAATTTCCCAATTATATTTAAATAGTAGAATCTCTCATCTTTCTGATTGGTAAAAAGCCTCTATCACTGGAAAACAATACCAAGAATGAAATACATTTAGTATTTTTGAATTTTATCAGGATACTTTAAAAAATAATATGATTCTATTTTAATTTCTAACTTTTGGGTTTTAAATGTATGATGAAGAATTAGGAAACACCCATGCTTAGAGGATTAAATGTATTTATAAATAATGTTATCCATTTTTGTTTTTTTATACATAGATTCTATGGAAAGAAGTTGATAAAGATTAAGAAAGACATTTAGAACTTCATGGATTCATTATACTGATTTGTTGAGGCATTTCTAGTTTCCCTATATTTCCTTGTTATGCATCAATTAAAGAAGGGTCTAAGTTCACTACTCTACACCAGTTTCTTCATCAACATATTCTAATAATCCAAATAGATATATTATTTTTTATAAGTGTCTGCAATTCTTATTTCACAGATGGTTATAAGTACATTTAAAAGGTAGTGTATGGTTATTTAATATATTCATATTTTTTCAACTAGTATATATGAATCTCTTTTCATATTTAGTAATAGTTATGTGTTTTAATTTTTTTTCATAATGTGTAGGCACATTTTGATATATATGGATAAAATATGGATCACATTATTGAGGAACACACCTCAATATACTAAGGTTTTGAAAGATTTTTTATATTTTCCAATTTCTAATCAATTTGTTTATGGGAGAATAAGATGTCCATGTCCGAAATATAAATTTAGAAGACGGTTAAAGAGAGATGAAGTTTATGAAAACTTGATATTGAAGTAATTCCCTACTCATTTTTTTTGGATTTTTCATGGAGAATCGAACATTAAAGAAAGGTTATGAACTGATATCAATTCACAGAATGAGCTCCAAACTTCATCAATAATAGAAAATGAAATGAAAAACCTTATAAATGATGAATTCATCATTACAAGACACCGACATCAATATAAAAAAAATAAGAACAACCAGTTGAGGGTGCTACAAATAGAAATGTAAAAAAGTAATGTTTTATTGACTGTAGGACAACCAGATCAAGATTGTAACATATCGTTAGACCGTCCTCTTTATTTTGTGGAGACTAATCTAAGAGAAACATTTATTTGATGATGGAAATGAATATTTTTATAGTGGATGTTTGAAATATTCAAAACTTTTTTTTCTACTGAAGTTGTACCATATCAAAGGCCCATGTGGAATTACAAATAAGGCTATGTCCATGATATTGGAATTGTTTTGTGATGAATTTCCTAAAGAAAGGATACCTTGGACTTTTTATGATATGAGAAAAGCTTTTTACAATCTTGGTCTAAATTATACAAAAATACATGTGTGTCCCCATTATTGTATGCTTTATTGAGGAGAGGATTCAAGCAAAAAGGATTGAAAAAATGTTCTTCTTCTAGATGGAAGTCTATGGGTGATGTTAGAAGTCTGAATCAAAATACTACCATGAAAAAGATGAAAAGGAACACACCTAATAAGGTTTTTTGTTAATTTACATTAAATTGTCTATTGCAAAGATTATTCATGTCATCAAAAACTACCAAACACACGATGTAGCATTCTTTAGATAATAACAATGATGAGTTAATGAAACATAAATGAGATTAACCATCATGGAATACATTTGATTCATTACATCCTTATTTCTCATCTGATCCTAGGAATTTTTTATTGGGATTGGTTTCTAATGGATTCAACCCATTTGGGAATTTGAGTACGAGTTATAGCATTTGGCCAATTTTTTTGATCCCTTACAATCTGCCTTTGTTGATGTGTATGATAGAAAAATATTTAATCATTTCGATGATTATTCCTAGAAAAAATTCCTAGAAATTATATTGATGTATACTTGTAGCCTTTAATTGAAGAATTACATGATTTATGGAGAAATGGTGTTGAGACATATGATACATCTTCTAGAACAATGTTCAAAATGCAAGCTTCTCTAATGTGGACCATTAGTGACTTCCTTGGACTTTGGAATTTATCTCATTAGAACACTTACATGGGTTTGGATTGCCCTATTTGTAAATTTGATTTTGAGCCCAAATGGATACCTCATAGTAGAAAATGGTTCTTCATGTGTAATCAAATATTTCTTGACACATATTATAGATTTCAGATGAAAAAGTAAAAATTCAATGGTTTCATTGATCATAGACCACCTCCAAAGTTGCTAATATGTTCTGAAATATTGGAATAACTTGGAAATATTGAAACCAGAATTTAGGAAGGTGCTTCATTTGAATGATAGTGGGAAACAATTTCGAATTGCATCATCAAGTGAAATCAGAAAGTAACAATGGAAGAAAAAAAATTAAATTCTTCAAAATTTAGTATTGGAAATTTAATTTTTTATGGCATAATATTAATGTGATGCATATTGATAAGAATGCTCGTGATAATTTGATCTTCACATTGCTTAATGATCATGGAAATTAGAAGGATCATCTCAATGCTTGGAAAAACTTACAAGCAATAAACATAAAATGTGATATATCGCCAGATGAGAATGGAAGGTATGATCTAGCAATTTTTCCAATGAAAAATAGGGATAAAGATACATTCATTAGAATTTTAAAACATGTAAAGTTATCTAATGAGTATTCAAGTAACATATCAAGGTTTGTTGGCTTAAAGCATCATAGGTTACTGATGAAGCTCAAATTTTCATATATTTTATACTATAAATCATTTTTTATAATCTCACCATAGTGTTATTGTATGGGTAATTGTCACATTTTTTGGTTTTAGTGTTATTTTGAGCCTAAATGCAAAAATGGACTAATTCTGCAATTTTAACAGATTATTATCATAGGGGTATATTGGTCATTTCACATTAAATATATAGCCAAATTTTATTATTAAATTTTTTTAGAATCCTTATTTAATTTCCGTCATATTTGTCTTCTAGAGCAGGGGCTCAATCGATCATCTAGTAGTCGTAAAAATTCAATGAAGTTGAAAAGTTTCCGGGCGGACAGAATGAGACCCACCACAGTAACAGAAGCATAACTCGGCACACACACCTCCAAATACATTTATTCTAGCTGTAAAAGAAAGAGGATTGAATATGGCGTGTCCATGATGAATTTAAAGTCAAAATACCCTCATTAAGGCATTATGGTAATGCTTACAATATGTGGAAGACGAAACGTCTCACCTGGCAGAAACGGTTCAATTGGATAATAAATTCATAGAATCTCGACATGGCATCCAAAATGGCTCATATTTTGTGGGGAGACTAGCAATTACATGTGGAACAACGTTTATGAAGGAAGAAACACGTAAATCAACGTTTTGGAGGGAAATAATGTCACAGGAAGGTGAAGAATTGAAAATTCAGAGAGTCAAATGGACAAATTAAATGTCTTGGATGGAATCAGTCATAATACCTACATCCGATGGCCAATAAAGCTGAAATTTTGAGATAAAACTAAGGAGATATTATGCAACAACATTTATGAAGACACCAATTAAAAATTAGGTCATTTATTGGAATATTCACGCGGAAGCTTTGTGATTAAATGTTTTGGGTGTGAATTCTTCACCTCTTCTCCCCATAAATATGTATCTTCACCCCTTCTCAAAGCATTGACACTTCTATGTGGCCATTTTCCATTTTTTGTAGTTTATTTCCATTTTAATAGTATAATAAATTTTTAATATATTTTTATCTTCTTCAAATCATTCTCATTTTTTATCTTTTGTTCTTCCACCCCCTTCTTCTCCACCGTGATCTCTTCTACTTGTGATCATGAGTAGCTAACCCGTGGAACATCCCGGGGGATCAATCCAGGTTTAAACCCAAGTCTTTTCACATTCATATTAATTGTTTCTTATTTAATTATAGTTAGTTCGAGGGGGATATTAGTGGGAAATGCGCCTTTGTGTCTCCACTTGCCACCCGAGACTCAACTTTCTCTTTTATAATATTTTCCCTCGATCGTGGAGGTGGATGTGCGGTCTCTCAATGATCGTTGAGAGCACTGCATATTCAAAACCACGTATAAAAGAGGATATTCACACATATGATGGAGTGTGTTTATTAATTAAATTTGAAACTAATAATGAGATGATGAAGGTTTAATCTGGGTGATTCTCTCGGGAATATCTCCTTTCTTTCTAACATCATTCTATTTGCATTCATTCAGTTTGCATTTCATTTCATGTTTAATTTTATTATTTCATTTTCAATTCTCAATATTCATTTCTCAAAATTTTATTATATATTTATATAAGTGAATTAGAAGTAGTGAGTGATTGACCATGACAGCTCCTCAAGAGAACGACCTAGGTCAGCCCCTGTGCTGCACTTAGCTATAAATATTTTTGAGAGCGTGCACGACAACGCTTCGTCAAATTGGCACCGTTGCCGGGGATCCAACTGGTTTTAATTCACTATTTTTATTCACTTTTTGTAAATAATTTTACTTTCATTTAAAAAAAACAACAAAAAAATCATAAATTTCTAAAACTAAAAAAATCTTATTCGTTCATGATGTATTCAAATTATGATTATTATGCATGGACTGACCAATATCAAGTGCAAGAAAATGTTTACAATGAAATTGATGCTCAGTTTCATAGGATTAGCGATAAAGTTCAAAACCTGGAGAGCCAAATAGAATTGATTGTAGAATATGTACGCACATCCCAGGAGTAACCCGAACCTGAGCTGGAACCTGAACCAGAACGAGTGGTGGAAGAGATTTCACCAATCACATTTTATGTTAAAGAACCTGAGGTGGGTGAGAAAGAACTTCTAAAGGAACTAATCACATCATCCCGCACTCAACCATTGCTCGAGGAGGTCCCAGAAGTACACATTCCAACTGATGCAATGATGGGAGGTCAACATTTTTTGGAAGAATCTTGGAATAACTTTGTTGAAGATAACTTGAAACATGATCTTCCCATAATTCATAATGAAACATCAGACACTTTCTACCTCTCTCTTGCTTTGGAAGATAAGGAAGAATATGCACCTGCTGAGATTGAGTTGCCAATGGTCATGCCTGAAGAGATCAATTTCTAAGCTGACTTACATGAAATGGAAGATTTCATTATTGATTCATCATGTTTTAATCTTATTCAAACTGAATTTTTTTCTGACTTCTCCTTTCCTGAAATTTTTGATACAGTACAAATGAAGCAGACCTTGGATGATATGAAAGAGACCACAAAAGTAGTGGTGATCATGGAAGAAGATCTGGAGAAGGTGGTGGTTGAGGGACTACCTCCTCAACAGAAATTTGCATACCATATGGAGGAGGACACCACTGAAGTTAACAGGGAGCATCCATATATTCTATTCCCTCCCACTCTAGATCTTAAATTCTATCTGTATTATTTCTTGGGGGTCATGAACATTATTATATTCTTTGGGGTTCTCCAATCTCAGATTCTACTAATGGACACTGGGAAAAGTCACATATGGTGGTTTATCTCAAAGAAACCACACCCACCTTCTGATTGGGGATAATCCACTACAACTACCTGACTAGGGGAAGTAAAAACCAAGCACCCTCTTGGGGGTCTCAACCAAGCATTATCTCTTTTATTTTCCTTTTCTCATTCTTTTTATTTATTTTTCTTATGTATTTTCATTACTTTCTTGTAGTTTTAATGTGGATTCTTTTAGGAGCTTAACTCAAGGCATCCACCTCTAAAATAATGTTAGGTTTTATCTTTCCTTCCCTTTGATTTTCTACCTTTATATTTATATTTTGTTGAGTTAAAATAAGGGGTAGTTAAATTTAAGTTTAGGGGAGTGTCAACCTGCTTAGTTCTTCTTGTGTGCTTTTCATTTTTTTATGATATTTTTAGGATTTTTGAGCTTTAATGAACATTCTTATCAATTTTCACACATCAATTTATTTTGAAAGAGTTGAAATGATTTTGAAATAATGGATTTTAAATTATTGTTGATGTGAAAACATTTTTCTTGAATTGGATTATCAATAATTTTTATGAGTTTGACTGATTTTTGAAATCCAAGACCATGAAACACTGACTCAAAATATTTTTCCAATCCTGTGAGGTATTCTAAACCACTTTTACATATTCTTCATAATACCCACACTTTCTTGAGGGAAACTTGAATATTGTGTGAGAAACAAAATTTGTGAATAATTCTCTTTCGAAGCTTTGGATTTAATGGAATGTATTTAAAATGATTGAGGCATCTCTTTGGCTAGCCACATTTTATCTTGAGACCCACATTTACATTTATCCTCCGTAAGCCCTTAGATGCCATGAATTTCCTTATAGGTTTTAAGCCACATTACAAGCCAATTTTTCCATACCTACCCACACTTTTAGTATTTTTTCATGGTTATTTCAAGTTTGAGTGTGGGGGAAGGGCCTTTCGTGTGCGTTACTTGTGATGTGTATCATTTATGGGTGGTTTGAGGTGTGTGTCAATACTTTGGGCAGTAGATAACAAGATAATTGGGCATGTGTCGTCATTTCATTGTGCTTTATTTGTTTCATCCATTTCTCCTTCAAAAAAAAAATGGAGATGAGCTTGAATTCATCATTTTACATTCTTTTATGACTCATATCCCTCTCAAAAATCAAGGGAATGAATTTTCATTCATTCATTGTATTTAATTTTCAGCTCATCCTTCATGAAAAAAAAAATAAAAAAAAATTAAATCTGTTCCTTTCTGGAGCTTTGAAAAAAAAGGGGAGAACATAGATGATATAATTCATTATAAGCAGTTATTGGATCATGTAACATGACATAAAAGGGGGTGGTGAAGTTTTTTTCACATTTTCAAGTGGGATTGAGAGAGGTATTACCTGTGTTTTACCTTGATTTAATCATTTATTTTACTTAAAAGTCCAACCTCCTCTTTCTAACCTGGAAGATTTTTCAATCATTTTCCCACCAACCCTAAGCCACAGAATCATTTGAACCTTTAATTAAATCCCTCATGATTAATTTCATTTTCATGTTTCACGTAGTGGAGAAATGGGAATTTTCACAAACCTATGGTGATACATGTGATTTTCAAGTATGAGTATAACTCTATATTGAATTTCTCTTGAGTTAAGATTGACATAAAATTCAATGTGAGGTAGGTTGTGATTGGGCCATGGATTGACTTATAAGGTTGAACAAATTTTAATGATTGAAATGAAAATGATGGAGGTTTGTTTTTCATATATGATACATGATGGAATTCTATTTTGAATAAGATCATTGATATTTTTTTCATTTTTAATTTTTGTGTGGAAATTGATTTGGAAATTTGACGAAGCGTTGTTGTGCACGCTCTCAAAAATATTTATAGCTAAGTGCAACACAGGGACTGACCTAGATCATTCTCTTGAGGAGCTGTCATAGTCAATCACTCACTACTTCTAATTAACTTATATAAATATATAATAAAATTTTTAGAAATGAATATTGATAATTGAAAATGAAATAATAAAATTAAACATGCAATTCAATGCAAACTGAATGAATGAAAACAGAATGATGTTAGAAAGAAAGGAGATATTCCCGAGAGAATCACCCAGATTAAACCTTCATCGTCTCATTATTAGTTTCAAATTTAATTAATAAACACACTCCATCATATGTGTGAATATCCGCTTTTATACGTGGTTGTGAATATGCAGTGCTCTCAACGATCGCTGAGAGACCGCACATCCAGCTCCTCAATCGAGGGAAAATATTATAAAAGAGAAAGTTGAGTCTCGGGTGGCAAGTGGAGACACAGAGGCGCCTTTCCCACTAATATCCCCCTCGAACTAACTCTAATTAAATAAGAAAAAATTAATATGAATGTGAAAAGACGTGGGTTCAAACCTGTATTGATCCCCCGAGATGTTCCAAGGGTTATCTACTCATGATCACAAGTAGAAGAGATCACGGTGGAGAAGAAGGGGGTGGAAGAACAAAAGATAAAAAAATGAGAATGAGATGAAGAAGAGAAAAATATATTAAAAATTAATTATACTATTACAATGGAAATAAACTACAAAACAATGGAAAATGGCCACATAGAAGTGCCAATGCTTTGAGAAGGGGTGAAGATACATATTTATAGGGAGAAGAGGCGAAGAATTCACACCCAAAACATTTAATCAGAAAGCTTCTGCGTGAATATTCAAATAAATGACCTAATTTTTAATTGGTGTATTCATAAATGTTGTTAAATAATATCTCCTTAGTTTTTTCTCAAAATTTAAGCTTTATTGGCCATTGGATGTAGGGGTTATGACCGATTTCATCCAAGACATTTAATATGTCCTTTTGACTCTCCGAATTTTCAATTCTTCACCTTCCTATGACATTATTTCCCTCCAAAACGTCGATTTACGTGTTTCATCATTCATAAAAGTTGTTCAAAATGTAATTGATCGTCTCACCACAAAATATGAGCCATTTTGGATGCCATTTCAAGATTCTATGTATTTATTATCCAATTGAACCGTTTCTGCCAGGTGAGACGTTTCGTCTTCCACATATTGTAAGCATTCCCATAATGCCTTAATGAGGGTATTTTTCCTGTAAATTCATCATGGACATGCCTTATTGAATCCGATTTCTTTTCCATCTGGAATAAATGTATTTGTAGGTGTGTGCACCGAGTTATGCTTCTGTTACGTTGGTGGGTCCCATTCTGTCCGCCCGGAAACGTTTCAACTTCATTGAATTGTTATGACTGCTAGATGATCGATTCAGCCCCTGATCCAGAAGACAAATATGAAGGAAATTAAATATATATTCTAAAAAAATTTTAATCATAAAATTTGGCCATATATTTAATGCGAAATGACCAATATACCCCTATGATAATAATCTGTTAAAATTGAAGAATTAGTCCATTTTTGCATTTAGGTTCAAAATAACACTAAAGCCTAAAAATGTGACAATTACCCATACAATAAAACTATGGTGGGATTATAAACAATGATTTATAGTATAAAATATATGAAAATTTGAGCTTCATTAGTTACATGGATTGAAAAGTCACAATTCACATATTTTTTTATAATAGTTACTTCCATTGGCATTGCGTACATTATTACCTAAAAAGGTTACTCTTGTTGTACTCTAATTCTGCACATTTTTCAGAAAATTATGTGAGAAAACTCTACATCCATTTCTTCTCGACAACCTTCATGAGATATTTTTATTGACACTTTCTGTGATAGAGATGATCTTTCGTCTTTCGGTTTTTAATGTCATGATGCATTTAAATGTGCATTTGGTTGAGGAAGATAAATTATGAGGTCCCATACATTATCTATGGATATATCCAATTGATATGTACTTTATTTATACGATTTTTGTTTTAGTAAAAAATTCTTGCCACTTCATTAATTACATAATTATGTTTTTTTATTTCACATATATCTTGGGCATTTGAAATCTTAAATAAAAAAATAAATCTCAACCTGAAGCCTCTATTTTTGAAATATATTTTATAGAGGAGTGTCTTACCTTTTGTTCTAGATACTTGGATGAGATTGAGATAAGATTCAATTGTGTTAGAAATGTCGACAACACATCAAATAAATATGAAATACATAGGAAATCAAAAATCTTTTGTACTATTGGATGATTAGTTGGGAGGAGCTGAAATGTTACATTGATAGAGATGTAATTATTACAGGCACATAGATATGTGTTTCTAAATATTTAAATTGAAGATTAATTTATTGGAGATTTGAGGATACAAAAAAAGAGATGAATGAGATTACAAACAAAAAATGAGAAAGATATAACAAAATCTGTTAAAAAAGAGCTTGTAGAATGGTTTACATGACGTGTAAGTTCATAAATCTATCAATCAATATAGATATCAGGTTGACACATATATTTTTTAAATATAATAATTTATATTAATTTTTTCAAATCATGAATACTAGTACTCAAGCACAGTTATCATAATATTTGAATTTTATTGCTCGAGGTCCTCTAAAACAAGCTAGAAAATCCGACTCTTACAACATGAATGGATTTGGATTTCATACAGTTGATCGAGAAGAGGGTTTAAAAACACAAAATATATAAATATTTATGTTTTTTTGAGGTGGAATACAATGGAAAGTTTACTGATATTATCAAATTAAACTACCATGTACCTTTTTAGTTGTTTTATTCAAATGCAATTAGGTGGATATTATCAGGGGTGATAAAAGAGATTTTTTTCATTTTAATTATGTGAAATTCTCTCACTTGATGGATGTTGGTGACTGTGAAATACATAATCCGTATATCATATCATCACAATAGAAACTAGTATATCATGTGAAGGAGTTCATGAATGAAGGGTAGAGTTTAGTTGCTTATGTAAAACAAAGAGACTTGTATGATATGGGCGATGAAGTGGAAGATTTGACCTCTAACATCGAATCCCATCAACAACAACAATAAGACCTATTTTTCCATCATGATATTTAAAATACTAGTCTTCCAAGAGTGGATGAAGTAGATTAAGTAAACATGGGGCATGAAACCAACATGATTGAATAGAAAAATGATTTTACATACAGTTATCCATTCATTTATCAACCACTTATGTCATTTGTGCAGTCATTCATCATCATTGTTATATATATGTTTTTTGTTAGTACTGTGAATCTATTATCATTTTTTTCTTCATGATTTTTTCAAAATGTATGTTTTGAACATCATTTTATTTGATTAAATGACAATAATGTCGAGGAAGCGTTATAATCACACTACGGGGTCAAAGTGTTTTTTAGAAGCCGATCGACTCTAGTAATGTTTTCATTTGTTTAAATATTTATTAGAAAAATTTATCTATTTAATATATTAAATTGTTGATTTATATTTGTTTAATGTTGTCACAAAGTTTAGGCCACCAAGCATCCTGAAAAGAAGTGTAGCTGAATGTTTATAAAAAATATGATGCGAGTTTTGTTAATGAGTGTTCCAAAGAATTTGGGGTATGAATTCAATTTTCATTATAATAACTTATTATCAGTTGTCACTATTTCAATATATATTTCTTCTAATACGAATGATATTTTATTTTTAGGTAAAAATTTAAGAACTATGGAATGTCAATCCCATACAGTCCTACTCAGTCTCTCAGGATGACCTAGTTGGAAATGTCCTTGGAAAGGAGCATCCTGGTCGAGTTCACGGGATGGGTTTGGGACCATTAATATCTGAGGTATTTGGTAGGAATATTGGGATTTCAAGTGACGACTAGTGGTGAGAAGGTAAATCAAACAACTTCAAAATCATTTAGTTTACAAAATTTAATTGATTTTATGTTTAAATATAAATATACAACATAGTTTAATTTTCAATATAATTATCTTACAGGTGCCAGTAGAAGGTAGTAGAAATGGAGATGGAGAGGGTGATGAGTAGAGTTCATCATTGGGAAATGATTAGTGGAGAGGGTTTGTTCATATACCAGTGTGTCCAATGTGGGTATTTTTTTTATCGTTTTCTTATATTTTAGATGGGTTTGGGAGAACAGGATTGTATGCTTAATGATGATTTGGAAAGGATGTATTGTGATGATGGGTTGATGTAAGAGACATGTTTTGATAATGAATGGGATTCCCTGTATGATATGATGGTCTCTGTGATGTTTTTATAATTCATGTGATTTTTACTAACCTTATGATTTGATGTTTAATTGTAGGAGTATTCAACTTCAAGTAGTGTATAATGAATCAAGGAAACAGAAATGAAATTACATGGTTTGCGTTTCTTGAATTATTTAGGAATTATTTTATTTTACTTGTACAAGTTGATGACCATATAATGAAACCTAAAATGATATAATAAAAGTTCAGGTTGAATTCCATGAGTTATGAGTCAAAATGTTTGTTAATGTGGAGGGTTATATGACCACTTAGAGTTTATGAAAGGATCTATACTGTGGGTTGGGTAGTTTTATCTATCTTAAAATCAGTGATTTGATTATTATTTTCATTGTAAAATAGTAGTGAATTATTGATACAAATTTCCTAGGGTTTAGTATGCTTTTGATTCTTTGATGGGTTATTAGTAATTCTTTGGTTCCCCTTTATGGAGTGGCCCATATTTTATAGGTATCCCCCATGGAGGTAATATTGCTAGATGTTTTCTTGATTGGAAGAAGTGGTATATAATTTGATCATTTTCTTGAGAGTGTTAGAGGTGTGTTCATCATGTTTAAGAGGTATTTCCCTATAGTGGTTAATCTTTAGAAATTCCTTATTTTGTATTTTTTATAGAGGAATAAAGTCATTTTAAAGGTATCTAATGTAATGGATAATGATTTCTCAAGACTTTATTTTGTGTATTTTGGGTGTTGGGGGTCATGTAAGGAAGTTTGGTGGGAGAGTGCTGGAGAAGGTATTGGTTCTAACTAAAATTTCAATTCAGAAATTTTATCACACCATGAATGACTATGTTTATCCATGGACAATATGGATATGAAATATAATGAGATATTGGGGTGTGAGGATTAGTTCATTGGGTTATAATGTTGTTTTGTTTAGCTAGTGGAAAATTATTTGTGGCATTAGGAGTTCATTTATGGAATGGAGGTTAAGATAGGATTGTTGGGTTCCCTTATGTTTTGGAATATTCAGTCTGTTGCATCATGACCATGGTTATTAAATCAAGATTCATAAGTATGTTATCTTGGTCTTGTGTTAAATATCATCAACCCTGGGGGTTGTGTCATGGTTTTTGTTTGTGGTGAATCATGAATAAGGTAGATAAACATAATATGCAAAATGATTATTGGAATTATATTATGGTGGAATAATGGTAGTCATTACACCAAGACCTTCCTGGTTTATATTGAAATTAAGATAGTTCACTAGGTTGTTTTGGCTGCAGGTTCTGGGGATGAAGAACCTATAGCTTGTTTTTTGTCATTCATGATATAGCAGCAGTTTAATCTTCCACTAGATATTTCTTTCATGGTATTTTAACAGCCACTAAATTATGGTATTTTTTTAGGGAGGCAGTTAAAACTTCTACTAAATATGACAAAATTTGACTTATTGGTAATTTTATCCATATTAGTGGAGGTATTTTTAGTAAAAGGTTCAGACTTTAGTGGAGGTTTAAACCACCTCTAGATTTAAGTTATTTTATTAAAGTTAAAACCACCAATAAAACAAAAAAAAAACGCTATGAAATACACATTCTATGACACTTTCCATAAACTGACACTAAATGGAAGAAACCGCCACATGTTGATCTTCAACACTGATTTTAGTGGCAATTTTCTGAAACCATCGTAGGACCATTTAGCGGTAGTTTAAACCACTACCAGATAAAAAAACCCAACTCTATACAGGCATTTTGTCATAGTGTGGGAAATACATTCATAAAAATTAGTATCTTATAATTAAATTTATGTGTCCTATGATGTTATTTATTTACATTTTGGATGGTTTATGGTGTTTAGGTAGATTTTATTTAAAATTAAAAAAATGATTTTTGGATTTTTGGAAGTGAGGAAAGGTATTATATGATGATAAATTTGTATTTAAATGAAATGTTGAGACAAGTGAATTGTTTTTATATGAAATATTAAAAAATTAATTTCTGTTTAAAAATAGCTAAATGGTTTTATTAATATAACTTAGGGTATTTCAAAATTTATATAAATGATGAATATTTATTAAGGGAAATATGGGATTTTAGGATTTTCATAACATGAGGGCCTATAAAATTTTGAAAGAGGTTCTGAAATGAAATGTTGGTTTTTTAATTGAAATGGGGTAATTTAAAATGTTTTTTTACAATGTGGGTGTATGAGTAAACTAATAAAATGAATATAATTTTAAAATGGGTTTCAAGTGGGACCTCAAGGATTTAAAAAATGAAGTTGGAAGATGATTATAAAAGAGGGATTTTATTCGTTTCATGTTCTGGATCTTTTGATTGAAATTATGGTTTATTTCTTTGAGTTATTATTCTTTATTAATATTTGATTCTTGATAAGGGTGATTTCTTCATTGATTTTTATTGATCAGGGCTTATGTTCTTCCCATGGATTAAATTATACCTCCAAGAAATGTCTGAAGCATTTTTGGGACAATGAAATCATCTCTTGTGGATTTTTAGTTGATTTGGATTTTAAAATCCTTTTTGGGAGGGATTTCTTGGGCCTCATCCAGATTTATTTTAATAGACAGTGATTTGTTGAGGTTTTAATTATGAAATATTAGTGTGAATGGGACTTAATAGGGAGTTTTGGGTTTCTATGGTTACATTGAGACTTGTTTTGGTATCTTTGGGCACATGGAAAGCCTTAGCTGTGTTTCTTGAGTGACTGGGATATATTTTTTAGACACCATAGACTCATTCTATCAGGTATAGTGCTAAAAACACTTTACATAAACATTGTAATTAATACAAATTGATATGTACAAAATAAACATACATAAATTTCAATAATTTAAACATTATATACTACATTAATCACACAATCATTATAGTGAATGGTTTAGTGTCTTTGACGATCAACTACATCATAAAATTATTTTACTATACATGTGAACATTACTTCTTAATAAAAAAACAAGTCCCCTACTAGACTTTTTATAGGTTATAAACATCTTCATAAACTAGGGAATAAAAATAAAAGAATATAGTGAGATCAAATGCTCAGTAAGGGAAAACATATCAATATGTCATGATGGTTCAGATCATAAGAATATGAGAAAACATGATTAGGAAAGAAATATTTTATTAAAATAAATGTGGAATAATAATTTTTGTACATAATTAATGATAAAAGGACATGTTGTAACGCCCTGACCCCAGCTACCCAGAGTCGGTGCATTACTTCATAACATTGGCATGATCACAAAGATCAAGTCTCGAAAGACCGATTAGTTTAGTAGCCTTGGAAACACTAGATACATTCGTAAACGTTACATTACATCATAAAGTGAAAAACTACAATAACAAAGTCTCCATAGTCCACACTCATATCCTCTTCTGACTATCCATGCAGGTCATTCAGAAAATACTTCTTCACATCCTGGAAAATATTAAAACATTGAAAGGGGTGAGCTCAGATGCTCAGTAAGGATAACAATAATGCGGAAGCTTTCATAAATAAACATTAACATTTAAGGCAATGTATAACTAAAACAAAAGCCTTTTAAACATGAACTTCAACATAATATGGAAAAAGTAAAATGAGATAATGCCATTCACTTCTTCACATGGATATTCTACTGGTCTAATAATCACATGAAATAACAATAACCACTTTCATAATGAGGGAATGTATAATGCCAGACATTCTGAAACATTTTGTCAAAGCCTCGGCCAAGACGTCTAAAATGATTAAGGCCTCAGCCAAAACCATAAATCAAGTTGGGAAAGGGACACGGCCAATTCCACGTCTAGTTGTCTCATGAGACCTACCGATGCATCGAGGAGCTATAGCGGGCTCCACTCGTCACTTATTAAGTCCAATACATTCCTCATATGAATAGGTTTAAACATATCATAAACCATAACATAATCGTATCACATAAAACATGCATAAAGGAAACATAACATTTCCACATTTCAATCACAAGATATCAATACAACACATTGATATAATAAAAACACTTTCAAAACCATTTTCAATACGAAAATAAAAGAAAGTTAAAACTTTGTATTTATTTTTCATTACAAAAAATGATGGCTTGTAGAGGAAGCCGAAACTCAAATAATGGTCACGGCGGCGGAGAAGTCATTGTCGCCGCATAAGTATGGAAAGAAAAACATTCCCTTTTTTCGTTTAGAAAAATGCTTCGTATAAAAAGATTCCTTTTGAATAAACGTAAAAGTCAAAGTGGTTTATACACCGTATAAAAGAAAGTTGTGTATAAAACCAAATATGCCTCAATGAAAGGGGATTGAGACGAAGTCCTTAAAAAGATCATTTTTTTAAAGAAAGTACATCTATAATGTGTATTCACTATAAGTACACATAAATAATGTAAAAATACAAGATAGGACATAATAATATCATGACATAATTTGAAAGTAGGAGATTAACCCAAAGAATAGAAATTGGGTTCAGAAGTTCCCTTACCTCGTGTCTGACTTGACTCAACCGTTCTTTAACCTCCTGAATAATAAACTAGAGTTAATATATACCTTATTAAGAACCATTTTCAGTTTCATTATCCTTATTATATCACTTATTACAATGATATGAACATTATGTAATTATTTAAGTTAATAACAGTCGTTTTGTCGATCTTTGGTACTTGAGTCAACAATAAACTTCTTATAATTACAAGTTGTTTATGTGGTAGAATATCCATTATATCCAGAATTATATTCATGATTTAGATGTCATATATATCTTATATATCCAGTATATACATTCATTTATAATATTACATAACATTTAGAGGTAAGAAATGAAATGCACCGTTCATGGAGACGGTAAGCCGTACGTACGCATGAACGCTACTTTCATTTCAATTTCATTTTTAATGGAACGAAATCATAATTATATAAATGTATAATATAATCCCAGTATAATATAGTGTATAATACCATTTACTCCATCCTTTATACATCCCACATATGGAATTAACGATTCAAATTACTTTGAGGGGGCGGTAGTCCGCACTTCCTAAAATGAAATTATCGCGTTTTACCCATAATGGAAATAATAAAGTATGACATAAATGAGAAATACAGAAACATAAGTAAAACATAAACATATTATATATCATATATAAAAATAGTGACATCTTAATGGCCACCTTTGAAGGTGTTATATGAGTGTTGAACAATCATCGTTTCGTGAGGCAGAAATTCGCCATCCACAGAAACCGTATGTTCTTTAACCATTAGATGTAGGTGTGTGTAAGTGTAGCTCTAATCCTTCTTATAACAACATCCTAGTATATTTAGGATACTGGTTTTGTTACAAAAGAAATGAAAAAAAAGAGTTTAGGAGGTTGGAGAAGAAAAATAAAACAAAACAACATTAGAGAAGACATTACCTCAAAATCGGGTAACTCTTATTGATTTGAGACAAAGGATTCCTTGGGTAGAGTTCTTCCCAAAGTGAGGCTTCTAGGAGTAAGAGGGAGAATCTGGGAGAGTATTTGGGCAGAGTTTGTCCGAGAAAAATGGCTTGATGGTGTGAATAAGGTGGGAGAGGTGGGGGCCTTTTATAAGTGGAGAGGAGGGGCACTTTTGGAAATATTGAAATGTTACATTATTACACAATGATTTTCGGATTCTAAAGGTCCCACACTTATATAATTCGTGGATAAGGTGATAAGGGTTCGAAATATACCCATCCAATAGTCTTTGGAAAAGTGTAGGCCTTGTATTTTACATTATCTTTTCATTTTATTAAAATCGTTAAATAATGTGGTCATCGCTACATCATAATGATGTTATAAATAATTTAATTTATTTAATGTCTAAAAATTATAAAAAAAATACTATGATGTAGGAAATCTTTTTATATTTCTAATGAATATTTATAGTCAAAATTTGGACTTGTGTAACCCCACTTAAAAACTGTTTTAGTAAAACAACTCATGTTTGTGTCAATTTAATTTTAACATTAAATAAATATATATTAATGTCATTTTCCAACTAAAGTGGCTCCATGGGGTCCCCAAGTTGACCCATGGGTTGTCTCGGTCGGCCATGACTCATCCAATAGGATTAGGACAAGTTTCAAGCTCATCTCATATTATTAAAACATTATTTTTACCTTAAACTACACTAATTACCTCTAATCGCGATTAAGAACTTAAAAGTTACTATTCACGAAAAAATTATTTTAATCTAATTGAACCACATTTTACATCTTAATGACAACCATGTATGTCGGATTTTTGAAAATCAAATCACAGAAGTGGTAATATTTCATTTAAACGAAAAATCAGTTATTTAACTACCACTTAGTGGTTTCACTATTCATCAAAAATTGAAGTTTTTCAGAACAATGCCAAAATTTCACCCTAAGATATAATTGATATTCCGAATTCAAAAATGATGTCTATTTTAAAAAATTACAAACATATAAGTTGCATTAATTAATTTTATAATTAATTCCCGCTGTCACAACAAATAGCGTGTTTTTAAGAAACAATTTATATCAAAAGATTGGCAATTGTTTATGTCCAATTTCAATGTTAAATTTATTATAATGACCACCATTGGATAAAGTTGTAAAAATATATTCTAATTATACTTTAAAACCACTAAATAGTATAATTTATCACTATAAATTATTTTGATTAAAAAAAGTTGTTTTTAAGTATTTTTCACTATTCATAAAAAATTAGAAGTTCTCAGAAAAATACTAAAAATTCAACAGAGGCTAATTTCGATATTACGAATCCAAAAATGAAGTCCATTTTGAAATATAAAATTTCTATAATTTTAAAAAGTGGTTATTACTATTCATAACGGCTACTTTGATTAGTCGCGGTGTTTTAGAACTCGAAGTTGCGTACAATGAAAGCTATTGCATTATTGAATGAGAAACGTATCGTGGAAGCTCAGGGTGTTACATTCTACCCTCCTTAAATAAATTGCATCCTCGCAATTTGAAATTTTTCTTTGAAAATAAAAGGTTTAAAAGAGAAAATACCTTTGAGGAAAACCCACATCGGAAATAAGATTAATAAAATTTTTCCTTAATAAGAGGGAAAGGGAAATGAAAAAGTCACCACCCAATTATGATATCGATTAGGAGAACATTGGTGGAAATTAGAGACATATAATTGGAGGAAAAATGTAAATATTTGTAGGGAGTGATTGAGGTCATCAATAACAATCAACTGTTAAATTGAGGGCCTCAAAGCCTTCAATATATGTTGATTTAAAATATCATCAGTTCAACAAGACATAAGGTATTAGGATAACACATTTTTTGTTTTAATATCCCTTTACTAAAGTTTAAGAATTAATTTATTCATTGAATAAGAGATAGGTATATATATATTTATGCTTGACAATTAGAGTTTCAACCTTCAACTCATCTTTCACTCAAAAAGATAATAGAACTCAAAAATATTATACTTATCCTAATTGTATAAGGTTCCAAATGTTAACACATACCATTTAGATTAGTAAAATTATTTTGTAATAACCGGGGACTTCCTGTAGGCTAGTGGTAGGAAATAAAGGCCTGTCACACTATGATTGTGGGTTCGATTCCTGCAGCTTTGTTCGACGCGACGAGTTATTACCCACCCTGCAGGTTGTCCTTTTCCTAAAACTATAGTATTATAATATTCCAAAAATAATCTTCAGAAATGATTTAACCTTAAACAATACTATCCATGGTTCAACTTAATCCATTCCAACCTTTATAGTTATCCAAAATACTTCTGTCCAACTCACCGTCCAAATTTTATAAGGAAGGTAAACATAATGAAGATCCTTTTTCCCACATAACAACATGTGAACACCTTCATCATGTATTCTTTTTAAACATACTGAATTACCATGATCCCTTATTCCTTATAGAATACTAGATATACTCCTTCTATCCAAAAATGTATACAAATCATCAATCAGTTTCAAGTAAGTTAAGAATATCCAATATAATTTATCCAAATCAATCACGTCTTATTCCAAAATCACTATCTTGGTATCAGAACCATATTATGGTTTATCTTTCTCTCAACCATATATTTTCCAAAAATTTAACCTACTGTGGAGTCACTTTTCTTGGTTCTACACAATCTCAAGTCCTTGATAAATTAGTACTGCAGTACAATCCTTATATACTCCATAATTATTATAACCAGTACATCATTGATACAACACTCAAATTACAAAATTATTTAATAACAACATAAGAACTCTAATCATTACTCCTAATCTGTGGTAGTATCATAACTTGATTATTATCCAATAACATCATTTGGGGCATACTCTGATGATTTGGACATTGGTTTGCATAGTGTCCCCAATCCTTGCAGAAGAAGCATTGTACATTTGAAACCGTTTTCTTACCCTTGCAGTCATGCACTTTGTGTCCTTTTTCTCTACACTTATAACAAACTCCCGTTCCCTTTAGGAAAGTTCCATGATGTTTCTTCCCACAATTACCACATAATGGAAAATTCTTCTTTCCCCTCATCCCTTTATCCATCATTCTCTCTTCCATCCCTTTCGTCTCTTACTTCGCTTCAAAGCCATAGGACTCAGAGAATTCTTTACTAATCTTATTAACACATGATACTATTTCTTCATATGTTGATAACACATGGGAGACTATTTCCCTTCGAAATGTTGGCTTAATACCATGAAAGATACGATCCTTCTTACTCTTTGGATCATACATATTACTGGAGTTCACATTCCTTCTACTGGGCACCATTTCTATACAATGGCATAAACTAGGTTAGTTTATGAATCAAAATACATAATTCCATACTTGTAAAATACTTAACATAAATTGAACTATTTATGGACATAATCCATTATCATAAAAAGGTTTTATTTGAGGAAGTATATACTCATAACCGTTCATAGTGGTTTGTAAAGAAAATGGGAATTATCCTAAGCATATCCGCCGGGAGTGTCGTAACCAAGAGTGCAGCAAGGCCCGTTGTCGTGCACCAGTTCCCGTTCGAGTCTAGCTAAAAGTGGTGTTTTCGGGTTTTACCCCTAGGTACATCTGTGCCAGAGCCGCCTCTACCTGCTCGTATCCAGACAGGGATGTATTGCTCGGAAAACTCATAAAATCTCTATAATACCAAAATTCTAGGAAGTTCTTCTATACTAATCCTCAAAGTCTATCTTTGGGCTATGTGCTCTAATCAGAGTTTATATAAATCTTGCTTCCAAGGTTAGTAATAAACTACATTTGATACCAACTGTAACGCCCCGACCCCAGCTACCCATAGTCGGTACATTACTTCGTAACATTGGCATGATCACAAAGATCAAGTCTTGAAAGACCGATTAGTTTAGTAGCCTTGGAAACACTAGATACATTCGTAAATGTTACATTACATCATAAAGTGAAAAACTAAAATAACAAAGTCTCCATAGTCCACACTCATATCCTCTTCTGACTATCCCTGCAGGTCATTTATAAAATACTTCTTCACACCCTGGAAAATATTAAAACATTGAAAGGGGTGAGCTCAGATGCTCAGTAAGGATAACAATAATGCGGAAGCTTTCATAAATAAACATTAACATTTAAGGCAATGTATAACTAAAACAAAATCCTTTTAAACATGAACTTCAACATAATATGGCAAAAGTAAAATGAGATAATGCCATTCACTTCTTCACATGGATATTCTACTGGTCGAATAATCACATGAAATAACAATAACCACTTTCATAATGAGGGAATGTATAATGCCAGACATTCTGAAACATTTTGTCAAAGCCTCGGCCAAGACGTCTAAAATGATTAAGGCCTCGGCCAAAACCATAAATCAAGTTGGGAAAGGGCCTTGGCCAATTCCACGTCTAGTTGTCTCATGAGACCTACCGATGCATCGAGGAGCTATAGCGGGCTCCACCCGTCACTTATTAAGTCCAATACATTCCTCATATGAATAGGTTTAAACATATCATAAACCACAACATAATCGTATCACATAAAACATGCATAAAGGAAACATAAAATTTCCACATTTCAATCACAAGATATCAATACAACACATTGATATAATAAAAACGCTTTCAAAACCATTTTCAATACCAAAATAAAAGAAAGTTAAAACTTTGTATTTATTTTTCATTACAAAAAATGATGGCTTGTAGAGGAAGACGAAACTCAAATAATGGTCATGGCGGCAGAGAAGTCATTGTCGCCGCATAAGTATGGAAAGAAAAACATTCCCTTTTGTCGTTTAGCAAAACGCTTCGTATAAAAAGATTTATACACCGTATAAAAGAAAGTTGTGTATAAAACCAAATATGCCTCAATGAAAGGGGATTGAGACAAAGTCCTTAAAAAGATCATTTTTTTTAAATAAAGTACATATATAATGTGTATTCACTATAAGTACACATAAATAATGTAAAAATACAAGATAGGACATAATAATATCATGAAATAATTTGAAATTAGGAGATTAACCCAAAGAATAGAAATTGGGTTAAGAAGTTCCCTTACCTCGTGTCTGACTTGACTCAACCGTTCTTTAACCTCCTGAATAATAAACTAGAGTTAATATATACCTTATTAAGAACCATTTTCAATTTCATTATCCTTATTATATCACTTATTACAATGATATGAACATTATGTAATTATTTAAGTTAATAACAGTCGTTTTGTCGATCTTTTGTACTTGAGTCAACAATAAACTTCTTATAATTACAAGTTGTTTATGTGGTAGAATATCCATTATATCCAGAATTATATTAATGATTTAGATGTCATATATATCTTATATATCCAGTATTTACATTCATTTATAATATTACATAACATTTAGAGGTAAGAAATGAAATGCACCGTTCATGGAGACGGTAAGCCGTACGTACGCATGAACGCTACTTTCATTTCAATTTCATATTTAATGGAACGAAATCATAATGATATAAATGTATAATATAATTCCAGTATAATATAGTGTATAATACCATTTACTCCATCCTTTATACATCCCACATATGGCATTAACGATTCAAATCACTTTGAGGGGGCGGTAGTCCGCACTTCCTAAAATGAAATTATCGCGTTTTACCCATAATGGAAATCATAAAGTATGCCATAAATGATAAATACAGAAGCATAAGTAAAACATAAACATATTATATATCATATATAAAAATAGTGATATCTTAATGGCCACCTTTGAATGTGTTATATGAGTGTTGAACAATCATCGTTTCGTGAGGCAGAAATTCGCCATCCACAGAAACTGTATGTTCTTTAACCATTAGATGTAGGTGTGTGTAAGTGTAGCTAGAATCCTTCTTATAAAAACATCCTAGTATATTTAGGATACTTGTTTTGTTACAAAAGAAATGAATAAAAAGAGTTTATGGGGTTGGAGAAGAAAAATAAAACAAAACAACATTAGAGAAGACATTACCTCAAAATCGGGTAACTCTTTTTGATTTGAGCCAAAGGCTTCATTGGGAAGCGTTATGCCCAAAGTGAGGCTTCTAGGAGTAATAGGGGGAAGTTGGGAGAGTATTGTGGCAGAGGTTGGCCGATCCAAATGGCTTTAAGGTGTGAATAAGGTGGGAGAGGTGGGGGCCTTTTATAAGTGGAGAGGAGGGGCACTTTTGGAAAGATTGAAATGTTACATTATTACACAATGCCTTTCGGATTCTAAA
This sequence comes from Viscum album, assembly GCA_963277665.1. Lineage (NCBI taxonomy): Eukaryota > Viridiplantae > Streptophyta > Magnoliopsida > Santalales > Viscaceae > Viscum > Viscum album. Next base: position 2,015,351,067 of record OY728135.1, read on the forward strand.
GGTCCCACACTTATATAATTCGTGGATAAGGTGATAAGGGTTCTAAATCTACCCATCCAATAGTCTTTGGACAAGTTTAAGCCTTGGATGTTACATTATCTTTTCATTTTATTAAAATCATTAAATAATGAGGTCATCGCTGCATCATAATGATGTTATAAATAATTTAATTTATTTAATGTCTAAAAATTATAAAAAAAATACTATGATGTAGGAAATCTTTTTAGATTTCTAATGAATATTTATAGTCAAAATTTTGACTTTTTTAACCCCACTTAAAAACTGTTTTAGTAAAACAACTCATGTTTGTGTCAATTTAATTTTAACATTAAATAAATATATATTAATGTCATTTTCCAACTAAATTGGCTCCATGGGGTCCCCAAGTTAACCCATGGGTTGTCTTGGTCGGCCATGACTCATCAAATAGGAGTAGGACAAGTGTCAAGCTCATCTCATATTATTAAAACATTATTTTTACCTTAAACTACACTAATTACCTCTAATCGCGATTAAGAACTTAAAAGTTACTATTCACCAAAAAATTATTTTAATCTCATTGAACCACATTTTACTTCTTAATGACAACCATGTGTGTCGGATTTTTGAAAATAAAATCACAGAAGTGGTAATATTTCATTTAAATGAAAAATCAGTTATTTAACTACCACTTAGTGGTTTCACTATTCATCAAAAATTGATGTTTTTCAGAACAATGCCAAAATTTCACCCTAAGCTATAATTGATATTCCGAATTCAAAAGTGATGTCTATTTTACAAAATTACAAACATATAAGTTTCATTAATTAATTTTATAATTAATTCCCGCTGTCACAACAAATAGCGTGTTTTTAAGAAACAATTTATATCAAATGATTGACAATTGTTTATGTCCAATTTCAATGTTAAATTAATTCTAATGACCACCATTGGATAAAATTGTAAAAATATATTCTAATTATACTTTAAAACCACTAAATAGTATAATTTATCACTATAAATTATTTTGATTAAAAAAAGTTGTTTTTAAATATTTTTCACTATTCATAAAAAATTAGAAGTTCTCAGAAAAATACTAAAAATTAAACATAGGCTAATTTCAATATTCCGAATCCAAAAATAAAGTCCATTTTGAAATATCAAATTTCTATAATTTTAAAAAGTGGTTATTACTATTCATAACGGCTACTTTGATTAGTCGTGGTGTTTTAGAACTCGAAGTTGCGTACAATGCAAGCTATTGCATTATTGAATGAGAAACGTATCGTGGAAGCTCGGGGTGTTACACATGTAATATCATATGAAAAAACATAGAACATGAGATAATAAAAATGATCCATGGAACACAGTCATAGCCATATGAAAAATAAATATAACATTCCATTGAAACATAGAATGAAAATGTAATTTGACAAAAACATAAGCACATGGAATAAATATATCATGGAAATATCTAATAAGGTACACCCATTAATTTTTTAGTATATCCAACAAGGCCCAATGTTATGTTTTTTTATAACATCAAATAAAGATCACCCATTAATTTATGATAATATCAATGAAGGACCACCACTTAATTTTTGATCATTTCCAATAATCCCCAAGATACATTATCTCATGATATATAAAACTTCACCCAATGTATTACAATGATTTAATATAACCAAACTATATTAGGGATTTAATACACCCAAATAGTCAAATATATTTATCAAACCCAATCTATCACCATAAATACATAATCATTCTATGAGATATCTATCATTGATCATATAATGAAAACACCTAGAAAAAAATGGGATTCATATAATATCCCAATAGTATAACATAACATGATATCAAATGTAGATTAGTTGAAAAAAATCTATCACCCAAAATTTTTATTTCATATATGAATTTATAAAGTGGTTCATAAACCATAACACCATAAATAGTTAAATATCTTAGAGTTATATATGAAAATTAAATAGAATCTTAAAAGATTCCTTATATTACATTTCTTATCATTAATAAGAAAATAAAAAGTTATACACCACTTTATAAAAGTTGACTTTTAAGAAATACAAAATTCAGAAATTTAAAAATCAATATTTTTAATGAAATTTCAATACTAAAACCTTGAAAAACACATAATATTTTCATGAAGGTGAAGCAAAAACATTTTCAAAAAATTTACTATTAAAAACTAATCTTTAATACTGAATCCTTAAAAAGATAAAAAAGTTTAAAAAAAGTGAAATGAATTTTTTTTCAAAAATTTTACATTAATGAATAATCTTAAATAATAGATCCTTAAAAATACATAAAGATTTTATAAATTTAATTTATAGTGTATGATAATACATTTTATTGTGAAAGGATAAAAGAATATTTAAAATTTGGAAATAAAATTATTGAGACCCATATCCTAAAACTGACAGTAAAACATCCATTTAAAAAGGATATAGAGAAATTTGAAATTCAAATGAAAAAAATACATAATTGGGATTCTAAATAATAAGAAGATAATTATTGTGAAGGGAAAATATGGTCATGGAAGAAAAAAACTATATTTTAGATGATAATATTTATAAAAAAAATCCAATAATTTTATGAAAAATAAAATTTTTATTGAATGAAATTTGAATTAAAAAGTCATTTTTCCTAGATAAAAATAGAATTAAACATATATTAAAATCGTTTTTTGGAATATACCCATCATAGAATACATTAGTTCCTTATAACTCAAAGAAATGGGGTTGATGTAACAAAATCCCTTACAACTTTTGTATCTTCCTAATCAATCCCCTTGAATGTTATTACATAATATGTACTTATAAATTAATTAAATTTCATAAATTAAAAAAATAAAAACACATTTAAAGGTAGTATATAAATCACCCAAAATTTAAAAAGTGGCGAATAAGGAATAAGTCACAAGGAACAAAAATTGAGATAAGAAACCCATTAGAGTATTTGAATGGTTTAAAAAATAGCTTAAAAGATAGAACATGAAATTGAGCTTCAAAAACCATGAATAAAATGTAATTATTGATATTATATTTATAATATATATAAATCACACCATTTAAATGAAATTAGGTGAACAAAATAAAACTTGTATCAACAATTGATATTGATATGAAACACACTTACATTAATTTCTAAATTACATGAATGATATTTAAGCACACATATGAAAAAATTAAATATATTAGTCACCTATTTAATAAACTTATTCATAACTAAACACTTATATAAAATTCATTTACAATCATTCATTATAGATATATTTTTTTATTTATATTGTATTTTTAAAATCAGATGTTATTAGTTTTAATTGTTTGTTTAGTATTAGTTTCGTAATGGAAGTGTATATTATTGTTTATAGGTTCAAATTTCATCATTATGATATCATTTTAAGTAATTTAATAGATGTTTTGTAATGTTTTATAATTTTATAATTTCACCTCTTAATAGGTTTACTTAGAGATATTAGAGATGAAATTGGTGGTGGGATAGTTTCATAATTTTTAAAAAATGGTGGAATATTAATAAAAAATAAACACTAATATAATAGTTCCATAACCATAAACTAATTTTTTTTATTATTAATGTATAATAACACTACTAGTTAATTTTCCATATTCATCCATGATTGATATTTATTTCATTTTTCATATAGGTGTATGAACCAAACCAAACAAGAACATGATATAATTTATGGATGAGTACGGGTGAGAAAGTAATTTTTTGAAAAAAATATCATTATTACATAAGAATAATGAAATTATTTATATTTTTTTAAGTTTATGAATTATAATTTGAGATATTTGTATCCTTAATAATATACTAGATGAAAAATTAATTATGTCACTTTCATAGACATTTTTGTTTTTCAAATTGTAGAGAGGAGGGTTGAAAATGGTTATCTCATAAACATAATTACATTTAATTATAGTTATGATACTAATCTAACCATGTTGATAGATAAGTGTATTTTATGAATATATTTTATAGTGTACAATGTATTGACTTATGTAGCCAACGAGCCTATACCTGAGTGGTAGAGGCTCCAAGTTGGCATCAAAGATACCCATGATCAAATTCAGGTGGGTTGAATTTTTGGGTTACTGTAGTAGGACTGTAGGAGTTACTATATTAGGTACTATTAATTATTGTAGATGTTAACACTATTCATCCTATTTGGGCATTCGGGCCATCGGTTTCGGCCTACGGGTCTCAAGGCTTTTGGGTAACCAAAGGCCTTTGGGCCACATTGCCTTAAGGATGTAAGGGCCTTCAGGAAACCAATGGTCTTCGGGCCACCAATGGCCTTCGGGCCACTGGGATTTTAGGCCACATAAAAGAAAAAAACAACTCAGGTAGACCACACAAGAGCAGACCCAGATGAGGATTCATAGTGAAAAAATATAAACCACCAGAATAGAGCTAACTATATTAGAAGAATGAGAGGGTATGCCAATTACCATCAGGACCAGGCACCATGCATCTCTGCACAAGTCAATGCTAGCCGATCATCCATGTGAAGTGGGGTGCTAGGCACCTTTAAGATGTAGATAATAGAGAGGGTTGTTTCATGTTTTTAATGTCTTGGGAATTTATGGTCATGTATTAGTTCATGTATGGGGACCGTTTCTTGGGCCTAAAAGACATGTAAGGGTTCCCCCTTCAACCCTTAAAAGGGGTATTATCCAAAATAAAAAAAGGAAGGTCGTAGGGCCATTCAGGGTATTGAATTCTATATTTAAATGAATATTATTTCCAATTTGTGAGAGATTTAACATGTTTTATGATGTATGATAGGATTTAATGAATATTTGGACACTGAATAAAAATGGATGGAGATATGAGATAAAATAAACTTTGTGCCATGAGCGAAGAGAAGCAGTGTGACACTAGATTTTTAAGGAAGAAAGAAGAGGGAAAAGATGAAGTTGAATGATTACACGATGAGTAATATAATTACACATCATTCCTTTTTCAAAAGTAATTTTCCACATAGGAAAATATGTGATGATATTTCATGCTTCGAAGAGAAATTACATGTTGGGAGTCCGAGTTACACGATGTTAATGGAGTCAAAGTCCACAAAATATTCACACAGATTCAAAAATCATGGAGCAATCTTTGATCAGGATAACATGATGTGAAATTACATTACACATCGTGTAAGTGTCGAAACACTGAAAATAATAATGATTCCATAGTCAAGGATTTTTTATGTAGAAGCCTATAAATAGATTCCTATACCTCCCTTCCAAAGAACCCAAGGACCATTGGAGGCCAAGTGACAGTAAGGGATGATCACTAGATGACAGAGTGAAAATTTGAGGCACATATTCACCACCATTCTTTGCCACCTTTCCTCTTTGGGTACCCATGATTATCATTATCATCATGCCTAGAATGTTCCATTAGTTTCATTAGTTTGGAGTGATGTGATTGTAGGGGGATGTGGTGCTATGGATTATTGTATTTTATTATTCATTTTTTGGATTGTTGCAACACTATTTATTCAATTCCAGTCTCTTTATTTTTCAATCGCATGACCATTGCTTGTGAATTGCTGATTTCAATTTCTTTGAATCAATTAGTCACCTTAGTTTTTCTATGACCATTATACAATATTGGATGGTTAGGTTTAAATATTGTTTTGGGTCAAGTAATTTTTCATTTTCATTATATAGATGATCACTCCAAAGTTGAAAACATAGGACTAGTACAAGATACCAAGAGCAAGGATTCCTAATGATCTAATTATAACACCAAAACTGAATAAATCTTTAATCAAGTAAATAACGATCACATGAACCCAAAAGAGAAAAAAATAAATAATAAGATTGATTGGGTTGAATATCATGAGATAGGAATTCCAGGATACTAAAACATCGAAACACCTATATTCTTCCATGTCAGAGGGATTCTATAGGGCATGGGAACATGAGGCTTCCCATGTCAATTGTGAGGAATCTTATGATAGAGGCATATCTATAAGGTTATCCTTGGCATCACATGCTTAACACGATGTATTACATGATGTTAATATCTAGCGAAGATTGATCGGACTAATCATTACACTTATTTAGGTGGATCAGATAGAAACACCCCTAAGAGGAAGCACCTGTAATGTTTACCATATGGGTGGATCAGAACGCCCAATGAGGATACACCTAAGAGAAGTGTGTCCCATAAAGGGAAGTTTTCACATCCTGAAGGCTGATATAGGCACCAAGAAGGTGGATCCTAATGAGGGTAACACCAAGGCTTAACATGGACAAGATTAAAACTCAACTAGGATTCCTGTATACCCTATTTAGAATACTCGGATCAAACCCCATGTTGTTGGAGAGGGAATGGTGTGGGGATTACACATGGGATGTTTTCAGTCAGAATAAGATCTCTATTGGTTGAATGGATGTTGATTGTGTGGGGATTACACATGGTTAACATCTTAGATGATGTTAGGAACATCAATGATATATATGGAATGATCCCACCAAGATGTGGAGACTCAGGTATGAATCAGGATGGAAATGGAAGAAACTTTAAAGGAATAGATGGAGTGAATGAGATGGAACTGATGTGAAGATTATGGTATTGGGTTTTAACTTCAAGGAGGTTTCTTATGTATTTCAGTTGGTGGGAAACATAGTTCAGATGGGGGTTTTGAGACACCCTAGGAGGCAACTCATGATAATAGAGCTCATGGATAGGGACCTAAAGTAAGTGGGACATATGTGTTGAGGCCTAATCCTCTTGAGATATAGTGACTCGATGGAAATACCAGAATATGAATGGATGATGGGATTGACCATCAAATAGGATTTATACGTGACATATTTAGAATACAAAGATCAAATTCGACACAGTTTTGGTATCCCATGTTATAGCGACCCATACTTTACATACATTGTTAATAATTCAAAATTGAAGCACACTTATTACATCATATAACAAAACCATGGAAGGACCGTATATGTATAGTGTCTTTAGAAACTGGGAAACATAAACAACTGGTTCATAAAGCATCTACAATGTCTCCCATTTATTTCATCATATCTATTGTCCCTTTTGGCATATCTTACATAATAACCTTCTTCCTGACCTGGGGAAAGAAAACATAAAAAAAGGTGATCTCAAATTCTCAGTAAGGGTAAACAAAAGAAATATCAAGCACATCATATTCATAAGAACATAACATTTTGGAAATCTGACCCTGCAAAAGAGATCCTAATTTCATAACATGGGATAAATCATGGTAGTGAAATGTAATCACAATAATACTAACTTAAAACATGAAGCTTTGTGGCATACACACATAATCATAGAGAATCATTTCTTATTAGTCAAGACTCATTGCCAAGACTATCTTAGTGGACAAATTCCATTTCTGAACCGAGTTCATTCCTCGTTTCAGTCCTGTTTCACTGAACCGGTTTAACCTTCCATTCCATCCATGTCTATCTCATGAGATATAAAATCTTTACCCAATGCATTGGAGGGAGATATAGGTCCCACCCATCTCATAATGATACCATTCTTATCTGTGCCACAAAATCATAAATCATAAATCATAGCATAACCCATGTAATAAAAACAGGAATCTTAAACATCATGCCATCATAACATAATCCATATAAAATGACCTCATAAAAATAATTCCATCATAACATAATCAAATCAAAGTAAAAATAGGGATAGAAACATAACCCTATATTATCTTAGATGGAAAATAATTTTGATAAAACCCTTGAACTCCATTCTTGAGGAAAATATCCTTTCTACTTCAAAAACATTTTTCCTTTCTTAGCATGTCATATAATTTTGAACTAAAAGAATTTGATTAAAAATAAACATGAAAACTTGTAAAGGAAGCTTCTTGGAAATAATGTTTTAAAATTCCATTCAGGCCGTATAAGTTAAAAAAACATTCTTCTCGTACTTTTGTCGGAAAAGTCAAAAAGTACCTCATACGAAAAACGACAAAAGATTCCTTTCACATCATTTACTAGAAACTCACTGAAGGGTAAAATTAGATTTAAATAATTGTAGGTGGATGGAAATAATATTACATATTGAGTAAAAATAGATGTGGATGATAAAATACACCCCAGTAAATTCCATAGTATAAACAATCTCGGATAAAAATGAGATTGTGATATTTCCCTTACCTTAGGTCCGATTTGCTTCGTAAGTGTCCGAAACTCCTGTATAATGATTTAAATAATGTCATTGACTTATTCCAGAATCATACTCATTGTTATGATATCATATATGTTCATATTCTTAGCTTATTATTAGTAATATTTATGTGCTACTTGTTATTCGAGTGTTTATTACTTTTTGTTCTTATGCGTGTTTTGTCGAATAAATTATTATTCTTATTTTTAGGTTATAGATACCTCATTTACAGAATGGTATTAGTGTAATACATATCATATTTATTCACTCAATTCATTTATGTAATCATTATGAAATGAAAATCATGTAGAACGAGTCACATCACATTGTGGAGACGGTATTCCGTACGTACGCACGAGCGATGATATCATTCCCATGATCGTGGAATTGTATTGGAGTGTATGTATACTATTTAAGAATAAATATCACTTTACAATAATCATATATATTCATTATTTAAACTATTATACCCATCCAAGTAAGGTGGTGGTGGAAAATTGATTACACCACGACATGGAGATGGTATTCCGTACGTACGCATGCGCGGTGATTTCATTTTCCGTAGGATGGATAGATGGTGAAATAGGGTTGTTTCATACTTATAATAACATATCAGTATATGAGTGATACTGATGTTATTAATTCATAATGAAACAACTAAATAAGAAGAAGTGGAAGAAGAAATAAAGTTGAAAGAATCGGTAACGGAAATTACCTCTTCTTTGAAGCGCTTCTTGGAGACCTCCTTTTAGGGCACTAAAATTGGTCTCTGAAGAAGAACAGGACCTATAGGATGTTTATAGGGAAGTGGAGAGGAGAAATTGGAAGGGGTTGGACGAGAATTAAGGCTCAAAGTGGTGTGAGGAAGAGAGGGAGGAGGTGCCCTTTTACAAGGGAGGAGAGGGGCACCTTTGGAAAAAATAAAACTATTATTTTATTATAAAGTCATATTCGGTTTTTAATAGCTCTAAATTGATTTATTTCGAATCCAAGGTGGGGATGGGTCTAAATCCTCTCATCCAATACAATTTAGACAAGTTTAGGGTTCTATTTTAACCTTATCATTTAGATTTAACATTAAGTTAAATAATGTTACTTTTACCACGTCTTTTTGTTTTCTTACACTATAAGGTTAATAAACATACCATAACAAGACATAAGAACCCCAAGTTGTTTATTATTAATATATATAACCTTATATAAGTCATTTTTCCGAATGTTAGATTTTTAGGAATAAAATAACAATTAATAATATAATATTTGTTTTAAAAACTATTTTATGTCAATTTTGACACTATTTGGTAATTGATTTTTGTGAAAATCATAACAGAAAGGTTAGTTCTAAAAAAGTTAATTAAATAAATACTAACATGTCATATTAACATATAAAAGTATTTTAATTCATAAAAAGTCTCTAATTACATTTATTTGGGTATTTCTAACATCAATTATGTCAATATTTCATTAATAAGATAATTAGTGTATCATCATTGTGTCATAAATAAATTAACTTATTTATTGTCTAAAAATTGTAAATAAAATACCATTATGTAGGAAATATCCTTAACTTTCTAATGAATATTTATAGTCGAATTTATCTTATGTATAACCCTATATTAAAAATGATTTACTTATTAAACTTTGATTTTAACTATTTTAACCCTTCTTTAAATAAATTAATATTAAATGTTTTAATCTAATCCAAGTTGGCCTAAATGGTCATATTGTATTCCTAAGGTTGTTTTTTGGTCTAATTACACTTATCCAATAAAATTAGGACATGTTTTAGGGTAATAATAATATCATTTTTACCCGTAATTACCCTATTTACTTTTAACCGTGGTAAAAAAGTAAAAAGTTACTATTCACCAAAAAATATTTTAATCTCATTGAACCACATTTTACATACTGACATCAACCATGTCTCTCGAATTTTTTAAATTCCATTCACAAAATCGGTAAAATTATGTTTTATGTAAATTTGAAAATTCTCCTAGGAGGTGGGTAAAATATGGTGAAAAGTTCAATAAAATTTTTATATATCTAAAATTATTATAAAATGACTCAAATGAATTACATTGAACGTATATAAATGTTATTTATCAATTTTGACCTAAAATAAATTTAAATAAAATAAATAATTATTTAAAGAAAAAGTCGGTTTTTAAATAGTAACCCAGTGTTTTCACTATTCATCAAAAATTGAAAGTTTCTAGAAAAATACCAAACTTTCACACTAGGTTAATTTTGATATTACGAATCCAAAAATGAAGTCCATTTTCAAAAATAAAATTTACAAAATTTCCAAAACTGGTTATTACTATTCATAACGGATAGTTTTAATAATATTTTAATAGCATATCGTTGTTTAGTGAAACTCGGTATTGCGTACGATGCAAGCTATCGAGGAAGGTCACAGTTGAGTGTAAAGAAATCCAAGAAAGTGTTGTGTGTAGTGAAAGATTCCTTTGATGATTTATATAACATAAAAACAATATATTTCTCATAAAAGTCTCGGGTGTTACATTCTACCCCCCTTAAACTGAATTTCGCCCTCGAAATTCGTCACTTGTAACAAATAGACGAGGATACCTCTCCCTCATCATATCTTCAAGCTCCCATGTAGCTTATTCTAATTGGTGGTTCCTCCATAAAACTTTCACCAAGAGAGTGGTCTTGTTCCGTAGGACTTTTTCACTACGATCGAGAATCTCTATCGGCTGTTCTTCATAAGAAAGATCTTGTTCCAGCGGTACAACTTCTAAGCTGAGTACATGTGAAGGATCAGGTATGTACTTTCTCAGGAGAGACACATGGAACACATCGTGAACTTGAGAGAGTTTCGGTGGAAGCGCCAATCGGTAAGCTACCTTCCCAACATGATCTAGTATTTCGAAAGGACCAATATACCTAGGGCTCAGCTTTCCCTTCTTTCCAAATCTCATTACTCTCTTCCAAAGAATTATTCCTAAGAACACTTTATCACCCACTTAAAACTCTAAGTCTTTTCTTTGGTTGTCGGCATAACTTTTTTGTCGACTCTGAGCTGCTCTTATGTGTTTTTGAATAGATCGGACCTTTTCTGCCATCTCATCAACAAGATCAGGTCCTAATAGCTTTCTTTCCCCAACTTCATCCCAGCAAGTTCGAGTCCTGCATTTCTTTACATAGAGAGCTTCATAAGGAGCCATCTGAATACTGGAGTGAAAGCTATTATTATAAGAAAATTCCACCGAAGGATGGTATTGATCCCAACCACATTTGAAATCCATAGAACAAGCTTCCAACATATCTTCTAGAGTTTGAATTGTCCTCTCAGAATGACCATCTGTCTGAGGATGATAAGTAGTGCTGAAACTCAACTCTGTATCCAGAGTATGCTGAAGACTTCACCAGAACTTTGAGGTAAACCTTAGATCCCGATCAGATATAATAGAAAGTGATACTCCATACAATCTTACCACTTCCTTTACATATATCCTGGAAAGCTAATCCAGAGAGAAATCCTCTCTAATAGCAATGAAGTGTGCAGACTTTGTAAGACAATCAACTATGACCCAGATAGCATTATTGCCTTTGGATGTTTTAGGAAGTCCTATGACAAAGTCCATAGTGATGTTTTCCCATTTCCATTCGGGTATGGGTAATGGTTGTAGAATCCCCTTAGACTTCTGTCTCTCAGCTTTAACTTGCTGACAAACCAAGCATCGAGAGACATATTCAACAACATCTTTTTTCATGCCATCCCACCAGAAGTACTCTTTCAGGTCCCTATACATCTTCGTACTTCCAGGATGAATAGAGAATGAATAAATATGAGCCTCATCCAGCAGCTCCTTATTTAATTCGAGGATGGGAGGAACACAAACCCGATTCCTGAACTTTATTATCCCATCACAATCAAGGTTGAATTCAGGAACATTTCTCACCTTCTTTTGTAACTCTACATCCTCTTTCTGTGCCTCTTTAATCTTAACATGTATAGATGGCTGAACATTCATTTGAGGAAGATACAATTTTTCCCCTTTCATTATAATTCCAAGATCCATCCTTTGTAAATCCATAAATATTGGATCTTTTGTGATCCTCATCATGGATAAACTGGCATGGTCTTGTCGACTTAATGCATCTGCCACCTTTTTTGCTTTCTCAGGGTGGTAATGAATTGAGAATTCATAATCCTTAATCAACTCCAACCACCTTCTTTGTTGCATATTCAGCTCATTTTGAGTGAAAATATACTTTAAACTTTTATTATCAGTATAAATGTCACACCTTTCTCCATAAAGATAATGCCTCCAAATCTTTAATGCAAGGATTACCGCAGCTAACTCCAAATCATGAGTTGGGTAATTTTTCTCATGTATTTTCAACTGTCGTGAGTCATAAGCTATCACCATATCATTTTTCATAAGAACACACCCCAATCCCTTCTTGGATGCATCACTGTAGATCACAAACCTTTCTCCACTACAAGGCAGTGTGAGCACAGGTGCATTGGATAACCTTCCTTTCAACTCCTTGAAATTATCTTCACATTCCTCTGTCCAAACAAACTTAACTCTTTTCCGAGTCAACCTGGTGAGTGGATTAGATAACCGTGAAAAATCTTTCACAAAACTTCGATAATATCCATCCAAACCAAGAAAACTTCGGATCTCAGTTACTGTTGTTCGTCTCAACCATCTTTCAATAACCACTATTTTTGCTGGATCCACAGATATCCCCTCTTTTGAGATTATGTGACCAACAAATGCAACTTTTTGAAGCCAAAATTCACACTTGGTAAATTTGGCATAAGGATTCTCCTTTCTCAGGGTCTTAAATATAATTCTCAAGTGTTCTTCATGTTCTTCCTTTCTCTTTGAATAGACAAGAATATCGTCTATAAAGACTACCACAAACTAATCAAGATAGTCTCTAAAGACTATATTCATTAGATCCATGATGATAGCAGGGGCATTAGTAAGACCAAATGGCATCACTATAAATTCATAGTGTCCATACCTTGTACGGAAAGCCGTCTTTAGTATATCCTCTCTTTTGACCCTTAATTGATGATACCCTAAACGAAGATCAATCTTGGAAAAGTATAGAGCTCCACGTAGTTGGTCAAATAAGTCAATAATGCGCGGGAGAGGATATTTTTTCTTGATAGTGATCTTGTTTAGTTCTTGATAATCAATGCAGAGTCTCATTGATCCATCATTCTTCTTAACCACCAGAACAGGTGCTCCCCAAGGTGACGCACTAGGGCGTATGAACCCCTTATCAAGATTCTCTTGGAGTTGCTTCTTCAATTCCTGCAACTCAATTGGGGCCATTCTATAAGGTGTATTTGAAATAGGTAAAGCACCCGGTACGAGTTCTATTGAAAACTCAACTTCACGATTTGGTGGAAGACCTGAAAATTACTTCAGAAAGACATCATCAAACTCACGTACAATGGAAATATTCTTAATCGTGAGTTTATCAGCAACCATTTGAGATAAATAACCTTCATTTAGTGGAATCAAGACCCATAAGATGGAAGAAATTTCCATTGGAAGGTTATGTTCATCCTTTCATCGATAGACGATCAAAGATTGATCTGGAATATGAAATGTGACTTCCCTTCTTTGGAAATTGATATGAGATCCATATAGAGAAATCCAATCCATGCCAAGAATCACATTAAATTCCACTATAGGGAGGATCACAAGATTTTTAGGAATCACTTTCCCACAAACTTCAATCGGAGAATAATTATAAACTTTTGATGTGACTGTTGTGCCATTAGGGTATGTCACAACTAACTCAACATCTAATTATTGAGGTAATACAGTGATACCCTTGGAAAATTATTCAGAAATAAAGGAGTGGGTGGATCCAGAATCAAATAAAACATTTACTACTTTAGAGTGGATGGTAAGTGTACCTTTCACCACTTCATTATCGTACTCCACATCGCTGATAGAAATTGCATGTGACTTTCCTTTGTCTTTATCCTTAAGAGTTTTTTGACGTCGATCATGATAAAAAACCCTTGGATTAGGGCATTGATAGGAATAATGCCCCATTTCCTTGCACTTGTAACATTGAAGTGTAGGAGGTGCACTCTGTGTAGCCTTTTCATTATTCGCATCACTAGACATCTTATTCCCATCATTGTGGCATTCAAATGCCCGATGACCTTCCTTTCCACATTTGAAACATTTACTTGTCCCTTTAAGACAACTCCCTCCATGTTTCTTTCCACACTTTGAGCATAAGGGAAAACTCATCTTCTTTTCAGTGTGCTCTTTAGATTTTCCTTTGAATTCCATTTTCCTCTTCTTATCAAACCCATATGACTGATGGGTTACTCCAATCTCCATCTCAACTTTGATAGCACATTGAACGATTTCCTCATAGCTATTGATGTCCCTTATGGCTAATGCCCTTTGAAGACTTGGTTTTAAGCCACTAAAGAATCGATCAATATCACTCTTAGGTTGGATAATAATACTAGAAGCGTACCTTGCAAGTCTTGTAGAATTTTCTTCATAGGTACCAACAGATTCATCATCCTTTTGCTTTAGTTCAAGAAACTCCTTCTCCATCTTTGTTCAGAGAATACGAGGGAAGTACTTATTGAAAAATAAGTTCTTGAACTCGTCCCATTCCATGGACTCAATTTCATCTCTTGGCTTCATATTCTTGATAAGATTCCACCATTGATCAGCATCACCTTCCAAACGATACACTGCTAAGATGAATTTATCATGTTCAAAAAATTGAAGAACTGAAAATATCTTTTCAGTAGTACTGATCCATTGTTCAACAACTAATGGATCAGTAGACCCACTGAATGAAGGTGGATGCTGTCTCATGAAGGATTCAACAGAATATTTCTCCTTCCTTTGCTCATTTGGAAGTCCTGCATGATTCATAGCATGAGAAAGTTGTGTGATCATGGCTACAAGATTTTGCATTCCATCTCCCATAACGTTTGGTTTCTCAGGTGGATAATCATTGCATTTCCCATCGCATTCCACATTAACACGGTTCCTTCGGGTTCCAACCATTGACTAAAACCAAGAAGAATAGTGTGAGTAACACTAATTATAATAGGAAAACCACATAATCAAGAATAAAATTTCACACTGAAGGTATTATCCTATGTTATTCATGGTCGTTTCTAAAACACTAAGATTGTGTTCTATGCTTAGACTTATCCTTAGGATTCTTACTAAGGCTTTCACATCCTAGTTTCCAAAGGTTGACTATACCTTTCCTCTGATACCAACTATAGCGACCCATACTTTACATACATTGTTAATACTTCAAAATTTAAGCACACTTATTACAACATATAACAAAACCATGGAAGGACCGTATAGGTATAATGTCTTTAGAAACTAGGAAACATAAACAACTGGTTCATAAAGCATCTACACTGTCTCCCATTTATTTCATCATATCTATAGTCCCTTTTGGCATATCTTACTTAATAACCTTATTCCTGACCTGGGGAAAGAAAACATACAAAAGGGTGAGCTCAAATGCTCAGTAAGGGTAAAAAAAAGAAATATCAATCACATCATATTCATAAGAGCATAAAATTTTGGAAATCTTACCCTGCAAAAGAGATCATAATTTCATAACATGGGACAAATCATGGTAGTGAAATGTAATCACAATAATCATAACTTAAAACATGAAGCTTTTTGGCATACACACATAATCATAGATAATCATTTTTTATCAGTCAAGACCCATTTCCAAGACTATCTTAATGGACAAAGTCCATTTCTGAACCGAGTTCATTCCTCGTTTCAGTTATGTTTCACTGAACCGGTTTAACCTTCCATTCCAGCCATGTCTATCTCATGAGATATATAATCTTTACCCAATGCATTGGAGGGAGATATAGGTCCCACCCATCTCATAATGATACCATTCTTATGTGTTCCACAAAATCACAAATCATACATCATAGCATAACCCATGTAATAAAAATGGGAATCTTAAACATCATGCCATCATAACATAATCCATATAAAAGGACATAATAAAAATAATTCCATCATAACATAATAAAATAAATGTAAAAATAGAGATAGAAACATAACCCTATATTATCATAGATGGAAAAAATTTTAATAAAATGCTTGAACTCCATTTTTGAGGAAAATATCCTTTCTACTTCAAAAACATTTTTCCTTTCTTAGCAAGTCATATAATTTTGAACTAAAAGAAGTTGATTAAAAATAAACTTGAAAACTTGTAAAGTAGCTTCTTGGAAATAATGTTTTAAAATTCCATTCAGGCCGTATAAGTTAAAAAAAACATTCTTCTCGTACTTTTGTCGGAAAAGTCAAAAAGTACCTCGCACGAAAAACGACAAAAGATTCCTTTCATATCTTTTACTAAAAACTCACAGAAGGGTAAAATTGGATTTATAAAATTGTAGGTGGATGGAAATAATATTACATATTGAGGAAACATGGATGTGGATGATAAAATACACCCCAGTAAATTCCAAAGTATAAACAATCTCGGATAAAAATGAGATTGTGATATTTCCCTTACCTTAGGTCCGATTTTCTTCGTAAGTGTCCGAACCTCCTGTATAATGATTTAAATAATGTCATTGACTTATTCCAGAATCATACCCATTGTTATGATATCATATATGGGCATATTATTAGCTTATTATTAGTAATATTTCATTGCTACTTGTTATTCAGGTGTTTATTACTTTTTTTTCTTATGCGTGTTTTGTCGAATAAATTCTTATTCTTATTTTTAGGTTATAGATACCTCATTTACAGAATAGTATTACTGTAATATATATCATATTTATTCACTCAATATTTCATTAATAAGATAATTACTGCATCATCATTTTGTCATAAATAAATTAAATTATTTATTGTCTAAAAATTACAAATAAAATACCATTATGTAGTAACTCTTTTTAGATTTCTAATAAATATTTATAGTCGAATTTATCTTATGTATAACCCTATATTAAAAATTATTTACTTATTAAATTTTGATTTTAACTATTTTAACCCTTCTTTAAATACATTTATATTAAATGTCCTAATCTAATCCAAGTGGGCCTAAATGGTCATATTTTATTCCTAAGGTTTTTTTTGGTCGAATTACACTTATAAAATAGAATTTGGACATGTGTTAGGGTAATAATAATATCATTTTTACCCGTAATTACCATATTTACTTTTAACCATGGTAAAAAAAAGTAAAACGTTACTATTCACCAAAAATTATTTTCATCTCATTGAACCACATTTTATTTACTAACATCAACTGTGTCTCTCGGATTTTTGAAATTCCATTCACAAAAGTGGTAAAATTAAGTTTTATGTAAATTTGCAAATTCTCTTAGGAGCTGGGTAAAAGACGGTGAAAAGTTCAATAAATTTTTTATATATCTAAAATTATTATAAAATGACTCCAATGAAGTACATTGAACTTATATAGGTGTTATGTATCAATTTAGACCTAAACGAAATTTAAATAAAATAAATAATTATTTAAATAAAAAGTCAGTTTTTAAATAGTAACCTAGTGTTTTCACTATTCATCAAAAATTGAAAGTTTTCAGAAAAATACCAAAATTTCACCCTAGGATAATTTTGATATTACGAATCCAAAAATGAAGTCCATTTTGAAAAATAAAATTTACAAAATTTCAAAAACTGGTTATTATTATTCATAACTGCTAGTTTTAATAATATTTTAACAGTATATCATTGTTTAGTGAAACTTGGTATTGCGTACGACGTAAGATATCGAGGAAGGTCACAATTGCGTGTAAAACAATCCAAGCAGGTGTTGTGTGTAGTGAAATATTTTTTTGATGATTTATATAACATAAAAACAAAATATTTCTAATAAAAGTCTCAGGTGTTACATTCTACCCCCCTTAAAATGAATTTCGTCCTCAAAATTCTTCACTTGTGACAAACTAATGAGGATACCTCTCCCTCATCATATCCTCAAGCTCCCATGTAGATTATTCTAATTGGTGGTTCCTCCATAAAACTTTCACCAAGCGAGTGGTCTTGTTCCGTAGGACTTTTTCACTACGATCGAGATTCTCTATCGGCTGTTCTTCATAAGAAAGATCTTGTTCCAGTGGTACAACTTTTGAGCTGAGTACATGTGAAGGATCAGGTATATACTTTCTCAGGAGAGATACATGGAACACATCGTGAACTTGAGAGAGATTCGGTGGAAGCGCCAATCGGTAAGCTACCTTCCCAACATGATCCAGTATTTCGAAAGGACCGATATACCTAGGGCTCAGCTTTCCCTTCTTTGCAAATCTCATTACTCTCTTCCAAGTAATTATTCCTAATAACACTTTATCACCCACTTCAAACACTAAGTCTTTTCTTCGGTTGTTGGCATAACTTTTTTGTCGACTCTGAGCTGCTCTTATGTGTTGTTGAATTGACCAGACCATTTCTGCCATCTCATCAACAAGATCAGGTCCTAATAGCTTTCTTTCCCCAACTTCATCCCAGCAAGTTGGAGTCCTGCATTTCTTTCCATAGAGAGCTTCATAAGGAGCCATCTGAATACTGGAGTGAAAGCTATTATTATAAGAAAATTCCACCAAAGGTAGGTGTTGATCCCAACCACCTTTGAAATCTATAGAGCAAGCTCTCAACATATCTTCTAGAGTTTGAATTGTCCTCTCAGACTGATCGTCTGTCTGAGGATGATAAGCAGTGCTGAAACTCAACTATGTATCCAGAGTATGCTAAAGACTTAGCTTGAACATTGAGGTAAACCTCAGATCCCGATCAGATATAATAGAAAGTGATACTCCATGAAATATTACCACTTCCTTTACATATATCCTGGCAAGATGATCCAGAGAGAAATACTCTCTAATAGCAATGAAGTATGCAGACTTTGTAAGACGATCAACTATGACCCAGATAGCATTATTGCCTTTGGATGTTTTAGGAAGTCCTGTGACAATTCCATAGTGATGTTTTCCCATTTCCATTCGGGTATGGGTAATGGTTGTAACATCCCCTTAGACTTCTGTCTCTATGCTTTAACTTGCTGACAAACCATGCATCGAGAGACATATTCAGCAACATCCCTTTTCATGCCATCCCAACAGAAGCACTCTTTCAGGTCCCTATACATCTTCGTGCTTCTAGGATGAATAGAGAATGAAGAACTATGAGCCTCATCCTTAAGCTCCTTCTTTAATTTGGGGATGGGAGGAACACTAACCCGATTCCTGAACTTTATTATCCCATCATAATCAAGGTTGAATTCAGGAACATTTCTCACCTTCTTTTGTATCTCTACATCCTCTTTCCGTGCCTATTTAATCTTAACATGTATATATGGTTGAAGATTAATTTGAGAAAGATACGATTTTCCCCTTTCATTATAATTCCAAGGTCCATCCTTTGTAAATCCATAAATATTGGATCTTTTGTGATCCTCATCATGGATAAACTGGCATGGTCTTGTCGACTTAATGCATCTTCCACCTTGTTTTCTTTCCCAGGGTGAAAAGGAGTTGAGCAGTCATAATCCTTAATCAGCTCCAACCATCTTCTTTGGCGCATATTAAGCTCCTTTTGCGTGAAAATATACTTTAAACTTTTATGATTAGTATAAATTTCACACCTTTCTCCATAAAGATAATGTTTCCAAATCTTTAATGCAAAGATTACCGTAGCTAACTCCAAATCATGAGTTGGGTAATTTTTCTCATGGATTTTCTACTGTCGTGAGGAATAAGCTATCACCATATCATTTTTCATAACCCCAATCCCTTCTTGGAGTTATCACTGTAGATCACAAACCCTTCTCTACTACAAGGCAGTGTGAGCACAGGTGCACTGGATAAACATCTTTTCAACTACTTGAAATTCTCTTCACATTCCTCCGTCCAAACAAACTTATCTCCTTTCCGAGTCAACCTGGTGAGTGGATTAGATAATCGTGAAAAATCTTTCACAAAAGGTCGATAATATCCAGCCAAACCAAGAAAAATTCGGATCTCGGTTATTGTTGTTGGTCTCGACCATCTTTCAATAACCTCTGTTTTTGCTGGATCCACAGATATCCCCTCTTTTGGGATTATGTGACCCAAAAATGAAACTTTTTGAATCCAAAATTTACACTTGGTAAATTTGGCATAAATCTTCTCCTTTCTCAGGGTCATCAATATAATTCTCAAGTGTTCTTCATGTTCTTCCTTGGTCTTTGAATAGACAAGAATATCATCTATAAAGACTACCACCAACTGATCAAGATAGTCTCTAAAGACTCTATTCATTAGATCCATGAAGATAAAATGGGCATTAGTAAGACCAAATGGCATCACTATAAATTCATAGTGTCCATACCTTGTACGGAAATCCGTCTTTGGTATAACCTCTCTTTTGACCCTTAATTTATGATACCCTGAATGAAGATCAATCTTGAAAAATTATTTAGATCCACGTAGTTGGTCAAATAAGTCATCAATGCATGGGAGAGGATATTAATTCTTGATAGTGATCTTGTTAAGTTCTCGATAATCAATGCAGAGTCTCATTGATCCATCTTTCTTCTTAACAACCAGAACAGGTGCTCCCCAAGGTGACGCACTAGGGCGTATGAACCCCTTATCACGATTCTCTTGGAGTTTCTTCTTCAATTCCTGCAAATCAATTGGGGCCATTCTATAAGGTGTCTTTGAAATAAGTAAAGCACCCGGTACAAGTTCTATTGAAAACTCAACTTCACGATTTGGTGGAAGACCCGAAAATTCCTCTGGAAAGACATCATCAAACTCTTGTACAATGGGTATATTCTTAATCGTGAGTTTCTCACCAAGCATTTGAGATATATAACCTTCATTTAGTGGAATCAAGACCCATAAGATGGAAGGAATTTCCACTGGAAGGTTATGTTCATCCATGCATCGATAGACAATCAAAGATTGATCTGGAATATGAAATGTGACTTCCCTTCTTTGTAAATTGATATGAGCTCCATATAGAGAAAGACAATACATGCCAAGAATCAAATCAAATTCCACTGTAGGGAGGATCACAAGATTTGCAGGAAGCACTTTCCCACAAACTTAAATCGGAGAGGTATAAACTTTTGATGCGACTGTTGTGCCATTAGGGGTTGTCACAGCTAACTCAACATCTAATTGTTGAGGTAATATGGTGATACCCTTATAAAATTCTTCAGAAATAAAGGAGTGGGTGGATCCAGAATCAAATAAAACATTTTCTACTTTAGAGTGGATGGTAAGTGTACCTTTCACCACTTCGTTATCATACTCCACATCGCTGATATAAATTGCATGTGACTTTCCTTTCTCTTTAGCCTTAAGAGTTTGTTTACGTAGATTATCATAAAAAACCCTTGGATTAGGGCATTAATTGGCATAATGCCCCATTTCCTTGAACTTGTAACATTAAAGTGTAGGAGGTGCACTCTGTGTAGCCTTTTCATTTTTCGCATCACTAGACATCTTCTTCCCATCATTGCAGCATTCAAATGCCCGATGACCTTCCTTTCCACATTTGAAACATTTACTTTTCCCTTTAAGAAAAATCCCTCCATGTTTCTTTCCACACATTGAGAATAAGGGAAAACACATCTTTTTTTTCAGTGTGCTCTTTAGATTTTCCTTTGAATTCCATTTTCCTCTTATTATCAAACCCATATGACTGATGGGTTACTCCAATCTCCATCTCAACTTTGAGAGCACATTGAACTATTTCCTCATAGCTATTGAAGTCCCTTATGGCTAACGCCCTTCGAAGACTTGGTTTTAAGCCACTAAAGAATCGATCGATCTTACTCTCAGGTTGGATAATAATACCAGAAGCGTACCTTGCAAGTCTTGTAAAATTTACTTCATAGGTACCAACAGATTCATCAGCCTTTTTCTTTAGTTCAAGAAACTCCTTCTCCATCTTTTCTCGGAGAATACGAGGTACATACTTATTGAAAAATAAGTTCTTGAACTCGTCGCATTCCGTGGACTCTATTTTATCTCTTCGCCTCGTATTCTTGATAAGATTCCACCATTGATCAGCATCACCTTCCAAATGATACACTACTAAGATGACTTTATCATGTCCAGAACATTGAATAACTAAAAATATATTTTCTGTAGTACTGATCCTTTGTTCAGTAACTAATGAATCAGTGGACCCGCTGAATGAAGGTGGATGCTGTCTCATGAAGGATTCAACAGAATGTTGCTCCCTCCTTTGCTCGTTTGGAAGTCCTGTATGATTCATAGCTTAAGAAAGTTGTGTGAGCATGGCTACAAGATTTTTCATTCCACATCCCATAACGTTTGGTTTCTTAGGGGGATAATCATTGCATTTCCTGTCACATTCCACATTAACACGGTTCCTTCGGGTTCCAACCATTGACTAAAACCAAGAATAATAGTGTGAGAAACACTAATTATAATAGGAAAACCACATAATCAAGAATAAAATTTCACACTTAAGGTATTATCCTAGGTTATTCATGACTGTTTCTAAAACACTAAGATTGTGTTCTATGCTTAGACTTATCCTTAGGATTCTTACTAAGGCTTTCACATCCTAGTTTCGAAAGGTTGACTATACCTTTCCTCTGATACCAACTATAATGACCCATACTTTACATACATTGTTAATAATTCAAAATTGAAGCACACTTATTACAACATATAACAAATCCATGGAAGGACCGTATAAGTATAGTGTCTTTAGAAACTGGGAAACATCAACAACTGGTTCATAAAGCATCTACATTGTCTCCCATTTATTTCATCATATCTATAGTCCCTTTTGGCATTACTTACTTAATAACCTTCTTCCTGACCTGGGGAAAGGAAACATACAAAAGGGTGAGCTCAAATGCTCCGTAAGGGTAAAAAAAAAAGAAATATCAATCACATCATATTCATAAGAACATAACATTTTGGAAATCTCACCCTGGAAAAGAGATCATAATTTCATAACATGGGATAAATCATGGTAGTGAAATGTAATCACAATAATCATAACATAAAACATGAAGCTTTGTGGAACACACACATAATCATAGAGAATCATTTCTTATTAGTCAAGACTCATTGCCAAGACTATCTTAGTGGACAAATTCCATTTCTAAACCGAGTTTATTCCTCGTTTCAGTCCTGTTTCACTGAACCGGTTTAACCTACCGTTCTAGCCATGTCTATCTCATGAGATATAAAATCTTTACCCAATTCATTTTAGGGAGATATAGGTCTCACCTATCTCATAATGATACCATTCTTATGTGTGCCACAAAATCATATATCATACATCATAGCATAACCCATGTAATAAAAATGGGAATCTTAAACATCATGCCATCATAACATAATCCATATAAAAGGACATCATAAAAATAATTCCATAATAACATAATCAAATCAATGTAAAAATAGGGATATAAACATAACCCTATATTATCTTAGATGGAAAATAATTTTGATAAAACGCTTGAACTCCATTGTTGAGGAAAATATCCTTTCTACTTCAATTTTTTTTTCCTTTCTTAGCATGTCATATAATTTTGAACTAAAAGAAGTTGATTAAAAATAAACTTGAAAACTTTTAAAGGAAGATTCTTGGAAATAATGTTTTAAAATTCCATTCAGTCCGTATAAGTTAAAAAAACATTCTTCTCATACTTTTGTCGGAAAAGTCAAAAAGTACCTCGTACGAAAAACGACAAAAGATTCCTTTCATATATTTTACTTAAAACTCACCAAAGGGTAAAATTTGATTTAAACAATTTTATGTGGATGGAAATAATATTAAATATTGAGGAAACATTTATGTGGATGATAAAATACACCCAGTAAATTCCAAAGTATAAACAATCTCGGATAAAAATCAGATTGTGATATTTCCCTTACCTTATGTCCGATTTGCTTCGTAAGTGTCCGAACCTCCTATATAATGATTTAAATAATTTCATTGACTTATTCCAGAACCATACTCATTGTTATGATATCATATATGGTCATATTCTTAGCTTATTATTAGTAATATTTCATTGCTACTTGTTATTCGGGTGTTTATTACTTTTTGTTCTTATGCGTGTTTTGTCGAATAAATTCTTATTCTTATTTTTAGGTTATAGATAACTCATTTACAGAATGGTATTAGTGTAATATATATCATATTTATTCACTCAATTCATTTATGTAATCATTATGCAATGAAAATCATGTAGAACGAGTCGCATCACATCGTGGAGACGGTATTCCGTACGTACGCACGAGCGATGATATCGTTCCCATGATCATGAAATTGTATTGGAGTGTATGTATACTATTTAAGAATAAATATTACTTTAAAATAATCATATATATTAATTATTTACACCATTATACTCATACAGGTAAGGTGGTGGTGGAAAATAGATTACACCACGGCGTGGAGATGGTATTCCGTACGTACGCACGCGCGATGATTTCATTTTCCGTAGGATGGATAGATGGTGAAATAGGGTTGTTTAATACTTATAATAACATATAAGTATATTAGTGATACTGATGTTATTAATTCATAATTAAACAACTAAATAAGAATAAGTGGAAGAAGAAATAACTTGAAAGAATCGGTAACGGACATTACCTCTTTTTTGAAGCGCGTCATTGAGACCTCCTTTTAGGGCACTAAAATTGGTCTTTGAAGAAGACCAGGACGCCTAGTATGTTTTTAGGGAATTGGAGAGGACAAATTGGTAGGGTTTGGCCGAGCTTGAAGGTTAAAAGTGGTGTGAGGAAGAGAGTGAGGAGGTGCCCTTTTATAAGGGAGGAGAGGGGCACCTTTGGAAAAACTAAAAGTATTATTTTATTATAAAGTCATATTCAGTTTTTAATAGCTCCAAATTGATTTATTTCTAAGCTAAGGTGGTTATGGGTCTAAAGAATCTCATCAAATATATTTTAGACAAGTTTAGGGTTCTATTTTAACCTTAACATTTAGATTTAACTTTAAGTTAAATAATTTTACTTTTACCGTGTATTTTTGTTTTCTTACACTATAAGGTTAATAAACATACCATAACAAGCCAAAAGAACCCCAAGTTGTTTATTATTAATATATATAACCTTATCTAAGTCACTGGGCCGAGGCTTAGATTTTTAGGAATAAAATAACAATTAGTAATATAATATTTGTTTTAAAAATAATTTTATGTCAATTTTGACACTATTTGGTAATTGATTTTTGTGAAAATAATAACAGAAATATTAGTTCAAAAAAAGTTAATTAAATCAATACTAAAATGTCATATTAACATATAAAATTATTTTAATTCATAAAAAGTCTCAAATTACATTTATTTGGGTATTTCTAACATTAATTATGTCAATATTTCATTAATAAGATAATTACTGCATCATCATTGTGTCATTAATAAATTAACTTATTTATTGTCTAAAAATTAAAAATAAAATACCATTATGTAGTAAATATCTTTAGATTTCTGATGAATATTTATAGTCGAATTTATTGTCACGACCCGACCTCGGGGCCCGTGCCGTGACTACCCCAAGCCCGCCTTCCATAGGCCAGGGGCTGGCGACTAGCACCAAGGCGTAAAATCCCGGTAAACAGGGAAGGCATTGCCTTTATAAGTAACAACCACCACAGAGTCAGCAAGCGGAAAGTAACTACAAAGTGCAGAAAAGTAAAGGGGGCCGGAATACAAGCCCAACTGAAAGTACAACTGAAAAGGTAAAGAACAACAACTGAAGAAAAGACGGCGGCCTCGTGTCGTCCACTGGCAATCCCACCTGAAGGGTGGGTACAGATAGCCTCCAGGCTCCTCGGGTCCCACGTCCGCTCCGAGCACGTCCCGCCCAGTGGTCCGCCTCCAGGTACCGTCCTGCTCCACGCCCCAACCGAGATCAGCGCTGTCCGTCGTCTGCATCCAACACAACAAAGTGCGGGCAAAGCCCGTGCAGGGGTGAGTATAAACTACTCAGTAAGGACCCCGAGACCCCCGAAGGTCTCCCGAAATCCACAAAGGATATAGCACAAAATAAAGGGGCAACCACGAAGAAACAACTGACTCGACTTAGGTATATGCCCATACATATACCTAAGTCCCCATTTCTAGCTCTGCTCTCGAGCTCAAGGTCAACTCGACCCACACAGGAAAGCAAGACTCAAATCCACCAGGGAGAGTAAATAGTAAATCCACATAGGATAGTTCAACACAATCCACAAAGGAGAGTAACATAAGATTCAGCTCAACCAGGTATACTTTTTCAGATGACGACAAGATGATCACCGAACCATCTAAGTCGTCGGACCCACGAAGGATCAATAGGTACTAACCTCGGCAATGACCCACACAGGATCGGGCCCACACAGGACCTATAGCAATGGCTCACACAGAACCGTAAGGTGATGACCCACACAGGATCGGGCCCACACAGGACCTGTAGTCAAGGCTCACACAGAACCGTAAGGTGATGACCCACACAGGATCGGGCCCACACAGGACCTGTAGCACTGATCCACGTAGGATCGCTGAGTGCAGTAGTCGACGCAGTCCACTGAGGATCTCTGCACAGTCATCGCCGCAGTCCACGAAGGATCTATGCTCTGTCGTCGTCGCAGTCCACGGAGGATCTCTGCTCTGTCGTCGAAGTCACAGCCAGCGCTAGGGTTCCCGCACACAGCGAGCTCGTTTAGGAGGGTCCGCTCCACGAGCCGAGAGGCTGATACATCAACTGACACGTAGTCCGAAGTTGATGTATCCAAAAGTTCCGTATCGACAACAGGATCTCAACGCAACAGACGTCGCGTCAATCGGACGCCCGGTCTGAGAGTTATTGGCATTTTCGTCCCAGGGGCCCGGTTGGTTTTTAGGGCAAAAACCAACCCGACCGTACTCCGCCTGTGTCCAATCCTCGGGTGGAGTATGCCAAAAGTTCCGTCTCACTTAGAGGAAACCTCCACAGCTGACGGTACGTTGATCGGACGTCCGCAGCTCGAGTTATGAGCGTTTCCGCTCCGAGGGCCCGGTTGGTTTCGCGTACGAACCAACCCGGCCGAACCCAAAGTCTTCCGAAACCTTGAGTGTAATATATCGAAAAGACCGTCTTGATCCAAGGATCGCGTAGCCGCTGACGGTTCGTCAATCGGAGGTCCCAGGCCTAAGATATGGGCAAAAGACCGAAGAGGACCCGAAAACGGGGGGTTCTGGGCCCGGGGCGACCCTGCCCGAACCACCCCTGGGTCGGCCGAACCGGGTCGACCCGACCCGGCCCGACCCGGCGAGCCCGGGTCCGGTCCGGCCTGGGCGCGGCCCGGCCGACCGGACCGGCCGTCTCGGCTTCGGCCGAGCGGCCGAAGAGGGCTGCCGCGGGGCGCCGCCCCCGCGGCTCGGTGGAAAACGCGGCCCCGCGGGGGGCCGCCTGTCACGCGGACGCGGCCGGGCCGCCGCGTCCCTCCCCAGTTCCGCGCGGCCGCGGAACCGGCCGCCGCCGCGGCGGCGGATTCCTCCACGGCGGCGCGCCGGGCGCCGCCGCCTCCGGCCGCCGGCGCCGCCGCGCCGGCGACCCGCGCCGCCGCCGCCTTCCGCGGGCCGCCGGAGTTGCTCCGGTGGCCCGTTTTGCCTCCCGTCTGCGCCATAGATCCTCCCGGGGGCCGATCTTCACTGCGGGATCAACGGATCTCCCCTGCCGCACGGTTCGTCGTCGTCCGCCAAATCCGCGCAACAAAAAGATCGGCGGAGGGTTGCCGGGTCTTGTTCGTTAGACCCGCACCCTCCGCGTTAGTCATAAAATCATCGGGAGGGATTAAGGCAACCACAATTTTATCCAAAAATAAAATTATTCAAGTTTGGTTCTTTAATTAAAAATAATTAGATCACGGGAACGAATCACCAAGAAAAAAATAAAATCCCTACCTCGATGTCGCCGTCGGACGTGATGTCGTCGCGGAAGAGACGTTCGTCGCACCGCGGGAAAAACGTCGCGCCGACGATCTCCGGATCTAGAACAAACGGATTTAATTAATTAAATCTGTTGTCATTGAAATTAAAAGGGAGAATTAAACGATCCGTTTCTCACCTTAGTTGCCGAACGAGGATCGGCCGCGGAAGAAGAGGCGTCGCCGAAGAACGTCGCGGGTAGAGCTCGTCGATGTCGCAGATCACGGTGTGCGTCGTCGAATTCCGGTCGCC
This sequence comes from Viscum album, assembly GCA_963277665.1. NCBI lineage: Eukaryota > Viridiplantae > Streptophyta > Magnoliopsida > Santalales > Viscaceae > Viscum > Viscum album. Next base: position 2,015,379,465 of record OY728135.1, read on the forward strand.
GGCGTTCTTCGCGTTCTTCGCGAGGAGGGTGGAGGCTCAGAGAATTCGCACAACGATAGCAATCCTCCAAAATAGACAAGTTTTTCTATTTTATTAATTCGCCAACGAACACAAACACGTAAGTAACGACCCATTAAATTCGTTGAATTAATTCAACGAATGAAACAACCCATTTAATTCACGAAATAAACCGCCCAATTAAATGGTATGTTAAAAATTAAAGAAAACGCGCCGGTTGACTTTTCAGTTACTTTGACGGGTTTTCGCGGGTGCGTTACTTAGCGAAAGAAACGGCGGTGCTCGTGCGGGCCCCACCTCACAAATATCCTACCAAGGGGGTAGGATATTTCCGGATAGCATCCTATCCAGTTCAACTCAGTTCAAGTGGCTTCCAAGTGACTTCCAAGTGGCTTAAGTGAAATAAAATAAAGTTGTCGCTCAACCTTTATTTTATTTCCGACTTAAAGCCCAAAATTTTTAAAACCACGGTTGAGCAAACGCAACTCCGGAAGAGGCGTTTCTAAGTAAATACCGGCGCTGCGATTTCATCGGTGCCCTCAGAATTCGATTCCGGGCACCGGTTCAAAAGATAGAAAAACCCACTCGTCCGTTCACTGAACGTACCCGAGCCAAACTTCGGAAATTGATTCCGGGCACACCGGGCCTCGAAATCAGGTGCCGTCTGAAGCTGCGCTCTTGTAAAATTTCAAAGAAAATTAAGAAAAAAATTTCCTTGAAATTTGCGGGTCTTTACATTACTCCCACCTCAGGGATTTACGTCCCCGTAAAGATACATCAAAAACTATGGGAACAAATGGGGGTACTGAGCACGCATCTGAGCCTCCCGCTCCCAAGTGCTCTCCTGGAGGTTTCCGTGCTGCCATCTGACGCGCACAAGAGGAATAGACCGCCCACGTAGGACCCGCTCTTGTCGATCCTCGATCTCCACTGGGACCTCCGCAAAAGTCGCCCCATCGTCCACGTCCATCCCCCAAAGTCGATGATGTGCGTCGGTTCATGCACGTATCTCCTCAGATGAGACACGTGGAAGACGTTGTGCACCCGGTGCAACTGAGGTGGTAGAGCCAGGCGATAAACCACCTCTCCTAACCTGCTGAGGACCTGGAAAGGCCCGATGAAGCGTGGAGACAACTTGCCGCCTCGGCCAAATCTCCGTAAACCACGTCGAGGTGAGACACGCAAAAAGACGTGGTCGCCATCCTCGAACTCTAGTGGCCTCCGCCTCCTGTCAGCATATGACTTCTGCCGGCTCTGAGCTGTCCTCATCCTCTCCTGGATGATCTGGACCTTCTCTGTCATGGCTCGGACCATCTCTGGTCCCACGAGTGCTGACTCCCCAGGGTCTGTCCAGCACAACGGTGATCTGCAGGGTCTGCCGTACAATGCCTCGTATGGTGCCATCCCGATGGTGGAGTGGTAGCTGTTGTTGTACGCGAACTCCACCAAGGGTAGGTGGTCCTCCCAGCTGCGACCAAAGTCGAGAACACATGCACGGAGCATGTCCTCGAGTGTCTGTATGGTCCTCTCCGTCTGACCATCCGTCTGAGGGTGGAAGGCTGTGCTCAGATGGAGCCGCGTCCCGAATGCCTCCTGCAACCCCTTCCAAAGCCGGGAAGTGAAACGAGCATCTCGATCGGAGACGATAGACGATGGCACACCGTGAAGCCGTACGATCTCCTGGACGTAAATACGTCCCAAGCTCTCCACTGAGCCCTGCTCTCTGATGGGTAAGAAGTGTGCCGACTTGGTGAGTCGGTCGACAATCACCCAAATGGAGTCGTGACCTCTGGAAGTGCGTGGAAGTCCAGTCACGAAGTCCATATATATCCCGTCCCACTTCCACTCCGGGACCTCCAAGGGCTGTACCAAGCCTGCTGGTACCTGATGCTCTGCCTTCACCTGCTGGCAGGTGAGGCATCGTGAAACGAACTCTGCCACAACTTTCTTCATGCCCGGCCACCAGTGCTGTCGTCTGAGATCCTGGTACATCTTCGCCGCTCCGGGATGTACCGCCAAGGGAGAAGTGTGAAACTCTCTCAGCACCTCCTCTCGTAATGCGACTGGTACGAAGGTACGTCCTCTGAAAAGGATGTCGTGCTCTGCTCCAAGGGAGAAACCATCAGGCGCCTGACCTGAGGATATCAGTGCACGCCGGGTCTCACAGTCAGCGTCCCCACGCTGAGCCTCTCTGACCCGCTGTATAAGTGGAGGAGAGACTATGAGAGACTGAAGAAAGGCTGCTCTGTCTCTATCCACGAAGGATATCTGTAAGGAGGCTAGCTGCTCCGTCGCCTCCTCAAGTAGTTGAATGCCCGTCCTCCTGCTGAGGGCATCGGCTACCACGTTCCCCTTCCCAGGAGTATAGACTATCTCAAAGTCATAGTCCTGGAGGAACTCAAGCCATCTCCGCTGTCTCAGGTTCAGGTCCTTCTGAGAGAAGATATACCTGAGACTCTGGTGGTCAGAGAAGACTGTGAAGCGCTCGCCCATCAGATAGTGCCGCCAAGTCTTCAGAGCGAAGACCACGGCTGCTAACTCCAGGTCATGAGTGGCGTAGTTCTGCTCATGCGGCCTCAACTGACGTGATCCGTAGGCGATCACGGCCCGCTCCTGCATCAGGAATCACCCGAGTCCAGTCCCTGATGCATCGCAGTAAACTACGTATCCAACTCCCTCCTCAGGCAACCTCAAGATAGGTGCGCTGGTCAATCTCTGTCTCAGCTCCTGGAAGCTCTGCTGACATCTGTCTGACCACACAAAGGGTTTCCCCTTCTTCGTCAAGTCTGAGAGTGGTGCCGCAACTCTGGAGAAGTCTGGCACAAATCTCCGGTAGTATCCGGCTAGGCCCAAGAAGCTCCGCACCTCCGTCACGCTCCTGGGTGGCTCCCAAGCTAGCACTGCCTCGATCTTCGCGGGATCCACTGCAACTCCCACCTCAGAGATGACGTGCCCCAAGAAATGGACCTCACGTAACCAGAACTGGCATTTTGAGAGCTTTCCATAAAGCTGGTGCTCTCGGAGTGTGTCTAGCACAACTCGCAGGTGGTAGGCATGCTCCTCCTCAGTCGTCGAGTATACCAAAATGTCGTCAATGAAGACCACGAAAAATCGGTCGAGGTATGGCTGGAAGATCCTGTTCATGAGGCTCATGAACACTGCTGGAGCATTGGTTACGCCGAACGGCATAACCAAGAACTCATAATGGCCATACCGACACCTGAAGGCCGTCTTCTGCACGTCCTCGTCTCGAACTCTGAGCTGATGATAGCCTGACCGGAGGTCTATCTTCGAGAACCACCGCGCTCCCTTGAGCTGATCGAAGAGTTCATCAATCCGTGGCAGCGGATACTTGTTCCTCACTGTCACCTGGTTCAGGCGACGATAGTCGACACACAGTCGCAAGCTCCCGTCCGCCTTCTTGGCGAACAATATCGGGGAAGCCCAGGGTGAAACACTGGGTCGGATAAACCCCTTGCTATGCAAGTCCTCCAACTGTACCCGCAGCTCTCGAAGCTCGGCGGGGGCCATCCAATATGCTGGAGTAGATATCGGGGCTGTCCCGGGGTACAAGTTGATGTAAAAGTCTACCTCTCTACGAGGAGGTAGCCCTGGAACGTCGTCGGGAAAGACGTCCACGTACTGGTCCACCACTGCAGGAAAAAACTGGACTCCGCACGTCCACTGCTCCTAGGATGAGGCTAGCCAACTGATGAGAGATGGGCTGCACTCTCCTCCGCGGAAGTCCATCCTGTGCTGCAAAGGTTCCCTTCTCGCCGGTGAAGGTAAACCTGCTCCCATCGGTGCGAACACATCGCACCTTGCGCCTAAAACAGTCGATCTGGGCATGAACCGTGGATAGCCAATCCATTCCCAAGATGACGTCGTAAGGCCTCAACGCCGCTACAAGGAGATCCCAGCCGAAGCTCTAGCCTCCTAGAGTAAGCTCACACTGCCGGCACCAGTGCGTAATCGTCGAGTCTGCTCCCGTAGGAGTCTCTAGCCGTAAGGATCGAGCCAACGGCTCAGTCGGAATCTCCGAGCTCTGAACAAGGGCAGAGGCTATGAAAGAGTGACTCGCTCCTGTGTCTATAAGTACTGCAGGTGGAATAGACACAGATCGTACCTCGAATCATCTCTGGCATGTCGGGGTCGTAGGCCTCCACTGCCTGGAGCTGGGCCTGTCCCTGCCCGCCAGCTCCCTGTGGTCGAGGTGGCCCTCCTGGTGGTGGTGGGGGTAGAGCCTGGAAGCGTCGCCCACCACCCGCTGCTCGGCCAGCTCCTCTGCCTGGTCTGCCTCCTCCCTGCGGACCACCACGGTCGACCCTCTGCCTCTGCCTGGGTGGCCCCTCCACCGTCTGCTGCTCCTCTGGTCGGCGAGTCGGGCAGTCACGAGCCATGTGACCCTGCCCGCCGCAGGAGTAGCACTGCCTGCCTCTCGGAAGGCTGGCACTCCGCTGTGTGCCCCGCACTGCTGAGCCGGTGTCCTGAGGCCGTCTGCGTGGGGGTCTGGTCTGCCTGGACCCGAGAGTCATCCGTCGGCTACCTGCTGCCGAAGACTCCGCTACCTGCCGCCCTGCGCTAGGTCTCGCCGCTGAAGAAGGCTCTGCCAGGAAGCTCTCGATCAGGAGGGCTCTCTCCAGCACTCCCGCCTAGGTCGGAATGCTGAGGGAGATCAGCGACGCCCGAATCTCCTGCCGCAAGCCCTGCTCGAAGGTCCGGGCCCGGAAGAAGGGGTCCCGTACCATGTCGGTCGAGTAGCGAGATAGGTCAGTGAACCTCGCCGCGTACTGAGCGACCGTCATGATGCCCTGGCGCAGCTGGAGAAGCTCCTGGATGCGCACCGCTCGGAGGGTGGCCGGGACGAACTCAGAGCGGAAGAGGCTCTCGAAGTCCGTCCAGAGCAAGGATGCCTCATCGTGAACCTGGAGCATCAAGCTCCACCATCGTCCTACCGCCGCCTGCAGGAGGCTCGCCGCGAGAATCACCATGAGATCCGCTGGTGTTCTCACTAGCCTAAAGATCCGTACCACCGCCTCTAGCCAGTCCTCGGCGGCCTGGGGGTCCGCCTCACCGCGAAACCTGGGCGGTCGCTGGCTCTGAAACTCATGCAGTGCCCTGAGGCGACGTGCATCGTCAGCGTCTGGTACTGGTAGCATCGGTGGCTCGGCGGGTAAAGCTACCGCCGGTGCCACTGCTGGCAAAGGGCCCTGCACCGAGGCCTCGTCGCTCGGTGGGCTGCCGTCGCGCCCTACACTCGGAACCCTAGCTGGCTGTCATCGCGGGGCCATCCTGAAAAGGAGAACAAGAGCACCATAGTCAGAACAGTATACCTGGTGAGCTGACACAAGTAATCACAAGGAAAACTTGAGACTTTCATGAAGCAGATCAGTATACCCGGTGAGCTGACACAAGTAATCACAAAGAAAACTTGAAACACACACGCAATCAATGTTTTCATGCATTAAGTCGGAAATCAGGAGTCAGGGTCCTGGTGTACGAATACGTCGTCCGCCGCACCAACACTGGGCTCCCTGAACTGATAACCACACTCAATACACTAAACACTATTGCTTCATATAGAAAGAAAAGACGATCAGAGTCTGCGGTAGAACCGACCGCCTCTGATACCAATTTGTCACGACCCGACCTCGGGGCCCGTGCCGTGACTAACCCAAGCCCGCCTTCCATAGGCCAGGGGCTGGCGACTAGCACCAAGGCGTAAAATCCCGGTAAACAGGGAAGGCATTGCCTTTATAAGTAACAACCACCACAGAGTCAGCAAGCGGAAAGTAACTACAAAGTGCAGAAAAGTAAAGGGGGCCGGAATACAAGCCCAACTGAAAGTACAACTGAAAAGGTAAAGAACAGAAACTGAAGAAAAGACGGCGGCCTCGTGTCGTCCACTGGCAATCCCACCTGAAGGGTGGGTACAGATAGCCTCCAGGCTCCTCGGGTCCCACGTCCGCTCCGAGCACGTCCCGCCCAGTGGTCCGCCTCTAGGTACCGTCCTGCTCCACGCCCCAACCGAGATCAGCGCTGTCCGTCGTCTGCATCCAACACAACAAAGTGCGGGCAAAGCCCGTGCAGGGGTGAGTATAAACTACTCAGTAAGGACCCCGAGACCCCCGAAGGTCTCCCGAAATCCACAAAGGATATAGCACAAAAGAAAGGGGCAACCACGAAGAAACAACTGACTCGACTTAGGTATATGCCCATACATATACCTAAGTCCCCATTTCTAGCTCTGCTCTCGAGCTCAAGGTCAACTCGTCCCACACAGGAAAGAAAGACTCAAATCCACCAGGGAGAGTAAATAGTAAATCCACATAGGATAGTTCAACACAATCCACAAAGGAGAGTAACATAAGATTCAGCTCAACCAGGTATACTTTTTCAGATGACGACAAGATGATCACCGAACCATCTAAGTCGTCGGACCCACGAAGGATCAATAGGTACTAACCTCGGCAATGACCCACACAGGATCGGGCCCACACAGGACCTGTAGCAATGGCTCACACAGAACCGTAAGGTGATGACCCACACAGGATCGGGCCCACACAGGACCTGTAGTCAAGGCTCACACAGAACCGTAAGGTGATGACCCACACAGGATCGGGCCCACACAGGACCTGTAGCACTGATCCATGTAGGATCGCTGAGTGCAGTAGTCGACACAGTCCACTGAGGATCTCTGCACAGTCGTCGCCGCAGTCCACGAAGGATCTCTGCTCTGTCGTCGTCGCAGTCCACGGAGGATCTCTGCTCTGTCGTCGAAGTCACAGCCAGCGCTAGGGTTCCCGCACACAGCGAGCTCGTTTAGGAGGGTCCGCTCCACGAGCCGAGAGGCTGATACATCAACTGACATGTAGTCCGATGTTTATGTATCCAAAAGTTCCGTATCGACAACGGGATCTCAACGCAACAGACGGCGCGTCAATCGGACGCCCGGTCTGAGAGTTATTGGCAATTTCGTCCCAGGGGCCCGGTTGGTTTTTAGGGCAAAAACCAACCCGACCGTACTCCGCCTATGTCCGATCCTCGGGCGGAGTATGCCAAAAGTTCCGTCTCACTTAGAGGAAACCTCCACAGCTGACGGTACGTCGATCGGACGTCCGCAGCTCGAGTTATGAGCGTTTCCGCTCCGAGGGCCCGGTTGGTTTCGCGTACGAACCAACCCGGCCGAACGCAAAGTCTTCCGAAAACTTGAGTGTAATATATCGAAAAGACAATCTCGATCCAAGGATCGCGTAGCCGCTGACGGTTCGTCAATCGGAGGTCCCAGGCCCAAGATATGGGAAAAAGACCGAAGAGGGCCCGAAAACGGGGGGTTCTGGGCCCGGGGCGACCCTGCCCGAACCACCCCTGGGTCGGCCGAACCGGGTCGACCCGACCCGGCTAGGCCGGGTCCGGTCCGGCCTGGGCGCGGCCCGGCCGATCGGACCGGCCGGCTCGGCTTCGGCCGAGCGGCCGAAGAGGGCTGCCGCGGGGCGCCGCCCCCGCGGCTCGGTGGAAAACGCGGCCCCGCGGGGGGCCGCCTGTCACGCGGACGCGGCCGGGCCGCCGCGTCCCTCCCCGGTTCCACGCCGCCGCAAAACCGGCCGCCGCCGCCGTGGCTTCAGCCGCGGCGGATTCCTCCACGGCGACGCGCCGGGCGCCGCCGCCTCCGGCCGCCGCCGCCGCCTTCCGCGGGCCGCCGGAGTTGCTCCGGTGGCCCGTTTTGCCTCCCGTCTGCGCCATAGCTCCTCCCGGGGGCCAATCTTCACTGCGGGATCAACGGATCGCCCCTGCCGCACGGTTCGTCGTCGTCCGCCAAATCCGCACAACAAAAAGATCGGCGGAGGGTTTCCGAGTCTTGTTCGTTAGACCCGCACCCTCCGCGTTAGTCATAAAATCATCGGGAGGGATTAAGGCAGCCACAATTTTATCCAAAAATAAAATTGTTCAAGTTTGGTTCTTTAATTAAAAAGAATTAGATCACGGGAACGAATCACCAAGAAAAAAATAAAATCCCTACCTCGATGTCGCCGTCGGACGTGAGGTCGTCGCGGAAGAGACGTTCGTCGCACCGCGGGAAAAACGTCGCGCCGACGATCTCCGGATCTAGAACAAACGGATTTAATTAATTAAATCTGTTGTCATTGAAATTAAAAGGGAGAATTAAACGATCCGTTTCTCACCTTAGTTGCCGAACGAGGATCGGCCGCGGAAGAAGAGGCGTCGCCGAAGAACGTCGCGGGTAGAGCTCGTCGACGTCGCAGATCACGGTGTGCGTCGTCGAATTCCGGTCGCCGGCGTTCTTCGCATTCTTCGCGTTCTTCGCGAGGAGGGTAGAGGCTCAGAGAATTCGCACAACGATAGCAATCCTCCAAAATAGAAAAGTTTGTCTATTTTATTAATTCGCCAACGAACGCAAACACGTAAGTAACGACCCATTAAATTCGTTGAATTAATTCAACGAATGAAACAGCCCATTTAATTCACGAAATAAACCGCCCAATTAAATGGTCTGTTAAAAATTAAAGAAAACGCGCCGGTTGACTTTTCAGTTACTTTGACGGGTTTTCGCGGGTGCGTTACTTAGCGAAAGAAACGGCGGTGCTCGTGCGGGCCCCACCTCACAAATATCCTACCAAGGGGGTAGGATATTTCCGGATAGCATCCTATCCAGTTCAACTCAGTTCAAGTGGCTTCCAAGTGACTTCCAAGTGGCTTAAGTGAAATAAAATAAAGTTGTCGCTCAACCTTTATTTTATTTCCGACTTAAAGCCCAAAATTTTTAAAACCACGGTTGAGCAAACGCAACTCCGGAAGAGGCGTTTCTAAGCAAATACCGGCGCTGCGATTTCATCGGTGCCCTCAGAATTCGATTTCGGGCACCGGTTCAAATGATAGAAAAACCCGCTCGTCCGTTCACTGAACGTACCCGAGCCAAACTTCGGAAATTGATTCCGGGCACACCGGGCCTCGGAATCAGGTGTCGTCTGAAGCTGCGCTCTTGTAAAATTCCAAAGAAAATTAAGAAAAAAATTTCCTTGAAATTTGCGGGTCTTTACATTTATATTCTGTATAACCCTATATTAAAAATTATTTACTTATTAAACTTTGATTTTAACTATTTTAACCCATCTTTAAATAAATTAATATTAAATGTCCTAATCTAATCCAAGTGGGCCTAAATGGTCATATTTTATTCCTAACGTTGTTTTTGGGTCTAATTACACTTATCCAATAGAATTAGGACATGTTTTATGGTAATAATAATATCATTTTTACCCCTAATTACCCTATTTACTTTTAACTGTGGTAAAAAAAAGTAAAAAGTTACTATTCACCAAAAATTATTTTCATCTCATTGAACCAAATTTTACTTAATGACATCAACCGTGTCTCTCGGATTTGTAAAATTCCATTCACAAAAGCGGTAAAATTAAGTTTTATGTAAATTTGCAAATTCTCCTAGGAGGTGGGTAAAAGACGGTGAAAAGTTAAATAAATTTTTTATATATCTAAAATTATTATAAAATGACTCAAATGAATTACATTGAACTTATATAGCTGTTATGTATCAATTTTGACCAAAAATAAATTTAAATAAAATAAATAATTATTTAATGAAAAAGTCGGTTTTTAAATAGTAACCCAGTGTTTTCACTATTCATCAAAAATTGAAAGTTTCCAAAAAAATACCAAAATTTCACACTAGGCTAATTTCGATATTCCAAATCCAAAAATGAAGTCCATTTGAAAAAATAAAATTTACAAAATTTCAAAAGGTGGTTATTACTATTCATAACGGCTAGTTTTAAAAATATTTTAATATCATATCGTTGTTTAGTGAAACTCGGTATTGCGTACGACGCAAGCTGTCGAGGAAGGTCGCGATTGCATGTAAAGCAATCCAAGCAAGTGTTGTGTGTAGTGAAATATTCCTTTGATGATTTATATAACATAAAAACAAAATATTTCTCATAAAAGTCTCGGGTGTTACACATGTAGTTTGACATCATGCGGTAAGGACAAGGGAGAACTGACATGAATATGACATTATCGGGCTTGAATGTCCAGGAGGCTTCCTATGTATCCTAGTGTCTAGGAATCAAAGTCCACATAGTTCTGGATGGAATCAGGGCTTACTCATGGCTAGCTTTCCTGGTTTTTGGATCAGAACACCTTAGAGAGGTTGATCTGGGGGATGTGTCCCAAGAAGGGAAGATGTCTCATCATGAGTGTACATCCCTAGGAGGGAGAACTAGTGTTTACCATTAGTTGGGATTGAGCCTAAAGGAGGCTTCTTACATAACCTATGAAGAATAAAGGGACTGAAACATATATAGTTCGGCAAGGTGAATCACAAGGCTTACATGCTAAGGTAGCCCATATGGATTTGAGATTACTATTAACCTCTAAGCCCATGTGATTCATGATTAGTGTGATAAACAACAGGTAGTAGTTAAACCAAATATCATTTTTAAAATGTTGAGGCCATGAGAAGTTATGTGTGGATTATGCACTAAGGTGACCCAGGGAGATTGAGATTGGGGATTACTCCAATAGGGATTCCCGAGGCGGAACTTGTTCCACTTGATGAGGATATCATTCCCTTCCAGAAGGGTGAAGGAGATCTCACTCCCATAGAGATGAGTGGGCATGGAAAATTTCTAAGGAGTGGCACCTCATGTGCATTTCATGGGATGAGACTATAGTTTAACATCATGTGATGAGGATGATGGTGCTTGGCAGTTTATCATCCTACAACTCAAACGAGGACCCACTCCTCACCCCTTGGACTTACATAACTGATGCCAATCCGCACTTGGGTAAGGGAATGCCTCAACAATGCCAGTATACAATGGGGTGGAGGAGTGGTCAGTTGAGGGGCCCACGTCAACGTAGCTATGTAAAGAATAAATAGCTAATTTTGTACATATGTGAAGAATCATTAGGTATAGAAACACAACATGAGACACCACATGATGGATTGGGAAATCACTACACACAAGCTTGAAGGGACATATAGAGGAGGTGCATGAAAGATGTGGGTGTTACAAACAAGAGGGGATCGAACATGGGGTTTCGAAGTGAAGACAACCCATTGAGCCTAAGGGAAGGGGTGTGCACAAGATTGGAGGCCTGCACACAAAATGAATGGGTATGAATGAAAGAGGCACTACACAAGGGTATATAGTGTGTGCAAGAAGAATCTTTTTCACACACTAGACTTAGGTTATTGATGCACGCAAGGAGGGTATTTTTCACACACCTTCATTAAAAAATAGGAAATGGGTAAGGGTTAATCCATTGAGGGCCCACCCGAAGGGGGACCCATGGGGGGCCTATCACCCAAGATCCTATACCTTGAAGTCATGACCTGTGTGTGGTCATAGAAGGGGTCATCTTCCGTGCATGGGAGCAATAGCTTGACTTCCACCGAGTTACCCTGAAAAGGGAAGACTGCCCTTTAATTTATATGAAAAAAATTCTTAGAGGGAGTACATAAGAGGGATAGTGCAGAAGGGAGAGGTTGATGACACATTAGGAACATAAGGGATTCATGTGTGGTTTTCCATCTTCTGTACAACCATGAGAACTTACTTGCAACTACCTTGTCAGTTGTTTTGGAGATTGGGTTGAAAAGAAATCCTTCGATGTCCCATTGGTCATATAAGGACCTTGCACGCAAGTGCCCAAATATAATCATGGCTCCCATGGGGTTCTCAAAATTTTCCTCTGAGTCAAATCATGGATTTAAGTTTCTCAAATATGCCTATATACTACCTCAAGAAGAATTTGGTTCCAAAAGTTCCCCAATCACAGACTTAATCACAAATAATCCCAAATAATGATGAGATTGTGAAATATACTCTTACCACATTGGTAGATTTTGAATCATAACCCCCATGGAGAAAATAAAATAAAATGGGACATTAAATACCATGAATATAAAGTGATTATGGATATAAAAGATCAAAACGGTAGTAGATACCGAAGGACCCCAAAACACCCATAGAGGGGAAGAGTGAATCGGGGTGTCAAATTTTTTTTAACTGATGGATCTTGTTACCACATTGGTAGGAACCCGTTAAACCTATCTCAAGAGGAAGTGCAGAAAATAAACAATCACTTGAAAAGAAATGACACATCAATTTTACTTGGTTCAACATTAACGACTACGTCTAAGGAGCATACGCTGATAGTGTATCAGTCATACCAAAACCACAAATCTTCACAAGTTGTAGATTATAAGTGTTTATCACAGTCACTCTATTCTAGATGCATTGCCTACACATGGTTTTAGGCATAACACACTGCATCCCTTGGATCACATCCACTGACGCACCCTTTCTCACTATGTTGAAAGAAACTTCACTGAGTTTACAGACTTGATGGTCACTTCAATGCTTTAGCATTAAATCATGCATCCTCAACTGTAAATGGATGCTCTTTTGAAGTCCCATAATCACCCATAAATGTAATTTATTTTCCCATACACTGATATGTTATGGAAATTAAATTCACAAACTAATTTGGTTAATTTTCAGGCTTTCTTGGGTGTTCTACGTACTATGTTCTGGGTATGGTGCGTGGACCACCTCCTCCGTGTACCACTACTATTTCCGTGTACCATCAAACTTCTTAGAGAACTTCCCTGCTCCATGTACTGCCTTACTCCGCATGATGCTCGACTTCTCCACATACTATCCTACTCCTTATACTTCCTTGCTCTGCCGTGTACTATGCCAGCTTCTTGTGCAAACAACATTCTCTTCCATGAACTATTTTCCTTACGTGGATGATTCTCTCCATGTATTGTCTTATCTTCCTTGAACCACTTCAGACATCACTAGATTTATTTCTGAATTTTTAATCTCTAATATTGGCTCTTAAAAAAAGGGGATTACCGATCCTTAAATTAGCACATAACTCTGAAAATTTTTCTTATCTGATTTACCCAAATTTTCAATGTGGGACAATCTTCACTATATACTAAACACTATTCACATACTATTAACCTCCACTGTGTACTGCTTATATTGTGTGAATCATAGAAATCCCTCTAAAATGTATAATTTTTCTATAAAATTCATGAAACACAATAATTCATTCAATTTTTATTACTTTTAATATTTTTTAAATCAATTTTTTAATTACTTTAATAAATACTATGTCAGTGATACATAAGCAATTCATGTAATTATATAATCAGTAAAAAATATAAATGAGTATTTATCAAGAATATAATTTAATTATTCTCAAAATAACCATTAATATTCATTCACATCTATATTTTTTCCCTTTGTAAGCATATAATATATTTTTAAAAGTAAGAGAGATACATTTTTTTGTTTTTCTTTGCAGAAATAATTTGAAAAGCCACTTTCATGAAAAACTGTCCCATAAATTAATAAATATAAAAAATAAGGTGATAAAGGTCAAAATAGATTCATAAAATAAGAATTAATATGAAATATTGTGGCCTTATATCTTAATTTTAAAAAATGTTAACTCGATTTACCCTTTTACCTTAGGGATGAATGTTTACTATTTTTACTATTCATTATGAAAATAAAATTATGATAAAAATATTAAAAAATATTAATTGAGATGATTGAAAATATGGAATCCATTTTAATAAATACAATCTCAATATTTTGTAAAAATTAAATTTATATGTATCCCATAAAGCATGGTCAAGAACTATTTATAATGAAAATGCATTTTTCTAAGAAAAAATGATTTTACACTAGCTATATGACTAGTAATATTTATTATATGAATTTAAATTCATATATATATAGATATATAATATATAAATTTTATTTAAATAATTATCAATTAGGATTTATTTTAGTTAATTATAATAGAATAAATGAAACATATAAAACAATTTTAAGAAAAAAAATTCATTTTTAAGTATAAAAAAAATTTATACCAAATTACTGAAAATTGATGATTAAAATTAAATTAATTATATTATTATAAATAAAATTATTTACATATAAATTTAGGAATAAATCCAAAATACAACCAGACATTAAATTACATTATTTGATCAAAATAAAAGAAAATTTTATAAAAAAAATCACCATTTATTCAAAACCTAATATTATTAGAAAAATATAAAAATTTCAATATATGATAATTTTAATATAATAATTTCAAAAATAATATCATTTTTTATAAAATAAAATTTATAAATTTTCTAGAAATTTATTATAATGTTTTCTCAGAAAAAAATTAAATACCATTTTTAAAGGAAATGTATTTTGGAAGAATAAAATGACTTTACTAAAAATTTGAGTGATTATATAAATAAAATTTATCAATAATTTTATAATTATTAGTAAATATATATATTTCATAAATAAATTAATATTATTCATACCTTCTAATTCAATCATATGTTTATAAGAGTCATATTTAAATAATATTATTTTGTTGTTCATTTAGGCTTAGGGTTGCGTGTTATGTACGATATAATATATAATTGTATTCTTTTAAATTCTTAGGGTGTTATAATATTTGAATAGAATATCAATATTAATATTTCCATGGAGGATTAATATAAATCACACTAGTTGGGTATCATGGTTTTCATCAATAACTTAAAAGGTTTTTAAAGAATCCTCACCAAAAATGTTTCAACAAAATAGTTATGAATTGACTTATAGTTTTATAAATTCAATAAAATGAACTAAAAATAAATTTTAGATTCATGATAATGTATACTCTAATCAATATATGATATATGATAATACATTAATGTTTAATTTGATAACTAAACTGAATAACTCAAGGATTGAAAACTTTTGAAGGTTGATATTTTACATTGATTGAAGCATGAATAATTACGGTGATTACTTAGTGATATTTTGGCATGGTTTTATTGAATCAAGTATAACCAAAAAGTATTTTTAAGTTAAATAAAATCATGTTTATCAAACCACCATCATAGTTTCAAGCAGTTTTAAAGGTAAAGGTTTAATTAATGGAATAAAGTATGAAGAGATTGAGATAATGGAAAACAAAAAAGTGTAAAAATGTGGTGTTGACTTTAACCACATCATTTATTAAAAACTAACACCATTATGGATAATTTTTTTGAGGGATTTATAAAAATACACATTAGTAAAATAGGATATTAAACCATTATAAGGTTTTTGTTGTGGTTTCATGAAAAAATGAGGAGCCTTTTTTGAATTTATGAGAGAAACTAATCCTTGTTCCCAATTATAGTAAAAAATGATGATTTGAATGATACCATACAAAGGTGGTATCCATTATTAAATTTTAATATTTCTAGTGTAATTTATATAAATTGGTTGAATGAGAAAATGAGTTTTTTTAAAAGAATAAAAAATTTGAAACTGGTCATTGTTATGTCCACGATGGTGGATATTTTTCTTAGAAAATACATTAGGAGATACTGGAATTTTAAAGACTATAACTATAATTTTTTTATTAATTACACATAATGTTGTGATTTAGACATGAATATTTAGATAAGGAAATAAATATATCTCTCAATTGATATAAATCAAAAGTATTGGGTTTTCAAAATAAACACTTTTACTAGGAAACCAAAATGTATTGGATTTCACCACACTATAGTGTGATAATAATTTAAATATTTATTTGATTTTATATGATTTAAAATTATGAAAATATATTTAATTTTATAGATGACTTTAATTTATGAAAATGTATATTTTTTAGGCCAATTACTATGGGAAAAGTGGTTTTCAAAGGAAAACAAATTTAAAAGTAAAATTTATATAAATTAAAAGAGGTAGATTAAATAATAATAAAAATAAAATCCATTGAGATAGAGATACTTCATATCATTATATTTTTAAATATAGTTATTACTAAAAAAATAATTTAAGTTTTGGATTTGAACTTGTGGTTAGTGTTAAAGAGAAAAAACATTATGGACAAGGTCATTTGATTATTCTCTTATATTAATTGAGACCAAGGGGAACTAGTTCTTTAATATATTTTACAATACTATTAGTGTATATGTATAAGGAGGGTGTGACCCATGTTTTTTGTAGTAATATATACCTACCCATTTTAATTAGAATATTGTATATTTATTCTCTTATCACATTGAAAAATAATCTATGTATGATTATTAGATATAAAGATTTTAGTTGAACATGGTAAAGTACTCAATTCATTGTATTTTCTTTTAATATTTAGATGTTTTGGAACTAGATTATTTTGAAATATTAGAATTACTCTTTTCAATATCAAAACATAATAGATTAATTAAGTAGGAAATTAGAACCCCAATTCATAGCTTCTTAGGGCACCATTGGGCCATGTGATTTTATCTACTAGTATAAGAAATGAAGGGTTTACTTCTTAGTTAATTTGTATTGAGATGATCCTTAACATAGGTAATGTGATAAATAAAAAAGTTTTTCCTCTCATTGATAGATGAAATTACTAGAATGAGAAGAATATAATAATATAGAATCTAATATATCTTATTATATATGTTTTCTATACATTAATACATGAATATAGATAAGTGGTCCAACATAGATTTCCTTGAATTAAATAGGCAACAATCTTATCAATGCTGATTCAAAGGTATAAAATTTATTATCCATGTAATTATTTAATGGAATTTATATAAAATTAATGAACTACACATATATAAATGATATATGGTAAATTTTATATAGAATTATAAAGGAAAAATCATGGATAATGAGTAGAAGTTGAAAGTGTTTCACAATATGATAAATGGTTTAATGATGTATCCCAAAAAAATATACGGTTTCTTAAACCATAAGAGCAATGTTTTTTGGTCAATTTGTGAACCTTACAAAGAGATGGAGTTTTTTTGGTTTATGAAGATGATACTTAGGGGATTTAAATCTTTCTAGAATCCAATGGTATTAGTGCTAGAAGAAACAAACTTGGTGGCTCTCAGTATAGAAAATTTATAAAGTAGATTGGTTTCCTTGGAGATGTGCCCAATATTGGAAGGTTTAATGAGTCATTCTTAAAAGTATATATAATTTATGGATATTTTATAAACTAACATAAATCAAGGAGGATATTGAAAATAACCTATCAGGGATTTATTTCCCACCCTCATCGTAATAAAATTTAGAATAGGCAAATAGACATTTAATGGAATGATTATATTGGCTTAATTCATGTGTGGAATGGTTGGAAACATGTATGCATAGTTTTCAAGGATTATTAAAGGTTATTAAGGTGAGTTTCATATCATTAAATGAAATTAATAAAATTTCACATATAAATAATTAAAAATTTATAAATTTATCAGGAAAACATTTATAATGAAAGATGTCAGTTTATAATGAGGAATATGGTAATGGAAAATAACCTAAATAAGGGGAAAAAATTTAGATCAAATTCAAAGGATTCAATTATAAAGACTATATAAATTGATAAATCTAAAAATTAACAGGAAATTAAAGGAGTGGTTAAAAATAAAGTGAATCCTAAAGGTTTATTTAAGGAGTTTTTCATACAAGGAAAAAATAATATGAAAATTATCGGGTTATAGAAGTAATATTAGAGGTATGTTGAACAATATAGAGCTAAAATAAATCAATTAGATGTGGTTTTGGATAATAAATCTACTACTTAATAAGTATCCAAATAAATTATTGAATTCATATTCAAAATTATAGAGGTAATTATGGTAGCTGATGGAAATAATTATTATATTGAATATTGACATAAAAATATTTATTTCCTTAAGGGAGAAGTGGTTACTTTTAAGAATATGTTTAAAGAGGTAATTAAAACTAGATATTTCAAGGTGAAATTTATGTTTGATAACTTATTATATTAGGAAGTTAAAAAAATATATAGACATGGAACAATATGTTTTGAATAGATTCTTATTAATAAATGGTCAAATAACATTTGGAAAACTGGTATAGGATTTTTATATGATTCATCAATGACTTAATAAATAGTAAAAAGTATAATGGATAGGAAAAGGTTTATAGTAACTCTAATTTTTTATTTTTATTTTAAAAAAACCTAGTTTTTACTCAATGGTAGAAAATATGAGTAGTGAATCATATAATATTTATCCTTGATAAAGTTATAATTTTTTAGGTCCACTAGGTTAGATACCCTGAGAGCGGGCGTGAATCAGATTATTAAATATTAAAACAATTTCCCCTTTTGATCTTGTTTCATTGTTAAACAAAACTCTCTTCTCTCTCCTTAATGTTTTAGAGTATGAACAAATATTAAGGCATGAACAGGACAAAATAGTTTTACTTGGTTCACCCGCACTAGGTTATATCTAAAGGGTACACACCAGCAATGTACTGATGTACAAAATTCACTATAAGTGCACTTCTGTTTTCAAGTTTGGAATGAACTCACTGTCCCTCCTAGTTTACAACCAATCAAAATTGACAGTTCACTTCTCTCTCAACTGAAGTGGTGCTCACTGCTTCTTCAGAATATCCACTTGTAGTTTATAGACTTGTAGGTCCTTTCATTGTCTCTAATGAGTGAATTCTCCACTTTATATTGATGCTCTATTGAAGTCCAACTTTCATCCACCAATGAATACCCCTTTTCCACTAAACACTAGGCAATAAACTTTTAAATTCTTTTTAAAATCTCAATGCTTCACAAAGATTCATATTTTGAAAATCTCAAACAAGCCATCACAAAGTTCCTACCTCTTCACAATGAATACGATTTCACAAATATCACTGCCTTGTAGAGAAATATGCTTGGCAGAGCTCAATAATTCACAGTGTGAACTACTTTCACAAAGCTCAGAAAAGCCTTTATGAATAAAACCTCTTTCATGGATCTAGATTAGCCACCACAAATCTCCTTCCTTTTACGAAGCACAATGCCTCTGCAAACCTCATTTTCAATTAGAGAGCTATAGGTTTTTATGAAAACTTTATACTATTATCTTGGGGGTGAAGACCTATTTATAGGTGTTTCCCACTAACTCTAGAACCTTCCATTCCATGTCAGTGCCATGTAAGCCCAAATTGCAGAGCTTAGAAATTTCAGCCGAAATTCTCTCTATTTTTCAAAGCACCATGGTATTTTTTGGATCACAGAGCTCATCGTAATCACAGAGCGTTCCATCCATTCTTTTGCGCCACCACAATAATTCTTCCTCGTAAATATATTCACCTATAACATTAACGAAGCTCATCGTGATCACAGAGCTCACCATCAACATTCTTCACATCTTTACGAAATCTACTTCATGAATCCCATATTTGTTAAATTCATGCATTTTCCATATTTTGATGAGATATTAAAGGAAATCCACTTTTCGTAATGCTCACCAAACTCAAAATTTTAAACCCCACAAATTTGGAAAACACTAGAAAACAATGCCACCTTATATTTTTTCATTTTGTACTACCTCCAGATCTTCCATTATTTTTTAGGGTTCTTTGTCAACATGGGTTTTCAAAAATATCTCTGGAACTCAACAATTCACCATGAAAAACTAATTTTTCCACAAAAACAACCAACCCAAAATTTTTATAGTGTTACCTTGGGGGATTGTTTCCCAATGGAATTTTATGGTGTCTTAAGTCATATTATAACCCACTATAATGAGGAAAAGAGCTAATTAAAAGGAGAGGCCCTAGGAAGACAATAAATGAGGATTAAATTCTATCATACATGTAAAAACCCTATTATCATAATAATAAATCAATTTTAATCCATATTAATATTAATTAAAAATATTTTATAGATTTTTAATCATTATATGAATATTTTTAATTTTTCCAATCAAAATGGGAATAAGTTTTTTATTTAATTTGAAAAAATATAATGTATGATTTATATAAAAGATTAATTTAAAATTTTTAGAAATTTTCGTGTGTAAAAAGAATATAATTTTTTATATCATCAACTAAAAGTTATGGTGGAGTGAATTTTATTTATTGTTATTAAAAAATGATTTTTAGGTGAATAGTGGAAGATTTTGATTTTTTTAAGAAAGCAGTCTTTTATTTTGATATATTTTACAAGTCACATTATATTTTAGATTTTATTTAAAAAACAATAAGATAATTTTTATAAAAATAATCTAATAAATTTCATTGGAATCAACATTATACTGGTTTTTGGTATAAGAAAATTTATAGGTAATAAATCATTTTTTTCTGAAAAACTATTCTCATTGCATTTTACATATTTATTTTAAATTTAATTTCAGCCACTTATTGATAATTAATTGGATAAAATATAATCCTTATTTGAAATAATCATGTAAAAATATGGTAAGGAGTATCCTTTAATTTTTTAGTTAATATGAATAGAAACTTTGATAAAAATGTCAGTTACTGCAGTAAGAGTTTAAATGGTTTAAAACTATTAAAACTAAAATTAAAAGGGTTTAAAAAACCTATAAACTATTTGAAATGATATTTTAAAGTAATATTTCAAACCTAACCTATATATTCTCTTAAAATAGTCCATTTTGGTATTATTTGGATTATGTAATAAATTAATATATTTTAATCTTTTGAAAAATTCCATGTGCATCCTCTCTCTCACTTATAAAAGGAACCTATTCTCCCATATTCTACACACTTAAAGAGCCTATTATTTCTTACAATACCTACTGAAATAATTTATTATAATCCATAACCATTTATGAGTGGTACTTCTTTGATCTTAATACCATCCTTATAAGGCTTTAGGGAAAGACCCGAAGTAGTTGTCCGATGAAGATGTATAGTTATTAACTATTTTTTAATTTCTTATTTTACCTCATTCAATCCTCTCATAACCATTATGTTATAATAACATAAGTATCTACCATATAATAAAAATTTATTTAATTTATTTTATAACCATTTTTAATATACATATACATCTAAGGGGAAATGAAAACATCATTCATGTGTACACGCAGACTACTAACTTACGAAGATGCTGTATTTCATTTTTCATTGCAGATATGAATGATCATAATAAGGGATATAGTTGAAATAATATTATATATATGATATAAATTTTTTTATATAATGGTAATTAAATATTCTAAATCTTTCATTATTATTCAATGAAAAATGTAATCATCACTCGTGCATTTGTGTATATTACTTCCTCCTTGACTAATGTATTTTATTTTTCCTCACCACCTCACATGGTTGGTATATATATATGAACATAAAAAATAATTTTATTTTTATGATATAGTAATAATTATAGAAATATAAAACGTTACTTACCTTATTTTCCTCATTTTCTTGGAAAAATAGAAACATTACTCATGTGTACGTATGAATTATCATATCTAAGTTGTCACATAATTAATTTTTCATAACCTTATTTTATGATTGGTTTTAAAAGTATAATTAATGTATTGAAATTATAATTATAACATGATTAATATTATAGTAATGATATATTCATAACCCATTTATTCATAGTCAACCTACCTAATTCAACTTCAACATATGATCCGAATATCATTAAAACATCTAAAGTGAACTTAATTGACTGAGTAATTAAATAAAACAAGACAAAAAAAAAAATAAAATGGATATTAAAAATATAAAATGTTGTTATATAAGTAAATAAATAATGTATTTTAATTATTCTAGAAAATGGATAATATATGTGATATGTTAGGTTGGAGGTAAGATATACTTTACAATAAAACCTTATTTTAAAATATTTTAAAAATTTATTTTTAAAATACTTTTCCTCCATATCTATATTCATAATACCTTTTTTAGTTAATTTATAGTGATAGTTTATAATTTTTTACAAAAGGAAAAAATAATGTTCTATTTTGATGTATATGAACCAAATTCCTTTTCCCTTCATAATCCCTATTAATTTTTATAAAACATAATTTACACATTAAAATGGGTTATTAATGAGTAACCTATTCTTATTACTCTATAATTTTTCATTCTTTGGAGTTTTTTAAAAGGAAGAGATATTTCTCCACAAATTCCTCAAAAAGAGAATGTGATTTTTATGGGCTCAAATTAGTTTTTCATAGTATTAATGATGAAAATCGAATGAATAAAAATGTTTTGTTCATGATATGTTACTAGAGTATTATATATGAGGATGAGTGATCCAGATACAACTTATATGATGGGTGATTCTTATTTTACATAAATGATGGGTTATCCAGAAACTGTTCTCCAATTCTTCGGGAAATTTTTAATCTCTTCAATTGTTAATATGAGGGATTTATCTAGGGAGGTTTTATATATGGATTTAAATGGGCTCCAGTTATTTATTACATGAATAAACATGAGTTATGAATATAATGCACTAAAATTCCAATAAGGGTTCCAATTTTCTTTCTATAGTTTTTAGAGTTTTCTTTATAAAAAATCTATTTTTCTCTATTAGTATATGATTTATTTTATATTCTCCAAGAGTAATGTAAAAAAGGTAAATTTTTTATGTTTTTTCATGTTGTTCACTTGACTAAAGAATTTATTTCTTTATGTTTCTTATTTATATTTTTATATTAATAAAATGTTTTTTTGACATGGTGTAATGAAGAGTGGGATCAAATAAGAAATCATATTGAATGTATTGAAGATTTTTCTTGGAAAGAATATGTGATTGATTTTAAAAGTTTGATATTTTTAAAAAAATGAGTATCGAATTTATGTTTCCACTTTTCATTATGTGATTTTTATATATTATTGTGAGGATTCAATTATCAAAAATTATATACCTAAAACTTCATCAGTAATGTAAGAATTCTACTTTCTCCCAAAAACTCATGAATATATGATATTTTATGGTTGGGTCCTCATGGTTGATGTTAAATATTTTTTATAGACAAATTTAGTAGTTAGGATAATGTTAACAGAATATTTTTGAGAGATTATAGTTTATAGTTTTGTTGAAATGATATAGAATTTAAATATTCCTATGTTTCCTCAATTAATCAATGTATATTGAAAATGGTATTCTATAGAAAAAACCATGGATTCAAATGTAATAAGGTATCAAGAGGATAATATAATTCCAAATTAATAACTTGTGATGACTAGAATTAGAAATTATTATTTTGTTTTAGTGATGGGTAAGTTAATGTAGGAAATAAATAGTGGTGGAATCCATGTTAGAGAATAAACTGAGTCACCCAGGAGAAAAATATCAACATTTTGGAATTTCAAGTAATAGTACCCTTTATATTTCTATGGAACATCATATCTAGTGGAATAAAATTAATGGATCAATGGTCTTGAAAAGATATTTGAAGACTTGAGATGTCCATAACGTTAAAAGGGAACCCTTTTTATTTATTGTTTTAAATGTGAAGTACTAGGTGGTGGTATTTGGTTAAGAATACTCAAGAGATATGTGAGGTTGATTCCATGGATTGGGATATATTTATGAATCATTTCCCTGTGAAATTTTTTTATAATACTGTTTGACTCATAACATAGAAACCATTCATGTAATTGGGTCAAAATGAGGAATTATTATCCACCTATGAGGACAATTTTAAATCACTAGACTGGTGCGAAAAATTTTATTCAGGACATTTATTATAAAATTAATAAATTTTATTCAGGATTGAATCCAATTTTAAAGAGATATTTTTGCTCATAAGAATTTAAAAGTCATGAGAATTTTTTTCATTATGGTGAGAAAATTAAGATATATTTTTCTGAGTGTTATGTTCCGTGTGTTGAGTAGAGTAAGAAACACTCAAGGTTGAATTAAATAGAGAATAAATCAATTAATAAATATAGAGGTAATTCCCCAATATGTTCATTTTTTTGTAAAATAAATTTTAGGGAATTTATGATAGGATTATAAAATTGTTACTAGTGTGTTGTGATTGGTGATAAGGCTCGTGTGTTAATAAGAAAGAGATATGATCAATCCAAGATTGGGGTAACATATTTTCAACCAATGGTGATATGTTTAATTGAAAAAAGTTGACGTATTATGATATTGTATGTTTGAAGTATGTAACATAGGGTGGAATTCCTCATGATATAATGAAAAGTTGTTTAAAAAACATTTTTTACAAAAATGGAAGATGAATTGTCATCAAAAGAAGTGATGATCTACATGTTACATGTTTATTTGAAATATGATGATTCCATGCTATACTTTGCATCTCTAAATTCCTTCATTTTTAAGAAATTTTAAATTAAAATGGAAATATCACCTCATGAAAAGAAGATAATTTTCTTGTTGAATTCCCCTCAATGATTTATTAAAGAAACCAAGATTTATAGGAATCTTAATATTATTATCAGTGGGATGGTTATTCCTATAAATCTTGTTTAACTGAACATAGTATAAATTATTTTATTATTAGGTATTAATTTTCTTATAGTTTATTATTTTAAAATAGATTTTAGAGAAATGAAATTTATATTCAATGATTTCATACCTTTTATAAGATATTAAGAAGCTGAGAAATTGATTATGAGTTACAGTGAAAGTTATCTTTCTGATATTGTTAAAAATAAAGAAACAATTCAAATTAGTGATGATCCAATAGTAAAAGAATATATGAATGGATTTATTATTGATTTTTCTAGTTTTATTCAAGACTGAGAGGTTGATTTTTTTATTTCCTTAGTTCTTGATGCTAAGAAAATTTGAAAAAACCCTTATCATAAGACTCATGTAGATCTTTTGGAATTAAAAAAGTAGATATAGGAATTTCTTGATAAGGGTTTTATTCATCCTAAAACATCACCATGGGGTTCTCCTGTATTATATATTATAATGAAATATGGTTCAATGAGGTTTTTCATTGATTATAGAGTCTTTTATAAAATCACTACTAAAATAAGTATCCTTGAAATCATATCGATTATTTTTTAGATTATCTTGGGGGACTATAGTAGTTTTTAAAGATTGATTTTAGGTCATGATACCATCATTTAAAGGAAAAGGTAGAAAATATTACAGTGAATAAATTTTAGTATAGATATAGAAATTATGATTTTTTAGTTATTCCCTTTCGGTTTTCTAATACAAAAGATATATTTATGAATCTTATGAAAAAAATTTTCTTTGACTATTTGGATATGTTTTTGGTTGTGTATGTTGATGATATAATATTATATTCTAAATTCTATGAGAATCAAGAAATACAACTATGTATTGTTTTGAAAACTGATGGGGACATTAATTCATTAATTTTTCAACATCATTTTTTCTATTTAAATTATGTCATTAATTTTTAAAATAATCCTTTATTAGTGAATTATAATTTTTTGGTTAATTTTTAAGTAAAATGATAAATTAGTTAATTTAATTTTAAATATATGACATTATATTTAAATTATAAAATTTGAAAAACTTTAAGTTAATTATTTAATCTTGAAGTTTCTTTTTAAATATTATTTTTTATTATCATTGTTTTTTTTTTCGGTTTATTTAATTTTCCATTTCTTTTTTTTTGTTTTTAATCATTTAATTATTAATTAAAAGTTAAATTTAATTTTTAATCCCATCTTTTAAATGATTAAATAATTTATATCATCAGTATATAATTTACCATTTTTGTAATTTTTATTATTTTTTTATAATTAATCCATTAATTAATTATTTAAATTTAAATTTATTATTTTACTATTTTGATTATTTTTATTTATATTTTAATAGTTTATTTATAATATTTAATCCATTTATTCTTTAGGTTTGGTCGATCTATGAGTAGAAATTTTGTAAATTAACTGATTGACCATAAATAAGTCAATCGACCAAGCCCAAAGTATATTTTTTATGAAGGTCGAGATTGACTGTGGATTATTCATAAAAGCTACTATGAATCATTTTTTGGAAAATTAATGTATCTACCATTATAAAAAATTCCAAGTGACAAAAAGTTTTCTAAATATTCATAAAAGGAACAATCATCCCTATGCCTAAAAATCCTACAACTGAGGAATAACTGAGAACTGGTTTCCAAATAAGAACCATGAAAAAAACAAAAATGAAGATAAGTCTACTGAAACTGAGATTAATTAGAAATATGAAGATAAAAAACATGATGAATCTGGGTTTTCAGTTTAAGATGAATGAATTTAATGGAACTGTGAAGGATAAATTGAATTTTCAGTGTAGAAATTTTAGGTTTTATCAATATTTTTACCTAGAGATCGATTTGAATTGGATACTACACTCAAAATTGAGGGAAAATATGAATGGTGGGAGTTGAAAGAACCAAAGTCACACTATTTATATCAATAGACACAAATCAAGGATGAATCCTAATCAAAATGGATAAATATATCTCCAACATAATGATATGAGGGGTGAATTTTGGATACCAGAAATATGAATTTGATGATATTAATAGGGTAAGACTAGGGGAAAATGCATACATGATTTAGATATTGTTTTGAGAGAATCAGGGTTTGAATGAAATATGTGTTGATATTGAGTGTCGAAGGTGTTCTGGAATATAGCTGGAACCTGAGAACCTTTGTACCACAATTGAATAGCAGTAAGACCTGAAATGGAGGCTATATTTGATAATTTTTATTCCTAAAGATAAATATTTTTCCAATAATAGGATATAAGTAATCAAAATATCCTTGAGAGTGACTGATATTGGCTCGATAGGAATTTAAAATAGGATTTTCTACTTGGGGAAGATGACTTGAGCAGGGAATTTGGTTTGGAATTTCTAACTTGTGTAAGAAGTATCAACTAATAGAAATTGGGTCTATTACCATGCCTATATAACAATGGTTTTACATAAACATTGGGAAAGAGTAATATATGGTAGGATATACCAATAGTTTTATAAAAACCATTGGCATACACCTCCATAAATCCCTAAAACACTTTCTCTCCATCGGGATCCCCTTCTCCCATCTCGACTTCCCCTTGCACCCCACTTCTCCAATCCCTATAGCACTACTCCACTCCTCCTCAAACCACCACCACTCCCATACTAACTCACCTAACTTCCACTCTCATCCCCCTCACACTCCCCTCCTCGCATCCTGACTTCCCCTCACCACTCTCCACTCGTAGCTCCCCGCTCGCCACTCTCCACTCACTGCTCATCACTCATGGATCACCGCTACTCACCTATCCCCTCCTCCCATCCCAATCCCTAGCATTCATCACTCACCTTTCTCTCCTACAAAATCTTCTCTATGAATTTCATCTGCAATACATGCAGAGAGGTATTCCACCTACCCCCTGTACTGTTTCCCTTATGGCATTTCTGATTTCAGAATTTGATACTTTGGGGTTATTCATCAATTTCACTTAAGTATGGTGAAATCAATCATTTATGATAGATATAATATTTTTATTATGAATAGGGGAACCCAAGATCATTCTTCCCTATTTTTTCAAGTCGATCCATTGAGGTATTCTATGTTTTCAAATTCTTTTAAGGGGTTTTTCCAAAAATCAATTTTATTAGATATTGAATAGTAATTTTTAATTAGGGCTTTGTACAACCTAAATTCATGGATGCATTGGGAGTGGAATGCACATTTTTTATGATGGTTTTGATATAGAAGAATTTCCTGGTGAGTTAACCGATAATATGAAATGGTTAAATTTAATTAATTAATTAGTTATAATTAATTAATAATTGTTGCTTGATGTAACTTAGAAGCTCAGGGCAACGTGATGAGGTTGTTTGATCAAGGGAGATCCTGGATGATCTTGGTGAGCCTTTGTAGGGATTGGCAGCTAATTTTTTCCCTTTTCATTAAAGTGGAAAATCCTTTGTAAAATGTAGGTGGCCCTTCATAATTTCTATATGGAATTTACTTTTATTCTATGATTCATGTGGATTCTCAGGCATGTCATTCATGTTGTTTCCCATTATTTATTTATTTAAATAAATGTTTTTATTTAATTCAAAATTCTTAATTAAAATATATAAAATGAACAAATATTGTGTGATTTCTTGACACTTCACTAATTTTCAATGTTTGATCCATATTTTCAACCCCATTTAAATGGATTTAAGAATTTTTTGTTGCTGTTGTTGTAGCTAAATTCATTTGGTGTGTGCATTTTTGTTTTCCCTTACAGGTGTGGGTAAGAGCTATCTTTTTTTATGTTTCTCTGATGGCTCCTTTACTACTTGTTTTTTCACTACAATTGGGTATTCCCTCTTAATCTTATTCATCTTGTTGCTGTTTTGGTTTCTTTGTATACCTAACAAGATAATACTTACCATATCACTGTTTTATCAATACTAATTAACCAAAATTCCAACATGTAATTCCAGTATTACATGAAACTACTACACATTATCCCAACTTGACATAACCTAAAAAACCATCCCATGATACTTACTCAAAAATTTAAGGGAATATGAATACTCGACACAAAAAAATATAAAGGGAAAATTCTTAAAAATCACAAATTTTTCATGTCACCACTCCCCATTAATGACAAAAATTTTTACATTCCTCAAAGACATAATTAAATATCTCAAAGAAACCAAAGTAAACATTTATAAACTCTAATAAACACTAAGTAATTTAAACTAATTTTAAGTGGAATTCAAGGTTGATACACTAGGAATGCTATAGAAATGACTTAAATTTTATAAAAAATCATAAAGAAAATAAAAGATTGAAGTTGGTTTGGTTTTGAGAAAAAAAGAGATGAGTGTACCAGGATTTTGTAGGTTTAGGTTTATGCACATAGTGAGGGATAAGTGTTGTGATTTTAATTTAAACAATGTCAATACTAAACTATATTGAGCCTCCTCTCATAATGATCACCCTATATTTTATAAAACATATTTTCCCCTATCAGTTCATAATAAAGTTTATATATAGGATTTTAGAACCATGTTTAAACATTTCTACCCCAAACTGATGCATTTTTTGTGATTCATTTTTTAATTTTTAATTGATGTTAATTATGTTAATCTCATTTGGGTAATTTATCTTTTTTACATCTATTTATTTGATGTTCCATGGATGTCCAATGTATGAGTGACCCATTATATATTCTCAATAATTGATTCAATGTATTTCATACAGTCTTAAGGATGAAACTATTTGTAAGGTTATGTTTTGTGATGATAGGCTAGTAGTTTCTATCCAGTAGTGATCAGAAACAACTTATGTGATATTTTTGGTTTTCTCTCCACTGTTAATTTCATTTTCAATCATTGTAATTTAAAGTATATACTCACCAATTCTTTAAGTATTCAATTCCACATCCATGAAATAGGTCCAATCATCCTCTTGTCCTAAACCAATACATTTGATTTTCCCTAATCATTCTTTTTTTGGATTATATATTTATTGTAAAGAAACATCATTCCATTCTATTTTTATGTAGACTCAAAGAATTAGAATCATATATTTATGGAAAAACTAATAATTCTCCATGGTATTTGGGTATGTTTTGGTCTATTTCAATTATGTTTTTTAATTCAGGGGTTTTGTGGTCAAGTTTTCGTTGTTTTTCTTGAGTATTTTAGACCACACTGCAGTGGTTTTGGGTTGTTATTGTCGAAGGATACATGCACATGTATGCATAGGTAGGAATATACATATATAAGTTCCCCAAAATATATATATTCACTAATGAAGGTATGGATACATATATTAGGGCAAGGTGTGCATATGTATATATATGAAAAATGCATACGTGTGTATGCTAAAGGGGTATATGCATGTATAATCAAATATGTAAGGATGCCATTATACATATTTATCCATGAAAATATGTACATAGGGGATAAGCTTCCTTATATATATATATGAAAGTGCATATGCGTGCAAGTGGTAAATGGAAGATATTTGAGTTATTGTCTTTATAATCAGAGAATCTTGAGTTCGAGGTAGGTTCCCCTATGCATTGGCTTTTAAATTTAAACAATCATTGATTGCTTGTATTTAAAACCATGTTTTGGTACTATATAATGATATATATCTTTTAGAATAATTGTTTGATATGAAATGAAGTGTTTAATGAATTGAATCAAATCGTATCAACCTAACCCGATCCAAACCAAAACAAACCAATTTTAATGAAACCAACATGAACTCATTCAAACTGAATTTAACAAAATAGGAAATCATATAAGTAGGAAAATAAAAAAATAATCTGAATTGTATTAACCTATAAAGAGTAAAACTAAGTATTCTTAAATGAATATATAATAAGTTAATTTAGCTTATACTGAACAAATAAATGAAAACTAACCATATCTAAAATAAATCATATCATGTTGTACCAAAGAGAATCATATATAATAAATACAATATAGTTAGAAATCTCCTGACCTGCCTCAATTAGGATTGCATCAAACTTAATGAACCAAGATGAACCACATGAAACAAAACCAAATAAGATTATGAAGAGTAAACCCAAAATAATTTTAACTAAATAAAGTGGCACCATACAAACCCATAATGGATAGAATAAAACCAAATAAAAATACAATAAAAATTTAAAAAACATTCAAAAAATAACTAAACCTTACCGGTATAAATTTAAATAAGATTAAAAAAATAGATTTAGAATGATCAAAATCAGGAAAATAGTATTCAAATAGAAATGTTTTAATAAAACTAAATTGGACAAAGTCTAAATAATATAAATTGATCTAATATGATATTAAAAATTATGAATCAAATTGGATCACATATAATTAATTCAATCCTATTTGACCGAAACTGACATAAACTAAACCGAACTAAACCAAACTAATATGAACCAAATGTATTCTAAATGAATCAATTAAAACCCAAATGAATGAAATTGTCCAATATAATATAAAAAACTAAATCTAATGAAAATTTCCCGAAATAACTTGTATCAAAAAATCAAACTAAACTAAAACTCAAAACAAAATTATTAGAGGAACTAAAACATGCACTGTTGGTTTGATGAGTATAGTGATTAAGATAATATTTACCATCCCAAAAATGATCAATGATCAGGGGTCACGTTATTTAAGAACCCTTGACTAGTTAAAATATCCACCAGGGGATCCATTAATCATGATAAATGGTATAGAGCTGGATAAAATATTTATAAAACATTCACTAGAGTATGTTGTACCAAATGCTTCCATCCTTGTATTGAAATTGAATACCAAGAGAGGAATTAAAGATTAAGGTAAAAAGTTTAAGCCCCTATAAAATAACCAAATGAATTCCTTTTAATACTACCTTTTTGTTTCTTGTCCTATTTATCTTTAAATCATGATGTCATCTTCTTACATGTTATTATTTAGTCTCCCCATATTCCTTTCAATCCCATGATTCAAAGTTTGTTCCACTTCATTTTCCCCCTATTTGAATACATGTGTACAAAAATGGATTATCAAACTAAAATCAGTTAAGACTAAGTGTAAAAGGGGGAAAATTAAAAAATATAAACTCTAAGAAACACTAAATAATTTAAAATAATTTTAAGTGTAATTCGAGGTTGATGTACTGGGAATAATATATAAATGAATTAAATTGATTAAAACCCATAGAGAAAACAAAATATTGAAGTTGATTTGGTTTTGGAAAAAATGAGATGAGTGTACCATGATTATGTAGGGTTGGGTTTATGAAATTAGTGAAGGATAGGAGTTATGATTTTAATTTAAATGATGTCAGTACTAAACTATGGTGAGCCTCCTCTCATAGTGATCACCCTATATTTTATAAACCCTATTTTCCCTTATTAGTTCATAATATAATTTATAGATAGGGTTTTAGAACTACATTTAGACATTGTTACCCTAAACTGATGCATTTTTTGTTAAATGAGGGTAGATAGTTGATGCACATTGTTGGAAAACCCTTATCTCTCAACAATGTTCAACCTGAGAGAGAAGGGTAATAATTAATATAAAAGGATAATATGAATCAACCAATTTAATAAATCTGACCCACTCCAACAAGAATGTGTCTCCATGAATAATAAATAAGAATCATATTCGGATTTACAATTGCTGACATCAGGACTTAAACATATTCTACGTGCATCATCCATCATATCTATTAGATTGGATGAATATTAACTCCATTGGAGGATCAAATTCCCTTTTTATCACTTAGTGAGTCCAAATAAAAACTTTATGGAAAAAGATCCAAGTATCATTTAACTAGGAAGAATACAGACCCTATCAGATCCATATATTGAGGATACATGTTCCCTATATAGTCAGATGGGAATACCAACCCTTACTTAGGATTATGAGAGGGATCCACATTCTAACATATCTTCATATCCAAAAATGTTTATATCTACTGAATTATTCCCTGAAAAACATGCTTGATATCTGTTGTATAGTATTCAATCTAAATGTGACAAGAATTTGAATATCAATTCAAGGAAAATCGGAAATGTATGAGAAAAGGTAACCATAAAAATCTATATGAAAATACACATTATATTATTCCTACATTTCATGATATGACTTTGGACAAAGAGGTATTTCATGTGCCTGAATTTGGAAGAAGTAAACAATGTGTAATATTTTATACAAGGTGTGTAGAACCAAGAGAGGTACTTAGAATGTGCCTTATCTTATCTTGTAATGTAAAATTATGTACATGATGTGTACCTCTATAACACACAACCTATAACTCTAGATGATTAGATGATGAGTACTTAGAGAGGAACCAATTAATTTTCCAGCCATGGTACATGTAGTTTGGTCATGTAAAACATGGTGTTTACATCAAAATGATCTACTGAGAGTGTACTATCTATTCATGCCAAGATGGAAACTACTGGTACAAAATGTGTGTTATAATATTTAACATATAGTGATATTAAATATTAGACAGACCATTTCAACTGCAAGCTTAAATGTACACTTCATAAGGTCTTCTTAACTAGACCATGTAGTCTGGACTTTCGGTCCAAAATAGAGTTTTACTTGTGGTGAAAAATTCAATTTATTACCCTTAAAATTTCATAGTCCCATTTGATTGAAATGAAATCCCAATAGGTAGGTATACCTACACCATAAACTCCGGTGGTGTTAAATTCTGTTTTCCAATGGGAACCCTAATCCATTAAGGAGTTGTGATAAGAAAAAATGTCACAGAAAGGCTCATAGTTTTGT
This sequence comes from Viscum album, assembly GCA_963277665.1. NCBI lineage: Eukaryota > Viridiplantae > Streptophyta > Magnoliopsida > Santalales > Viscaceae > Viscum > Viscum album. Next base: position 2,015,412,520 of record OY728135.1, read on the forward strand.
AAATGTTGATTTTAGCATGTGGGAGAAGGAAGAATAAAATGGGGGTTCTAGTAAAAAATTATAATAATCCTATAACTAAAATCTATTCAAAAGTTTCCATCAGCTTGCTCAAGGCCTCCACCGGCTAGCTGACGGACCATTGATCGGTCTTGGGTGACCTAGGGGCTGGCATGGGTGACCCAAAAGCTAGATGGTGGCTACAAAAATTGTAGTTTTTTTACTTCCAAGCCCACCAGTTGGCTGATAAAGACCCTCCAACAGTCTGATGGATATAGTAGAATTAGTGTAGCCACTTCTAAGCTAGCTGAATGGATGGTGGAACATAATAGTAACCTGGTGAACCACTTGTAGCATCTTTATTTATGTGTTTATGTCCACCCATCTCCAAAAAACCATACCACTTTCTAAACCCTCAAACAATTAGGAATAAAATTTAAAAAACAAGGTGGAAAACCAAAGAGATATACTCAAAGTCATGATGTGACCCCACCAAAAACTTCCCACAAACACCACTTAAACAAGAACAAGTTATCAATATTTTATATTGTAAAACCCCATAATGATAAATGATCAAATGACTAAATGATATGACTCATGTTAACAATGTGAACCTTCATTTTTGGGAGCCTACCTGATTAGAACTCCATAGTTAAGTGTGCTTGGACTAGAGTAGTGGTCAGGATGAGTGACCTTCTGGGAAGTTTCTGGTCAGGATGAGTGACCTTCTGGGAAGTTTCTCAATGTGTATGCGAGTGAGGACAAAGAAAATTTGAAAGGTAATGTGTGGGCCTTTGGGGACAGTTATTAGTCATATGACCTATTAAATAATGTGGGTTTTCCCCATGTTGAGGACCATGTGTTTTCAAGGAAACTAGTTGTACCGGATGGGGCCAGGACCCGCCGATCATGTTAAGGTGGGGTGTTTATCCTGTCACTGAGACCCAATTGTAATATTTGGTATAAGAGGTGGTACAAAGCATTAAGTGCGGTGAACTTCCTGGGTTGAGATGTAGGGTCCATAATGAGGACTTTATGCTCAAAGAGGGGGGGGGGGGGTAAATGTACCACCCCAGAATGATAAATGGTTAAAATACTAAATAATATGGCTCATGTAAACAAGGTGCACCTTCCTTTTCAGGAGCCTATCTGATTTGAACTCCAAAGTTAAGCGTGTTTGGCCTAGAGTAGTGGTCGGGATGGGTGGCATTTTGGGAAGTTTCCCAGGATGTGCATGAGCGAGGATGAAGCACACTAGAAATGATATGTGTGGGCCTGTGGGGATAGTAATTAGTTAGAAGACCTTTTCAGGCATGTTGGGGCCCGATGGTGGGGACCATGTGTCAGCAAGGAAACTAGTGGTACATAGTAGGCCATGACCCAATTTTCATGTTAAGGTGGGGTGTATGTGCTATCCCTGAGACCCATTTGTTATATAAATACATAAGAGAGAAAAATTTTATAACAAATAAACCATAAGAAACCATTTTATTAACTGAGTGAAAACCAAGTCACGATACCCCAACATAATGACACATGGTATCCCTTAAAGTGCATAAGTCTTCCAAATATATAGTGGTTGATTCTACTGTTTAAAAAAAAATGGCCAGAACCATTCCTTAGACCATGCTACGGTGTGTTCTCTCTACATGTTTTTAATAAACCCCATGAGTCCAAGAATGAACATCCACTATGGGAATCCACCGTTACATTGGGGAAATTCCTTAGCAATGTATGTAGTAGCCCCATATACGGAACCCACAATCATTAGTCAGATGACCCGTTTAGGAATGTGGGGGGCCTCATGGTGGGGACCATGTGTCTACAGGGCAACGAGAGGTATATGGAGGTCCAGGACTTGATGGCCATATTAAAGAGGGTTATCTGTGTTGTCATCGAGACCTAGTTCAACATATTTAAATAAGAGAGAAAAATTATTTAAAAAATAAACAAGAATAAACCATTTTAGTAACTGGGTGAAAACCAAACCACGATACCTCAATATAATGACACATGATTTTCCTCAAACTGTATAAGTCCTCCCAATATACAGTGGTTGATTCAACTGTTTTAAAAAAAAATGGCCATAACCATTCATTGGATCATTCTATGGTGTGTTCTCCTTAAAAGTTTTTAATGAACCCAATGAGGCCAAGAATGAACAACCACTTTGGAAATCCACCATTACATTAGGAGAATTTCATAGCCATGTCTATAGTAGCCCCATATACGGAACCATGGCCTACACTATGGTCTTAACCATATCATAGTGAACGACAATGAGCTTAAAAATCTCTACTCCAACCACACTTAGAGCAATCTTATTTAAATACATATTAAGCATAGAGACATCACAAATTAGGCATGTCACTTTCTCCCCACCACTAGGATTTCCATACTCAGAAAGATAGAGGTAATTTGAGTCTAGATCAAAGATTATGTCATTTTTCTAACATAATGGTGAACCCATCCGAAGACTCATTATGATCCCACCTATGCTACAATGACACATGTACCAAAAGGGTTTCATTGGTGTCAAAAAAATTCTTGAATATACAGAGATATGAATTTCTAGGTGAACCCAATAATATATCTGGATTGAAAACGAAAATATTCAAACAACCTATAAATAGAATCAAATTCACTAGTTTTTTTAAGATATGAGAATAATGATACCATATAATTTTCTTAACCGAAGAGGTTTTTATAACCACTAGGAAAAAGTTTAAAAATGTACATCATTCATTAAATTAATGATAAGTGAATAAAAAAGAAATCCATGAAAAAAACAGAAGAAAAAATAATCACAACAGACATAAGATTATGCGTCTATGACCCCACTCATTTCAAAACCATCACTTTAAAAATTATATCACCAAGATTCAACAATCCAATAAATTTATAGTAAATTAAACAATAGAAATATAATTATAATTGACCTCCATCCATAATATTGATCTTTTATAAATTTTTACATAAATCAAACTGGAAAAATCACATTGAAATCATCACTCAGTGAAACCAAATCATGTTTGGTTCTTTTCTCCCACTATATTTCATCCTAGTTATGATCCTTATAGGATACCTATCTTTTTCTAAATAACCTTATGATACTTTGAGAATATTCTGAATTTTATTCCTAGAGATTTAGAAGCCACCAAAATCTCTATCACCACCCTTTTAAAAGAAATGTGCCTTTGACTGGGGGTTTTCCCTCTTTTAGCATTTGACATGGTCATGGTTTATTTTCTTTAAAATTTTGAAGATGAGATAAAAACATATATACTAATAACAAACTTGGAGTACTTCTTGAATACATTACCCCAAATGAAATATAACATTCCTAAACTGCAAGATAAGTCACATGCCAAAAACAAACCCTAACATCTTGTACTACCATTTCTAGAACCCACCAAATGAAAGCACGATTGGGTAGACTTTTTATGTAAGACATTCCCATTGTTACATTACATTATCTGATTCATATCAATTTTATCTGAAAATCCACTCTTTGATATCTTTTGATGTTTCTGGTTTAGTCTTCTTAAGACTATATGTTAACACTGTCATCATATCTTTTGAAAACTATTTTTTCCTTACAAGTATGTCACCCCAAATACCCTCATCTAGTCCCCTTAAATTAACTATGGTTCATTATTATGATGGTTTCCAAACACCTTATATTTTTCTTTGTGGAAACTAACACACACAATTTTTTTCTACTTAACCAGTGAAGGAAAGTTAAAAAATGGACCTAATAGGGAAAAAAACCAGAACAAGCCATGTTTCACTTCACTTATGTCTCCCCTTATATAGAAAAAATCTCACTCATTTCTTCTGAATAATCTTACATCTGGGTTCCTTCTATAGAAAAAGGGGTTTCACCCACCTTCCTCTAACATGAAATTAAGTGAGGGATGGTGGTGGGGGGGGGGGGGGCTGAAATGGAGTGGGGAGTGGGGGATAGGGGGGATTTAGTTGAGTGGGGAGTGGAGGATGATATAGTGTATAATGGAGTGAAGGATGGGGTACTGTAGTGGAGTTAGGAGTGGGAGATGAGGGATGTTGCTGTGGACATTAGAGTGAGGTATGGGGGTGTTATGGTGGAGTGGGGAGTGGGGACTATTGGGTAGTGTAGGTTTAGGGGGTATACCAATGGTTACATAACCATTGGTATGTATCTATAATTTTGAAATTCCTAGCCTCATTTGTATACGTATTACAATTATTCATCCAAAACCGTTGGCATAAGATTTTACCAATGATTTTAAAACTGCTGGTACTGTTTTATTGCAACATTTTTTTTCCAATGGTTCAAATAACATCATTAGCATAGGTTTATACCTACAATTTAAAAACCATTATAATGGATTCATCTAACCCTACTGTAAAGGTATTCGAAAGTTTCAGATAGAATCGTTTCTATAGGATTTTCCCAACAATTTCAAACCATTGGGATATATATATCCCAATGGTTTAAACTATTGCTTTAAGTCTATTCAAATGGTCTACAACTATTGGGAAACATCTATGCTAATGGTTTATGCTAAACCATGGGTTAATCTAAATTACAATGAGCCTATTTGAATGGTCCACATGCCAATGGTTTCTGAAACTATTAGGATAGGCTATCCCAATTGTTTCAGGGCCTATCCCAATGGTTTCCAACCATTGGGATATGTTATATTTCTAGTAGCAGTCGAATGAGGATTGATAGCGGTTGACCTGTAAGCAATGAAACCTAGTGAAGAATCGATTAAAGTTGAAATCATGGGGTTATTGTGGTGATTTTAGATTTAAATGAATAGTATTATGACTTGGATTACAAATGGGTATGTGATGTTCATTATAGTATAATTTTCATGACTATCTATGGAAGTTAAGTTTCACAAGTGAGAAGAGTATACCTTGACTAATACATACCAGATAAATGGGTAATTAAATAGTTCAGGATCCCACATAAGGGTAACCAGACCTGACTAATCCTTGAAACAGGTAAAATATGAGGTTCCCATCTCATAGTTTAGTTCAGGTAAAACTACCAAATAATGATAAAAAACATGCAATTAAGCCTACATTATGTCAAAAACCATTGGTCAAAAGTTGTGCTAAGGTAACCTAGTTCATTTTTGGATATATCAATGAAGATCTACCACTTATTCAACCTATTTAAGGGTAACTTTGAGTGTTTGGTATTATATTAAGGTACCTGTAAATATTTAAATTCATAGAACCATAAGAATATCCCTTTTGGGAAATTGAAATTAAATTGATGGTAGTATCATTGTTAAGCTTGAGAATTAGTTATCCGAAGGCATTGAATGATTATATAATTTATTAGATACACTTGAAGTCTAAACAAAATCAAAATTCAGGCCTAGATTCATTTTTAGTAGAACACACATCATGGTGTGACATTTTATTGTGGAGAATTTATTACATTACTAAAAAAATAGGATCTATGGTAAAGTTTTTCTAGATAGAGATTTAGGAGTGGAAATTGGGGGTAACTGACTATGAGATATGATGTTGGATTTTGAACTCCATTAAAGAGAATTTTCTTTATTTTTATAGGGGTATAGATATTTTCATAGAATAATATTTTTTTGGAATTATTTTTTGATTTGATGATGTGTGAATCTTATCGGGATAATGACTAGATTCATCTTAAGTAACTGCATATGGGTATATCGCATCAGTTAGAAAGAGACAATAACAATTACATGTATTTAAAAATAAAAAATAGAAAGTAACCAACATCTTATTTCACTCGAACAAGGTGGATGTAAGAAGATTGGTGAAAACCTATGACTAATGTTTTTAATATAATTCAATTAGTGGAGTAATAATAGTGGATACAATAATTAGTTAATAGGAGAGAACATAGTAGAGTTGAAAAAAGTTCCAGGAGAAGACTCGTAATAGGAGATATATGAGATGGAGCTTGAGAGAGGAGTCAATAACAGAAGGGAATATTCTTCACAATCTTTTTTCTAATTATTGTTACTCTTTTATTGAGATAAAATTGATTAAATTTGTGATTTTTTTAAATCTATCATAAGTAGATAACTAAAGGTTGGGTTTCAAAATATGAAGGACGTAGACATCTAAATTTTTTTATCTATGATGTCCGTAATTGTTTTGATGAAATTTTAGTTTAGTGATCTTCTTTTGTTCTTAATGTGTATCTGTTATAAATACTCTACGTACCGAGAGGTGATGATGGAGAATATTTAAACTTTTTAATTTTATTTGATGTACCAAAAATAAGGAAAGATTAATATTCTCTTCTCCATTAATGAATAATCTTTATTATGAGTGACAATCGAGTGATTATTTCAATGTATAGATCATTAATCTCTAAAAGTTCACTACAGCAAGATATCAATGAATCTTCACATGTTATTTTAGAATTGGGTTATTTTTTTTAATGAGATTAGAGTAGAAAAATATTTTTATAATTCAATTCCAATTATTTTAATAGCCTTTATTTTATCAACTTCTTCATTTCTTTATCTCATACACATTTTCCCTACATTTTCTAAAATTTCACAACTATTTCCCACTTCACTGAAATCACCCACATCAATACACATTCATTGTTTTAGTTTTTTTTTATTTTTTTTTGTTTTGGTTCCACACAATTATCTTAATCATTCCCTATGTAATTGATACATCCACTCACCACTATACATGTAGTTGTAGTAAGGTTTTATGAATAATAAGTTTGACTCAATTCAAGTCTAAGACCTATAAACTCATCAAATTTTAGATCTATTTCCAAGGAAGGAATGTATTTACAAAAAATAAATAAATATATAATTAAATAAAAAAAATCCCATAAAATTTTTTTAAAAAAATTATTATAAAAAATTTTTATTTTTTTTACATTTATCATTGTGTGTGCTACACATAATAACTATTTTCACTAAAATTGAGTTCAAAATATTTCATTAATGGAGAAACCAAAAAAATTAAATCCAAAAATTAATAAACACTATTCTCCCCTTAAAAAGAATGAAGAAAAAATAGAAAATCTAGAGTCAAATATAGGTGAAAACCAGAACTAGAACATAATCCAACCCTTAGTTCCAATACTTGAGAGACCTAGACATAGTGAGTTTAAAATATAGTAAATGTTAAGTAATCTAAACTACATTACGTTGTCCCATAGGTCTAGAATCTATGAGATCAAGTAATCTCATCTCTCATGTTTCTATTATTCATTGGATTTCCTATAGAGGATTCATTATAGTTTGTTAGATAAATTTATAGTTTTTACAAATGGATAGATTTGAATGGTTTGTGTAAGGAATAATTTATGTTGATGGTGTTTCCCATTCTGTATGATTTTAATGGATATGTTTTTGTAAATCTAGATGTTTAAATCATTAACACCTAGTATTAGTTGTTCAATTATTTTGTAATTATATTTTATCCTCATAATACCATGATTTAGCTGAGATAAAAAATATAGATTTGTTATGGATGATGAAGAGTTATTTACTCAAAATTAAGAATTGATTATTAACATACTAAGATAATTTACCAACCACTAATTAGATACCCCTAATTTAATGGAAACCTTATACATTTTTCTAAAACCATATAATGAAAATTTGTTTCATCAATCTTGTAGTAGTGACTTCCCTAATTTGACCACAGATGAGCTCAAAAAAATTGATAATTTTTTTTAAAAATAAAAAACCTAGTGCATAAGGAAGAGATTAATTTATAGAGTTAAAAAATAAAAATGATTCAATTATTGATTGGTATTTTTTTGGGAATTGTTTTTCATTGTGGGATATATGATCACATGCAGAATTGTGGTCCCAATTTTGATCTTCTCATTCCAAATGATGAGCGTTCTCATTATTTGGGGTATAGTTCTTGAAATCAATGTAATAACTATACCTCATCTAATAAATTTAATTATGGATGTAAAAATTAACCTAACCATTCCTGGAGAGATCATAGAGTGGTTAAAAAAATAGTTACCCCTACTTTTATATAGCAGTCCAAAAAATATTTTAAAAATCAACCTGGGGCTTCATTATCTAATTCTTAATAGGATTTAAATGTAATTGTTAGCAATTTTTTGGTGAGATTGTTTCATTAAAAATGATATATACTAAAGGATTCCTATTTTGGAGGTTTAAATTGGTCATATTTTTATATATCTATGTTGTGGAGTGAAGGGAATGATACCCATAACAAAAATACCTAATCTGATAGAAGCTATCATGGATAAAACCAATAGATAATTTCTTCAAACTCTAGAAAATGTTACGGAATAAGTAAGGGAAGCCAAAACTGATGAAAAAGATAAATTATAAAAAGAAAATATTGAAAAATATAATTATTGATGTTTGGAGAAAAGGTTTTATCATGAAAAAAATGGCGATTGATCAACTAAAAATGTCAAAGAATGAAGTAAAATGAATTAAAAATTAGGTAAATAGGGTATGTAGTAGGTGAGGTTTGAGAATAAGGAGGATAATCAATATATTATAAAGAATTATATAGGACCCGTCCATTTCTTAAAAGAGGTAAAAAATTTAATGAGCCCTATTATTTAAAATTCATTTATATTTTTATGACCTTCAGCATTGAAATGCCTTTTTAGAGACATAGTACAAGATTCCATCCAATGAAAAAGTTCCTAAATTGTTCTTAGTCGATAATTGGAATTAATGGGGATTTTTTAGAAGTAATATCACTAATGATCATAATGAATTTATTTAAAAATAGTTACCTTTAAAACTGAAAGAACCTAGAATATCTATCATTTCCTGTAGAATAGAATAAATTTTGGAAGTAAAATATATTTTTGAGTTAGGATCTAGCATAAACCTTATTCATTACTCCTTATTTTTGAATGTTGTGTACTAGGGAATTTAATATAAATTCTTTTTCTTAATTGTTGGATGATAGGTCACTAGTTTATACATATTGCAGGGTAGATTATCTATTAGATAATGTAGGGAACCCCAAAATACCTAGTGAATTTCTTATCCTTGAAATGGAGTGTGAAAAAAAAGTTATGACCATTATAGGGAGCCTTTCCTAGCCATCTGTTGGGTTTATCATTGATACTTCAAATAGAAAAGTAGCTCTTCATGCTGGTGAGGATCAAGAAGTGTTCCATGTTTTTAAATAGTTTTTACACATAGAGGGTTGAAAAGTAAGAGATGTTTATGAGGAGGTATTTGGATATGAGGATATTAGGGGGAACCATCATCCTTTTGATGACTTAGTCAAATTAATTTGTTAATGAGAATGTTAAAACATGTGTTTTTAATAAAAATCTATTATAGAATTAGAGAGAATTGGGAAACTTGATAACCAAATTAGGAAAATCATTGGTTAAAATAATGAAGTGGTCTATCATAAAATACTATATCTATAAAATGGTATCACTAAATATAATAATTTACATTTCTAGTTAGCTCCATGTGAATAAATTTATTCTCTTAAGATAAATCTATAGTCAGATTCACATACCCTTTTTCCCAGTCTTAGAAAAATGTTTTTGACTTTTTATCATCTGGGGATGAGAGTATTAAAATAATATATGTTGGGGAGAGTTTAGGTTTATCTACTAATAGAAACAATATTGTATTTAATATAAATATTTTTACTTCCTTGAAAACGTTTTAACATCCTAGAAAGTTGTTTAGAATGATGACTTATAACCATAATTTTAAAAGTTCATTTCATTTAAGTCTTATATATACTCAAAAAAATGTCATTATAATATTAAATTTTAATCATTAAAAATAATTTTTTTATTTTTTTAGTTTTAAAATATTTCTTTTTGGAATATTACTTATAAATACTAAGCATGTTATAGCTAGTTTGATTCTAGTTCTTGATTTCTTTAAATAATCTAAGGGGGGATCTAGGATAGGTTTTAAATATTTAGATTATGTTTTTGGGAATCTTATAACATTTTTGATGGGTTATATAATTTTTTTATGTTTAAAAATAGATCTAGAATGTATGATACATTCATCTTTTTTGGAGATATTTTAGATACTTTTCTTAGCTTACATAATGGGATAATTTTGGGGAGTCTTGTTGATGCTTCCATAGACAAAAAATGAAATGAAAACCATCAATTTTACATAGAATTTAAAAAATTATGGGTAGATTTATATTTTAAGGTATGTTAGGTTAATTTCTATAATTTTAGAAATGCATGGGAGGCAACCCATAGTGTTTAGGTTGTTGCTTTTAATTTTATTTTTGAATAAATGACATTATTCTAATAATTTTTTTGTTTCTCTTAACTTTTTTAAAAAAATACCACATTTTATTAATATTTATTTAATATTTACAGATGAATGAATTTAATTATCAATCCCTTTTTTTATATTTGGAACTTTTATGAATATAGTTATATTTGTTTAGTGTATAGGGATACATTTCTATTATTATGGGGATGTTACCATTAAAATATTACATGGTTGATTGTGAGATATACTTACCAATAGGAAATTCATATTGATTTTCAAATATATATGGATATTATAGATTTTTTGAACTAGATAAAACATCCCTTAACTCTAAATTTGGTTAATTTAAAACTAAAAATACTCATTGTTATATATTTTTCTTATACGATCTAAAACTTTATAACTATAGTACTCATTGAATTTTCATAAGGGAGGTTTCATAAAAATAATTGATAAGGATTCTATATTATAAAGGAGTAAATGATTTAATTTTTGAATATTTATTTACTATGAATTACCTTATTAATGTTGGTTCTCATGTTTATAAATTGTTAACTTGTTGTATTTTTTAATAACTTTATGGTCATTACTTATGTTCAAATTTATTTATGTGCTATGAAGAGTTTTTGTGCATGTTTTTTATTCATCATTTAAAAAATCATTCATTAGTTTAATTTTCAATATATAAATTCATGAGAAACATTTTTATTTTTTTATTTAGTGGATAGAATGGATATTTTTAATTTTTATTTGTTTTTTTTATGATTTTTGATATTTATGGAGAATTATTTTATGAGATTCTTATCACACATTTAAATAATAAATTTTCTATGATTCCTTTCAAATATTTTTGAATCAAACTATTTAAAAGTTTTCTTAAACATTGAGATTACGAATTAGGGAAAATATTTGGATTTATGTTTGGGGTTAAGTTGAATTGTAAATCTCTATTAATCTATAAGACAAATTTTTTTTTCAAAAATAGTTACATTTTAAGAATCACTGAAGCATTATAATTAGGTAAAAAGTTTTAATAAATTTGAATGTTTTTATTTCCCTTTGATAATATTAATAACTATCACATTTTATATTTAATTGGGAAAAAAATTTCTCATACCCTCTTCAAAAATATTTATTTGGGTAAATGTTTTTTAAAATTTTATAAAATATTAATAACAATGAAAATTTTATTTAAATTTAACTCCTATGATTTGCATCCAAATGGATTTTGAAATGAAAATACTAATCAAGGGTGAACTTATTATTGATTTATTATTTATTAATTTTAAATTTACTATTTGATGAGTTATTCATTCCATCAATAAATTACGACTTCACCTCATTGAAAAATATATATATTTATTTTGGATTACTAAATTATTTGATTATATTCTCATATAGGTAAAGAGAATTTTATAATTATAGTTTCATGGAAAGTATAATATGTTAAATTCAAAAATAAAATATTAATTTTGAAATCATTATTTCTTAAATAATAAAAGAATTTTCACTAAAGTTATTTAATTCAAGAGGGACTTCTCATTTTTCATCTTAAGAGAATCCATGAGGTAAAATATTTTTAGAAATCTATTCATTGTGGAATTACTATTTTTCAAACATGATATATATTTTCTTCCATTAAATCTATACTAAGTTGTTTATTGAGTCCAAGAAAGTGTGGTGGAACATGGTGTGGCCTTTAATTATTGAATTTTACAACATATTTTTTGTATTTTAAACTATATTTTTAATGTTTATAATGTTCCTTTATTAGTTTATTATAATGTTGTGGTTAATTTCTATTTAAAATATTAAATCAACTAATTTTATCTTTAATTGATGATTTTTTATTAAAGAATGAAATGTGTCAAAGAAATTTATTATTTAATCTTTAGGATTATTTTTAAATATTAATTTGTAGTGTTATGGTTTATTTTAGTGTTCATTTAATTTAATTTTCCATTTCCGTATTTTTTTTAATTAATTAATAAGATAATAAATTTTTAATTTAAAATTTATTCTCATGTCTTAAATGATTTATTAATTTGTAACATTAATTTATAATTTAATTAATTGATAATTTTAATATTTATTTGTTTTGTTAACTAATTAATGATTAATTATTGAAATTTTAATTTAAAATTTTAATGTTTTGTTTTTTTTCTTATATAGTTTTACATTTTTTATTTATAATATCATGTCAATATATTTTTCATTTGTGGTTGTTCTGTGTGTGTAAATTTGGAAATGTAATTTATCAACCATGAAGAACGTAATTGATTGTCCCTAGTGTAAATTTCAGAAAAATGCAGGAATCAAGGATCGATTAATCATGAATATCACTATAGCTCATTTTTTAGAAAAGTAATGGACCTAACACAAGGGAAAAATCCATGCGACAGTGCCTATTATAAATATCAACAAAGTGACCAATTGACTAGATGCCTACATATACTTCTACCATGGAAGAACTAATAATTTGTTTCTGAATTAGAACCAAGGCTAAAACCATAATGAATATAAGTTGACTAAACTAAGATTAATTATAAATTAGAAGATGTTGAATGTGATGAATTTTTGTTTTCATTTCATGACCAATGAATTCCAAGGCACTGTAAAGGAGGAATCAATGATGTTGTTTTAAATTTATAGGTTTGATCAATCATATCCCCTTCATCTTAATTTAGATGAAATTCTTAATGAGACACCATGGAAAAAACTGATGAGTTAAGAGACACATTATCCTATATCTCCCTATTAACTCTGATACACAATTGTATAGTATTAAGCTTGATAAAGAGAGGAAACAAATCTACAACAAGATGTGATGAGGCTAAAAGTTTTGATTCCCGAAATTGATAATTGATGTTATGAATATGGCGTGTTTTGGGGTTAAATTAATAGTCGATTTAGATATAGTTTGGGGACTAGCATGTGTTGTATATATCCCACAAGGATTTTGAGTGACAACAACATTATAGAAGATAACATAAGCCGAAGATCTATTGAAAATACATTAACGAGAATCCAAACCTGCAACCAAGATCGAGTCTATCCATTGTAAATCTCGATGTTGGAAGTTGCACTGTTCTTGGGGTAATTATACCCAACTAATAGTTGAGTGAAACTTAGCTTAGATCTATCGAAAACTAAGAACCCGAGTTTTCAACTTGGGGAAAATGAATCGAGTAGGGAATTTTGTTTGAACATTATGGGTTATTGAATAGGCATCGACTGAATCTTAAAGGTGGTTGAGAAGCCAAAAATTCATCCCAGAAAATACTTGATCGAGATTGAAATCATGGATGGATTAATGTGATTAGATATTTCATGGTACATTGGAAAATTTAAGTAAAATGAGAAGGATATAAATAAAAAATACAGCTGATGAAGTCAAATAAATTAGACTACATTTGATTGAATTACAATTTTTTTGTATACTATCATTATGAAAAAATTGTCTTAGTGCAAAAAGAACATGTGAATAGTCACTCATTTCTCACTTCAGTGAACATTAATAGCATAGTGATATCTGTAATTAATTGAACTATCGATCATCACTCATGAGTAAGATTATTTTTAATGGATAATATAATTTGAAACTTTACCAATTTTTAGTAAATTAGTTAAAATTCAAAATTTAAGAGATTCACTATCATAATATATCAGTTCATAGAATAGTGATTAGATATACTCATTAAGAATATAATAAGATAACATAATTTAAATTTCACAAAAAATAAAAAAATTCACAATATTTAAATATATTTATATGTTTCAATCCATCATATTCTGATACCCTATCATTATTAACTACCTTGTTTCTTTTTCTCTTGATAGTTTTCCCTATCATTGACACTATTTCAAAACTACTTTCCACTTCACTATAAACAATCAACCTCACCTATACTCATTCATTATATTAGTTTTTTTAATTTTATTTGTTTTAATCAAACACACTAATCTTAAGCCTTACATATAAATTATATACCCCCACCCACCACTATACTAGTATTTTTAGTATGGTTTTATAAATAATTAATTTGACCCAACGCTAGTCAATGAACAATCACCCCATCACAAACAATGATTGAAAATTAATTATAAGGAAAATTGATTAAATATGAATTTTTATTGAAAAATATTTCATTAATTTTGCATATTATTTCTAAATATGGAAGAACTATTGGACATGATAAAACTAATATTTTTAAAAAATGACCAATAATTAAAAATTTCATAGAGATGCATAATTTTCTTTAAATAATAGGTTACTTTAGTTTGTTTGTTGAAAAAATTTTCTAGTTATCAATCCCATGAAGTATATTGATTCAAAATAGATATATATTCATATTGATGAATGAGTGTGATGAAAGTATTATTTAATTGAAAAGACTATTGGTTATGCTCAAATTTTGTCCCTTCCCTCTAGAAATATTACATTTTCATCTATAGTGATGTTTCTTTGAAGGTACATGATTGTGTTCTAATGAATAATGATTAGTTAACTGTTTATGATTCATGTCTATTGAAATATTATGAGATAAATTTTCCTAATAAAGAACTAGAATTGGATACTATGTTTTTTTTATTTGAAAATATTGATACCTCATTTATATAAAGAAAAATATTACATATATACCAATTATAAAATATTGATGTATATATTCACATAAAAAGAGGTGAACAAGAGGTATAGAATATGGATTTACTATATAAATTATTATGATTTCATGATTCATTAACACCCAGGATATGAAAAGAAAATTATTCGACATTGAGTATAAAATATAATACATATTTAACAAAGTTATGATTGGACCAAGATCTTTTGGTAAATGATTCGATAAATATTGGCCAAAAAATTTGTATGCAGGAACATCCTATATTTTTTATGTGTTAGTAAATTCATCTTTGTAATACAAAATTAAGAAATCTTGGAAGAAAGGATGCGATTTTCATAAAAATTATAACCTATAATGTTTTTTATGTTACTATGATTTAACATTAACAAGGAAGGTATTTTGAGATTCCAAAAACTAATTATCGATTGATGCTCCCAAATATCCCTTTTTATCATCTTTGTATTACTAAGACATATAGAGACCATCATGAGTATTATTGGTGGGATGGAATAAATAAATACATTACAGTGTTTACCAAAACTTGTTTAAATTGTAAATAGGTTAATGATAAATGAAAATTATTGAAAGTTATGGTTCATTATTTTCCTATTATTGAGTGGAAATATGAAAATATATCTATGGATTTCATGGTGGGATTTTCAAAGAAATCATAAGGGAATTATCTAACTAGATTTATTATTCATTAATTGAATAAATCAACACATTTCCTTCTGATTCAAGATATATGTCTATATATTATCTTTCTAAAATATATCTCAAAGAAATAGTAAAGTTACATATACTTACACTCATAATTTATATATGACTATTATTCAATTTTTTTACATCATTTTTTTGGAAAGTCCATCAAAACTCAACGTGTACATAATTAATTTTCAGAACAACTTTTTACTATCAATATGATGCAAAATTAAAACAAATTATTTAGTATTATGAAGAAATTATTTAATATTATCTAATTGATTTATATGGAATTTGGGATCATATATTAAATTATTATAGTATTATTATAATAAAACATTTCATTATAGTATACAGATGACACGATTTTAGGCCTTATATGGAATGATGCATCATACTCTATCATATTGTGATAATGTGAGTGAAATGATATTTTTGGAACCAGAGTTGATAGAGGAAAAAATTGATGATGTAAAGATGATTCAGTATCATATGAGTTTATAATTGAGTAGGAAAATATTTACACAGATAAATAGAGCAAGGAACTTTTATTCCATGAGGGCGATCATGTTTTCCTTAAAGTATATCCATTATTTTTTTAAGAATTTTGGTAAAAAGGAAAGTTATTCCCATTGTTCATTGGACCCTATGAAATTATAGAAATTTTGGATATGTTTAATTTTTAGTAGTCATTAAACTTAGTTTATACTAGTTACATGATACATTTTAGATTTCATTATTAAAGAAATATGTACCTGATGTATATCAATTTTTACACCCTCAAGTTGTTTAGATAGAAGGGAATCATTCATATATGGAACAAATAGTTCAGATTTCTTACCAAAGATAGTATTCGTTATATAACAATTTGAATCATTAAATAAGGTTTTTAGGGAAAATAGTAAGGTTGAATAAGTAACATGAGAATAAGAAAATGCTTTGAAGAAAAATATCCTCAATTTTGTATGTAATGAATAAAATTATAAGGTCACATTTTGAAAAATGGTGGAAAGAAATTAACGACCTAGTTAATGTAAATTGAAAATAAATTTCATTCCATTCTTATATTCATGAATTATAATTTTTTCAGATGTATTGATTATAAGATTAATACATAAATTTTCAATCAAAAAGGATATGGGTTTATTCTTTGAAAATTTACTTACATGTATTATATGGTTTTATTTAAAAGATTAATTCTATAATTTTAAAATTATAATTTTTTAAATAATACTTCATTTTTATTTCAACATGACAAAATTATCTTAGATTTTTTTTGGTAATTTTTGGAAATAGTTTATTTTCTTAGTTAATAGTAGAAAATACCAATTTTAATGAAAACCATTTTTTGTTTTCTTGTATTTAAAAAGTCAGATTATTTTTTGAATTGGATTTAAAATTTTATTAGTTCGTTTTGATTATAAATAATCCAATAATTTAATATCAATAAAAAAATAAAATTTATTTCTGTATGCAAAAAATATATATACTTAAAAACACATTTTTAGAAATAATAGTTTTTTTCATATTTTAATGGTATATTTGAAATATAATTTATTCTATTTATAAAAATTTAAATTGATAAAAAACTGTATATTTTTAATTATAATTTGAAAATTATACCACTTTAATTTACGATCATTATGAATATTAACTTTGTTAAAAAAAGTCATTTACGACGGTAATAGTCAAAATGAACTAAAAGGGTTAAAACAAAAATGATATGTGTAAAAAATTAGATATTTTGTGTAAATACATTTATAGGGTAATATTTCAACCCTATAATATATATTATTCAATAAATTTTCATTTTTTTCCATATGTTTTCATTAAGACATTAATATATTTTGATCTTTTGAAAAATTCCAAGTGGTTCATTTTCCTCACATATAAAGGCACACCCCTGCTTCTCTATAAGGCCCCGGCCTTAAACATTACTTAATATTGAATTAAATGAATAATTCACATTGAGGATATTTTCATGTTTAGAGTTTTAAAGAATTAGGACATAAGTATTACATCTCAAAGACTACAAAGTAGACACATCTACTCAGCTTCCTTTTTTTTCAAAAAATAAAAACTCTTGAACAAAAGAGTCATGTATTGTTCTTTGTTTTATACAACCTGACATTTCCTTGATCCCATCCTTGACCCTATTCAACTTTATGTCATGTGAAAATCATTTCAGAAAAAAACATGGGATGAGCATAAAATGCTCAATAAGGGTTATAATAATACAGAATTAAAACATTATTCCATGTATACATAAGAATCAATGAAATCATACTTCACTCATAAAACATAAGCAATTTAACATACATCATTAAATAATAAGATTTACAAATAACTTATCGAAATCATAAGATATAAAGGTAACTTTAGGCATTCATAACATTCTTATGTAGGGAGTAACCCTCATGGTTACGTTTGGAATACCCATCACAATATATGACCTAAATCTTTTCGAAGAAACCTTAACGTTTAACTCCTTCGTGTTACCCAATGCATTGGAGAGCTATATCGGGCTCACCCACCCTTAGTTTATCATGGAACCACCCGTCTTCATAAAAAATTCCCAAGAACCATAACATAATCACATCACATAACTTAAGCATAAAGGAAAGATAACATTACCACATTGTAATAACAATATAACCTTTTAAGATATTGAAATAATGAATCCATTCTAAAAACCATTTTCAAAACCATTTAAAACATTTAATAAAGAGATTTTTGAATCAAAGTGTCCCATACAACATTAAAGCTTTTAATATTTTAAACCATTAATATCTATATAAATAAATCCTTAAAACCATTTTGAAAACATGGATATTAATGAGAAATATTTATAAGAATAAATCATTAAAACATTTAAAATGATATTTTAGTTAAAGGGTTTTAAACAAAATGAGAGACACTTGAATACAATAATTCAAGAATAACATTTAATTCTAACTTTATAATATCATGAGAATAAAGGGATTCATGGTATAATATTCCAAAGGACAGTATATACACCATATAAGAGTGAATTGGTGCATAACAACAATGATGTCTCAATAGAAATGTAAAATGAGAAGAAACCCCTTATAAAGAAGGTATCCTTAAATTAATGATAAATCAATCTCATAATTATGCATGAAAAATATAATTACACCCAATATAAGTGGATATTAAGTGTAAAACAATAAAAGGTCATTCACACATATTCAAAGGATGATATATTCCATAACTACATGTTGAACCCAAATAAATCGAAATTGGGATAAAAAGTTCCCTTTGTAAAATTCGACAGCCTAACGACGTCACATTAAAATTCATAAAATTATATGATGAGAGAGAAAATGGTATCTCATCACTTTGACATAAAATTTACATCAATAAGGATATATAAGAACATATCCCAACATAAAAAGATGTAAATTAAAAGACATAACAAAATAAGTTTTTTTTAAAAGAGGAGTTTGAAACGTTCCCTTACCGATTTGGAAAACTTTAGAAACGTACAACCCATGAAATAAGGGACATAAAATGAATATTTAAATACCAAAATAGTAAAATAATGGGAAGTACATACACCACAAAAAATTAAATAGTGGTAAATGTAGCATGAATCTCACGGGAATAAAAAGTGAGATGAAAATCCCCTTATGAAAATTCGGCAGCCTAACGACGTCATATAAAACTTCCAAAAATGTATTGATGAGATAAAATAGGGTCTCTCACCATATTAAAATAAAATTTACAGAAATAGTAATATAAAATAACATCCCCCAACATAAGAAATAGGAGCTTAAAGTAAGTTACATAAAAAAGAGTACTTAAAAAGAAAGAGAGAGGTAGGATCCCTTACCTTGTGTCTGACTTGACTCGATCGTTATTTAATCTCCTGAATAATAAACTTGAGTTAATTTATACATTCTTAAGAACATTTTTCATGTTAATTATTCCTTTTATATCACTTATTACCATGTTATACATATTATGTAATCATTTAAGTTAATAACGGTCGTTTTGTCGATACTTGGTACTTGAGTCAAAAGTGAACTTCTTATATTTACTAGTTATTCATGTAGTCAAATATACATTATCTAAAGAATTATATTCATGATGTATATATCATATTTAACATATATATATCCATTATATACATGCATTTATATTATTAAATAATCATTTAGAGGTAAGAAATGAAATGCACTGTTCATGGAGACGGTAAGCCGTACGTACGCATGAACGCTGCTTTCATATCTATTTCATACTTTAATGGAATGAAATAATAATGATATAAAGGTATATTATTATTCAAGTTTAGTATCATATATAATATCATTAACTTTATCCTTTATACGTCCCACATATGGCATTAACGAATCAAATCACTTTGAGGGGGCGGTAGTCTGCACTTCCTAAAATGAAGATATCGCGTTTTACCCATAATGGAAACCATAAAGGTATGGAATAAATGAAAAATACAGAAGCTTAATGAAAACATAAACATATTATATATCATATATAAATATAGTGACATCATAATTTCCACCTTTGAAGGTGTTAAAGGAATATTGAACAATCATCGTTTCGTGAGGCAGAAATTCACCATCCACAGAAACAGTACGTTTTTTAACCATTAGACAGAGGTGTGTGGAAGTGTAGCTCAAATAAATCATATAAAAACATCCTAGTATATTTAAGATACTGGTTTTGTTACAAAATAAATGAATAAAAAGATTTTAGGGGGTTGGAGAAGCAAAATAAAACAAAAGAACATTAAAGAAGACTTTACCTTTAAATAGGGTAACTCCCTTTGGTTTGAACCAAAAGGATTTCTTGAAGAGATTTCTGCCAAAGGTGAGGCTTGAATGATTAATAGAGGGATGTGGAGAGATTAATTGGGCAGGGGTTGGCTGAGCCAAAGGCTTGAGAGGTTTGGGTAAGGAGGTAGAGGTGGGGGCCTTTTATAAGAGGAGAGGAGGGGCACTCTTGGAAAGTCAAGAAAGGTTACATTATTTTCAAATGAGTTTGAGATTTTAAAGGTCCCACATTGATATATTTCTAGGATAATGTGACAAGGGTTCTACATCCACCAATCCAATAGGTTATTGACATGTTTAGGTCTTATATTTTACAATATCTTTTCATTTTATTTGAATCGTTAAATAATGAGGCAATCACTACATCATCATGATGTCATAAATAATTTAATTTATTTAATGTCTAAAAATTATAAAAAAACTACTATTATGTAGGCAATATTTTTATATTTCTAATCACTATTTATAGAAAAAATATGACTTGTATAACCCCATGTAATAATTGTTTTAGTAAACAATACATGTTTGTGTCATTTTTAGTTTTACTTTAAATAAAAGGCATTAATGTCATTATCTTACCCAAGTGGCTCCATGGGGTCCCAAAAATAGACCCATGGGTTGTCTTGGTCGTCCATGACACATAAAATAAGGGTAGGACATGTTTCAAGGTCATTTCATATTATTAAAAC
This sequence comes from Viscum album, assembly GCA_963277665.1. NCBI lineage: Eukaryota > Viridiplantae > Streptophyta > Magnoliopsida > Santalales > Viscaceae > Viscum > Viscum album. Next base: position 2,015,433,585 of record OY728135.1, read on the forward strand.
ATTATTTTTACCTTAAACTACACTAATTACCTCTAATCACGATTTAAAACTTAAAAGTTACTATTCACCAAAAAATTATTTTAATCCCATTGAAGCACATTTTACTTCCTAATGAAAACCATGTAGGTCGGATTTTTTTAATTAAAAACATAGAGGTGGTACAATTTCATTTAAACGAAAAATCAATTTTTTGAGTACCACTTAGTGGTTTCACTATTCATCAAAAATTGAAGTTTTTCAGAAAAATACCAAAACTTCACCCTAAGATATATTTTATATTTAAAATTCAAAAATTATGTCTATTTTAAAAAATTAAAAACATGTAAGTTACAATAATTAATTTAATAATTAATTCCCGCTGTCAGAACAAGTGGAATGTCTTTAAGAAACAATATCTATCAAAAGATTGACACTCGTTTATGTCCAATCTCAAAGTGATATTAATTCCAATGACCACCATTGGATTAAATGGTAAAAATATATTCTAATTTCACTTTAAAACAAATTAAAAAGATAATTTAACTATATTAATAAATTATATTAAAAAGAGGGTTTGAATTAAAATACAACACTTTTCACTATTCATTAAAAAATGAACATTATGAGAAAAATACCAGAAATTTATCCAAAGTAAATTTCAATGTCCCAATCATAAATAATAAGTTTATTTTGACAAATATAGCTTATAAAATTGTCAAAATATATATTTAAAAATGGTTCGCCATCAAAAGGCGGTAAAACAATCTTTTAAAAAATATTAGAGTATTTATTCTTAAAATTAGATTCATTTGGATTTTAAGCCTCTAACATTTATTGGATACATGTAATTTTTTTTAACAAACATATGTAATCATTTTGTAGGTATTTATGTTTATTCCCTCCATTACAACGGCTAGGCGTTAACTATTATAATATTATTATATTATTAGTGTGCAATGTAAGATTTCAAAGAAACTCGTTGTTGCGTATTGGGTACGCCATCGAGCATAGCCTTCCCTTTAAAGTAGTATTAACACTTTATTCACAAATATTGATAAAAATTAGATTATAATATTATTTATTTACCTGGGATGTTACATTCTCTATTCATCACTAATCAAGAGCCTATTAGACCATACAATACGAACTTAAAATACCTACCTAACATCCCTACTCATGTATAATTGTAATTTTATATATCATAATACTATACTAATATGTCGTTAGGTATAAACTTAGTGAGGTTGTCAACAAAAGAGGTACAGTTTGAAAATGAGTGTTTTCATTTGATTTATTCTATGACCTCCTTCAAGCCTCTCATAATTTTTTATATAATTAAATAAGTACCTAAAATATAATATAATTTTATTATTTTTATTGTATAACACTTTTTTATCTACTTATCGTTTTAATGGAAAATGAAAACATTCATCTTCTGTATGTGTAGACTATCAACACATAAAGGTGATATATTTTATTTTTCAATAATTACTATTGTGGATGGTAATAATAATGGAACCAAACTAAAATAAAATAAAATATATGATATAAATTTCATTATAGAGTAGTAAATAAATATCTAATTCTTAAAATATCATTCAACAAAATATAAAAAAATCTTTTCTTCGTACATGGTATACCCCATCACGAACCAATGAATTTTATTTTTCATTGCTATCTCACATAGTTTTTTAATATAACTATATTTAATTAAATAATATGATATTCATTATGAAAAAACAATTATGGAATTAAAAAATTATTCTTAACTTCTTCCCCCTATTTTTGTTGAAAAAACGGTAACGTTACTCTTGCATACGTATGAACTTCCATCACAATGTTGTGACATAATTAATTTCCTTAAAAATTATTCATGGATAAATATGAAACTATAATAAATGTATAATAATTATAATTATAAAATTATTGTGTTTCTAGAAATTATATACTCATAATCCATTTGGTAATAGCCAACCTACAAAAATAAGTTTTGTCATATAGAACTGATATCATCAAAATGTTTGATTTGAACTTATTTAATTTTAAAATTTAATATAAAAAGGTAATAAATAAAATAAAAGGAATAATAAAATTTAAAATTTTAATTTAGAAAGTAAATAATTATCATAATTTTATTTTTCAAGAAGATAAAAATGTATGTGACAGCTCTCACTCGAGGTAAGGGACACTTTACCATAATGGTTTTTTATATATTTTAAAAATGTATTCACTAAATCTATTTCCTCCAAGTAAATATTTTTAAAATTGATTTATAGATTTATTTTTGTTTAAATAAAAAAACATAAATGAATTTTTATATATCTTTTTAAATTTATTTATAATTGGTTCATAAAAATTATTTTAAGTATTTTATATGTAACATTTTCATTTATTTATAAATAGAAAAAGGAATTTATATTTTATCATATATTACATGTCCTCTTTTTCCAAAAAAAGTCATAGAAACTATAAATTTGCTTTCTTCATAAACAAGTTATCACGGGTTTTCAAATAATATTTTATTTCCAATCCTTTAATAATTTTTTATTCTAGGGTTTTCTAAAAAGAAATTGATATTTATCTTTATTTATATATAAAAATTGAATGTTCTATTATTTTTTATGAAAATGGGTTTTCTAACGGTTTATTGATGACAAATAAAAGATTAAAAATGTTTTCATAATGATATAGTACTTTAAAATTATTGATTATCATAGGTGATCTCTATATAGTTTATAATATGGGTGATCCTAATATAGCTTATATGATGTGTAAGACGGATATAACTATCCAATGAATAAAGAAATGTAACTTTTCATTCATGGAAAGAGGAAGGGATTTTAATCGGGATGTTTATAATTTGGATTTAACTGGGATATAGTAATTTACAACATGAGTGAACATAGGTTATGAATATAAATCTCTAAATTTATTACAAGGGTTTCAATTTTTTACTATGGGATTTGAAAGTTTTTATTGAGGAAAAACTATTTTCCCTAGTGGAGTTTATTTATTTTAAATGTTAAAAGTGTAATGTGGAAAAGTTAAAATTTTTATGGGTTTTATTATTTAACAAATGAATAAAAAATAACTTAACTTTATGTCCCTTTTTGATATTTTTTATAATAGTTTTGGAAATGCACTCCCAGATCCAGAACTGAAATCATAAACAATATTGATTCATTATTATTATTATTATAAATAAAAGGGGGACACGGGCCAAGAAAAAAGATGAATAGAAAGACTATGGGGATCTAAAATAATGGAGACCAAGGGAATATCTGAATATAATATCCATTATATCCTAGGGGAAGGAACACAAATTAGTGAAACAAGTAATCGCTGCACCTTGAGGTCCTTGAGAAGCCAAAAAATCCATGCTTTTAAATCCCTTCTAGACATAACTCATTGAACATCAATCTTTAAAACCTGGGGAAAATGAAACATAATAAGGATGATCTCAAATTATCAGTAAGTGTAAACATACACATTAGTAATTAATGTTATCAATGAACATAAGAAGTGCATAAGGGTATGATGACATAATCAAAATCTCTGAGTGAATAATAAATGAACTCATACCCATAAATACCTAGATCATCAAATATAAAAACCCTAGAAAATGAAAAAGTCATCAAAATCAATAATCATGAGCCATTTTATATTAATCTTGATCATGAGAAACTTTACAAACCAATAAAAATAAATTAAAACCCTTTTTGGTAACTTGGAAAACCATTTTTATAAAACCATTTCAAAAACAATTCAATTGGAATAACCATATTATTGACTTCCAATATGATAATTACCTAATGCATTAGATAACTATTTGGGAATACCAATAATTTAATATATTATAGGATTACCGGTACTATCTGGGCCAACCCATGTTAATATGTAACAGGATTACCAGGTGCTATCTGGGCCACCCCATATTATGATGTAACAAGCTTACATAGTTGTATCTGTGCCTCCCTATGTTAAGCTGTAATCAACATACCTAGTGTTATCTAGGCCACCCCATGTAAAGATGTAACAGGATTACCCAGTACTATATGATCCACCCCATGTTAATTTTTAATTTCTAAAAACCATAAAAAAATAAAGTACATAGTTCTTTCATCATAAAAGTCATATAAAAAATAATTATTCTTTCTAAACCCTATTAATCCATAGAAAAGTAATGGGTTTGATGTCAATTTTTTTGAAACATGATCAGACCATGGAAAATAAATGGGTTCAATAACAATATCTATGAAACATGATTAAACCCTAAAAAATAATTGGGTTCCAAAATAATCTCTTTGAATATGACTAAATCATGGAAAAGAAATGGGTTCCATAATAATCTCTTTAAAACATGATTAAAGTATGGAAAAGAAATGGGTTCAACAAAAATATCTTAGAAACATGATTAATCTGTGAAAAATAAACATGTTCTACAATAATATCTATTAAACATAATTTACCTTTGTAAAATAAATGGATTCTATAATAATATATTTGAAACACGATTAACAGGTGGAAAAGAAACAGGATTCATAACAATCCCAATGAAACAATATTAACCCATTAAGAGAAAGATAAAGGATGGTATCTATAAAACATATACCAATTAGATTATGAATAAATGGGGTTTTATCATTGATTAATATATATAACATTAAAATATCATTAAAACATTCTTGAGGAAAATATCCTTATCATTTTGAAAATTTATTTTTAAAACATAAAAATATTGAAAATAATTTTCCTTGAAAAAAACCATAGAAACATATAAAGTATGTTTTTAAAAATAATTTAAAAAATTTCTTGATTAAAATTTTATTTATGCTTTGAAAAACACATTTAAAATATTTCTAATTTTTTTTAGAAAACTTGGGTATGAAGGAAAAAGACTTGTCAATCGAAAATAATATTCTTTATAAAAAAATTCTTTTGAACACTTGAATATGATAATAGTGGAAAATAGAGGTAAAATTGTATTCTTTTGAAAAACATATAGGGTAATAAAATTCATGAGAATTATTCAATTTTATATCATAATATTTCAACATTTGAGACTTGATCACAAACAATCCCGAAAAATGATGAGATTGTAACATGAAATCATACCACTTTTATCACATTACCCATAAAATAATAACCTTAAATGAAACTTATAATATAATTTATATAATTATATTCATGATATAACATGTAAAATTGGAATTATATACACCTCATAAAAGAATATAGGTGTATATGATATGAAACGTCTCAATGAAGGAAAATTGTGACAAAAATATGATAATGCTTTAGTAACTTTGAAGCTGTGAACCCTGTGAAAGATAGATAATAAAATAGATATATAAATCCCCATAAATTCATATATTATAATAATAAAATATATTCATGTAAATTATATACATCACACAACAAAAATAAGTTGTTAGTATGGAATATATATCATAAAAACAACAAAGAGATGAGAAAAACCCTTACCTTAAGTATGATTCATCAAGTTTGTTATTTATCTTCCTAAATAATAAAATTATTTTAATTATTTAGTTTTGTGAGATCTTTTCACAATTTTTTATTACTTTTATTTAAATTATTAACTTTTTATGGACAATTTATTAATTGATTAAAGTTTTGTCATATTTTTTGACTATATTCAGCTTGTGTGTCAAAAACAACGTAAGTGGGTTGACTATGGTCAAAGAGGTCATTATTTAAACATCTCAAGAATAATAATAATGAAATAATTTTTAAATTTATATATAAATTATACTTTTAAAATATATAATTAAATATGGTTATGAAAAATGAACCAACGTTATGATCCTAGAGACGGTAGGTTGTTCATACACATGAGTAACATTCCAATTTTCTAGTGATCGTTACCGAAAAAAGGTATATAACAAATATATTTATAGAATGAATATTATATAATAAATACCATAATATTTAATTATATATACTTATATATATCATTATTTTTAGGTGGAAATGAAATAAGAATAATCACATCACTTTAAGGTGGTGATAGTCTACATGTCCACGAACATCATCAACAATTGTTTAGTGTGTGAAATAGTAAGATGAAAATGACATTTTATATTTATGAATATATAAATAGGTAATAAATATTATATTTATTTAAATTATATTATATGTATATATTCATTATATTTACCCATATTACCATCCATGTAACACGTTAGTGAAAAATGATTTACATCATTTCGTGAGGCAGTAGTTCGTCATACACACGAGCAATGTTATCGTATCCCCTACGATATGAAATGAAGAAACTATGTATATAATATAATTAATAAATTGGAATAATTATGTTATAAATATAATAGATATAATATATAAATAGTATGTCCATCATTATTTCCTACCATGAGTGGTGGTAATGGAAAAATAAATGATATCATTTCACGAGGAGGTAGTCCTCCGTACAAACAAATGATGATTTCAAAACCCATTTGATGGAATTGTGTGTGTTTTTAGGTTTTAAAATTAATGTAACAATATATAAGTATATTAATTATATTTTTCTTATAATATATTCATGGTATAATAATGATTTAATTTAGTGTACAAAGAAATAAAACAAAAATGCATATTGATGAACATTACCTCTTCCTCAGGTAACTCCTTTTGGTTTGCACAAAAGACCTTCCTTGTATGGTTTTATTCCCAAATTAATGCCTATAAGATGAGTTTAGGGATGTTTTGGAGTTATTTGGTATGGTTTTAGGTGATTAAAATGGCTAAAGAGGTGTGTGGGAGTGGGGAGAGTATGTTCCCATTTATAATTAAGGAGTGGCATTCTTGTAAATACTCAAAAGTGTTCACTATTGGGAGGTCTCGCTTACCTCATATACTTAAAAAATTTACAAATAATGTAGTGGAGGTAAATTATGGTCTAAAAACACTTAAATCTCAAAAAAATAAATTCATTTTATCATTTTGTTCCTTTATCTTTATGGTTACTCAAATTTACCCATTTTATTTTTACCATGGTAACAAGTTTTATAAATTAGGTAATTTATCCTTTAAAAATAAATTAAAGTGAGACATATTAGAAAATTTAAACCATGTTATTATAAATATCATATATAATTTATAAATTTAAAATGTCATGCTTTTGTTCAATTATTTTTTTACAGAAGCGCATGTAACACACAAAAACACGACTTGAACCTTAACTACACTAACATAGTTTTTTATTATTTATTGGTCATTATAGTCATTATAAAAGAAAAATTGGTCCATTAATGGACCATAATTAATATTTATTATAATTTAAAATTTACTTGTAAGGGAATATGATTTTTATTAATTTGAAATCATTTAATAAAATATCATTTATTATAAAATGACATTAATGTCAATTTTAACATTATTTATTTAATTTGAATTTAAAAACATCAAGTAAATGTTGAAATTTGAATCTATAAATTTAAAACCTTTTTAAAATTATATATTAATATAAAAATATTAATGTAATTCAAAAATTCATTCAAATTACTTCACTTTTAATATTTTTAGTATGATTTCATTTAGTAAATTATTAACTAAATGATTAATACATTGATGTTTCTTAAGCATTTTATGGAACTAATTAATCTAAAAAATTAAATATAAAATATTTTGATTATAAAAAATGAATTATAATTCAATATAATATGTATTATAAAACAAACATGGTTTTGGTTTTTATCCCAAAGCATTATAGATATTGAAATTAAGGAATATTTCTTTTTTTTTGTCTTTTTCTTTACATAACTTATTATATAGGTTGCTTTCATGGAATAGGATTACCAATAACTCTTAAAAATCGTGCATAAGGTGATAAGGGTATAAATAGGTCCATAAAATGAATTTTTTACATGTTGTTAAGTCATTTTACACCTTCTATTATAAGCTTAACCACTATGTAAGATCATTTTTATCTTAATCACAATAATTAATTTTTACATTTTTTACTAAATATTATGATAAAAAATTAATTAGAACTTATTATTTAATATTATCTATGTAAATTCCAAAAATTTAATCCATTCTTCGAAACATGGATCACAAAAATGGATGAATTTAATTAAAAATCAATCCCACAAACATGACGATAATGCAAGCTTTTAAAGTAGAAATGTTTAAAAGATTACAATGATTTCATATCAAAATTAAATATGATTAACTTTAAAATTAAATAAATTGGAATAGTAAATTTATAATTGAAATATTTTTACATTAAAAAATTTTAAAAACAATTTAACATTATAAATTATTTAGACGAAAATACAGTTTTAGATTAAAATTCAGTATTTTTTCAGTATGCATCAAAAAATGAAACTTTTCAAAATAATAAAAAAAATTAAACCTAAGTTATTTTTAATATTTAAAATTAAAAAATAAAGTTTATTTTTTCAAATAAATTTTTTAAAAGTTTAAAAATTATTTTTAAATCAAGTGTTCTATTAAAAGTTAGAAAACTGCCTTTAGAAAAATACATCTTTTGATGCATAAAATTTTATTTGTTCATATCTTATTCCTATAAAATCTATTAGATGAATTTAAAAACATTTTATTGAATATATAATATATAAAATTTATTAATATAATCCATCAAGTGTGAATTTTTTTAAACATAGTGTAGCGTGTAATGTAATCTAAACTTAATGTTACGTGTTGTATACTCTATTAAATATAATTTTATTCTTTTAAAAACTATGGGTGTGAATTTTTTTATCATCCTGTAGTTTAAAATTGTTTTTTATATGGTTTTATGGATGATTAGGAACAAATAATAAATCATATTGAATGTAATCATGATATTACATAAAATGAAAACTTTTTTCTTTTAAAATGTTTTATAATTTTTGAAAAAATGGATATTGAGTTGAAGTGTACAATTTATAAGACATGGGTTTGTTATGTAATTATAATTATATAATTCAAGAAAACTCTAAATCAAAGAGATATTTGGGAATGAAGGAAACAAAATTATTTCCGGAAGACTAAAGAATATTTAATGTTTTAAGGATGAGTCCTTATACTATACCTCAAAGAAGAGATCCTTTTTTTCGATATTATATTTATCACTATAAATTTGGATATATGTATTATGATTGACTGAGTATGAGTTATATAAAAAAAATATTATAGGATCAAGAATAATATATAAATAAATTATGAAATCAATTACATTGAGAAAAAAATAAACTGTATAAGGATGAGGAAGAAAAATTATCTACATGTATAAAAAATAATAAGGAAAGACTACAACTTATCTCAAATCAAACTTACAAATAATATAAGGGAAAATATTGATTTTTATATTATTCAGTATTTATCCTTAGGTAAAAAATAATATTAGTACATCGATCCTTGATAGTATGTCTTTATCACACATTATGGTGAATATCAACATACTAAAAATATGAATGGTTGTATTGCCCGACCCTGAATGGCCCGAAGGCCTTATTTTTTATTTTATTATTGATAATCCCCCTTTTCAGGGTTGAAGGAGAACCCGTACATGACCCGTAGGCACAAGGCCTGACAAACCCGAAATACATGACAGTGTACTCTAGAAATGATTAAGATTTTATTATCAAATTCTTCAATATAATAATATATTTGATGAGATATGTTGAATAACATTGAGGTACTTTATTTGATTTTACTTTTATATAATATATTTAGTGTGAGACATATTTTTTTACATTGGAATCAATGTAATAATCAATCAAGGGGATTCCTAGTCAAATGAAAATATAGAAAATAATCAGCATAAGAATATATGATAAACAGAAATACCAATGGAGTGTAGAGAAATAATAACACATATATCCTTATAGTTAAAGATAGGGATATCTTGTGGCATCCCAATATTATCCACATTCATCAGCAAATCATTGAAAATATGTTAATGATTAAGGGTTTGATTGATATTTAATATCTAAAACTATATTGGGAAAATAAATAAAATTCATTTATGAGAGGCATGATAATGATAAATCCCTAAAGGATAAAAATAGAAAATAGCTTAATATTTACTCAATTTGGTTCATATTGATGTGCATGGTCTAATGTCACATATTAAAACTTGAAGACAAATTCATTTCATATTGTTTGTGGGTGTATATTTTATGACGGGTTGAATTATATTTTAAAAAACAAGATGATGATTTTCATCAATTAGTATCGATGTTGAATTGAATATGAATCCAATATTTTGATAAAGATCTTGTTATTGAATAATTATGATAGAAATACATTAATTAAGTACTAAAATCATTTAGAAAATAATTGTACTCTGTATGAGATTTCATTTGTAATATCATGACATAAAAATTATTTAATTGAATAATGAAATCAAATGGGAAACTTCATTGAAAATACATTACTTGTAGAATTTTTTTAAAATGCATTATTTGGAAGTGGTGGTGTTATTGGAAGACTACACTCAAAACAGGGCTCTACAATGTCTGAAATAAAAAAGAACAGCATATGAGATGTGGATTAGGATGAATCTATATATAAAAAACATTATAGTTATTAAAATTAGATGTAAAATCGATATAAAGCAATGAATTCATAGAAAATATTAAAATGTGGATTATGAAGGTGTGTTTTTGGGTTATTCCACGAAGAAAAAATCATAAAAATTATTTAATAAGTGTCCCAATAATATTTAGTAATGAAATGATGTCAAAGTGACTGAGGAAAAATATAAAAAAATATGAATATTAAAAGTAAGAGGATATGTGTAATAAATTAGATAGTTGTGATGTGAATTATGTTGTTTCTCAACGTTTTTATCTTAATTAATGCATATATGATAAATTATAGAATGGTTTAGGTGATAAAGAGAGTCAACCATTGACTCAAAGGAGGAAAAAAATGGATTGATATCAATGAATCCAATATCAATATAGGTAGAGAACCTCTAATAACAACCCAAAGGTTGAGGTGGTTTTAACATTATTCCCTATTATTATTGAATAATTTCGGAATATTCATTGAAGAGACAAAATACGAATAATATATTACAACTATAAACATAAAGATCAATCAAATATTGAAAAATAATATATGGGAGCTTATAAAAAGGAAAAATTATCACTTTATCATTAGAATATTGTGGCTATTAAAATATAAATATTTTAAGGACGAGAATGTGATCCGAAATAAATATATGTTGGTATGAAAATTATGTGGACATAATGAAGGAATAGATCTGGAAAAAGCTTTTTGAAGTATCAAGAGAAGAGTCAATTTTACTATTTTAAAGGTTCCCATTCAACGAGTCCTCAATATTTAATAAATTTATGTTTATATGAAATTATGAAATGGATTTATCAAGGGTAAATTATATATTGAATATAAAATGGGTATACATTGTATAAATGATGAATAAAAATTATGATATTTGAATAAAAAATATATAGTTTGAAACAAGCACAACATGATTGCATAAAAGTGTAATTTTTTATTGAATAAAGGGATATCCAAGACATAGAGTTGGAGGATAGTTTATAGGGTCCTAAAATGGTGGATCCCGAGTGCATCTTCTTCAACAAACTTATTACATTCAGGGGGAGCCCATGTGAGAGAAAATGGTGGAGGGGTGATCCTAGTTACCCTTGGAGGAAATCCAATCGGCCATGAAGTTTCATTCTCACCATGTGTGAGTTACTTGGGATTGTACAATAAGGCTCCAACATATTTTGATTAGGTAGTTAATAGACTAGGGAGTCTGACACTTTCCTTGCAGCACTTTGAAGAATATTGAGGAGTCAATTTAAATAGCTTCCACCTGGATGTTGGAGGAGAGGCAAATATCAAGCCCATTCAGCATGGATCTAGCTTCAGCCATAAGGTAATTACCTTTCCTATAGAAGAATCTAAAGGATAATACCATAAAACCATTTGGATCCCAAATGACTCCACCACCCTTCAGGAGGATGCAACTATAGGATCTATCAATGTTTAGTTTAATCCTAAAGCTCATAGGCCTCCAACGAACCCAGTGGCCTGAACGATGCAGTCTCTGGATGGGAGGTGAATTTAGAGATCTTATTAAAACCAACCTCAAGGTGTGGGGGAGTCTCAATTCCCAAAAAGAGAACTCAGTTTGACCACAAGAAATATTTACTGAAATCTAATGTCCATACTAGAAAAGATAGAGCCCGCCACTCAAGACTTATTTTTAGAAGTCCAGATGATCCAATAGCCTGCAACTAAGAGAATTTCCTGTGCCTGTTGTTCAAAGCCCTTTGTAGAGGTGCCTTGAAACCATTCCAGGAGGAAGGAGTTTCCCCTACCTCCAATGAAGTTAAACCAGATTGGTCACTGAAGATTCTTCAAACATCACAGGCCTAGTCACTCTCAAAGAATAGGTGGTCAACAGATTCCATTTTTGGGTTGGATAGAAAATGTACTAAGAGACAAGATTGATACCTTTACTATGGATATCTTCATCCATTAGGATGTAATGAATCTAGATGAACCATAGAAGGAAGGTAAATTTAATCGGGATGTTTCTGTACCACAGGAACTGACTCGCGGAGGGAACTGGGTTGTCCCTTTGGAGGTTTCTATAATCTTTGGATGAGAAGGTTCCCTATGTAATTCTAGTGAACACTAGCTGATCTAGATTATACATGAGCAAGATGACTTCAAATATGGTTCATTAAGTAGCATTCAGGGTGGTTTGGGTGAGAATCAGGTATTTTCTATCTAGGACGAAAGATATTTCAGGAGCTGGGCAGTTAGGGAACCTGAGGGGAGAGCCCGACCAGTTATCATGCTAGTAGATGATCTCTCCCTACTCAACTATCCAACGGGAGTGAGACTGAAGGACCAGAAGATATTCTTGAAGGGTCTACCACATGCATGAGATGCTTCCCCTGGGATGATCAAGATCACTTCGATATTTAAGTCAGATGAAGGAACCCCTAAGAGACCTTCCCTCCAAAGCATTCCACGCGAGTTTGGAATGAAGGTTGTGGATGGAGGTGGAGACAATCCTAAGAACCACCCCCCTTCATTTATGGAATTTTTCAGATGATCCCAAGAAGTCCAGTTTCATTAGTCCTCTATGTGGGAATCTTAGATAAAAGCATTCGGGTTCTTTTCTATATTGTGAATCACAGCTTTGGGAACCTTAAGGACAGAGAGTGCATGCACAAGGATGGATGAGAGGACATAATTGATCAGTGTGATTAGACTACTAAAAGTAAGGAATCAACTCTTCTAATTTTGGATGAGGTTAGTGATTTTAGTAAAAAGGGGTTAAAAGTGATGGATTAGGACCCTTCTAGGAGAAACAAGCACCCCAAAGTATTCCATTGGGAAGTACATCCTCTTGATTCCTAGAAATTCATCAACACACTTAGTCCAATTATCTAGGCACAATTTGGAAAAATAATCCCCACTCTTATCATAACTAATGCACTGTCCACTCTTGCTACAATACTTCCCAAATACCTAGTTGATCCCCCTAATGGATATACTACTACAATTAATGAAAATAAGGATGTTGTTAGTGAAAAGGAGGTTAGAAATTCCATAGAAATTAAACTTACCTCAGAACTGGGAAATAATACCATTATGAATATGGCTGGAAAGAATCATGCTAAAAGAGTTTTGAGAAAGGATGAATATGCTTATGGATAGGGGATACCCCTATCATAGGCCATACACTAATTTGAAGAAGCCAAACCTTTTACCATTGAAGGAAATTGCCAACCAGGGGGAGTTAAAGCACCAAAATAAAAGGTATGACACTGAAGAGGAGAGGCCCGTAAGGGATAAAACTTTAAGAACAGATCTCCACCCGATACAGTCATATTCCTTGTCCGTGTCCAGTTTGATGGAGATGTTAGATCCAAGGATTTTACTATTAATCTCAGAAATAATCTCTTGGGTGAGAGCATTGGACGCTTAAGGAGATCTCCCTTTGATGATGCTATGATGCTCCTCTTCCACCAATTATTCAGATAGAGATATATTCTCATATTTAGGACACTAGAAATCACTTTTTAGGAGAAGTTACACGTTCTTATAGGCCTAAAGTGCTTAATAAAGGAGGGGTCCTTTACCTTGGGGATGAGGATGAGTTTAGTAGAACTAGACACCCATGGTAGGTTTACCCCTCTAAATAAATCACAAACACAATCAATGAGATCATCATTGATCAAATCCCAGAAGGAAATATAGAAGGATCCAAGGAACCCTATTAGGCCGTGGGGCACTATCTCGGTTGAGGGAGTTGGTAGCTTCCAATATTTCCACTATACAAGGTAACCATCTTATCTCATGGTTGATCGAATCAAGGACCACCTTGGGGATGGACTCCCCAATAAACAAAGGGCCGCTTGGATAACCATGTAGTATATTTGGAGTCACACATGCAAGGAGATTTATGAAGTGTTGTTCCATCATACTCCCCACATTTCCCAGGTCACTCGTGAAAGGAGTCGTCTTCCAGTCAGATGTTGGGGATGAAGGGAAACTTTATCTCCATGAGGAAGGAATGAAAAAATGAAGTGTTTCTATCTTTATCTCTTAACCATAGTTGTTTGGACCCTTCTCGGGCACAACCCTATTACTCTAGTAGCTGGTTAGAAAGACGAATCTTCAGGTCTCCCAGGATATTAAAGATTTCATCATTCCAACCATCTTCCAACCTAGTATTTGTACGCTCGATTTCATGTTCCATCCTAGATAAATCTTGGTAACTTGTAGGCGATACATTAAGCTAGGATTGGATGTCCTCTCAGAGCCTCTTGAGTTTCTTATGAAATCCATACAACATAGTGTCCTGCATATGCATGACCCATGAATCCTGAATCATGGAGGTGAAAACTGGATCAGATATCCATGACTTAGAATAGTTGAACTTACTGCCCCCATTGAAGACCTGAATCATTAAGGGAGAATGATCTGACAGGGTTCGAACCATATGTCTGACCTTTGTGCTTAGGAATGAAGAAATGGCATGAATGTTAGCCAGATATTGGTCAAGCCTACACCACACTTGGTGTTCTTACTACTACAAATACCCCTTTTATCAACACTAAAAATGGCCTTTAACAGTGTTAGAAATCACTGTTAAAGCCGTTGAAGATAAAGGGGGGGGGGGGTACCCTTTATCAGTGCTCCAAAAAGCGCTGATAAAAGGGGTCTTTTATCAGTGCTAAAAAGAAACACTGATAAAAGGGTACTTTATCAGTGCTTTCTTTTTATCCATGATAAAAGACCCATTTTATCAGTGCCTATTTTTGGCGCTAATAAAAGTAAGAAAAAATTAAAAAAATTAAAAAAATTTAAAAAAATTAATTATTTTTAGAAAAATCCTACCAATCGGGGGGCTTTTATAGCGCTTGAGCCCCCCTTTTAACAGCGCATTCCAGCCCCTCCAGCGCCCGCACACCCCCCCTCCACCCTATATCAGCGCTACACCCACCCCCTTTAACAATGCTAGCCCCCCAAATCCACCCCTATGCGCGCGCCCTTGCCTCCACAAAGATTTGATCTCAAGACCTCCCCCTTGCGCGCTTAAAGCCTTTTCCACTCTACTGTATTGATTTGTTCTCCAGTTAATCACATATCTATTTATTTATATATATATTTTTTATATTTATTAATATAGTAATATATAGTTATATTAATATATATATAGTTATATTGATATATATATTTATAGTGATGTTAATATATATATTTATAGTTAAATCAATATATATATGTAGTTATATTAATATATATATATAGTTAGATTAATATATATGTATATAAATATTTATATATTGATATTTTAAATAAAATTGATATTAGTTATTATTTAGATAAATCTAATATATTTTATATGTAAATATATTTTATTATTTATATTTATAGTTAAATTTTTATGTGTGAATATATAAAAAATATGTATATATTGTTATATAATTGATTATAAAAAGCAGTTCATTATAAAAAACAATATAATTTAAAAGGAATAATATCAATATGAATGTAATACCTTGGAATAAATTTATTCCCCATAAAAAAAATCCAATAATACCCCCTTAAACGAGGCTGAAAATCCAAAAAATGTTAAAAATTTCAGGGTATCCTGACTAAAAAATCAGGTTTGGAGGCCTCATGGGAATTTTTTGGCCTTGAAAAAACCTTGACCAAGGTGCCCCTAGCTTTAAGGGTGTAGATCTCATCGCAAGTTTCGATTTGATATGTGGTAGAGCTCAAACAGACACCCGGATCAAAAGTTATGGCCGTTTGAAGTTCAAGTTGCTTTTTCAACATATTTCAGTTCTTCTTTTTTAATTTTTTGTATTTTTTAGTCTTAAAATTGTTATTAAATGAATATTAATCCATAATAATTATCAAATTATTAATTAAAAATATTTTTTTAATTTTTTATAAGCCCTTTTCACTAAATATCGTATATATTAAGTGTAACTGTATATTTATACTTATCTAAAATAAATTTAAAATTATATTTAAAATATATATATTATATTTATATCAATATAACTATATCTATATATTTAAATATTAATATATTTTTTAATGATATTTTTGGAATTTGACCCTTTATCAGTGATTTTAAAAAAAGCACTGATAAAGGTACCCCCTTTATCAGTGCTTTTTCGTTAGCGCTGATAAAGGGTGGCGCTAGACTTGCCCCATTTTTTGGCAGTGTCTCCACTTTGGGGTTTTCACCATGTAAACCTATCACCAACAAAACACAGATCCATTAGGCCATTTCTTCTAGTGAAATCCGAGAAGTCTTGCATATCCTTTACAGAATAAATTCCTCTTCCCTTCTACTCATAAGGCTCCAAGATCGCGTTGAAATACTCAACGATGAACCAGGGATGGAGGCTTGGATTGATGTTGTTGAGATCATTCCAGAGAAGGTTCTAGGTACCTGAATCACATTTTTCATACACAAGGGTTAAGATGAAAAATCTATCCCCATCGATGAATGAAACCATGATAAACTAGTCTGAAGAAGCTATGAGATCAACTGAAAGATGATTGTTCCAGATTATCCAAATATGTTGGTTAACTAGTTCTCTATGCATGAAATGGTCAAAAACCATCATATGGGTGAAAACTGATGCCTTCGTGTGAGCCTGTTTGGGCTCGAGAACAGAAACTCAAGATACCTTGTAATTAGAGGTATCAGTAGATAAAAAATTAGTATTCACCCGAGCACCAAGAACTTGGGAATTCCATAATATGAGAGAGATCATTTGAAGAGAGGGAGACTGGTTTTTTCCACAAAAATGGTGCAATTACTAGGCTGATGAGAAGGGTGAGAGGCTGCTCGCATGGATCAAGAACTGGTGAATATGATGCTCGTTGGAGACGAAGGGAGAGTAGTGAGGAGGGATCCATTATCATCTTATTACTAAAAGAGTTGGAGGTGAAAATTGGTAGGATAGAGACCAGGGAAGGCCAGGGGGAATGAGAGGGGTTGTTTGGGATTCCAATCAATGGTGGAATGGAGGTGGTACTCAAGGGATTCCTGTAAAGAGGGACCAACATAATTGGAGGACCAGGAGGGAAAGGGACAAGGGGGGAAGCCTGCAAGGAAAAGGAATTCCCCTGATGAAGGCAGAGGGAGGGAGGGGGGGAGGAGGGGGGGGGGGGGTATAGGATGGGATTAAAGAGGACCAGGTCCTTACATTATCCTAAAGGAGGTATAGGGACATCTTAATCAGGGAAAAGGGGGTAATAATTAGGGAAGAAGGTTCCGAGGAGGTCAGAGAGATAAAGGAGGCCCATGCCCCAGAGGTATCCTGTAGGGGATGGATCAAGTCCAAGGATGAGGGACGATCACCACCATATGAAGAGGGAGGGGGGATTGGATGTGACTGTATATGTATGCACTCTGAATCTCTATGGCCATGAATGTAGTAGGAAGAATAGAAGTGGGGGATACTAGGATAGAAGAGAGGTTGGATATAATCTTCATCATCTATAATCTTGATAAGGAGGTGAGGAGGGCAGAGGGTGAGATATTTCCATGGAAACACAAATCTGGGACAAAGAAGCATATTGGAGGCTAAGGGTCCAGTCATCAGCATAGAGGAACTCACCAATGGAGTCCCCAACCAGACATAGGAGACTAGGGTGAAGAAGAAGAAGAGGTCAGTGGTGATTCCAGAGACCAAGAGTATAAAAAGGACTAGAAGGCCGAAATAGGTTGTCTGTTATCACCAAAACGGGCCACCAGAAGTCAACTATGCAAGTCAGAGGCTTCCCCAAACCTTGTGGCTAAGACGTTGATAACTGGGGTTCCGACCGCCGAGGCAGGAGGATATGATGGCAGGGGGAAGTCAGGGGGGAGGTGGTTGGTAAGGGAGGTTGACGAGGTAGAGGGATGGAATGGAGTATCACCACTTTATAATATGGGGCTAGTGCTAGGGTGAAACAAGAGAAGGAGGATGTGGTTAGGGAAAAACGAGAGTAGGGGGCCAAGGCTAGGACCATGACGTGAGTAGAGCTGGGACAGGGGAGGCTGGAGCAGGGCAAGCCCAGAGTGATGGAGGAGGTAGGAAAGGAAGGACAACACAAAAATAGGGGTAGTAGAGACCCAATAGACGATGCAGTGAAGACAGTGGAAGAGAAGATCTCACCTGAGGATGAAGAGAGGGAAGATGGGAGGCACAGATCCAGGAAGCATCGCTCAAAAGAATAGAACCAGCGAAGGCCCATGCGGCACATTTAATGTGCATAATTACCATTTCTTTTATTTGTAGTCTTTTAATGAATATATAATAAGTTGGAACACAACATACTTAATATAATCAATTATAATCTTATTTTTGAGATATGGAATTCAAGTTAGGAGGTATTGATCACAACAACTATCAGAAATGAATTAGGTAAGAGTGGTTTATTTTTTTATACATTGAAGATGTAATATATTACGGTAGTACATTAGAATCTATGGAAGATTTATCTAAATTTATTTTATGAATGTTTTACAAGATAATGATAGGGGAACTCATTTCAGCAATAAAATTAATTTAAATGGTGAGAATCACATTTTTATTTAGAAGACAATAAAATTTATTTTATAAATTAGATTGAAATACTTGATTGAAAAAAATTTTAAACTATAATAATCAGAAGAACTATACTTAGAATTCATTAAAAACATAGTGGAGTAGATTCAAATTAGTAATGAAAAATGATTTCTTTCTCTCTTCTCCAATAACCAATTTTATAGGATGCTCTGGTCATATGCAAGGATGCGAACATGTGTTTTTTTATAGGTGGTACCATCCTATCAGGTTGAGCTGATGGAGGGAATTTTCATCTAAAATTCAAATGGAGTGCGTGAGAAATGAATAGAGTATGACAGAGATTTGGTGCATTTTCATTCAAGCAAGGTGCGCCAGATTACGGAGTAGGGGGAATCATCAGAGTCGCGGCTAGATTGTAGACCAGGGAAAATCATTGGAGTCACAACACTCTAGTCGTGGTCGAGGTCCGAGGTCGATCTCGAGGTTGATGTCTGAGGAATAAATGGGGTTTGGGGTAGGTCAAATCATCATGGTCATAGCTTGGTTTGATGTTTGTGTTTTGATTCTCCCTATAATGGATATATATGAAGGAATTTCATATTTTATTTGAAGTATTTTTACAGTTTTTTTGGTAAATCTGGAATAAGTTTATATCCATGACTGTATAATGAATGATGTGAAGGTATTGGAGATTATATTTGAAGTTTTTTTCTTAGTTTTGTTGTAAATATATCCAATATTTTTTGTTGAGGTTTTCATTGGTCGTTTTACTGGATGTAATAAATAGTTTGGCTGCATTGAGGAACTTCTAGTGGTTTTTGCAGTGGAAGTCCCACTATTTTTTGCAGTGGAACATCTACTTGATGTCGAAGTTCCTCTCAATGTCCAGTGGAAGTTCCACTAGTTTTCGTAGTGGAACTTCTAGTGAAACTTCCACTTGTTATACAAGTTTGGTTTGATGTCCACTGGAAGTTTGAGTGGAACTTCCACTTGAACTTCTACTGGATCTTCCATTGGAACTTCAAGTGGAACTTCCACTCGAAATTTCACAGGAACTTCCACTAGAAATTCCACTCAAACTTCCACAGGAAAATATATATAATATGTCTTATAAATTTGTCTAATTTATAATTTCAGTAAAATAACATTATATTATATATATATATATATTCATAATTAATTATTATTTAGTTACATTTATATTCATATAGTTTATACATTTTCTAATGGATTAAATCCTAATATAAAGTTAATTTAATTTTCTTAAATTGACATTTCTTATTACAATTTATTGTAATGCTGTTAATGGTGATGTTTTTGTTACAAATACTTTTACTAAACTAGTTGTAGGGATGACGTTCAAGTCACTTTATGAAGAAAAATGTTTTTATGTCCTATATGGGGGAGTAAATGGGTTTAGTGTATGCTAAAAATACCCTAATAAAAGGATAAATGATAAATCAATTGTCATATCAAGCCTTTATGCTTATAGAAAAAAAGGTAATAGGAATGTTGAAAAACATGATAGCATGGTGAAATTTCCTCAGGCTAAGACACATACAGGTTTCATTGCTTGAATGAGGGTTAGTTTACTGTCTTCTGGACAATATGCATGTACTATATTTGTTGAAGAGCATAATCATCCTGTGAATAGGCCTGGATCAATTCATATGATCTGGTCATAAAGAAAAATAATAGAACCACAAGAAGATAAGTTTGATGTGAATACTTCTATAGGTATTAAACCAAATGATTATTTCTTGCTAATAACAACTATTGTAGGGGGGAGAGATGTTATTGGGTATACGCGTGTTGATCAGTTTAATTTTTTAAGCTCCAAACATGAAATATATTGGCTTCATGGTGATGCTTGTTTCTTGTTATAATACCTATAAAGAAAAAGTCAGGATAATCCATCATTTGTTTATACTATATAGTTTGATATGAATGGGAAAATTAGTAATATTTTCTGGGCTGATCCAAAAATGAAAATTGATAATGAGTTGTTTGGAGGTGTTGTTGTTTTTAACAAAACTTTCCGCACTAATAAATTTTACAGGTCGTTAGGTGTTTTTGTGTGGTTCAATCATCATCGGGAGATTGCTGTTTTTGGGACATCTTTATTATATGATTAAACCCTAACTTCATTTTGTTGGTTGTTTCAAAAAAATTTACAGGTTTATCACATGAAGAGGCCTCAAAATATTTTTATTGATCAGGATGCAACAATGAGAAAATCCATTTCTATAGTTTTAGTCGGAAATCGACATTGCCTTTATTTGTGGAATTTGATGAAAAATAGAATTAAACATTTAGATAATTGGATGGAAGATGGATATAGTTTTCTAACTAGATTTAATAAGTGTTTGTTCTAATACCATGATGCAAATTATTATAATCATTATTGGTCTTCCCTTAGAATAATATGGGGATGGGAAATCGAAGTGGCTAAATGATGTATTCATTTTGTGAGAAAATTAGGTGCATTACTCTTTGAAAGATGCTTTAACATTGTGTATTCACATCACTCAATTATGTGAATGTTTTAATGGATTTATTAAATATTATGTTCAGTAGAAGTTAAGTGTTTTTGATTTATTTAAGTAGTTTGAGCAGTTGTTGGAAAAAAATTAGTATCACAAAACAAAGGAAGAATTTGAGATGTAAGAGAAGTTGCCTCATAATCTTTACCCTTACCATGCATTGATGTTCTAGGTTTCAACTAGATATAAACTGAAGTTATTTTATTTATTTTAACCTGAATATTAATTTATTGGTGCTTGTTTTTTTATTACTTGTTTTGAAATTAGAGTTCAATTCAGTTATGTTATTGGAATTGTTCATAAAGAAGATCAATTTTTTGTATTATATAAAGCTTCAAATGTAGTTGTTGAATGTTCTTGTCAAAAGTTTGTGTCAATTTGGTATATTTTTTGCCCTGTATTAAATTCTTTTAATAGGCTTTATGTGAGAGAAATACCTGAAAAATATATTTTGGGGAGATGCACCTGATTGGATAAAAATATTGTGATGTTCAAAGGATATTCTGTTGAGGTACTTTATGATAGAAAATCATTTGTAGAAAAATGTTAAAAATATTTAACATGAATGTGAATCAAGTTAATTACTATAGCTTGTGAGACATATGCGGGTTATGACATTGACTTCTTGAATTTCCATAATTTTGAAAAAGAGTTTTCTATCATAAATACATCAGCTGATAAAGTTAATGGTCATTTTAGTTTAGAAAAAAATTTATTAAAGGATTATTTTAAAAAGAAACCAAATAGGAAAGAGGGAGATAGATTGAAAAGTTTTTTAGAAAATGGTTTCCAAAAGGGGAAACCTTTGAATAAAAAAGTATTCCTACTACTATGATGACAATATGATTTCATTTTATGATGCATTTCATTTATAAGTGAAGTTTG
Organism: Viscum album; assembly: GCA_963277665.1. Taxonomy (NCBI): domain Eukaryota; kingdom Viridiplantae; phylum Streptophyta; class Magnoliopsida; order Santalales; family Viscaceae; genus Viscum; species Viscum album. The sequence continues at coordinate 2,015,456,041 of OY728135.1, forward strand.
TTATTGTTAATATCTTATATGATATCTTTATTCTTTACACGTAGGGAGTCATAGAGCAAGCAAGATCATATTTTTTTGTTGGATCTAGAAAAATAGTTTCACATGTAAATTATAGGTTGCGGTATTTAATAGTCCAGTTTCAGTTGTAATGGATTGGTAGTGGGATTGAGATACATCAAGAAATTGTAATTGTGTTGTATGCATTTTTTCTATATGGAACTATAAAGATGTGATAAATCCAAGTTATATAATTATGTATGCATTTGTTCTTTGAGGATGTGGTAGTATTTGATAGTCCACCTTTGGTTGTAATGGATTGGGATTGGGATACTTCAATAAATTGTAAATGCACTGTATGCATTTATTGTGTATTCAACTGTGAAGATGGAAAAAATCCAGGTTCTATAATTCTGTATGCATTTATTCTTTGAGGATGGGATACATCCAGATTCTTGAATTTAAATGAAGAAATCCATAAAACTAAGTAAGAGATATTGTATCTTCGGCCCAAGTATTTCCATATAGAGACTATCCATCTTCTGATGAAATCCAGATATTGGCCATACTTAACAGTCTTATAAAAACTAAAGATAATATCCTTAAAGTGTGATAATAACTATTCATCCAATTATCTGTTTCAATTAGCATCATTAACTCTAACTATAAAAGAAATAAATCCCCTCATAAGAAAATGTTTCCCCTCATAATGAGATAATATTCCCACTCTAGATCATGTTTGTTGTCCTGAAAATGAGAACATAACTATTCATCCACTTACCAAATCCAAATAAATACCATTGAAATTAATAACATCAAATATAAACCATTTAAATTTATGACACCAATTTCAATTATCAACAAAAAATATAAATCAATGACCAATACCAAATAAAAACCATAAAAATTACCAACATAAAATATAAACCACTAAAATAACCAATACCAAATATAAACCTGTTGCAATTTCGAAAACCACTTTTAAACCAGTGCAATTAACAAAATCAATTATAACATCAAAACCAAAATTACCAACAGTAAATATAAACCATTGGAAGAACAAATACCAAATATAAAACCATTGAAACTGCTAGCACCATTTTTAAACCACTGTAATTACCAACAATTCTAACAAAAAAACCACAATTACCAACAATAAATACAAACTGCTGAAATAACCAAACCCAAATATAAAACCATTTCAACTGCCAACACCACTTTTAAACCATTGAAATTACAAACAAAAATTATAATAAAAAAACCACAATTACCAACAAAAAATATAAACCATTGAGGCCTGGTGCATATGATGTATGTTGGAGATAATGTCAAAGGAGTGAGGAGGGAGCCATTATCATCTTCTTGCGACAACACACTGTTGGAGTTGGAGGTGAAAATTGGTTTGATAGAGACTAGAGAAGGGTGGGGGGATGAGGGGGGATCTCTGGTATTCTAATCACTATAGGAAGGGCGGGTGTACTCAAGGGACCCCTTTAAAGAGGGACCAACCTAATCAAAGGGCAAGGAGGGAAAGGGATGAGGGGGGGGGGAAGCATGCGTGGAGAGCGAATCCACCTGATGAAGGAAGAGGGAGGGAGGGTGGGGGAGGAAGTGGGGGGGGGGGGGGGGGTACAAGAGGGGATTTAAGAGGAAAAGGTCCATGCATTGGCCTGAAGGAGGTATGTGGGAAACTTCTTAAAGGAAAAACGGGGCACAAAGTAGGGAAGAAGGTTCAAAGGAGGGAGGAGAGATGGAGGAGGCAGAGGACCCAGAGGCATCTTGCTTGGTTGGATCGGGCTCGAGGATGAAGTATGATCACCACCATATGAAGAGGGAGGGGTATACTATGATAGAAGAGAAGTTGGATCTAATATTCATCATATGTAATTCAGAGAAGGAGGCGGGGGGGGGGGGGGTGAGAGATGTCCATGGAAACACAAATCCGAGAGGAAGCGACATCCTAAAGGCTAAGGGTCCAATCATCGGTGCATAAGAACTCACCAATGGAATATCTATTCAGACGTAGGAGTCTAGGGTGAAGAAGTAGAAGAGGGAGGCCAAGGAGGCTCACCCCAACCATTTCTCAGGGGACTCCATCCCATGATGTACTTCCATGGACCAACGGAACAAGGCGAAGTGCCATCTGCCTAGAGATCTTGGGATAAGGGATCAAGATTTGATGAAATATGCCCTAGATCTGAAAAATGTAGAATGACATGCAGTTGTTGGGCAAGACCAATGCCGGAGATTCCAGAGACAAAGAGTATGCAAAGGACTAGAAGGCTGGAAGAGGCTGTCTCTTAGCCCCAAAACAAGCCACCATAGTTCAGCTATACAAGTCAGAGGCTTCCCCAAAATCATCAGTCATGACATTGATAACTGGGGTGATGACTGTTGAGGTGGGAGGAGCCGACGGTAGGGGAAAGTCATGGGGGTAAGGGAGGTTGTTGGGGAAGAGGAACGAAACAGAGTAGAACCTCCTTATATGAGGGGGCTGGGGATGGGGTGAAACCTGAGGAGAATGGGGTCCGGGTGAAACAGGAGTAGGGGGACGAGGCTAGGACTTTGATGAGATCAGATTAGGGACATGGGAGGATGGAGTAGGGAATTCCAAGAGCGATGGAGGTGCTAGCCATGGAAGGATAACACAGCAGGAGGGGCCCGACCCATATCCCCCTAGAACCAGAGATGAAAAAGAATCAACAAGCTGGTCCACTGAGCTAGAAGAGGGGTGGGAGAGATCCGGCGGACAATGTAGTGAAGATAGTGGAGGATCGGGGCTCACCTAAGGAGGAAGAGACAGAACATGGGAGATGCAGATCCAGGCAGAAACAATCAAAAAATTCAAACTAGTAGAGGCACGTGTGGCACATTCTTTATGAATAATTACCATTTCTTTCATTCGTACTCTTTTACTGAATATATCATATGTAGGAACACAACATGCTTCATATTATCAATTATACTATTATTTTTAAGCGATAGAATTCAAGTTAGGATGTATTGACCACAAAAACTATAAAAAAATAACAAGGTAAGAGTAATTTATTTTTTTAAAATTGATGATATAATATTTTATGGTAGTACATTAGAATATGTGGAAGAGTTATCTAAATTTATTTTATCAATGTTTTACATGATAATGATAGGGGACATATTTTTGCATTAAATTTAATTAAAACTGTGAGAATCACATTTTTATTAAGAAGTCCATAGAATTTAATTTATAAAGTATATTTAAATACATGATTAAAAACTATTTTAAACTATAATAATGGGAAGAAATATACTCAAGAATCATTAAGAACATATTGAAGTGGATATGACTTAGTATTGAAAAATGATTCATAGTTTTTTGTACTTTATAGTGACAAAAATGGATATGCCTTATGCAATGTGTTTATCTAGAGGTTTCAAAGAAATTATAAGGAATGACACATTACTATTGTAAATGGAATTTTGAGGTATATTTATGGATGTATTTATTATGTTTTAGTGTTTAATACAAGCAAATACTTGGATTAAATGGAATTTTTAGATATATATTAGGCTGAAGATGTTATGGATAAAAATGAACAAACCTACGAAGTATTATTTTTTAGAAATAATTTTTTCTGATTTAAAACATAAAATATTATATAATTAATATAACTATGGATATAATTTATATTTTTTTATAAAGGCATATACTTAGTTTATAAAGAATAGTAATTAGTGGATTTTAGAGATGAGGTGATATTTTCTATGGTGATCTTATATGAAAAAAGAGTGTTATTGAGTTGATGAAGAACTTGTTTAAATAATTATATATAAAACACGCACACACTGATATATAAATATAAATATAAATATAAATATATATATATATATATATATATACATTTTATCATTTTATCAAATGCTAAAAAACAAATGATCTTGGTGGACAATACTACAACACATAAACAAATGGAAGATATACTTACAAAATCACTAGCCATACCATAATTTGAAAAGAATCTATTGAATTTTTGTGTTTAACAACCTCACAAGGTTAGAGGTGGTTTTATATACCCACTTTACTAATTTAAATTTATTACTAAGCATTTTAATTTATTATTTTTATGGATTTTCCATTTGGTTTTATTATCAAAGGGTGAGTAATTAAGAAAATTTGGTGTAGAGAAAGTGAAAAAATAGACTTTTAGTTCTAGATTCAATAATAATATATTTAAAACATTGATAAGAGTAATAATAACATAACATTCGTATCAACAAGAAGGAAATATATTCTAATATAAAGGGGGTATTTATGGTACAAGATGTTTGGATAAAATCAATAATTGTGAATGATCTTGAAGAGTAATAATTATAGAAGAGTTTTTTAAAATAAATGATTTACAAGTGATTAAATAAGGTTGATATTTCTTTGTAAGAATATAATTGTATATTGAAATCTTTTTTTTAATTAAATATATCATACATAGACTAATAGGAATAGTTTAGTTTGGATTTTATTGGACATAATGAATCATGTTTTTTATGTAGGATTTCCAAAAAACCCTAAGGGTGAGTGTTGGACCCAATGATACTAAAGGAAAATATATTTGATTGAATGATTTAGTAGATGAATCCTGGATGCAGGTTTTTTTGATTATTACCATGTGTTGGAAAATTATAGATAAATGATGAAAAATGAAATGATTTGTGTCTTGAAGAATTATGGAGATGAATTTACAAAGGTATAAATATTTTTTTTAAACCGTATAGACTAATTATTTTTTTTCTTTGACCATCTTTGTTTTCAAAATACCAATTGGTTTCAAGGCATATTTAAGTCCATGATTAAATGAATGGAATGAAAAATAATGACCCAAATATAAATTTAAACCATGATGAGAAAAAATTTCTTGATGACATCAACCACATCATTTTTTGGAAACAACCATGATGGTGGGTTCAATTTTTATGACTTTTTATAAATCCCTATAGTTCATGGGATATTAAACCATGTATTAATTTATCTTCACAGTTTAGTGGAAATAAATAAGTCTTCCTAGTTAATAGTGGTGGATCTATTAATGGTTCTTGTGTAAGGTTATAATAATGGAAAGCTGGAAGATGAAATGTCATTATGATAACAATTTTCAGATGTTATGATATATAGAGTAATTATAAAAATAGGTTTTATAGATAATATATAAACTTAAAAAGGATATTTTTCATAAACATTTTAAATTAATGCTGGGAATGGCCGTGGAACACGATTTTTTTGGAAGAGTTAATGGAAGATACAATAGTATAGGGGAATAAAACAATGTCTTTTATTATGTGAAAAACTATTATATTGAATGATCTATATATAATAATATTTAAATAAGGAAATGGATAGATCTATTAGGTGATATAAATTTTAATGGAATAGTTTTTTGAGTCAACCCTTTGATTTGAAAAAAACATTTCATATTGGACATGAACACACTATAAGTTTTTCAAAATCAAATTATTTGGAAAATTTAAAAATATTTTAAACTATGTAATGATAATAGAATTTGTGATATTATGAAAAACCCATTAGGGATTTTTTGGAAGGAAAATTACTATGTGATAAGTGGCCTTCAAAGAAGGATAATTTTAGAAGAGTAATTTATTGGAATTAAAAGAGTATGTTTACAAGATTTAAAAAACAAGAAAACCCAATATACAGGGATAGAAAAATATTTTATATACTGTTTTTTTGAAAGATAGTTATTTTTTTGAAAAAATTCAATGAATATTTGGATTTATCTTATCACTAGAGTTGAAGAGAAAACACCCTTGTTTTACTAGTTTTTTTATTATTCTATTATATTTTTTATAATCAACCCATGTGACTAAATATTCAGGAATTTATTTATTAATATAGTGAGTGAATAGAGAGAAAAATGAAATAACCCTCGGATTGGGAATTTAACAATACCTAAATGTTTTAATCACAATATTGTATAGTTATTTCACTGGTACATTGACACATAGTCTATGTATTCTGCATAGAAATATCTATTTTGGGTGAACCAACTAAAATCTTCTTATAGTCACATTTTTTATTCAAATTTATATTATATGGTTTAATAATTTGTTTTTTATTGTTAGAGTAATTATCCCCAATGTGAGAATAATATCATTTTGATAATAAACTAATTGACACTCCAAATCACTCCCTATTAAGGTGTATTTGAGCCTTATGGTTACAATAATAAAAAATTGAATAATTTTGATAAAGATTAATTATAATGTATCCATAATCATAAGGTGAATTTTATCCAATTGGAATTAATAATATAATTAGTGATAAAAGAAATCTTCCAAGAATAACCGACATTAATCCATGGGAAGTAATTATAGAAATAAATACTTTTGGTGGTAAAATAGTGTGTGGAATGGAGGAATAAAAGTTATAAAATGATGATGAGGATCATATAAAATTGGATGAGATACACTATAACATAAAAAAATAAAATAAAAAAAATATTATGAATAACCCACTGAATTAGATGAACCTAACATATGTAAAAAGGAAGTGAATCACGAAATGTTGATGAATAAGTCATCCAAATTAGTAGTTAACAATTAAAAACCTATATACAATTACCATAGATATATACTAGGTTTACAAGAATATGGATAACCACTTCAAGTGGTTTATAAAAATAATTCATTAATATTAAAATCATTTTACTTTATTTTTGAGTTAAAAAACAAGATGTCTTCATATTTTTTTATAGAATAAAATTTCAAATAATAGTTTCTTGATGAGTTTTACACATAGACTCTATTTGAGATATATACTAAAATGATTTAGAAAAAGATACTAAAAAAGGTAAAAATTCCATATAGAATTGTGATTCATTGTGAATTTGAATAAAAAAGGACCTTTACAAGATTAGTTGATTTGGATGGAAATATAAACATCATTATGTTAAAATAATTATGGGAATTTAAATGGGAGAATATAATATGAATAAATGGATTTAAATATTTTATATAGATCAATTACTTCGCTTTTTTATTTTACGAAAAACTTATTGGTAAGAAATGGTATGTTTGAATTACATACAAATTTTCTTGTTTTTAACATAGAAACCAAAACATAAGTTCCAATGATACTTGGTTAACTATTCTTATTAACTAAAGGGTTTCTCATTTGTTTGCTATAAGGGAGTTTTAAATTCAAAGTGGGTTAAGGCAAAGTGATTTCTAATTTTTTTTCAAGTTTTTATGCGTCTAAACTTTATATATGATTGTTTCATTATTGAAATTGTTTATTATATGGTTAGTTTTAATATAAATGTTCAAATAAAGACAAATCATTTTATAAAAATGAATCATTTTTTATTTTAATATACAATATGATGAGATTGAATAATAATGTTTCATTATCAATGGTATTTTCCAAAAAAATGTCTATCATAAACTAACAGAGGAACTTGGATAAGGAATGGAAGTGTTGAATCCATTTATATAAGAACCACCATTACTATTTTTGAATAATCTACTAACTACATTTAGTATTCCTAACTTATGAATAAAAATAATTTTCAATAATATTTTTTAGGAGATATGGAGAAAGAACATTAAGAAATATTACGTGATGTTTTAAAGAAATAAAAGAATACCTTTACATAGAAAATATATAAATTTAATGGGAAAGAACTTCTATATTCTAGTATAAAATCATAATAGAAAATGAGATCAAGAAAATATTTAAATGTATAAGAAGGATAAATAAAAATACTGTGAAAATGTTTAGGGTTGTGTTTGTCTAAATTTTAGATATTTAAATCATTTAACCAATCCCAGTCAGTTCAAGTTTTAGTTAAATTCATATAGTGACAAATAAGGATGAAATTAATGTTGTTATTAAATGATTTAAATGAATATATTTCAATAAAAATAATTATAGGATTGACGGTGTCTATTGAATATTGGAATATTGATCCATTAATAAGAAACTACCACTCACATAACCTTTTATTAAGTATATTATTGAATTTATTTTAGGTAATTCACACTTCTCCTTCAATAATTTTAAATTTCGATATAATTTCAAACTAATATAAGAGACTAAGAAAAGGAAACATTAAAATATCTATATTAGACATTTTCTTACTGGATAATTACATTTGGTATATATTGTATTCAAGAAAATTATAATGGTTTATGCTATTATTTTTTTCATATATGGTAGAGGAAAAAATTAAAATCTTCATGGATAATTTATGGTGGGAGTATTACTTAAATAATGCATATATATATTTTTTAAAGTGATTAATAGGAGATAAAAGAAAAACTTACATTAAAATTGCAAAAAATTTCATATCATTTGGAGAAAAGGAAATATTTTAGTGATTATGATTTAAGAAAGATTGAATTGATGTGGAAATGAAAAAAATAGATGTTATATGCACACAACCACATCTAAATTCAATGAAGGTAGTGTGGTGTTTTTTAATTCATATATGATTTTATAAATGGTTCATCAAATATTACTCAAGAATAGAAAGGTTACTATATTCACTATTTTTGAATGATATAGAATTTTTTTTCAATGATTTTTTGGAAGCATTGAAAAAATTAAACAAATAGTAAATATGACCACTAATTTTCATAACAAATGACTAGTACTTTACATTTTAGATAATGAGTGATTCCAAAAATGTTATAGTGGGTCCCCTTTTGGTATAATTAAAAGATAAGAGAGAAAATGTGATATACTATATGAAAACGTTATCCAATGAAGATCAATTAAATTATTATACTATAAAGATATTATTTTGGGATATAATGTGTGTAATTGAAAAATTTAGTCTATAACTGATTATAAAAAAAGTACTAGTTTTCAAACACCATTGATCCCTAAACAATTCACTCTCATATAAAGAATCCAAATCATGGTTGATTTGGTGAGTCATTATTCTGAAACAATTTGACTATTATATTACAGACAATAAAGAGGGTGAATATCAATTGGTATATTTGTTGTATATAATATAGGATTCAAGGGAAGTCCATTATGACATAATTACATATTAAATATAAAGGATATATTTCCTAAGTCCCTAAGAATAAGTGATGTGTTTTATGATATTTCATGGAGTATAATATGGGTATATCATAGGGCATAACATTAAATTTGAAAAAGGGTCATTATAAGATTTTTGGTAAATTTCTTCAAATGATATAAGGTTATTGTATTTGTTCTGAATTATCCTACCATATTTTATGAAAAAATACAGCGTAATGTACTATGAATCATAATTTATGAATCATTTTTATTCCAATGATTATTAATGGTAGTGGAATGTTATGAAATTTAAATTCACATATTCCAAACCCATTTGGAATTATAGGATGTTTTATAACATGAACGTTTATGAAAAATAACTTGGTCACATGTTAAAGAATTATTAAATTTAAATCCATTTACTAAATGTTTCATAATTTTTATGAAAATTCATGGGCTTGGTGTGAATCACTATCGCCTATATAAAAGGGATCTGACCATGAGATTTGAGTGTTCATTCTTAAATAAGTTTACAACTAATTCCTTATTCCTCTAAATGCTTTATTCCCCCTATATATATTTTGATACGAATATACCATTATAATAGGAGGGTTTTTCCAAAACTGTTTGGGTTATTCAGTACAACTAATGGATATAACTTAGAGGGGAGAGTTTATTGTTTATTCATAGGAATTTTCATAAAGAAAGGATTTAAGGAACCAATATCATAAAACACCAATGTAAGGTTTACACTCCTCATTTATAATAATAAATGAGGCTTCGGCCCCAACCTTTAAAAAAACAAAAAAATATCAATTAATTAAAGGAGTTGTTTCTGTATAGATGTCATTTAGAAAATCCTTAAAAACACTTGAAAGTTTATAATGAAGATAGTCATATTACATGTGACATTGTAAGCCGTGATACAACTACTCTCTATGAAATGAGATATCATAGGCGATGATTTATAAGATCTAGAATATGTTTTCATGAATTGTAGCATATGATTAGAGGTACATTTATGGGGATTACATCACTTTGTGTTTTTCAAAAAAAGGGCATGATATCACCCTTACTTTATAGATTATATTGTATGATATAAAGCCTAGGCCCCTGGGAAAGTGATTGTATACTTGTAATATCTGTCATAAAAAACAATACACAATGAATGAAATCATAGATTATGATATAACATATATTGTAAACCATGATATCATATAATTTTTTTTCTCTAAATTTTTAGTTTATATTTAATTTAATAATTTATAAATTGTTTATAAATTATATAAAAATTATTTGGGGATATTTATTTTATTATAATATTTTTATAAAATAATTAATTTTAAAAATTTTATTAAAATTTTATTAAAATTTTGTGAAATATTTATTAAATAAATATTCTATAATATTAAATGTTAATATCAAAAAGATTTTTTAAATTTATATGGAATAAATTATAATTTAGATATATATATTTTATTTTAAAATTATAAGATTGATATAAAAATAAATAAAAATTAAAAAGTCTAGATAAATTTAAGAGAAATTTATATTTAAATTTATAAAGTCATAATAATAATTAATTTGAATTGTTCAAATTAGAAAGCCTTATTTTGAGAAAATATTTAAATCATTCCAAAATGAGTTTGATATGATCAAGGCTTTAATACTATTAATATCTGAAATTTAAATTACGAAAAAATTTACATAATAGATTTAGAATATAAATTTTTTATTATTTATTTAATATCATATATTTATGATGAATTCAATATAAAAATATTATGTTTTAGTTTATATTATAGATATTTATTAATTTTTCATATTTATCTAAATTAGAAGTTTCCATAAATAATGTAAAAATTATAATGTGTTTTTATATTCTCAATTTATGATTTTCCTATAAAATATTTATCTCATTTTTAAATATATGAATTGTTTATTTATATAGTTCATCCCAAACATAATTTATAGTTTTAAATATTTTATCTTGCAAACTGGGTTTTGATTTAGTTTAAAGTGCTAATCTACTTCTATGAGTTATCATACATGTATCTAATGAGTTACTTGTCGGGAATGATAATCCACATAGTTTTCTCCAACCCTTATTTTTTCTTGTATTTGGTTATGTTTTTGTATTAAGATGTTAATTGTGATTTATAAAAATTAGGTGATATAATTGTGATGAGATTGGTGTATATACTTTTTAAAGTATCCCTTACTAGAGGGAGATTGTGTTGGAATAATCCCTGGCATGGATTCTTAATCCTTTCCTAGAAAAGTTGGGGGTTAACTATTGGTCTATATAGTATTACTCCATTATATATTATTAATTTCATGTGATTATATTCCTTCACATGAAATGGTTTCTTGTAATATACAGATTTTCAGAATTTTGATATTTATGAATATAAGTGTCTTTTAAATAAGGATAACAAAACATGAAATCTATTTTTTAAAGAGTTTCACATCAATATGGTTTGAACATGTCAATTTGGGTGAAATAATAAGATTCTATTCTAAATCAATAGAATATTGCATACATGTAAATTGAATATAATGATATTAAATAGTGAGATTAAATGACCCCTAAAAATATTACTATGTGTTAGATACCCTCAGAAGTAAACACTTTTTGAGACCTTGATCTTCCAAATGAGTAGGTTATTACAAAGAATAGAGACCATAAATTACCTTATATAAGGCATGTTGGAAATGGGTAACTCTAAGAGTTAAGTAACCAAATATCATTCTGAATTTTGGGTTACAATTAGCTCATAAACTCTTAGGAGAAATACAAGAATAATGATATTGATTTTATACATATTATGGGTTGGATAATGAGTTGTCCACTAAACCATTTAAGAGATTTATATGATATGATGGGAATAAAAATTTCTACATAAAAAACTATTTTTTGATAGTAACTCCAATGAATACTCATTACTTAGTGAAATATGTATCTTTTCCTACTAACATGTAGGTTGAATTTAAAAAAAAGTTATTATTAGATGATTTTTTAACTTGATAATCATCTCATAATAGATTCAATTGTATATTTAATTTAATCATCATCATATTTGGACGTAACATTGAGATATATTACATATAATAATTGAAAAAATGGAATTAATATCCTTAATATGTATAAAAACAGTAGAATAGTTATCAAACAAGATGCAATGTTCTCTATGTTAGACAAAAATTTCATAAGAAACTGAATGGTGAAGCTATTCGAAAAAAAGATATAGATACTTATGATAATAACTTAAAGTATTAACTATAAGTATGTACTTTCATGCTTGTGAAAATTAAATCTATGTTACAAAATAAATAGAAAAACATGGTTTTATATAGGATGATAGACTAGATGAAAAATCTCTATTAATAATAAGGAACAAATGATAGGTATGAGGTGTCAAAGGGTCAATTTTGGTATAAGATGCCAAAAGATAAATCATTCTCTACACATGTACCCATTACAATAAGGTAAATCAATGACTTAAATGGAATGTGACCACCTCTAATGCTTTATCGAGCCATTAAATTTATTCCACAATCACTTTAAAAAATGATTTTGATCATTTAGTTTGAATTAAAATATGGTTGAGTTAAAAAGTTTTTTGGGATGACCTTAATATGTTTAGATTAATAAAAAGGATATGGGAGGTCTATGTTCAATGCAGTTTTGATAGTATAAAAGAAAAATAGTTAAAAAAATCTACAAGGATAAGAAAAAAAGGTCATGGAGAGTCAAAATATCCATTTAAACAAAAGAAAAGGAAGTAAGGGTAGTTCTAACATTATGGAAAACCCATTAATTAGAGAAGGACATGTCCAAAGTACCTAAATGGTTGTAGGAAACTCCTTGGGGAGTCTATATGAAGAATTAATGTTATAGAATTCATTTATTCTATCCTGAAAGGTATATGAAACCTATTATATGTTTCAAAATTATATATATATATATATATAAATTAATAATGCTTAATTATTGAGGTTGAGTTCCTAAGGTACCCATTAAACGTCTATTGCAAGGGGTTGTTAAATCAAGGTATTGGATGCAAAAAAATTACACAAGTTTTGATTAGATCAAAATAAAAATTGTGTTATTTTACTCTTGGCTACTTCATACCCAATAAAAGGTTTTTTAATTAATTAATGTTTTCAATAAACTAAGATTATTGTTTTGATATATATTTTTGTGAATGATAAAAATTATATGACATGAATTAAAATAATAAATCACTCTTTTCAAAATAATGCAACAAACACATAAAATACCACATATGAGGAGAAAATAAAAGTAATTTTGTTAATATTCCTACTAAATTGAATTGGTTTTATTTAATAATATAAAAGAGTATGTTTGACTTAGAACATTATCCTGAGAATTATATAATGTTTAATATTCTAGTTGGAGTATGTTTGGACAAAGAGTAGTTCAAGGAAAATAAAAAAATGATTACACCAGTGAAAATACAATGTGAATATCACTTAATATCCAAAAAGGTTTGGGTATGTCATAAAAATATTAGTAAAAAGGTTTCAAATTGATACCAATAGATTTTATTAAATGTTTTAATGAAATAGGTTTGAATAATGATGATATTTATGAATATAGAAGAGTAATAAGTAGAAAAATTATGTTGTACTGACATAGGTTCCACATAACAGTTTACCGAGGTAGTCAATTACATGACTTTATGCATGCCTCCCCATACGCTAGAGGTTGCCAACTAGAAATGAGGGTCAAATATATTTCATGGGGAGACTATGACGTATTTATCAAAGAAACTCAAAAACCGAAATAAATAAACAATAACCAAAGTACAATAACCCAAACTAGAAAAATACTAGTACAACATGATGACCAAATCATGAATATGGTATCCAAAACTAAAGTAGTTAATATGTCATGCCATATACATGTCAGGTGTCAAATTAAAAACCAAAATAAATACACACTGACACTACCAAGCAGGTCCCAACACCATATCTAGTTCCCTAATCCATGTTCCATCCCAAATCATCCATCTAACATAGGTATCTTTCCCTTATCCTGTCATGTTAACATATAGTCTCTTTGGGTACTGATTGGGTAGCCCAAGTAGGTTGTGAGTAAAAATTAGAAGGACACCACCAAAAGTGTATTTAAAAAAATATAGTCTATAGTTTTTTATGTAGTTGTATAAAGAATTAGGCATGACAAAGTGAACAGTTATCACATTTATTTATTCTTTAATTAACCATATAATTTACCCATGTTCACTATGACACTTAAACCATCAATACTTTATCCCTTGCCAGAGTCTTAAAAATAACACATAGAGAATCATAATTCATTATCTCATGGCATTTCACCATTCATTTAATTTCAATTAATATAATGACTACTTGGAACCATAGTTTAATGCTAACATTTTGGGCATAAAACGCCATGTCTAGCTCCCTGTGGCCTTTTGAAGCATTAGTCTGTGTCCCAGACTGTGTTATTATCACATATATGCTTTTTAAACATCAATCTATGTCCCAAAGACATTTTTAAATCAATCACATATGGGATTTTGGCATCAATCCATACCCAACACATGTATATCAATCAATCACATATTTTCTTCTGAATAACCATTCCATGTTCCACACACATATATCACATATATCATAATATATCATAATAAAAATTTATCTCATTTATTAAGGTTAATCATCATTATCCTTCTTATAAAATATTAAAAACAAGTTATACCTTTTTAATTATAAAATAAATAATGGTTCATCACTTTAATCGTATGTAATACTATGAAAACTTCACTATTAAACCATTTATCAATATTTAATCATAAAATACATTAAACCTTCAAGTTTAATCCAAACATTCCTCCATTACCATTAATCAATCAATTCAACATCCCATCAATTAACCAATTACAAAATCCCATTAATTGAGAAATTTCATAATCCTTAAAACCCATCAATTTTTTAATCACATCATTCCATTAATTAATTAAGCCAATTAAATTTTAAATTTCCAAACATGGAGATTTATATTTCACAATTCCATACACAAAATTATAATCAAGAAAATGGGATTTGAAATTTATACCACCTACCACATGATCATGGACAAACACTCACCAATATAAATTCCCAAATTGGAATAGAATAATCAAATCCATGAAAAAGAATGAATGTTATAAGAAAAACCTAAATTAAGATCAATTGGATTAAAGTTTATAAAAACGTATATATAAACCCATCACTAATGGAATAAATCATCCATTCAAAATATGAGTTAAATATAGGAGAGATGGAGGAAACAAATCAGGAAGAGAATACATATCGAGAGAGGCACAGATCCTTCAATCAGATCATTATTCTGTCAAGAAAAGAGTTTGAAAGGGCATATAATCTGTCCAAGAGAACAAAAAATCAAAGGAAAATATTTAGGGTATAGTTGTGTAGAATAATGGTTAAAACCCGGGGGGGGAGGGGTCAGGAATTTTAAAATACATTTTTGTGGAATTAAAAACAACGTGTATAGATCATGGGAAAGGGTGCATAGTTTACCCAGTCATGTGCCTCAACTTAAGGGAGCACTATTTCTACTAAGATAGTGCATAGTTTGAAAAACCATGAGCCAAATATTCAATCCCCCTCTTTTTGGGGTTTCACAATTTTTTGGGGGTAGGTACATGGTTTTGGAAAACCTCACACCAACCATGAAATTCACCGCTTATTCCAAGAATTTCTCTACTTTTACCCGAAAAAATTTAAAACCCTCCAAAAGTATTCCGAAACAAGGGTAAAATAATGCCAATAAGATATAATGTGAAATCTCCAGAAAAGTTTAGGATCCTTCAATCTCCCCAAAATATAACGGACCATCCTTGAGTTGTACTCCCAAACATCACTAAGATTCTGAGGTAAAAAGATCTGGCCATTGAGCCCACATATCAACTTCTATCTCCCATGATTCCTCCTAAACAAAACCATGTGGCCATAATACAAAACATATTAATAACCAATTTTCTATCGACACTTTATCATTGTGATATATAACACGTATCATATGATCTACCAAGGACACATTGGTCTTAAGCTCAAAATTATTCACATCGATTTCATGAGAATAGTCAGGGTAATACCCCCGAAGATATGAAACCTGAAAAACATCACGCATATCACTATGGAAGAGAAAATCGGTACTCCAGTAGCTCAATTATCTCTATAACCTCAAAAGGTTCAACAAAATTGGGCATCAACTTTACCTAGAATTGAATCCAATGGTGAACCAATCTAGGTAAAACCTGAAGGAACACAAGATCACCCACTATAAACTCAAAGGGATTTTGACATCTATCATTATACAACTTCTGCCAATTGGGAGTTAAAAATACACATTTCTAAATCGGCCAAATCTTCTCCGATGTCTCCTACACGAGACTCGATCCCAACAACTCTAACTCACTTTACTCCATCCAATATAGAGGTGATCCTCATAGAGTACCATAAAGATCCTCACATGGTTTCATATGAATAGTCACTTGATAACTATTGTAATAGGAAAACTCAATGAGAGATAGGTGATTCTTCGAAGAACAACCAATGTTAAAAACACACAGTCATAGAATATTCTCTAAAACCTATATTATACATTATGACTACCCATCCTTCAATGAATGGAAATCCATACTCAGAAATACCTATTACCAAGTGATTTCTATAAGCACTTCCAGAAATGTGTAGTTAAATGTGATTCAGGGTGAGAAACTATAGTCTGTGGAACCCCATGAAAAAAAATATCTCTCGAATATACAAGTATCCTAATTGATCCCCTGAAGAAGTATCCTATATAGGAAATAAATTATTTACTTTATTCATATGATCTTCTATCACCCAAATAGAATCATTATTTTTTGGTATCCTCAGGAGAACCACCACAAAATCTATAGTATGTTGTCCCAATTCTATTACAAAATAGGAAAAAACTATAGTAAACCACCAGGTTGTTGATGCTTAGCCTTCACCAGTTGATCGGTGTAGCATCATTTCATGAACCCTTCCATATCTTTTTTCATTCCCAGCCACCAACATTATCGATGTAGGTTAGGGTACATTTGGGACCAAGTTGGATGAACTACCCCCTTAGAGGCATGAAATTCATGCATCAGCTCCTCCCACATACTCATAGTCATAATAACCAGATTCCTGATGTAGATGATATCATCTTGATCCGTGGTCCAATCATAAGGTGACTCCCACATTCAATGGTTTTCCTCAAATCCAAACTCATCAGATCCTCATACTACCTCTTATCGATCTAGATCAAAAGTTTAGACTCTAATAAAAATAATATGATGATCATCTCCTCTTGGTCCTCCTGAACCACCACATGCATCTCATCCAACAAATCCATCATCTTCTACTCAAAACTAGAATCATGAATAACTTGAGTCTAATTTTTCCAGGTCAACGTACCATCAACACTATTTCCCTTCCCCAACATATATTCTAGTTCAAAATCAAATGACTTCATTACTCTACCCATCTACGATTTCAGACATTCTTAGGATGCTCTTAGGAAACAACTGCCTGAAATTTCTCTGGTCCATTGAAACACCATCCCCCAAGATGATGTGAACCATGAAATTTAATTGATCAATGCATAATTGGAACTCATATATCTTAGAATATAGTTGATTATATTAGATTAATGAATACAAATACAAGATTTTGGACATGATCGTCACGAGTCTTAGAGGATGCCAATATGTCATCTACAAAACAACAACATACTGATCTAGTTATAAGTGATATATTCAGTTCATTAAGTCCATAAACACTGGTAGATAATTATTTCGACTAAACAATATGAAAAAAACATTAAATTCCATACCTGTTATTAAAAGTTTTCCATGTTATATCAGAAGGTCAAACTCTCAATTGATGATACTCGGATCTTAGGTCAATCTTGAAGAAAATGAAAACTCCTATAAATTAATCAAAGAGATCATCAATACGTGAAATATGATACATCTTCTTCACCATAATGGGGTTCAACTTCTAGTAATCAACAGAAAAATTCAAGGTTCTCTTAGGATTCTTGGAAAATAATATTGGAGAACCCCAGGGTCACGTACTTGAGACTTATGATTTTGAAACTCTATTGGTGCCGTTATATAGGGTGGAATAGAAATAAGAACTACTATAGGAATGAGATCAATTGTAAATTCCAAATATATGTAAGGTGGAATCCTTGAGAACTCATTAAGATAAACATCATGAAACTGATCTACAATGGGTGAAAGAAATCATTCCTCACCCCCGTTATCTAGAAAAATTCTCGCAACCTGGGCAGTGATCTCCCCTATTTGTTAGTGAATTAGACCTGCATGACCCACCTTGATATCCTACTATCCACAGTGAAAACCACTATTACCCTTAGAGGACATAATGGTTACTAACATGGGGTTTAGTAAATGCATTCTACTAACCAGTCCATACCCAAGATTAATTAAAAGCCAATAATATCTAGAATTTAGAGATCCTGTAGGAAACGATACTCCCCAACCTCAAGAGAACACCCCTTTCACAAACAGATGTCTCTTGACTGTACCCCAAAAGGTGAATCAATTTTCATAACCCCAATAAAAAAATCCAATGACAGACTCAACCCATTCAAGAGTTGTAAAACACTGATATAAAATATGGAACTAAAAAATTAGAGGATACATTATTAGTACCACTATGTATCGATGCTCCATCCTCTGTATCCACAAGTGAAAGATGAACTATGTGCACCTGTCCTTCCCCTCACCCCCATGAGGTAATCTGCGTCCCTAGAGATACACCACTTTTCTGATACATGTGTCCTTTTCTAAAGGACCACATCCACTTCTTTGACCACCATGGCTTTTCGAAATCAAACTACAAGAATGATAAGGGGTATAAGATCCCCTTCTAACAATCTATTTCTGTTCAGATTCTCCCCCATTACCTATATATCATGGGTTATTACAGATCAAATGTAGACATAAAAAGATTAATTAAGATAGAAACTCTACTGGTAGATGGGGACATTGTCTATAAATAAGACCCAACCTATTTCAAAAATGATATATCACTCGAGTCATATCCTGAATAACTTACCCTTCCCCCTAGCCACTCTGAATTCCACTACTATGGTTGAAATGTCTATAGAATCACTTCATACTATTGAAATATGTTCCTCCCGGCTGTCCAAAAGAAGACACCTGTATCTCTCGTGAATCCTCCTCCAGGTTCGCCTCAGATATGATATCTGGATTCACCATCTCTAAAAAATTATTTTGGATAAAGATGTTAACTTGTGTCTTAATTTCACTTTTATCCCATCTTGAAAATGTTCCTTATAGTTTCCTCATCTCCACCAAATTCTAAAATATGGAACTAAAAATCTTTAAAGAATGTTTCATAGTACATTACAAATATACTCCCTTGGGTTGACCTCATGAACTCATCTACCCTCTCCCATTTGAGTGTTTCAGGGTAAATTTTCTCCAAAAACTTCTCCTAAAATCTCTTCTATATCATATTCTCTAGATTCCCATACTGAGTCTGGATGTCCCACCAAGGGTTCACTTGAACACATAACATATGAGCCGCCATATTGACTATATTTTCAATAGAAGTCTCTTAGTAGTCAAGGATCATGATAATAAACTAAACCCATAACTCAACGGCCTCAGGTCCACCATCTCCAGTGATAGTTGGAGGGTGATACAACTGAGACTCCATTATCATGTCAAGCATACTCTTCACAACTGAACCTGGGACTCTTTCTATAAATTGCATAAACTGAGAAATATTATCATGGAACTACTCTCATACTTCCTCACCCAGAACTATAAGAGCCTCATGTTCTGGTACTATAGGCACATTTTCAATCATTTCTTTCTTCCATACTACTAACAAGCATCATCATGGAGTTATATCTATTAATTCCAAAAATATGAATTATAACAAATAACACAATATTAAAACAGTAAAATAATATGTATTTACAAAAATAAGTAACAATTCATCATCCATAACCCACCACATAGTCATAACCAAGGCACTATCACTACCATTAACCACCATACATCTAGGTCATGGCTAACAAGGGGTAAACACATTTTGAAAATTCTTGTTTCTCACTAGACACCCATTCTTCCATTGTAAGTTATCAATTTTTTAATTGTTTATAATTTATCAATTTCATATTAGGCACCATATCCATTTAAATTACACATGTTATGAAAATCAATTTCATTTAAACAACTTACCCAATAAATTATTTTCCATGAATTCCTAAAGCGTTGAATGTCACATAAAAATACTATGTACCTAAAAAAATGCATGATTCCCCTAATCTTGTTCTATTATAGGCCACGATGAAAAAATATCATAAAATTAAATCATTAAACAACAAGTGCATCACCCAAGGTGAAATAACATCCAATTGTAACATAAAACATCAATAACTATAATTCCTCCCACGGAACTTGGCTTTTACCCCATACACGGGTTAGCTACTCTAATACATGGGCTCTTGACCAAGGCTCGACTCATCCAAATCACATTTATAACTTTCTCAAATAGCCTTAAAATTGAATATAAATGAAAAGAACCCCCTTTTATACCACTTTATACCATCCCAACATGGGTGCCACATATTAGTGCCATGGGCCGATCATGTATATGTCCTTAAGCACACCTCCTCGTATGTCAGAGGCTGGATAATAGTATTTAGGGACAAATATAAAACATTGTAAGACCATAACCTCTTTATAAAAGTAGAAAAAATATTGGAAATAAATAAAAAATATCCAAATGAAAATAAAAAAAACAAAAATAATACTAATACAACATGATTACCAAAGTAGAAATACAATATCCAAAACTAAAGTAGTAGATATGTCATTCCATATACATTTCAAGTGTCAAATGAACAACTAAAATAAAGGAACATTGTAACTTACAAGAAGTTATTGACACCTTTTTAGGATCCCTCACATATGCTTCATCCCAAATCAGTTACATAATATATGACCCTTTTCCTAATCCTGTCCTGCAAACATGAAATCTATTCGGGCACTAATGGGACAACCAAAGTAGGGAATGAGTGAAACTCAATAGGACACCACCAATTGTGTCTAAAACAATATCTAGTCAATAATAGTGTATGAAGTTTTATAAATAATAAGGTATGATAAAGTAAATAGTTATCACATTTCATTATTCTTTAATTAACCACATAATTTACGTGGGTTCACGATGACACCTAAACCATCAATACCCGCTTCAGTCTGTAATGGGTCTGACAGATAACACACAAGGAAATACAATTTATTTTATAATGGCCCTTCATCATTCATTTAATTTCAATTATTATAATTTCTACTTAGAACCATAGCCTAATTCCAACATTTGGGGCATAGGACGCCATGTCCAGTGCCCCATGGGATTTTGAAGTGTCAGTCCATGTCCCACATACCGTTGTTATCACATATGATATTTTGAAGCATCAACACATGCACCACACATTTATATCATTCAATCACATATGAAATTTTGAATCATCAGTCCATATCCCATTCATGTATATCAGTCAATTGTATATGGGCTTTTGAAGCATCCGTCCATGTCCCACACATGAATATCACATATATCACAATATAAAATATAACAAATTTATCTAATTAATTAATGTTAGTCATCATTAACCTTATTATCAAATATTTTAAACACGGTATGCCATTTAAATTATCAATTTAATCATGTTTTATTACATTAATCACATAGAATAATCTAAAAAATTCACTATTAAACCATTTATCATTATTTAATCATATAATACTTTAAACCTTGAAGGTTAAGACAAATGTCCCTCAATTCCCATTAATCAGTAAATTCAACATCACATCAATTAACCAATTACACCGTCCCCTTAGTCAACCAATTTAATAATCCAAAAATTCCATCAATTTCATACTCACAACATTCCATTAATTAATAAACAAAATATTTAATATAATTCATGATGTAATTTTAAAATATGGAAATTTCTATTTCACAATTCCATCTACAAAATGAAGAATGACATATTTTACCAAAACCTAGAGAAAGATCAAATAGATTTAAGTTTATCTAAACCTATATCTAAACCCATCAACAATGGTGGAATTAATCCCATAAAAAGAAGAGATAAAAATGGGAGAGAGGTAGGAAACCAATTGGGAAGAGCATACAAACTTGGTGACGTATAGATCATTTAATTGGATCTTTTATTCCACATGAATGGATAATAGATCCATGATACTCCATAATTGAATAAAAACCTTTAGGATTGAGTTGGGTCGAATGGGGGTGAAATTTGAGGGTGGAGGGTTTGGGAATTTTAAAACAAATTTTTGGGGATTAAAAAACACATGCAAGATTTCCTGGACTGGGGTGTTTGGGTTACCAAACCGTGGGCCCTACCCATATGCCTCATCTTAGGGGAGCACAATTTCTACTAATAGGGTGGACAATTTGACAAACAGTTCCCCAAAATGTACAACCTCCGTCTATCTTTGGTTTCATGGTTTTTTTGGGGGTAGGCACATAGTTTAGGAAAACCGGGCTCCAACCGTACAATGCCCCTTTTCTTTGAAAAATTTCTCAATTTCCACGCAAAACACCCAAAAAAAAACACACCCAAAGCATACCAGAAAGAGTGAAATCATATTTTTATGAAATTATGAGACTTACTTATAAAATGTTGGGATCTTACAAAAATTAAGTTGTTAACATCAAAACATTCAATGTTATTAAATAAAAGAGTTTGAATTCAAGTTAAAAGAGTTAGACATTTGGGATATGATTCATAAGTCTCATCATTATTGAAACTTTTTTTATTAATAAAAATACATAATTAAATATTTTAGCTCGATTATTTTATCGTTTTTCTACCTAGAGACATGGTATAAAAGTAATTAATTTTAAAAAACAAAAAATTTCAAAGAACTTGTGGCTAATATGCAAGTCTATCAAACGTGATAAGTTGAGATAAGAAATTTTTTTACGATTTCATGAAACTTTTTATGTGGGTTTAAGAAAATAAAATGTATCCAATTATAAAAGAAAGGAAATCTCCATTTTATCATTATTTAATATTGGATGCATCTATTGCATGAAGTGTGAGTATAATTAACCTCTCAATGTACACCGTTGAGTTATCCAAAACTCATTTTCATCACAAACAAAATTTATAGTATGGAAAGATTAAAAATTTAACATGAATTAAATACTAATATTAGAAAAAATAATATTATAATGAGGCAAAAAATGGGTTTTATGCACTAGATGACCCATAAAGTAAACCACATGGAGTGTCATGCTCACTGTCTTGGTATAAAAGGGGTGAATGTTTGATAATGAATCGCAATACCTGAGGTTTGAAAGATATCTATCATGAGAAATTTTTTTCATCGATACCTTTCTTACAAAATCGTTAATACTTAGATAATAATAGGGTGGTTAGGTATTTTGTTGA
The DNA here is from genome assembly GCA_963277665.1 of Viscum album. Classification (NCBI taxonomy): domain Eukaryota; kingdom Viridiplantae; phylum Streptophyta; class Magnoliopsida; order Santalales; family Viscaceae; genus Viscum; species Viscum album. The sequence goes on from OY728135.1 coordinate 2,015,479,620, forward strand.
TCTTGTATTTTGTTGGAACTCAATAAAGTCGTGATTTATCCTTTTATATGATTAATATGACATCTAGGTCACTAATTATGATAGAATAAGGAAATTTATGGCCATACATAAAAGTTATATATAAAATTCATATATATATTTGGATGAGGGTTTTGAGATGTGATCATCCTCTCTATAAAGAATATGTTATTTGCTTATCAACATGGTATGATTATTCATGTATGGATTATAATGTATAAGAAGTATATATTTTTTCAATATACTCGGAACCGTATAGTTACTCAATAAATTGGACAAAGAGATTATATGATTTTTCATCCTTGTGTCTGATAATGTTATTAGAAACTAGTTTATAAATACATGTGTTTGATAGATATCACTCTATATCCCTTTGTATATTGAGTAAAATTTACTCTTTTCTAGAGGAAAATCTTTGATTACATTTATTAATTTGGTAATTAATATTTTTTTCAATGATACAAAGGAAAATGGGGTCACACTTTATGGTTTACTGAATGATGATTGAGTATTATAGAACATTGATTATTGATTTAAAAATGTTTTTACATTTATCTAAAAGGGGGTTTGAATGGGTACTCATAAGGTATTAAATATTTTGTCAAATAAGTTGAAATATTTGGTATGTTTCCCAATTATTATTATAAATATCCAAAAGTAAATATGGATATGGTTTTATAAGTTATTTTATATGAAACGATTTAAGGTAAAATAGAGAAATATCTATAAGGCTATAGTGAAAGTAGTAGACTGAAGGATATATTCACAAAATCCATAATCACAAGTGATGTTCTTTATTTTATACCATATTTTATGATAAAATAATTTCAAAGGGTATAATACACATACTATAAAAAGGATAATTATATGTTTTTCAATATATCACTTCTTACCATAAAGGGATATTTTATTGGTTTTTACATATCCTATTGTATTATAAAATACTCCACATCATAAATAATTATGAAAAACATTTTAAAATTCATAGTTATTACTATGATTTATAATTATTTTGGAATGTAACAAAATTAATGTTTGAATATTTCATAAACATTTTCTATCATTGATTGAACATTTCATAAGATGAAACATTAAGAGTAAGTAATTTGTTGTGTGTTCAACATATTTATAAGAAACATAAATTTCATTTATATTAATATTGTGTTTATAAATATATAGGCCCAGAGATCATCCCCATTTTCTATATAAAAGTGACTTTTACATTATATTTTGGTGTTCATTCTCAATAATTTTTGTAGTCTATTCCTTCTCCCTACAAAATATCTATTCCTCCTCCCTCCTTTACATCTAAAGATACTAGAATATCATTAAAGTACATGGTTTTATCTAACACATTTGGATGATTTGGTATAACTTATGGATACACTATAGGGGAAAGAGTTTTTTGGATATTTATAGTGATCTTTATCAATCATATAATGGAGTAAACAATATAAACAAACACTAGTGTAAGGTATACATTCTTCATTTACAGTTTTAATGGTTTTTGTTTCAAATTCATTGTTTTATTTGGATTTATAGTTTTTAATAATTTCTACAATGTTTATTAGGTGTAAATATTTCCATATAAACTTATGAAATTCCCTAATTAATAACTATTTACAATAAATAAATGGTTTTTGTTTGTATTTAGTGAATGAAAATTGTCTATATATTTGATTAATACCCATGGATATTTCATAGAAATTTTATAATGAGTTTAATTATTACATAAAATATTTCTTTGGGAAGATCCATTCTTATTCAATGAAGGAGCGAATGGAATTGTTGCAAAGTTTATTATACAAGATAAAGACATTTTTGAACTTAATCATTATTATTCACTTACATGTGTTGTAAAATATAGGAGTGAGAAGATAACTATAATTGTGATATAAAGTTGTTTTTACCATTATAATATTTGATTGGATGATATAGAGTATGTAAAATATTTTTGAAAGTTTCAATGGATATGTACAATGGGAAGAATATTAAAAATTCCTCAAATGGGAACACTTGAAGTTTATTTTTTTATTTATGGGCCTAGAATTCCATGAACCATTTCACAAAACTCATGGAAAGGAAAATATATTTGTTCTTATCTATTTTTTATATAAACGGATTAAATACATTTCATTTCATAATATAATGATGTATATAGTAGTCATTTTTATAAGGAAATATATATTTGAAATGAATAGGGTTCCTTGATCCAACATTATTGATAATGAATTTAATATCCAAAATAGTCAATATTAATCACCCATAGATAAGTATGGCTATAAAAGAAAGAGTATAATTACATGTCACCCACAAATAGTGGATAGTATAAAATTAATAAAAAGTAATAAAAGATAATTATATAGAAAATATAGTGTAATTAAAGGAATTATTAGGGATTTGATATTGATGATTCATTTTGGGTTTATAGGGATTCCATTAAGTATTTAATAGTGAATCCACCTAATTAAATGTGGTAAATACCCATTTCATACTTAATTCATTAAATATGAATTTTGTTTTAATATGGTGAACTTATTTTTGAGAGAAATAGTTCATTTGATTATATATATTTGGGATGAGAATCCATTTTTTAATTTGGGTTTTGATAACTAAATTTGATGTTTATGGATAGATTTTTGTGAGTTTTTGGATTATGATTGAGGATTTATAAGAGGTTAAGGAGCAATGGTCTAGGGTAGGGTTTTTTTGGGTAGAGGATATGCCCTAGGTGGTGAAATAAGTTGTCCATTAGAGTTTAAATAGATCCCATATCTATTGGACTAGGCAGTGATATATTGGATTTCTACTAGAGTTTCGCTGCAACCCATTAGGGTTCAAATGTGTTCCATGTGTTTTTAAAAAAGGATATACGGCCATTTTGACCAAAAGTATTTTAAAATATCTCTTGAGGAACACTAACCCTGATTTCCTCTTAATCTTGTATTCACATAGGAATGATATTCTCAACCATCTTATAATAAAACATTTATCTCCAAATTATATATAAGATACTTTCTAATGATTATCTAATGGTATCTAATTCCATATACCCTCTTTTACCTCCATTCTTCTTTATTTATTTATTTATTTTTAATCTCATTAAATTATTTGGAGCTATGATTTAACTATGCTATGGTGAAATCAGTATTCATTCCTTGATATGATATTGATTTTTCATAAAGGAAGCCCTTATGGGTTTTTTTCAACCCATTGATCATTGTTTTATAATAAAGTGATGAGGATGTAATTTATTATAGTATACTAATGATTTTACATTTTAATTTTTTGAAATTTTTAATGATTTTATTAGGATATTTATTCAACAATATATTTATGTCATTTTTTGGAGTTATATACTTTTTTTATTTGGGTTATACGATTCATTAGTTATAGTGGATAGTTATATGATATCTTTTGGTTGTAGAATTTTTTTATCGATATTAGGTGATTTTGGAATTCTTTTGAGTATGAATTTTTTTATTTGGAGTCAATTAATATCTCTATTGATATTGGTAGATGAAATCAATACTTTGAATGAATTTTTGTAAGAAAGTCTTGGGATGTTTTCGCCACTTTTTTTTCAAAACTAATAATAAATAAATAATTTAATTATATTTTTTGATTATATTTTAATTAAATGGTATTTTAATATAACTCGTATTTATTTTATAAAAAACATTATTAAAATTATGTCTTTGAACTAATTTATCCTTTACATAATCAGTATAATTTTTATATTGTTTAAATTTTAATTTATATGCAAGTAATTCGTATATTTGATTCCTGGTTGAGAATTTTTAATGATTATTTTCTTTGGTCTCCTAATGTAATTTCCCATATTTATAAATATTTTTCTATTTTTTTACAGGGTTTAGAGGAGTCAAAAGATATTTTATTAGGTTTTTTAGATTATATAGGAGTTTTGGACTTTTTTAGTGTCACTATGCTCTGTTGGTGGGTGTGGTGTTATCCATTTTGAAGCTACATAGAGGCTTCAACATGGGGGTGGCAATTTTGGCCATGGGAGTTTTGATTTTGTCTTGGGGTTGGTAGTTTGGTTCTGGATTGAACCAAGAGGAGTTAAATGAATAGTATGCTAAATGTTTTGGGTGTTTTCCCTAGATATTCCACTAGTGAGAAAGGAGGATGAGGAAAATGGATTGAGAGGCCATTTTGAAAAGGGTTGGTTGGATATGGTGCTCAGTAAGTACATTTTTTTGGAAAATAGACAACATTGAGATCACCCACAATAGTTCTGGGATTGGATAGGGTAAAAAAAATTGAGTTTTAGATCTGTTCCATAGTTGAGGACATGGTGGAAGTAAAATTGGTTAATCATGTTTTTTTTGTGGGAGTATGTTTACCTGGTTTAAAAAAATTGAAATAAATATTTTGCTTTTGTTGATGGAAGAAAAAACATTTTAGAGGTTCACCATGCTGAGATGAAGTCTTTAAGGCTTCCTCCACAAATAGAATGCTCAATATCCCTTGGTCATAACATCCTGATTCAGGTTCCACACACTGGTGCCCCGAGCTGGTCAGTCACATGACCTCAATTGTATCTCCTCACACACCAGAGGCTGCTGACTAGTAGTGAGGGTATGATAAGTCTATCATGGTGTGAATATAACTTATTTTATTAGAGTAATACACCAGTTTATATAGTATAAAATATCAGAAGAAAATATAACCATAATAAATACCAATATCTAAAGATAATCAATGCTGGAAAATATAATATCCAACTAAAGAAGAAAACATTCCATGAAAATATACATGTCAAGTGTCTAAAATTAAAACCTAAAATAAAGGCACAAATGACTCCCAAGAAAGACCCAAACCACATCTATTTCCCTTATCCATGATCAATCCCAACTCATCCATCTAACATAGGGCCTTTTCCCTTAATCTATCCTACAACAATCAAGTCTATCTGGGTACCGATCTGGCAGCCTGAGTAGGGTGCGAGTACAAATCATTAGTCCTAAACCAATGGTGTTCCAAAAAAATACGGTCAATCAAAAGTTTATTTTTTTATAATTAAATAATTACAACACATAATTAAATAGTTATCACATTATCAATTAATCTTTATTTAACCACATGAACCACCGAGTTCCTAAGGAGACCCATACCTCAATACATGATTCAACCCATGCTAGATCTGAACCATGTCACATATTCAATTCACATTTCATTATAAAATATGGGATTACATTATCCATGTCATTTAAATTAATTATTACGACCACTTGAAACCATAGTCCAATCCCAATGTGTTGGGTGCAGAACACCGTGTCTAGATCCCCATGAGTACTTGGAGCATCAGTCCTTGTCTCACACCATTTAGCATGCTTGGGTGTAGAATGCCATGTCTAGAACCCCATTTATCAATGGAACATGTATACCATGGGAATAAATCATCATGTCTAGAACACCATTTCTCAATTATACATATATAACATGGGCATAGAAGGTCATTTCTAACACCCCATTTATCAATCATACATGTATGTCATGGGTGTAGAACATCTTTTAAAGAACCCCATTTTTCATTCATACTTATATGTCATGGGTGTATAACATCATGTCTAGCACCCCATTTTTCATTCATACATATATGTATTGAAATATCACATATCACATATATCTCATTATCACATGTTTTCACATTGTCATGTCAACCATGATTAATCAACATTAATCTTATTATCGCTATCAACCACAATGAAATTCCATTAATTAATTCATAAGTTTATTAATCCAAGTCCATTAATTAATTTGGAAAATTAAATAAACACATTTATCTCCTTAATTAATTCACCAATTAATTAATCATTTATTATTCATTAACTAATTTAGCAATTAATTAACCACACTAAGTGCATTAATTTATTCAAAAATTATTTAATTCTATCACAATCATAACGTTCAATAAATAATCCACTAATTAATTAATTTAAATTCAAAATTCATTAATTAAAGAATTCATTAATTAACTCAAAAATTAATTATACTAAATTCCTCAATTCAATACCTTGATAATTAATCCGTTAATTAATTATCCCAAATCCACAACTCCAGTATTCAATCAAATCCCCAATTCCTCAATTCGTTGATTGACCACATTAATTTACCATATTTTGGAATTCTAATTGCTATAAAACCCTATAAATTGTACAATAAAATACATGTTATTGATAATAAGACTATGGGATTTGAATAATAGACCACCAAAAAAAATTCTTTGATGAGTGATCATCCAATGTAAATCCCCAAAATTGAGCATCACAACAACATATTTCTTGATTGGGATGTAAAACCCTAAATCATGATTTAACAAAATATGATCTATTAATTCAAGATCTAAATCCAAAATTCTATACCTAGATTCATCAAATCTAGATCTAGATCTATAAAAATAGATAATAAATTCCCACCAAAATAATGATAAAAGAGAAGAGGATGAATGAGAATGAAATGAAATAAAATCCACTTACTCGGAGGGTTGTAGATCTTCAATCCGTGATTATATTCATGAAGTACAGAGGTTAGGAAGGCTTGGAATTTTTCTGTAAAGGTCAAAAATTGTGAAAAACCATTTTGGACTAAATGGGGGAAAATTTGGGGTTAATTAGTGGGATCGAGAAATTTTAGAATTAATTTTCAGACTTAGTTAATTTCAATGCACTGTTAGCTGGGCTGGGGAACACAGTTTTCCCTAACCGTGCACCAATTGGGCACCCATTTTATAGGGTTTCACAATTACTCCTTTTAGGGTGCATGATTTTCCAAACTATGTGCCAACCATGTGAATCCCTCTAGATGTCTTCGAATGGTTAAATGGGCCAGGGTGAACAGTTTTCCCTAACTGTGCGCCAACCGTACACAAACCTTTTTCTTTAATTTTTCTTAAACTTATACCAAACACATCAAAAGTCATAATACAAATAAAAATTACTCAAATTAGAAAAATAAATTACCTAAAAAAGGGTATGAGAGAACTTCAGATAATGTTGGTATGTTATAATCTCCCCACCTTATAATAGCTCATCCTTGAGCTTCTATCGTAAGAATCTCTATGATTATGAGCCAAAAGGTCTGGGCCACTATGTTCATATATCTGCTTCCCTTTCCCATGATTCTTCCTACACACGTCCATGATTATATAATATACAAACTATCAGAACACTCTTTCCCTGTAACATATTCTCACTACAATATAATACATGTATTGGATGCTCCTCAAAGGACACATCTATCCCAAGATCCACATCATGAACATAGATCACATGAGTAAGGTTGAGATGATACCTCAATAGTTGTGATACATAGAAATAATTGTGCATAAAAATATATTTCTATAGAAGATCCAATGGCTTAGCCACCTGCCAAATTCTCTCCACAACCTCAAGCGGTCCGATGAACCTAGGTGCCAACTTTCCCTATTTCCATATCTTGTGGTGAACCAACCTAGTCAACACTCAAATTAATACAAAATCAACCTATTTAAACTCTAGGGGTCATCTACTTCTACCAACATACAAATTCTCTCTACAATAATCAGTATCTATATGCTTTCAAATTAGTTGAACCTTCTTCGATGCCTCCTGCATGAGACTCGGTCCCAAAAATTCCAACTCACCTACCTCCATGTTGTATAATGTTGACCAACATGGAATACCATAAAGATTCACATATATTTACATATGTATCATTTACAGAAAAATATTATTATAGTCAAAATCCACCAAATTTAGGTTCTTATCCCAAGACCCACAACAATAATGAGCACATTCCCACATAAAATATCCAAGATCCTGTATAATACTTTCAGACTACCCATATATCTATGGATGGAAGGCCATACTCAATAATACCTATGTACTGAGTGCCTTATTCAAGAACTTACAAAATCATGAAGTAAATCATGAGTCATGATCTAAAACTATAATCCATGGCACCCCGTATACACTAACTATATCCCAAACATACAGTTCTCTCAACTACTCTACTGAGAATGTTTCCCACATAGGCAAGAAATGCACTAATTTTGTCAATCGATCACTAATAAACCAAATAGAATCATTTTTTCTAAGAATCATTGGAAGAACTACCAAATATTCTATAGTAACATCATCCTGCTTTCATTCTAGAATGGGAAATGGCTGTAGAAAACCTCTAGGTCATTGATGATATTTTTTCACCTACTGACAAGTTTAACATCATGTCATAAACCTTGATATCACCTTTGTCTATGCTCAAACACCAAAACTATCATCATAGGTCACTATCCATTTTGGTTACACCTAGATATACCACCCACTTAGAGGCATTATATTACTCGTATGATCTCCTCTTGCATGATCATATATACAACAACCCAATTATTAACATTGATGATCTCATCCTCATCTATGATCTGATCGCAAGGTGAATCCTCACTATCAATGATTTCCCACAAGGTTAAATATTCTCGATCCTTATAATAGCTATCTCTAATCCAGCTCAATATTGTATAATCCACTGAATCTGATACTGAAGTTATCTACACCTAGCTCTCTTGAACCCACCACATGCATCTCATCTATCAAACTCATCATCTTCCACTCAGTACTAGACTATTGGACCACCTAAGTCTGATTTTTCTTCTCAAAGCATCATCCACATTGTTTCCCTTCATGAGAACATATATTAGCTCAAATTTGAATAACTACATATAATCTACCCATCTAAATATTCATAGATTTAAGTATCTCTATGAAAATATGTATTTAAATATCTTTTGATTTTTATAAATTGTAATCTTCTCACCCAATAGGTTATACTGACAACACTTTATAGCATAAACCATAGCTACTGACTCGAGGTCTTGCGTAGGGTAGTTCCTTTCATGTGGCCTCAACTTCCGAAACCCGTATGCCAGAACTCAATCTCCCTATATCAGCACTGATCTGAGTTAGATCCCAGAAGCATCATAATACATAGTACACTCCTCACCTAGATTGGGTAGGATAATTATTAGTGATGATGTAAAGTGCTTATTCAACACCCAGAATTCCTTATCACAAGATTTTGACCATTCAAACTTTATTCCATTCTTGGTCAAGATGGAAAGTGGTGCTGAAAAATGTGAAAATTATTGTATGAATCTTCTATAATAACCAATTAACCCCATAAATATTTTTATATCAAAAAAATTCTTTGGCTACTCCCAAGAAACCACTGCACTAACCTTCTATGGGTCCACTAACACACCTTCCTCCAAGATTATGTTCCCCAAGAAGAGTATCTGATCAACCCAAAATAGACACTTATATATCTTGGCATATTTACCTTGCTCTATAAATGTGCTCAGGATGACGTAAATATGTTGTGAATGATCATCATGAGTCCTGGACTACACCAAGATATAAGCCAAAAAAACAACAAAAAACTGATCTTGGTACGAGTGGAAGATTACGTTCATCAATTCCATAATATAGTTGGTACATTTTTCAACCCAAATGTTTTTATGAAGAACTCATATAGGCCATTATGGATTTTAAAAGTAGCCCTCAGTATATCAGAAGTCATAACTCTCAACTGATTATACCTTGATCTCATGTCGATCTTTATGAACACACAAACTCTTATCAACTAGTCAAATATATCTTCAATACATGGAAGAGGATAACTGTTATTCAAATTCATTCGGTACGAATTTCAATAATCAACACAAAAGTGTAGAGTACCAAACCGACTTCTTAGAAAACACAACTTTTGAACCCTAAGGCGGTGTACTCGGTCCGATAAAACCCTTATCCTTAAATTCCCACAACTGATTCTTGATCTCACGAAGATTTTTTAGTTTCAATATATATGTTGGAATAGAAACTTTCTCAGCTCCCAGCATGATCTCAATAGTGAATTCTATATCTCTCTTAGGTGGCAGTCCTAATAAGTCTTTAGGAAACATAGTTGGAAATCTATCTACTGGGGGTGGAAATACATCATTATTTTCACTTTCATCATCCAAAAAATAGACTAAAAACTTGGGATGTGATCTCTCCTAGTTTCTAAGTAACTAGCCCTACTGGGCCTTCCTGGATATACCACTCTCCCTAGTGAATATAGTTTCTGCACTTAGGAGAAGTAATAGTCACTCTCTTATGGTAACAATCAATGTAGTCTCAGTATACGACTATCCAATCCATAAATATAATTAGTTCAAATTATAACATGCCAATGATATAGAGATCCCATAGAAAATGATACTCCATAATCTTGAGAAAACATCCACTCCACAAACAGATGTCTCCATACCGTACTCCCAATAGTGTATCTATCATCATTGTTCCTCTCACAAACTCAACCACCAGGATCTGATCATTATTAATTATTATAGATATAAGGTAATGAAAGGCACAAATGTCAATTAAGGCACTAGTTAATATAGTAGCAACATGAATAGTACCTCTCACTATTGATGGTCCATCCTCACTATCCACAAGTGTAGGATTCACTTCATGAACTATATTTCCCTTCTACCAAGTAATGCAGTCTCACTCCCCTGAGCTACACCATCACGCTGATATGGATTCTCTTTCCGAGAACCACCATGTCCACTTCTTCCACCACCGTTTCCAGTAGAAGTCCATATTTTGACTAATATGGTAAAAAATATCCCCTTCCCACACCCTAGTTTGTCAGGATCCTCCATCACTAGCCATCTTCCATGTTTTCCTATAGAAACTCTATAGATGTCTCATCTTACCACCAGATCGGTACTTCCGGGGTGGTCGAGGACCATGTTTACAAAAATGTACTATCTTACCACACTGGTGAAAAATAATAAGTGTAATATACTATGTAACTGATCCCCCTAACTGGATACTCCACTTCCCATTACATTGGATAAATTTCTCAAAACTAATCTTCCTTACTTCTAAATCTGCACCTTCTGACCACGTATAAGAAACCACCTATCTTGCACTAGAAGCATCCCTCAGGATCCCTTCATCTATGTGGGCCTGAGCCAACAAATCAAGAATATTATTTAACTGAAAGATGTCAACTTTGGGATTAATATAAAACTTAATTCCATCTAAGAAATGTTTCACCATAGTCTTCTCATGTATTAGTAATGATAGAGCATATCACCGCATGTATATAAGGTTTCTATCATAGTCTATCATAGACATGCTACGCTAAGTCAGCTGCATAAATATTATTCTCTCTCTGGTCTCAACATCTCTAGGTATAATAAATATAAGAAATTATCTAAAATGTCATTCCATAGCATACCATTAGCCTGTCTAGTACTCAACTGAATGTCTCACCAGTACTTCACTAATCTTTGTAGCGTATAAACAACCAAATTGACCATATTATTAGCTACAGTCTCAAAATTTTCGGGTATAGTATCGATACACTAAATCTAGAAATAGTCTCCCTCGGGCCCTACCTATCTGGTTAATGTTGAAGGGTTATAGAATAGAAACAGACTCGTCAGGTCATAAATACTCTTCAAAACTTATGCTAGGTCTCCTTCAATGAACTGCGTGGAGCGAGGGAAGGTCTCTTAGAAGTTCTTCCATGCTCTCTCACCCGGCACAATTGGTGCCTTAGGTTTCACTCCGGGTAGAGAAACACCAGCCATATCCTCTTATCATACACTCAATAGAAATTATCGTGGAGGCATAACTCTAAAATTTAAAAAACTTTTCATTGGAAACATAACAAAACATTTTCAAATTTATATAAGAGAAAAACAGAATAAGTCTTTTTTCCAAAAACCATGACACACAGTCGAAACAGAGGTTCTATAACTACCCTTAACAATCCTACACCCAAGTCTTAGTTATCAAAGGGTATTCTAATTCTTAGTATTTAAATTCTATCAGACAACAATTTATTCACATTTTTCATCATTTTAGAATTTTCAATTCTCACCATTTTTTAGTTCAATTTCACAAGTAAGGAAAAATAGTCTATGTTGAAAAACTTACCAAAAACTTGTTTTATTGTGCATACTTAAAATGATGCATGTTGTCAAATAATCTTGAGTGACTAGAATGATGCATGCAGACTCCAATATCTTTATGTTATAGTCCACAAGTCAATTCTTACCAATTTGAAGAAATAATAATCACATCACACAACAAGTGTGTCACCTAAGGTGAAATAATATTCAACTGTAATAGAAACAAGTAATAACAAAAATCCCACCCTAGGAACTTGGGTTTTACCTTATACATGGGTTCGAAAATCCCATGCACGAGATCATGTCCAAGCCCAAAATCTTCCTATTATCCTATCTACCTTTCCCAAAATAGTATGGAAAAAGAAAAAGAAAGTAAAACTCTAATGATACCACCTTTTAACATCTTGATCCAGGTGCCACACACTAGTGCCCCATGTCGGTCGGTCACATGACCTTAAGAAGACCTCCCCATATACCAGAGGCTTCCAACTAGTAGTGGGGGTCCGATAAGTCGATCACAGGGAGACTATACCCTATTTTATCATAGTAGTACACTAGTGTAAATAATAAACAATAGTGGAAGAATATATAACCATAATCAATACCAATATCTAAAGATAATCAATGCAGGAACATATAATATCCAACTAAAGAAAAAACATTCCATGGAAATGTACATGTCAATATTCTAAAATGAAAAATGAAAATAATGAAACTGAAGACTCCTAAGTAGGTTCAAAACTCTGTTTGATTACCTCATCCAAGATCCACCCCAACTCATCCATCTAACACATGGACTTTTCCCTTAAACAATCTGACAATAATAAAGTCTATTTGGTCACCAATCAGGTAGCCATAGCAGGGTACATGTAAAACTCAGTAGGCCACCAAAAATGGTGTATAAAACAAATAAAATAAATAATAAGTGTTTTTAATTGTATAGAGGATTTGTTTCAATGCATATGTAAACTATTATCACATTATCAATTAATCATTACTTAAACAAATGAACCACCAGGTTCTCGAGAAAATCCCTACCTGAAAACCTACATCGGCCCACCACAGGTCTGAACCATGTCACACATTAAATTTGAATTTCATTATAACACATGGTATTACAATACCCATTTCATTTAAATTCATTATTATGTCCACTTCAATCCATATTCCAATGACAATGTTTTAGGTGTCGAATGCCATGTCTAGCTTCCCGTGAGTATTTAGCGCATCAGTCCCTATATCACACTATTAAACATTATTTAGTGTAGAACACCATGCCTAGAACCCTATTTATGAATAATACATATATACCATGGGAATAGAAAATCAATTCAATCACCATATTTCTCAAGCATACATATATAACATGGGCATAGTATGTCATGTCTAGCACTCATTTTTTAATCATACATGTGTGTAATGGGTGTATAACATCATGTCTAGTACCCCATTTCCCATTCATAATTATATTTCATGGGTGTAGAACATCATGTATATCACCCCATTTCTTAATCATAAATATGTTTCATGACATATCACATATATCTCATTATCACATGTTTACACATTATCATGTCAACCAATATTAATCCAAATTAATTTTATTATTACTATTAACTACAAAAAAACCCATTAATTAATTCATAAATAAATTAATAAAAGTAAATTAATTAATTAAATAATTAATTAACAATATTTATCACATTAATTAATTCACCAATTAGTCAATCATTTCACATTCATTAATTAATTAATCAATTAATTAACCACACTAAGTCTGTTAAATAATCAATAATTAAATAGTTTTATCATGATATTAACATCCAATAATTAATTCACTAATTAATTATTCTCAATCCATAATTAAAATTAAATAATTAAATAATTAAATAAATAACTCAACAATTAATTATCCTCAATTCCCCAATTCAATACCTTGAAAATTAATTCATCAATTAATTATCCCAATTCCAAAATTCCATTATTCAATGAAATCCACAATTCTTCAATTTTTTTTATTGACCACACTAATTAACCAAATTTAGGAATTCCAATTTCTAAACACTATAAATTATACAATCAAATACTCTTAATTGATAATAATAATATGATATTTGAATAATAAAACACCTACCAATTTTTTTTGATTAGTGTTTGTTTAATGGAAATCCCAAAAATTGAGTAACAGAACCATATAGATCAGGATCTACATCTAAAACCCTAAATAAATATCTTAATCATAGATATAGATCAACATGTCTAGACCTAGATTCATTAAATATATATCTAGATCGAGAAAAATAGAGAATAAAATCCAACCAAAAGAGTGAGAGAAGAGAGGAGAACGAATTGAAAAGAAACGGGACATGATCCATATACTGGGAGGGTTGCAGATATTCTATTTGAGCTTTGATTCACGAAGAACAGAGTTTTAGAAGGGTTGGAATTTATATAGAGAGCTCTAAAATTGTGAAAGGCCACCTATAGTCTAATGGTGGTTTATTTGGTGTCAATTAGGGGGTTTGTAAAAATTTTAATTAATTTTCAGGCTTAATTAATTCCAGTGCATGGTAAGCTGGTATGAGGCACACAATTTACCCTAACTGTGTTCCAAATATGTTACTATTTTATAGGGGTGGAAAGTTACTCATTTTAGGTAACATGGTTTTCCAAACTATTCATAGGTCGTGAAAATACCCTATGTTTGGGTTTTCATGGTTATCTGGGCAATGGCGCACAATTATTCCTAACTATGTGCCAACTGTGCTAAAACATTTTTCTTTCATTTTTAGGACATTATAACAAAACACACCCCATTTCATAATCCAAAAAATGTACTCAAATAAGAATAGAATATTACCTTAAAATGAGAATGATCCAACTCCATAAATGGTCATGATCTTACATTGGGTCATTTTATCACTTATTCTCTCGAAACCTAGCCAAACTCTACACGCCTCACTACCATCTTGACACAACATAAATAGTCTAAACCACATGGATAAATGGATCAATGTCTTGGGTATTTTTATCATTACTATTCTTTACTCATCAAATTTCTCCACTTCTTCTTCATTATAAAAATCTTTTTTGGGAGGATTTCACTATTTGGATTGAGGGTTTTATCTAGTGTTGATAGTTGTTATTGTTCTTAGGATTTGTGGGCATTTCCTTTAGTTTTGGTAGAGTTTCATTTGGATATGGATGTTTTTATTTGTCCTTTATTTCTTAGATTATGTTAGTCTTCTAATAAATTTTTGGAATTTTTTAATTATAATGTATTTATGTGTATGTTTCAATTGAGAATTTTATGTTATGTATCTTAAGGGGTGTGATTAAATTTAATAAGATAATAATATAGAATTGAAATAAAAAATTCAACGATTAATCAATAATCATATAATATATATGATAAAAATAATCATTTCACAATTTTGTTTAATTTTTTCATTATAACATGAATTACATTCATTGATTAAAAGGGTTTAATCTTTTTACATTCATTAGTTAAATTAGAAAAAATTTTATTCCACGATATTGTTATTTTTTCATATAATATGAATTATTTTAAAATTATGAAAATTAAATTATTTAATTAGGAATTATCACATAAATAAAATAATCAATTTTTTATTTGGGTTTTAGTTTTGAGATAAATTGTTTTTATGGTTTTATACCACAAATTTATGTATAACAAGATATTTAGATTTATAATTGGTAGTTTATTTAGTGTTTTATCATGGTTAATTTCCTAAAACTAAAAAAACATAAATCAAAATTATGATAATTGGTAGTTTTTTTGTGTGGGGGTCAAAATGTATTTCCTGAACTATCTAGTGCCAAACATGACAGTTAAGGAGGATAGAAGGCACCCACATCTGCTCTAAGCGATCTTAAGTAAGGAAAAAATGGCCACATTCAAAGAGATGGTTTTTTTGAGGAGGATAATCGGTGTTTTTTATTCAGGTTCTTCTTACGGTGACTTCATCAAATTTGATCATCATCGGTTTCTTCAACTTAGAGGGGTATGTGAAGAACGGGCCATGCATCTGTGGTGTAAAGAGGCTCCCACGATGTTGCATTTCCTTTTTTAGAGGGTGAGAAACATGGCTTTACCAACAGTGGATAATTTCCAAAAGAAGGGGATATCTTTGGCATCCCATTTCCACTGCTACACGAACCTGCAACAGAAGATGATCATCCTCTTATTTATCAGGAGTGATTGGGTCCACCTATATTTAGACTATTATGGGGCATTGGGGACATCTAAACTCTACATGCAGGTCCATATTGGAGTTCATCTGTAGTAGGTTTTCAGGCTCAGATCGACAGAAGTTGGAAGGAAAGATCCACAACAACATTATTATTTCTATCTTCTGGAATTTATGGGAGGCAAGAAATAAGGCACATACTAAAGTGCATCCTTCATTAGTTTTCATTCAAGTGAGGAAGAAGGCAGTGATTCTTGAAATGGACTCTCTTGTTAAAGGCAGTCAGTATTCTTTTAAACAGTGCAAACTCTTTAACATGAAAGTTACTCAGGTTGGTTCCCAGGGGTGTTGCATAAAGTGGAAGTCTCTATTGTGGGGTTATAAGCTCAATGCGGATGGGTCCTTTATAAATGTGAAGATTCATGGGCGTGGCCTTTTATAAGATGTGAATGGGATAGTGTTTCTTATTGTTAGTAGCTTATACGGTCTGGGGAGTTCGTTAGGTGCATAAGTGAAGGAATTACACACTGGTGTCATGCGGTGAAAGAACCTTGAATTATCAGTTTCTGAGGAGCAGTTAAACTTTGAGATTTTTGTTTGTTCTTTTCATGGTTAGGTGGAGGATCCTTGGCACCTGGTTAACATTTTACAAAGTTTCTCTTTGGATATTGGCCACAGTTTCTCCGTGCATCATATTTCAAGAGAGGCCAACTTCACTGCGGATTCCCTGTCTAGAGGGAACTATCCAGAGGAGCCACTGATTGTGTATTCTATTTTGGTCTCAATCCCTTGGTAATTTTATAATTTTTCCCAAAGGGACTCCCTTGGACTACACCACTTTAGACCATCGTGATCTATTCCTGACTTCTAGGTTTTCCCAAATTTTTAATAAAAAAATAAACTTTCAAATTGAATGAGAATTTTAATTAATGTGGGAATCTTGAATTTTTAAATTCTATGATCTTAGTTTCCTCTCCTATGTATGAAAATACATTGAAAATATTATGTGCTTTTGGGATTTTTATCCTTGTTTTTATAATATCTTTGTTGTGGTTGGGATCCTAAAAGTGAAATGGGATGGAGGCACAGGTCTTGGTTGTTTGATGATTTGTTTAATGAGTGATGATCTGGGAGACCTGGCTGTAGATATGGCTGATGAAGATAACAATATGACTAATTATGTTATGTTTAAGGTTATAAGACACCAATATGATAGGAAGATATTATATTGGGGATATATTTTTGACTTTTTTGGTCTTCCCTTATGTTTTTTCATTCTTACTTGATATACATAAATTATAATGATGTTTACATGAATAATATCTACCTATTTGACATAATTTTTTTTTCTAATTATCCATGAGTTAATTTTTATGTTCTGTTTTAGGATGTGTCTAAAATAACCCAAATGATTTAGGAAGTGATAATTAAACTAATAAAAGAACACGTTTGGTTTATGGTATTCAAAAATCATGATGACATACAATAGAATATAAGAAACAAAATTAATAGTGAAATTAACACTTTACTTAAGATAAATCGAATGTAAATATTATAAAATGATAATGTGTATTAATTAATGGACAATTAATTAATTTATAATGAAATTGAAGATATATGATTGTTTGATATCTAGTTCTTAGTAGTGGAAGTCTGGGGTCTAGTGTAGTGATAGTTGAAAATGATTCTAAGGCTAGTTCGTTTCCATTACTATGATGTTCATGATATTATTATATCTTTTCTGATTTCATATTCTACCCAAAACTTGTTGATATAGTAACCTACACCCAAATGATGGGGTGGGAGGGTACCTATCATCTAGAATAAATAGGTTATAAATAGATAACTGCTCCCTCTCATCTAATCCCCCTCAAGATATAGTTCAATATTTTTATCCCTTTCTATAACGACTTACAATATAGGGTGTATTTATATCAGCATTGTGATGGATCATAGTTTTTTTTATAAATTTATGTGTAATATATAATGGATTTTGGTATATCACATAATTAAATTTGGATACAGTGACTCTGGATTCCCACTAGAGTATGTACACAGGTTGTGATGGATTGAAGTATGATGCATTATCACATGCTGCAATGACTTTCTAAAATTAAATTTGTCATAGATGGGGTGATGTTGATGATGTGATTGATATTTGGATTGATACTATCAAATTATATTGGGTCATATGTGAGATTGTGGTAGGTAGGTATAAGTACTGAATTATATCCAGGATGACTTATTTATATGATGGATGAGCATAGGATGTAGAAATTTAGATGTGATAGTGAAAATATAATGGGGAAGTGGAAGTGGTTTACCTTTACACACACACACATATTATTTGATATATAATGGTTCAATTATATTTATTACACAGTGAGAGTTCCATGGTGAGAATGAAACATAATATCACATATTAGGTGATGGGTTAGTTTCATTTGTTTATTCATATAGAATTTTTATGATTCTGTCATGTTTTTTCATGATATTTTTCAGGAATGATTCTATAGTGTATAAATTTTATACTCACTATACATATATAAATACCATTTTTTATATTAAAAAGAGTAGTTTGGGGATTTTTTTTAGTTTTTATAGGCTTAGAGGACTTGTTTTAAGGTTATCAAGAGTCCTTAAAGTTTGTGGAGACTATCTAAATTTACTTTTTGTAATTTTGGTTTCCATATTGAGTTGTTTTAGTTTATGCCTAACTTCTTTTATATTAGTACTACTTCATTTGTTTACGCATTTAATTATCCAGTAAATTCCCATTATATTTCTTATTACATAAATTTATAGAGTGTAATGTATCAATTTTTTTTATATTGATACACTATTGGTTCTATTTTATATCTTTTATCCTATTGGTGGTGGGATATGGTTCTTAATTTTTGACCTCGGTGGGGTACCTTTAGAGGTATGGGGTCATGGTGGAGTGGTATCAAATTTTATAGTTAAGAGATAGGATATATTTTGTAGATAATAATTTTTTATGAATAATGTTTTTGTAAGGGAAAAATTTTAGATGGGATTAATAAGTACTATAAATTGGGTAGACTGGCTAGGAAAATGATTTTTTTGGTCACTAGTGATCTAAAATAAGGAATTTCAAATTTACTAAATATCCTAAGAGAAGTGATTATTCTTGCATTATAGAGACATGAGCATGAACCATTTATCATGATTTCATATTCTTGTGTCTTAATTGGGAATACATTAAAAAATTGTTTAAAATGAAATAATGAATTGAGTAATTTACCATATAATTTTACTTTTTCTCAGGTTTAGGAGTATTAATGTTTTTAAAATTATAGATATAAACCAAGATGATTTCTCCATTAGATTAATTCAGATTAAATTCAACATGATGTTCCAATATATCATTTTAGAGTGGAGATCAATGACGATGAAACTTAGAGGAAGTCACATTGAGTTCCTTATCACTATGTTCTACATTAGTATGAGGTATCTATTTTAGATTAGGAGGAAAGGATATTCTAAATAAGTATAGAAATCCTTTAGTTAAATACATGCTGATAATGGGTAGTATTTTTCATTAGCTATGATGATATTTCATGAGTTTGATTGACCGCCGTGTATTTTATTCCTTAGGGATTCTGAGAACACAATTGTTTTTTGGGACAAGTTTGGGGATTGGTTTCAAAATAAGTTTATCTCATTAAAAACAATTTTTTATTTTAGGTAGGATATAAGTATGCTTATACAGGTAAAATTAAGTGTTTTAGAGTTTAGTATCTACTATAAGGACATCCAACATTATTGTTTATATGTTTCTCAAGATGAGGGGTCCATAGAGTTGAATTTTTAGGATTCTTCGAACCCAATGATCTAGATTCAGGTTAAACCTTTTAGGATAAGTCATATACTGAGGTACTAACATGAACAAATTTCATTGATAGGATGTTGTCTTGGACTGGGTCATCATGAGATGAGAGTCAACAAGACCATCCTTAGAGTAGAGATGTGACAGGGAGTTCTTAGTTGCCTAGCTAGAAGAAGGTGTTTTAGTTAGTGGAGAGTAGGTTACTACCTTATTTAATTCATCACACTAGATCTAGAAGTTCTTAGACTTTTCCAAGTGGGGAATTCATTTTTTTCTTTTTTTCGTAGGAGTTGAAAATTATAAGTGAGAGTACTCACCTTTTCTCAGTTGTCTACAAGTAGCTAGTGGCCCATTTCATGCCCATCCTTTTCTTTAGTTTAAGTTGAGGAAACAATAATAGTTTGGAATTCCATATTTTATATAGTAAATAAGGTATGTGGTAGGAATAGTAGTGCTCTATGATATATCACATAATTAGGGTAAATAAGTAGATTACAACCATGGTGGTTGTTGTTATCTGTTCCGGAGAGGCCATGGAGTATTACACACATAGAATCATGATTTAACACTACCATATCCAAGTGATATAGACATAATAAAAGAAACTATATCCATTTTTTATAGTTTTATTTATTCATTTATTTATTCTATAGATACGAATGCCTTTGTTTCACTATCTATAGTCTTTAAATTGGGGATTAGGTGGACAAGATAACAATTCCCTTGGAGTGGACTACACCGCTTAGAGGTCAAGATAACATGTTTGATGTGTAAAGAGACTATGAGTTATTATAGGTGAATGAAAAATATTGGGTAGATTTCTTATATTAATATACACAACTATGTAAATCATCCATAACAGGTATTGATTTTTTCATTATTGGTTATCGTGGATTTCTTCATCAGGTGCGTCATATTCTATGGTGCTGATAGAGACTAGGAAATTTTCATTAGTGAGAGAGACCCTCATATGTGTAGTGGAAGAATTGATTCTCTATATTTATTTTTATGAGAGTTTATGCCGATTTCAATGGAGTTTCAGACAATGGTGTTTCTTAGGGTTTTTTAAAAGTACTATGATGTATTCTTTAAAGTGGTTGCATCACTACCCCCAATAAGAGATTAAGTTTAGGATAGAATTTTGACCATTTCATTCTATGATATTAACATATTCATATTATAAGCCCTCTTTTTAATTGAAAGAGCTATTTATTTAGGTTTATGATCTCTCCCAGATAGAATTAATTTTGTCTTGTGTGTTTCGAAGGGATCTCTTGTTCTGGTCACAATGAAGGCAACTAGATATTTGCATTCATGTGTCAACTATCAGTATTATAATTTTTTAAGGGTGACGAATTGATAAACTATATAATGTGTTAGTGATCTATTTGGTAATTTTAGGTTATCATTTTGGTTCTCATAGATTGAATTTATATATGGGAACCACCATATCCATGTAATGGACGATGATATTATGAATTTTTATTTTCAATGTTGTTATGAATATTATATGTTCACTGGGATACAATTTTATGTCATCAATGATCTATCCCAGTTCATGGGTTTGATGATTTCTATGTTATATAATATTATATACCATTTCATGGTGGTATTCATAGATGATATCCTTGTATTTTTAGATTTATAAGAGGTGTACTTAGATTATCTACAGGCCATATTGGGGGTTCTTCGATTTCATCCCATATTTGGGAAGCTATGAATGTGTAAGTTTTTGGGTTGTAATTTTTGTTTCCAATGACATATAATATCTCACAATATATTATTCAAATATCCTTTTAGGGTTGATGTTTTTTTTCTTAGTAATCATCCAAAAAGGCAGTATAGGTGCAGATTTTACTTTATCTCACTGGTTATTATGGGAAGTTCATACCTAAATTCTCCAAGATCATGACTCCTATGGATGTGAAGACTAGAAAGGATTAGGTGTTTGTTTAAACTAACCAATTTTAAGATACATTTTATAATTCATCGGAAAACATGTTTAGATATTTAGTTCTTCATTTTCTGGAGGATGGTGTTTCATTTGGGGTTTACTATAATGCTTCACATGTAAGTTTTAGTTTTGTCTTGATGAAAATATAGCATTTATCTCTTATGTGTTTCAGAAAGTTTTACCTCATTAATCTAACCATGCCACCAATTATCTTGACATTATTCTAATAGTCCTTTCTTTGACTTTTTATGAACACAATATTCTTTGTGAATTGTTTTTAGATTTTATAGATCACACAAACCAGAAGTATGTTTTCACCAATCATGACATGAATTTGCAACAATGATGGTTGATGGGGTTATTGTAGGACTATGGAATTGATATTTCCTTCACACTTGGTAAAGATAATATTTCATTGGATGTGTTAATTTGGAAGAAACTTGGTGGTGTGGTTCATGAGTCTGGAGACTCTTAGAATGTGATGTAATAGTGAGCAGTGATGCACCATGATATGGTTGCAGGAAAAAATTTAAGATTTCTTTGTCCAATGATAATGAATTCATCCTTAGTACATCATGTGAACTAATCTCATATTGTGAATTTCACTATATTGGTTTGGCGAGATCATTATATTTTTAGTGATGCTACTATGGGATTGTCTATGGATGGGTGTTATTTGATGAAATTTCAATGGAAGAATTTTGTTCCTTTAGTGCTGTATGAGGTGGTTCTTAATGAGTTACCTAGTTAGCCCTTAATAGTACATGCACATGGTACACAAACTTATTATTTTCTAAGTGTTCAGTTTTTGTGGGTTGGTTTGAAATTTCTTTATGTGATGTTTGGATTTTATTGTTTAGTATGATAGAAGGTGATGTCTAAGAACCATGTTCCTTATGGTTTTCTTCATCTTCTGGATGTCCCTTAGTTGCAATGGGATGAAATATTTATAGATAACATCCATAGTTTTACCAGATCTCATCATGATCTTATTTACATATGGGTAATTTTGGACCACATGATGAATTATACTGACTCTATAGTTATAAATAAGTTAAGCTCTATGTGCATGTTATCGATGCTATATTTGGAGAAGATAGTGAGACTTAAAGGTGTTTTGATTACAGTAATCTCATATCATGATCCCCAATTCTCTTCCAGGGTACAGATATTCCACCAGTGTTCTTTTGGACTTGTGAAATTCCTTATTAATACTTTTTATCCATGGAATAATGGTACAGTAGAGTGTACTATCTAGACTCTAGAGAACATGTTGTGTGCATGAATTCTAAAATTTAGGGGTTTATGGGGGAGGAAATTTCCCATAGGGGAGATTTAATACATAATAGTTATCAATACCTGAATGTAATTTATCCCTTTGAATCTATGAATATTTGACCTTTTTGGTTTCCATTATTCTAAAATGAGGTTAGAGAGTCATCAATAGTTGGACTTAAATTTGTTCAAAGTGTGACCGAGAAGGTAAAAATAATCTAAGAGATAATGATGGTGCTAAAGGATCATTATAATTACAATGATGATAATATTATAAGGAAAATGTAGTATTAAATTTGTGATTATGTGTTCTTCAATATGTCTCCTCACCATGGGTAGTGAAGGTTTAGTCAAGATAGTAGGTTTTCACTCAGGGGTTTCTGATATTTTATGGTGTTATCTTAGGCCGGAGTTGTAGCGTATTAATTAAAACTACCCTAATAGATGACATAGATTTGGGATTCCTATATCCTAGCTTCAACCAAATCATCATAATGATCCTCATATTATCGATTCAGGTGAGTTTTATGTTGATTATAGTTTGACCAT
This sequence comes from Viscum album, assembly GCA_963277665.1. NCBI lineage: Eukaryota > Viridiplantae > Streptophyta > Magnoliopsida > Santalales > Viscaceae > Viscum > Viscum album. The sequence continues at coordinate 2,015,503,445 of OY728135.1, forward strand.
TGAAAAATGACACGTCTAGATTAATGGCCCTCAAGAGAAGGTTCGATATGAGTGTGACATACCATTGGTTTAAGTCTTGTGGAAATATAGTGGTTTTAAAGATAGAACATGATATCTAGAGTCAAATATGTGTTCTTAATACCCCAAGTTATTCTAATTCATTATAGTTTTCCATTTTACTTCGATGATGTGTTTTGATCTTGTATTGAAATATATATTTTCTTCTTCCAATTTTAGTTATATTTCATGTTTCTATACTATTTACTCATGTTGTGTTGTATTTATTCATCTTTTTTTGAGATAATTAGGAGGTGTCTCATGATGTGGTTGTTTGGAACCTTTTTTCTCCTCTTATTTCTCAGTTTGGTTTTTAATTATCAAGGATGAGAATTATCTAAAATGTATCTGAATTAAGGTCTGAAATTTAAAAATCTATTTCATTTTTATTATCCTTAGTCTTGAAAGTTTAGTGAGGGATTTTGAAGGATTTTTGGAGGTTATAACTGTTTAAACCCTTTTTGAGAGTCACTATCTACTGGTGTTGGGTTTGGTGCTAACTGTTTTGAATCTACTTTGAGGATTGAGTGTGGAGAAGACTAGTTTGGCCTTTGGTGATTTAATATTGGACATGGGTTTGTCCAATTGGTGAAAGAGTTCATTAAAATGAGTGGAATATACTGTATTATAATTTTATATGGTTTTTCCCTTTGTGTTCCACCTTTTAGAAATAGGTATAATGGAAATGGATTTAGAGGATATTTTGAGGAAGTCATGTTGGGTGTGCTGCTGATTGGGTCTCATTATTATAAATGGGTATCAAGGATCTTACTACATTGTAGTGCTCTGTTTGTTTTACAAAAAATGGATTGGGTTTTGGTTTTAATACATAGTGAATACTATGTTGGTGGTTGAAGTAGTTTAGTGATAGTTTTTTATGGTATTGTGATCTCTAGGTTCAAACTCCTTATAAACTACACTAGACTTTGACTAGAGGAGCCACATGAATTTTGGGAGTTAACAATGTCATGGTGAAGGCCCCCGGGCTTCGTCCATTAATAAGAGGCCTAATATCCATTTTTTTTATAAAAATTACTCTGAAACCCCATCTAACCCCTACGCCTCTCTCCTCCCTCCATCTACAACTGCAAGAGTATAAAACCCATGGATTGATGGATTGAAATCTTAGATCAAATTATCTTCCTCTTTCTCCATTCATCATTCTCATCTTTGTTTATTCTTTCCAATGATCCATTTGGGTGGATTCATCTATTTTTGGTTTATGTTTCTATATGGTGTTGATGGTGGTTTCCATGCTTAGGTTTTGAACACATTTCATTTAGTTATGGTATCATTTCCTTCGATGATGGTTTTTTCATTATCAATTATCTCGTGGATTACACTAATATTATTATCATGGAAGTGGATACGTTACTTATCATTTTTATGTGAATGCTTGAAATAGTAATACATTAACCCCATGAATTTATGGTTTTATTATACTTAACATGATAATAATACAAAAATTAAATTGCATGTTTAATGATAAATCAATTATTATAGAATTAATAGGGAAAAAATAAATATTTCTTTCTTTTTTTAAAATTTTTTCTTTTGAAAATAAATAAATTCCCTTAACTGAAATGGGTTAATAACATTTAAATTAAAAATTATAATAAAAAATATGTTATTTCGTGATGAAGTATTAATTGATTTATGTCATATAATAAGAATTGTTTAATAATTCAAGAAATTAATATATTGAAATTGAGATTATCACATGATTAAGATTATTAAATTTTAATTTGGATAATTAGATAAATTATTGGGTTTTGATATCAATTCTAATAAATGTTTTATGCTTTCTCTTGATTTTTACTAAGATAGAGTGATTTATTTTTAGCAGTTTTTTTCTTAACATGGTTAATTTCTTGAAAAAATTGAAAATGTTAAGAAAAATGATGATTAGAAATAGAAGTGGCATGATAAATTTGATTAATTATCATCTTCAATTTAATTGATCATGGGAAATGATGCTTGAAATCTTTTTTACTTTTATGGACAACTATGGTTAGCTATACCAATAATTTTCCCTAAGAATCTAACATGTGCATAATGAACCTGTCAATTCATGATCGGATTAAATTGTTTTTATGATAAAAAATAAATGTTTTGGGGATTAATGAAACAATTACTTGTTATGGGAGGTGTAAAATCCTAAATTCCATGGATATTGTTAATTAACCTATGTGTTGGAAATACATTGAAATGTATGTGTTCCCTAGGGATTTTGGTCCCATTTTACTAATGAATTAAGTATGGTTTGGAACCTTTACATGTAATGAGTTCGATTATAGGGGATATATTTTTTTATAATTGAAATAATGGGTGATGATATGGGATCCCATGCTACCGAGATGGTAAAAACCCATAATGAAGAGTTAAATTTTATTATGCGCACTGGTGTGGGAAACTGAGTGGAAATAATAAAGACCTTAACTTATCATAAATAAATATCATTTTTAATAGATTAACATTAATTACCTAACATAATGATCCATGCTAGAATCACTTAGGTCTAATGACTTTGAAAAATAGTAAACTTAAAAAACATGTTCATAATTGACCTACATTTTCTCTCACTAAGTTATTTATAAATAGAACACTTCATAGACTTATCATACCTAAAACTTCTCATCATAACCTAATGAATAAATCATAATAAATAGTTATATTAGATTATCAGTATGGTTAAAAAAGGGATATATCAATGATCATATAAGAAAAGCACTAGTATAAGGGTTTGAGAACCTATGTTTGATATTTTAAAACCATATACTGAATATCATTTATCATAAAAATGAATTATGGCATAAATCCTGGTACTCCATAAGACATGAATCATAAAGTAATCAAAGAACATGATTCATGAGATCATAAAATTGTCATAAGATATATATTTGGGGCATATATATAAGAATTAAAAAATCCTATGTCAATGATATACAAAAAGATATTCATAACATGTTATGCTTGGGATAAACACTCATGTACATACTTTGGGCTTGGGATGAAATCCCTTGTACCCTATTTTGGGCTTGGGATAACCTCTGACGTACCCTCTTTTTCTCTTGTTATAACCTCTCATGTACCCTTTGAGCTCATATATAAAATTGTTGTTTCCCAATGTATTAGAGGGATACATAAGTTACACCCATAACATATTCCATAAATTTGTATTCCAGAATATTATAAAACATTAATCATATCATAAAATATGAAAATAAATGATTTTTATAAAAATTTTACCATAAAATATCCCATGGATAATAAAATAGTTTCATAAACATTTCATCATTTCATCATAGAATAACATGTGGATAAGGAATGGGTCTTATAAAAATATTTTCATCACAGAAATATTTAATTATGAGAAGGAATAAGAATTGTATCCATGGTTCATATCCCCATTAAAGCATGAGTGACATTAAAATATTCCATATTAGATGAAAAATTATTTTGAAAATAAAATCCCATTGAATAAAAATTAAGGAAAATAATATTACTTTGAAAATAACGTTATTAAAACTGTAAATTCTTAAAATAATTTGGAAATACTTTTCATAGAAAATAAAAATGAATACTTATAGTTAAATCCTTAAAATAGTTAGTGGTCATGACATTGGGTAATTTTTTTCTTACCGAACATATTAAAACAAATATTTCCTTTCCATTTTTATTAAAATAGAAATGTGACTTGTTTTTGAAAATGACATAAGGATTCCTATTAATATTTTTTAGAATGTAAAAAAATAATAAAATTTGCTATAACTAATCATATAGGAACATATATATTTTTTTAATAGAAAATATTTATATAGAACAAAAACGGATTTCGATCAAAGAGAGAAATAAATCCAGTTTTCATTTAAAACACTATTTTGGAATACTGATTACATAAATAGATTAAAATAAAGGAAAAAAATGTATCATCAAGGATTAAATATAAGATAATAAAATTCATAAATTTCTTGATAAATAGTTCATAATATTTCATTTCTAAATCCGTAATCATAATTAATATCTATAAACAAAGGGATTATAACATCAAACCCTAATAACTTTGGAAACTTTTTAAATGTAACCCCAATTAAAGAATAACATAAAATTTTAAAAAATAAATACCATTACAATAATTAGATTCATTATATAACATTTTAAAGGGGCAGTATATACACCTCATAAAATAATATAGGTTCATAACAGAATATATGTCTTAATGAATGAAAATTGATACAAAAATCGTGTACTTTACGTATCAAATTCCTTCACAAAAGTTATAACCTCATTTATAATACATATAAATTTATAATAAATATATTAATGAAATATAAATATATATATGTAATACCACATATGATTTAATTTTTACCTTTTATTACCCGTTTATTAATAATTCCATATTAAAATCACATTTTGGGTAATAACTGATATGTTTTTCCCATATGTTTTGACTTGGTATTTCCAGATATGTTATATTGAACATGGATCCATAATATTCAGAATTTTAATCAAGATATAAATATAATATATATGAAATATATATTTATTTATAGTAATCTATAAAAGTTAGATATAAAAATAAATTACACTATTCTTCGAGGCGGTAGGTCATACTTACACATAAATATTGTTTCAAATTTCCAAACAGATGAAATAAAAGGAAGGTAAATAATATATAATATTTAAAGATAAATTTTTACTTCATAAATATCATATATATTTATTAAATTTATCCTTACTATATTCCATGTAAAAAATAAATGAAAAATGAATCACATCACTTTGCGCGGCCGTAACTTTCCGTACACATGAGCGACACTATCACATCCTCCAAGAAATGGAAATTATGAAGGTATATATGATATAATAATTAAATATGTGTAAATATATTAAAAATATAATATATATTAAATTAATATTACCTTATTACAATACAATTAAAATTAAAATGGTAAAAATATATCACATCGTTTTGAGAGGCGGTAGTATGCCGTACACACGAGCAAAAATATTATTTTCCAATGGATTGGAATATAAGATGGTAGATGTGAAATTAAAATTATAAAATTATATTAATATAATAAATATTATACATAAATATTTATTCCATCATTATATACTATCATGATAGTTTGTTGTGAATAAAATAAACCAGTTCGCAAGGTGGTAGTCCATCATAAAATTGATTAATGGTTTCATTTACCATTTTATAGAAGTGAAAATAGATTTACGATATTTCATTATCATAATAACATATAAATATATGTTTGAAAATAGTTTAATATATCATCATGGTTGATGAATATTTTAACTAGGTGGAATAAGAAATAAAGAAAAAATATAAGTTTAATAATTTTACCTCTTTTTCTGAGAAACTCTTTAAATTTATAACTATATCCTTCATAGATTTGATTTATGATCAGTAAAAGAGATCTGGATAATATGGATGGAATTAGTGAAATTATTTGGTTAGGTATTGGATTAAAAAAAATGGGTTTTTATGTTTGAAGAGTAGAGGATGCGGGGTGGCCTTTAAATAGCACAGTGGAGGACTAACATGGAATTTTTGAAAAGAATAATGCATAACCAAATGTATCACACGGAAAGGATCCAAAATGGGTCATTATTTTAACTTATAGGTTACAAGGTCTATATATGTTTCTAAAATGAGTGTTGGACAAGATTATAGGTGATTTTAGCACTTATAGTTTTAGTTTAACTCGTGACAAACCCATTTTAAACATAACGACAATAATTAAATTTTATTGTTTTTGATATTTATTATGGTAAATATTTAATTTTAACATATTAGATAATATTAATTATTATGATTAAAATTATTGTATACATTTTTTAAAATTAATTTCATAGAAGTGAAAAAATTTATTTTAAATTTAAAATCACTAATACGATGAAAAAAAGGTTTTCCAAAGAAAAAACAATCAAAGGTTTAAAGTGTGTTAATACCATGATTCAATATAAAATTGATTCCAATTAAAAAAATTGGATTAATTATAATATAATTGATCTAATTTTTCATTCAAAATCTTTAAAAGAAAATGGGACATTGTAAGTTCATAAAACAAAAGGGCACTTTTCCAGAAAACTACCGTTTTCACTATTCATCAAAAAATTAATCTTTTTAGAAAAACATAAAAAATTCACTCTAATCTAATTTTGGAATGTGGAATTCATGAATTATTTCTAATTTTAAAATTTAATCTTCTAAAAGTATAAAAATTAAATATAATACAAGTACGAAAAATAATTAAAATTAGTTTTTAGGAAAATGCATTTTTTTATTGAAAAGATGGATTTATATTTACTCAATGTGTTGTACTATTCATTATATAATTTTAAATTAATATATATAGATATATAATCTACAAATTTAATTTATAGAATTCATCATTAGGGGTTATTTTTTAATTAAAAAGTAATAAATTATGCACGTAAAGTTAGCATCTAGAAAAAATAAATTTTTATGTATAAAAATAGATTTATACCAAAATCGTGAAAATTGTAGATACCAATAGAATTAATTATATTATTATAAATCAAATGGATAATATTTAGCTTTATGACTAAATCATAAATACTATTAGACTTCATATTACTTTATTTATTGAAATGAGATGATAGTATTTACGAAAATGATACTATCATTGACAACACATTCTTTTTAGAAAATTCCAAAAAAAATCACAATTAGATAATTTTGATATGATTTTTTCTGAATATTACATTATTTATAAATTAATGTTTCTGAAATTAATTGGAACTAAATATATTATTAATGTACAAAAATAAAAAGATTTTTTTTCAAAAGAAACATATTTTTGAGGGACAAAATAACTTTTACTGAAAATTGTGTGGTTATTTGATAATCATTAATGAGTAAATTTTTTGGGAATTAAACAAGTATATATTTTTTATAATGTGGTTCATTAAATTTCAAGGCTTCATATTACATAGGAAATCATGGAATTCATGTTTATATAAATAAAATATATTTCATAAAATCTCAGGGTTTTACATTCTAACCCCTACAAAAATAATTATGTACTCAAAATTTGAACTTGATCTCGGTAATCAAGGGTTTTTTCATTTCAGAAATCTTTTAAAGAATACCCACATATTAAAATTTTTGATAAAAATTCCTATTAAAATAATGGAAAATATAAATATGAGGATCACCCGGAATGAAATATAACTAGGCTTCCTAATTTGAGAACATTAGTGAGAGGCGAAGATATGGAAATAGAAGAAAATTAATCTCTATAGATCATTGATAACAAGAATGTGGATTATCTTGTAAATGTTTAAAACCAAAAAACCATAAATATAGGATGAGTTAATATAGAATTAATTCATAAAAACTGATGGTAAAATTATGATATTTTTAATTCAATATCCTTTTTGTGATACTCCAAGTGAAACACTATTTTTATTTTGGTCTTATTCTATCTTACATTGAGTGGAATTGAGCTTTAGTTCAAGGAAGGAAAAAAATTAATGCTTTTGGAGCCCTTTTTTGTAGGATCATGGTCATGTGGAATGATTATAACTAACCTTGTGGTACCCATTGAGTTCCCAAGTGGCTACGTCATGTGGAACACCATTTTCAAATGGTTTATTAAACCATGTGCCAAATGTATAGTTGGGTCTATAATTTTCATAGACCCGTTTTTCATGGATTCCACATGGGTTTTCAAATAATGAGGATCTCCCTAAAAGTTTTTATGGCCATGGGTGTGTCTGGAGTGAGTTATATGACTTTTCCAACCCATGAGGCATATTAGGGGAAACCGTGCACTGAGGTTGGATGGCCTAGGTAGTGGCCTACACATTGTTGTCACCCGACTTGACATACCATGAAACTTGCCTAGAAATTTTTATGTCCTTGATTTTATTTTTATTTTCTTCCCCATGATACCGTTATGGTTTTATTTTCCCTCTCCACCTCCCTTTGATTCATGCGACACCCTCCCCTCCCCCTCCATGTGTGAACACCACCCCCTCCCTCGAGCTCTTTATCCATGGAATTTTCATGCAGATATTTAGAGGATTCTAGTATATCCCTAGAGGTAAGGGCTTTTCTTGTTTCCTCATTCCATTTACTATATTTTTTCCTCTCACCATCCCCTTATCTAGTCATTAGATGTGTAGTTTTTTTTGGAATTTTTTTGATGTTTCACATATTTTTAGGGTGTGTGATGGGTCTCTCAGGATGTCTTCATGCATGTTGTAATGTCCCAACCCCACTGGCTGCTAAATCAGTAGTTGTACTGGTTGACAAAAATTCTCAACTGTGCCTCCTCATACACCATATTCTATTTACTCATAGTGAGGGTATATTGGTGATATGGTAGGGAGACTATACCCACATGATCAAAGTAGCACATTGATAAATCAGATATTAAACAATAAGAAACTGTATAAGAATAAATAATAAAACCATAATGAGAAGAAATATATATAATAACTGATTAAAGATGGACAACATCAAATATATATATATATATATATAATTGTTCATTCATGTAAATGTGATGATACAATACATGAGGAGTAAATTATAGTAGGAAATATAATGAAATACCACAAATGAATAAAATATAGAACAAAATCCATGAGGGATGTCTCTTTGAGAATCTGAGTACCAGCTCAGTCCTATAACCCTAACACTCATGTACACAACACAACACAAGAAATAATTCCACAACCTGTGAAAACGAAGTTCTACCTGGGTACCCCAGGGAAATTGAAACCTGATCAGGGTGTGAGATATACTCAGTTGGACACCACCAATAGTGTCTAAAACATAATCTGGTTCATGTATATAAAATTAGTAGTGTTCAGGTATACCAAGAGTATGGAAGAAATGTAAGATAAATAGATAAATAACCAAGTGAGGATGAATTTTATCATGAAAACCCTGCCCGAACATAATGGATTCAACCTTAGATAGAAATTTCTTAACCATAGGTAAAATGTAAAAATGATATATGGGGGGAAAACATCGTAAAACATGGGGGTCATGAGATGGAACAAACCCAAGCACGTGCTTTGTCTTGGTAGACTCATCCCTTGGATAAAAAATATGTATCAATATCCTTTACAATAACATGATTAAAAAAATTAAACAAGCAGCATCATGGGCTCATTCAAGGAGAACCTTAATAAGGAACCCATGTATCAAATCAAGAGCACCATAAGTGCTAACTATCTTCAGAGCCTGTTCCACGCGATCCATGAATGGCCTCATAAGTATCATTCTTGAACTAGTGTGAGATAAACATTTTAGCATGTACCTAGTATCTCATATAGGGGTCTGAGTCTCACTCGTGTCTTCGTGTGAGTGTTTAGAAATTGAGCCCAATCTAACATTTCTCCCACAAAAAAATGATATTTCTCAGGACGAGGTAAAAATAATGTGTGGTGAGACCATCCTAAGAAATCTAGTATCACCCGAAACATATACCTAATCTATCAACAAACATAATCAAAAGTATGATAATATCATCCTTACTATTCTGTGAAAGGAAACATAAGTATCACTCAAAACATGCATAATTCATTTAATCAATTAAATTAAAAAAAAATTCAAAGGGAATGTTAGTGAGCATGACATAATATAAAATAAGGTTTCCTTAAGAGGGCCACAATCATTTTTCTATTTCATTAGAATAAAAATGGGCACATACATAATTAACTCACATGAATAGACAAGAAGGCCCATGATACACACATACGACAAAGAAAATAAGGCATAACACATATATGAATTTTCTAATATGAAGATAGAGCACCTTATTGAGGTATTTTATTAGAAAATAGGAAATTATTAAATAAATTAAGTTATAACAATTTAATAAATCCAATAAAAAATAATATGAAAACCACCATCATAGTTGTCAAAAGATAGATGATAATCACAATTTAATATAAAAATTAAAAGTCACACCAAAGGGGTGGCTATAACAAGGGAAGAAAACATTTATAAAGGGAGAAAACGTTTACCCACCAAATGGGGTGGTTCAGGTTGAGTTCATAACCTCCAAAAAACCAATAAGTTTCTAAATGAACCACAATATAAGGTATGAACTTTTATTCAAGAAAATTCATTATTTTGCAGAGAGATAAGGTATGTCTGGAGAACGACACAAAGGAAATATTTTATAAAGAATTGAAATTTGAGGATAAATACATAGACCACCTACCATATACCATGAATGACTCACATGTCTAATATTAAGTCTTTATTAGATTTGGTTTGAGGGAAATCAAAGAAATGGACTAATGACTAATACACATCCAATGCACTCAATGATATTTGATTCCTACATCAGATGAGATAGAAATCTACATCCCTAGAATAGGAGAGAAGGAGATTAAGAAAAAGTCTCATGTTGTGAATGAAGGATGGAGAAAGGAGGGGAGAAAATAAATAAGAAATAAGTAGAAATATGGAAATTTTACCCTTATTAAAGAGGTGTATAGTTATCCAAACCACGAACCAACAGTCTAAGAGGAACTACTTGAGGTGAGGGGTCACATGGTTTAAGACACAATTTGAGAAACTAGGTGAGGATTGTGTGTTTTATCACTATTAAAAACATATAACAATGTGAATGACTGTGTGAACTAGTGCACATGTTTATACAAAACTGTGTGACACCCTCATCCCCACTGATCTGGCCACACAGTTCCTTATAAAGGGTTACATGGTTTTAGCCAAACCGTGTGCCACTATTACCCTTTACTGGATTTGGGAATTCGGGTTTAATGCTCCCAAAAACTCATCGGTAAACTTGTGAAACCTCTATAACCTTTAACCAAGTATTAATAATCAAATTTAAGTTTCCCAACTCTCCATATTTTATTATGAATCCTAGTTTGTAAAATGGTCCATCAACCAAATGACAAGATTCAAACTTCCTTGGAATTTCATCTGGTCCAAAAACAATGGATCCTACAGTCAACCCAGCTTAGAACTTATCATCCTTGTGAAGCCTTTAAAAAATTATAAAAATAACACCCCACCTACTCAAGTCTCTAATATTCATCAGAATGGATTCGTTGAATTTCCAAATTCCCAATGAACCTCCAATAATTACATAAAATGTATGCTATAAGAGCCCTTGAAACTCTAGTAAACCGTCGTTTATCAAACTAAAACAATGAGAACGAGCTTCCATGATCCTGTAAAATTAAATATATGATAAAATCATCATCTCTTTAACCATTTGGCCAATGATTATTTCCACCATAGGGTCCACCTTTTAAAAAAGGCCAACTCTGGGTTCAGATGTTCCCACTTTTGGAAAAGATTATTTTTTGCATTCCCATAGCATTATAATATTGCTCGAGTCTTGAAGATAATATTGAAAAAAAAACAACACCCAAATGACATCATAATCCAGGTGGAGATGACCTTTCATAGAGGCCCCTTCCAACCAACACTACACTCATCTCTCCTTGACGTCGTGCCAAGAGTGGCTTTTCACCATCCACATATGACAAGAATGAGAGGTAACAAGTCTTATAGCCTATTGTATAATACCCTAAAAACAATTTTATTAGTTGAAAAGCTCATCAGAAAAACCAGAAATGATGCCTTTAAGTAACAAAACCTCAATAATTCTCCTAGAACACTCACTAAAGACCATGACTATCTTTCAGTGACATCTCAAGCCAAAACACCCATTTTAAGCTATTTTTCTTTAGAATGAAGATGGGTACATGCCTGGGCCATCCCAATAAGATCACGACCCTTTTTTAAACATCCATTATTATCCTAATTGATGTTTAGTGTATCATCAGAATCAAATAACCAAGTACTAATGAACTAATCCAAGGAAAACCATATTCAACGGTTACAAGCAACATGTCAGTACATAGATGAAGCATCCACGTATCAGAAACACTAACTGAGATGAAAAAATCAAGTCAAAAGAAAAAGTTGGTATCCATGAGTCCATCCCATGTGTTCCTAATCAGAACCCTTTTATCACTTAGAACTAAGAAAACCTTCAATGAAACCAAGCTTCTAGTGCACAACTATTATGGAAAGCACGTCTCAACCCCAATGACTGTTAAAATTTATCATGTTGTACAACTGACACTCTCTCTCTGTGTATCATGGATGAGGTCAATATAGAGGATATGATCATCATTTAAATAAGTCAACACCAAGAGGGTACTGCGAATTACAAAATATTGGATACACTACCATCACATTCTAGAGGAAGTGATAAGTACGGTTTCCAACTAACCATACCCAACTCCCATAGAGGGAGGAACAATCAAACCATTATTGGTCCACTTATTTTTGGATGAACCTGAGATTAACCTACCAACACATTATCATTATCAGACCATGATGCCTTCACAGACCAAGGAACCCCAGACTTACTCAAAGAAACCGATAAATTCCATTATTGACTAACTATGTCATCAAAGGTTTCACACCCAAACAACCATGACAACATCATGATGATTTTCAAGTATTGATGTAAAGAAATATTACCATCCATAAGGTAATTTTAATCAATTCTGACCATTCCCAAATGGTATTTTCACTTTTTTCTCCCTATACTTGGAGGACATGCTACGACACTTCTGAAAATATTCTCACCACTTTAGGCGTGTCCTAGATGTAAGATATGTTGAAGAAGAGAACTTATCCCACTATGAATGCTCCACTGATGAAATAACACATATCATTGACATAACCAACATGATTTTAAAATCTTCATACCAATGGAAGAGATAGACTATCCACATACAATATCACTAGGATAGAAGCACTTTAGGCATATTTGTGACACTCCCCATCAGGTTACATCCATATAAGCCATAATATTAGGAGAAAGCACCAGAAAACTACTGAACACTATTTGAAAACATGTGATCTTATTTAAAAACTTATCCCAAGAATTGGGGTGAGTTTGACATCCTCAAACTCTTAGGTAACACTACTTTGGAGATAACTTGTGACCAATACATCACAGGCTTGCACTGAATTCAAAGGTTTATCTATATCATTTATCCACTAAACAGTATCACGTTTCCTGACACCTACTACACCGATGAAACCTGAGAAATAAGCACATCCCTAATACTATTCAATTGATTATCAGTCATATTACTTCAATTATCTGATGTCTCATGAAAAATAACAATCCCATAGTTACACTACTTTGTAATAATGTAAAATATGTTGACGATCTCCCGAGTCGTCCAATACTAAAGAGGAAGTGAAAGAAGTGTCACCTAACCTATTAAGTGGTTGAACATTCCCTATTAATTTATAACCCAATAAAACAAAAATATTTATGTTGTTCACACTTGAAATAAGGTTCAAACAACACATAACCACCCATCATAACAATAGGGTCATTTTGGAAACAAAGAGTATGGGAAACGACACCCAAATAATACAATCAACAAAAAAGATTCAAAATAATTTAGAAAAGTTTTTAATTCTCTCATGGTTCTACCTACCTTAAGATAGCCCCTTACTAAAATAGGAATCATCGACCCTATATGGGGGTCACACATAGAAGGACACTAGGCTTAAGGGAATGTAATTTTTTTGAGGCATATGGGAAAGGCCCATGGGTAACACTCATATTACCTCATTAAGGATACTTCCCTAAAAAACATATATCGTCCCTTAAAATTGTTAAAGGTAAAACAACACTTAAGGTTCCTTTTTAGTCCTTGACTTAATTTTTCATTTAATTATTTAAGAATTTTAAAGGCTCAAATTAACATCAATTATGAGTTAGGAAATACATTTATACAATGAATTTCATTAGAAAACACCACTAAGAACAATACATGTTTTACCAAAATTATTTTTAAATCATTATTTATTTTACTCGTATTCAATAATAATAATTTCATTCATTTCATATACCACATTTTAAGTATCATTCCTTTTTGAATAAACTATCAAAAATGGCTTAGTTAAGGAAAATTTAAATTGAAATCTATCAAGGATAACAACCTTTAGGTTGTAATTGTAATTGTAATTAACCGACACCTCATATACGTATAACTTTAAAATAATTAAATGGTATTTTATTAAACATGAAGGGAACCGGTTAAGTCACATGCCGCCATATGCCTATATGTACTTCCATATAGGCGAATGTAGACACAAAAAACAACCGTCAGAATTGGGTACAAGTATACCCCGATGGGGTTCATTATCAATCATAAAAAAATAAAGGTGACCTATAGTGGTCCCATTAAATGATTTTAGGTTTAACTAAAAAAACAACATTTTTATTTAAAAGATTTATGGTTTTTAAAACAACCTTAATGGGTTTATTAGATATGAATAAGGCACCATGTACAACATATTTAGGTCAAGTCATGTCAATATCATAGAAAACATGTCCCAACTGACCTACAGAGGTCTACTTGTATATTTAGAAAAATTGTTCCCCCAACCATCAGGCCGAAGCAATAGAGTTTCATGTCATTATAAAAAGAGAAAAAATTTATTTGAAGGAAAAATATTAACAACATTTATATTTAAAAAATTTAATGGTATTTTAAATTTATATGTATAATGGTTTGATTATGTGGGTCACTGTAACACCCCGACCCCAGTTACCCAGAGTCGGTGCATTATTTTAATACATTGGAATGATCACAACAGATCAAGTCTCAAAAGACCGATTAGTTTAGTAGTCTTGGAAACACTAGATATATTCAGAAGTCTTACAATTACATCATAAAATAAAAACTAAACAACATCTTCTCTTCACATTTCCTCATACTATCCCTGCAGGCCATTCATAAATTACTTCTTGGAAACATGGGAAAAATAAAACATAGAAAGGGGTGATCTCAAACGGTCAGTAAGGGTATGCAATATAGCGGAAACTTTCATAAATAAGCATAAACATTTAAGGTATTTTATAACTAAAACAAAATCCTTTTAAACTTGAACTTCATCATAATATAGAAAAAATAAAATGAAATAATGCCATTTACTTATTCACATGGATACTATACTATTAGAATAATCACATGAAACATCACTAAACACTTTCATAATGATAGAATGCATAATTCTGAACTTTAGTTTTTGTGTCAAGGCCTCGTGCCAAGACCTATGGGCTAACTGTAACCGGAACCCAACCCGGAGAGCCTCTGTAACCGAACTACATCCCAAAGAGCCTCTGTAACCGGACTCCATCCCGGAGTGCCTCTAATAACCAGACACCAACCCGGAGTACCTCTAATAACCGGACACCAACCTGGAGTGCCTCTAATAATCGAACACCTACCTGGAGGGTCTGCTGTAACCGGACCCCAACCCGGAACATACTAGTCCAACACATTCATCTTAATAAGAGGATGAAATATAACATAATCATTTGTATTAAAACTAGCATAAGAAATGTCAAAACATTAATCATAAACCATTAATTCCATAGTAAAAAAACTCATCCATAGTCAAACATATCACAGAACCTTAAATACAATATGGATGATTTGTATCAACTTCATGGAAATGTAAAATTTATTAAAGGATGTTGACATAGATTAAAATGATTTGTAAAACTCTTTGAGGGAAATATATCTTTTTTTAAATCTTTTAAAAGTCATATAATTATAAAAGAAAACATTTACTTTAAAAATATTCTTATAAGCTTTTAAGGGAATATTTGAATATTTTATAACAGCAGAAAATATCCGCACCCACCGTATAAGTTAAAAAAATACATTCTTACCTTATTTCTTTCGAAAAGGTTAAAAGGACCTTGTTTGGAAAAAGACTGAAAGATTTCTTTATAAACTTCATACAAAAAGTCAACAAGGGTAAAAACGACTTTAACCGATATTCTGTGAAATAGTAAGAATGTTTTGAAATACATTTTTAAGAAACATGGATGTGGATGATAAAGAGGTCCCATTAGATAATTAAGTATAAACAACCTCAAATAATAAAGAGATTGTGAAATAAACCCTTTCCAATTTGGTAACTTACGAAACATACACCCCATGGAAGAGGTATCATACAATTAATATATAAATAAACATAAATTAAAGTGTATTACACAAGGAATACAATTATGGGCAGTACATACACCACACAAAAGGTAATAGTGGCAATATGGCATGAATCTCACGGAAATAAGAAGTGAGATGAAAACCCATTACCGTTTACTTTTCCTTGGTCGAGGGTTGGTTAACTTCCTGTATAATGGTGAAATAATTGTTATTAAATTATGCAGGAATCATATACATTAATATGATATCATATATTATCTTTTAACATTGCATTGCTAATAATATTTTAGTATTATCGTCATTTCGGGTGTTAACTTACTAATTTTCATATATATTCCTTGTTATGTAAGCTTTATTTGTTATGGATAGGTTGTATCTTATTCAAATACATAATGATATAAAGTCCTTAAACATTTTTTTAATCATTAAATGAGAATTAGACTCAAATGGATATCATGGGGAATGAATCTCATCGCATTCATGGAGACGGTAGTTCGTACGTACGGGCGAGCGACAATATCATTCTATTGATATTTAAAACATATAATTGGATGTTATATCATATAGAAAGAATCATTATCATGTTATATTTATTATTTACATGAATTATACATCATTATTATACCCATCTAAATAATAATATATTGAATAACTATTACACCACAAGATGGAGACGGTAGGCCGTACGTATGCACGTACGGTGACATGTAATTAAAGGGATGGATAGAATAATGAATTTGTTTGTTTCATAATTATAATAACATCACAGTATATAGAAGATACTGGAGTTATTATTTTAGAATTGAAATAACACGGAAAGAATAAGTTGAAGAAGAAAGGAACTTTAAAGAGGGTGGTGAAGACGTTTCCTCTTCTTCGGGTTCTTCCTTTTGATTTGATCAAAAGGGATCCATTGGTTAGCTATATGATCGAACTAAGGACTCTAGGATGTATTGAGGGATGTTGGGAGGATATTTGGATAGAGGTTGTCTGAGACAAATGGCTTTGAAGGTGTGAATTAATGACAAGGGGGAGTGCCCTTTTATAAGAGGGGTGTGGGGCTCCTTTAGAAAAGCTAGAAATATAGTTTTATAATAAATCAATATTCGGTTTCTAATGGCTACAAAGTGGATTATTCAAAGTATAAGGCAGGTATGAGTCTAAATCCTCTCAACCAATAGATTATAGATAGGTTTGGGTCTTTATATTAACCTTATCGTTTAGTTTTAACTCTTAGTTAATTATTTTGACACCTACCATGTCACTTTGTATTTTTATATTATATAGTTCATAAACTCAATATATAAATCCAAGAGACCCCAAAGTGGTCCATTAATGATACAATAATAATTATATATGTCCTTTTTCGGAACCTTAGATTTTTAAAAATATAATATAAATTAATAATATAATATTTGTTTTAAAAACTCATTTATGTCAATTTTGACACTACTCAATAATTGATTTTTGTTAAAGACATAAAAACTTTATTAATTCAAAAAAAATTAATTTAAGCAATCCTAACATGTCATATTATCCAATAAAATTCGTGTATGTCATCAAAACTTTAAAATTATATTTATTTTAACATTTATAATACCAATTATTTGATTCTTTCATTAATAATGAAAATTCTGCATCATTATTGTGTCATATATATTTTTACTTTTTCAATGTCTAAAAATTATAAAAAAATACCATTATGTAGGAAACCTTTTTAGTTTTCTAATTAATACTTGTAATCTAAAATATAACACATATAACCCTATGTAAAGATTGTTTTTCTAAAAGATATAAGCTTATGTCATTTTTGTATTTACTTTAACTTAATGAATATAAAGTGTCCCTGTCATCTACAAGTGGATCCATGGGGTCCCAAAATCGACCCAAAGATACCCATGGTCAGACATGTATCCAACAATAAGTTTAGAACACATTTTAGGGTAATTTATTACAATAATAATATTATTTTTTAACCCTTATTTACCGGATTTACCCTTTAACCATGGTAAATAAAATATTTACCGATGTAATTATTCAAAATGACTAAAAATAAAAGTTACCTATTTAAAAAATTTGGACATCCTGATTCCAAATATTTAATACATTTTTCCAAATTAAAAACACATAAGTGGCAGAAACTAATTTAAAATCAATTCCCGCTGTCCAAACAAAAAGTGTGTTTTTAAGATATAATAACTATCAAAAGATTGACACTTGTTTATGTCCAATTTAATTGTTAAATTATGTCCAATGACCAAAATTTTATTAAATGATAAAAATATATTCTAAATATACTTTAAAACCACTCACATTCATAATTTATCACTATTAATTAGTTTGATTAAAAAAGTTGTTTTTAATTAAAATTTAGTAATTTTCACTATTCATCAATATATAAAAGTTATCCAAAAAGTACCAAAATTTCACCCTAGGCTAAATTCAATATTCTGAATCCAAAAATGAAGTCCATTTTGAGAGATAAAATTTATAAAATTATAAATATTAGGTATTACTATTCATAACTTCTACTTTGATTGGTTGTGGTGTGTGTTAGAACTCGAAGTTGCGTACAACACACGCTACTGTATTATTCAAAGGGAAATGTACCATGGAAGCTTGGGGTGTTACATTCTACACTCCATCAATAAATTTTGTCCTCACAATTTGAAATTGTTTTTTGAAAATAAAAGGTTGAAAATAGATAATACCTTTGTGGAAAACCCATATCAGAAGTTGGGTTAATAAAATTTAGTTTTAATATGAGGGAAAGGGAAATGAGAATTTCACCACCAAATTAGGGTTTCGAATAGGATAACATTGATGGAAATTATAGACATGTAATTAGAGGGAAAACGTAAATATTTATAGGGAGTGATTGAGGTCATCAATTACAAACAAGTGTAAAATTGAGGGCCTCAAAGCCATCAATCTATGATGATTTAAAATATCACCAGTTCAACAAAACATATGTTATTACGATAACCCATTTTTGGTTTTAATATACCATCCCTAATGTTTAAGAATTAATTTATTCATAGAATAAGTGAAATATATATATATATATATATACTTGACAAGTAGAGTTTCTTCCTTGAACTAATTTCTACCACAAAATCATCTTTCACTCCAAAAGATAACAGAACAAAAAAATATTATATTTAACCTAATAATATAAGGTTACAAATGTTAAAAAATACCATTATAATGATGAAAATTATTTTCTAATAACCATAGAATTCTTGTAGGCTAGTGGTAGGTAGTAATGGCATGTTGCAATATGGTTGTGGGTTCGATTCCTGTAGCTTTTTCCGACGCAACGAGTTATCGTCCGACCTATAGGTTGTCCTTTTCCTAAAACTATAGTATCATAATATTCCAAAAATAATCATAAGAAATGTTTTAACCTTAAAAAATTCTATCCAATGTTCAACTTAATCCATTAAAAACATTATAGTTATCCAATATACCTCTATCCAGAATCTCTGTAAAAGGTATCTAAATTCCAAAATTAATTGTAACATCAGATTCCCCCAAAGCAAATTTTCTCTTATTGTCACATACTAAAAATATCATTACCTTAGTCATATTAAAACCTTAATGAAAACAATAAGAACTGCAGTACAATCCTTATATATATCACATTTTTCTCATAACCAGAATATAATCCTTGAGTCCAAAAACAAAAATACATTAATTATTCCTCTTCAACTGTAGTAACAACGTAAGCTTGGACTTGATCCCTTGGCCTTTTCTGAAGTAAGTTCCCTTGGTGCTTAGGGAATTTATTTACATAATGCCCCATTTCTCTACAATTGTAGCATTCAACATTGACAGCCTCTTTCTTTCCCTTACAATCACGAGCCTCGTGACCTTTTTCTCCACATTTATTACAAACTCCCATTCCTTTTAGGAAAGTACCGGGGTGACTCTTCCCACAATTATCGTATAATGGAAAATACTTCGTTCCCCTTTTCCCTTTATCTGTCTCTTGCTCCACAGTTCTCTTCTTCTGTTTCTTTACTTTGTTGTCATATGATTTAGAAAATTCCTTTTTCTGTCTTGATAGCACACGAGATAATATCTTCATAGGAAGAGAAGGATTCTGAGACTAATGATCAACGAAGAAATGGTTTTAACCCATCAAAGAAATGATCGGTCGTTATTCTTGGGTTACATATATAATCTCCAGCATACCTTTCCAGCCTTGTAAAGTTAGCCTCATACTTTGTGACATTCTTATCCTCCTTTTGTCTCAGACTCAGAAATTGCCTCTCCATATCTGCTCGATGGTCATGAGGAAAGTATTTTTCTAAAAAAACCTCCTTGAACTCCCTCCATTCCATATTTTATGCCTCATAATCTTCCTTTGTGTTCTGAATCAATGACCACCATTGATCAACATCTCTAGTGAGGCGGTAAACTGCCATGATAACATTTTCCCTTTCACTACACCCTATGGCATGAAATATTTTCTCTAACGAATTTATCAATTGCTCAGCTACTAAGGGATTTTTACTCCCATTGAATGTCATTGGTTGTTTCCTCATAAAGAGATCTAACATTGATCCTCCACGCTGTGGATCAGGGTGCTCCATACAGGTATGTTTATTATTCACAACCTGAGTGAGTTGTCCTAGTATGGTGATAAGATGATCAGCACCAGTTGTATCACCAGCTCCACTATTTTTATCTTGAGCAAGAGGAAAATCCCTACATGGAGTGCGTGCATTGATACAGTTTCCGTTCCTTCCACTAGGAACCATTTCTAAACAATGGAATAAACTAGATTAGTTTATGAATCGAAATACATAATTCCATACTTGTAAAACACTTAACATAAATTGAACAGTTTATGGATATAATCCATAATCATAAAAAGGTTTTCATTGAGCAATTATATACTCATAAACCCTTCATAAAGCTTTGTAAATAAAATGAGAATTATCCTAAGCATATCCCCCGTGAGTGTCGTAACCAAGAGTGCATCAAGGCCCGTTGTCGTGCACCAGTTCCCGTTCGAGTCTAGATCAAAGCGGTGTTTTTGGGTTTTACCCCTAGGTACATCTGTGCCAGAGCCACCTCTAGCTGCTCGTATCCAGACAAGGAGGTATTTCTCGGAAAACTCAAAAAATCTCTACAATACCAATATTCTAGGAAGTTCTTCTACACTAATCCTCAAATTTCATCTTAGGTCTATGTGCTATAATCAGAGTTTATCTAAATCTAGCTTCCCATGTTTGTACTAAACTTCTCTGATACCAACTATAACACCGCGACCCCAGTTACCCAGAGTCAGTGCATTATTTTAATACATTTGAATGATCACAAAAGATCATGTCTCGAAAGACCGATTAGTTTAGTAGTCTTGGGAACACTAGATATATTCAGAATTAAAACAATTACATCATAAAATAAAAACTACAACAACATTTTGTCTTCACATCCCCTTATACTATCCCTGCAGGTCATTTGTAAATTACTTCTTGTAAACCTAGGAAAAATAAAACATAGAAAGGGGTGAGCTCAAACACTCAGTAAGGGTATGAAATACAATAGAAACTTTCATAAATAAGCATAAACATTTAAGACAATGTATAACTAAAACAAAAGCCTTTTAACCTTGAACTTCAGTATAATATGGCAAAAATAAAAGAAAATAATGCCATTTACTTATTCACATGGATAATATACTATTAGAATAATCACATGAAACATCACTAACCACTTTCATAATGATGGAATGCATAATGCCGAACTTTAGTTTATGTTTCAAGGCCTCTTGCCAAGACCTATGGGCTAACTATAACTGGAACCCAACCCGGAGAGGCTCTGTAACTGGACTCCATCCCGGAGAGCCTCTGTAACTGGACTCCATCCCGGAGTGCCTCCAATAACCGGACACCAACACTTAGTGCCTCTAATAACCGGACACCAACCCGGAGTGCCTCTAATAGCCAGACACCAACCCGGAGGGTCTGCTGTAACCGAACCCCAACCCGGAGGGCTTACTTTTACTGGTCCCCAACCCAAAACATACTAGTCCAACACATTTATATTATGAAGAGGATGAAATATAACATAAGAATTCATATTAAAACTAGAATACAAAATGCCAAAACATTAATCATAAACCATTAATGGAATAAAAATAACTCATCCATAGTCAAACATATCACGGAACCTTAAATACAATATAGATTATTTGTATCAACGTCAGACAAGTGTAAAATTTATCAAAGGCTGTTGACATAGATGAAAATGATTTGTAAAACTCTTCGAGAGAAATATCTCTTTTTTTAAACCATTTAAAAGGTATATAATTATAAAAGAAAACATTTACTTTAAAAATATTCTTATAAGCTTGTAAGGTAATCTTTGAAGATTCTATAACGGCGGAAAATAGTCTCACCTGCCGTATAAGTTAAAAAATACATTCTTACCATATTTCTTTTAAAAAGGTTAAAAGGACCTTGTTTGGAAAACCATGGAAATATTTATTTATAAACTTCTTACAAAAAGCCAACAAGGGTAAAAATGACTTTAACCCATATTCTGTGAAATATTAATAATGTTTTGAAATACATTTTTAAGAAACATGTATGTGGATGATAAAGAGGTCCTAGTAGATAATTACGTATAAACAACCTTGAATAATGAAGACACTGTGAAATAAACCCTTTCAAATATGGTAACTTACGAAAAATACACCCCATTAAAGAGGTATCATACAATGAATATGTAAATAAACCTAAATTAAATTTTATTACTCAAGGAATACAATTATGGGCAGTACATACACCACACAAAAGGTAATAGTGGCAATATGGCATGAATCTCACAGAAATTAGGAGTGAGATGAAAACCCATTACCTTGTACATTTAATTGGTAGAGGGTTGGTTAACTTCCTGTATAATGGTGAAATAATTGTTAATAAATTATGCAAGAATTATATACATTAATATGATATCATATATGATCTTTTAACATTTCTTTGTTAATAATATTTTAGTATTATCGTCATTTCGGGTGTTTACTTACTCATTTTCATTTATATTCCTTGTTATGTAAGCCGTGTTTGTTATGGATAGGTTGTATCTTATTCATATACATAATGATATCAAGTCCTTAAAAATTATTTTTAATCAGTAAATGAGAATTAGAATCAAATGGATATCATAGGTAATGAATCTCATCGCGTTCGTGGAGACGGTAGTCCGTACATACGTACGAGCGACAATATCAATCTGTTGATATTAAAATAACATATAATTGGATGTTATATCATACAGAAAGAATAATTATCATGTTATATTTATTATTTACATGAATTATACATCATTATTATACCCATCTAAATAATAATATATTGAATAACTATTACACCACAACGTGGAGACGGCAGGTCGTACGTACACACGTATGGTGACATGTCATTCAAGGGATGGATAGAATAATGAATTTGTTTGTTCCATAATTATAATAACTTCACATTATATATAAGATAATGGAGTTATTATTTTAGAATAGAAATAACAAGGAAAGAAGAAGTTGAAGAAGAAATTAACTTTAAAGAGGGTGGTGAAGACGTTACCTCTTCTTCGGGTTATTCCTTTTGATTTGATCAAAATGGATCCATAGGTTGGATTTAGGATCAAAATAAGGCCTCTAGAATGAATTTAGGGATGTTGGGAGGATATTTGGGTAGATTTTGGGTGAGAAAAATGGCTTTGAATGTGTGAATTAATGATAAGGGGGAGTGCCCTTTTATAAGAGGGGTGAGGGGATCCTTTGGAAAAGCTAGAAATATTATTTTATAATAAATCAATATTCAGTTTTTAATGGCTCAAAAGTGTATTATGAAAAGTCTAAGGTGGGTATGGGTCTAAAGCCTTTCAACCAATTGATTTTAGATAGGTTTGGGTCTTTATATTAACCTTATTGTTTAGTTTTAACTCTTAGTTAATTTTTTTGACACTTACCATGTCACTTTGTATTTTTATATTACATAGTTCATAAACTCACTATATACATCCAAGAGACCCCAAAGTGGTCCATTAATTATACACTAATAATTATATAAGTACTTTGGCAGAACCTTAGATTTTTAGGAATATAATATAAATTAATAATATAATATTTGTTTTAAAAACTCATTTATGTCAATTTTGAAACTACTCAATAATTGATTTTTGTTAAATACATAACAACTTTATTAATTAAAAAAAATTCATTTAAGAAATCCTAACACGTAATATTAACCAATAATATTATTTTATGTCATCAAAACTTTCAAATTATATTTATTTTATCATTTATAATACCAATTATTTAATTCTTTCATTAATAATGAAAGTACTGCATCATTATTGTGTCATATATATTTTTACTTTTTCAATGTCTAAAAATTATAAATAAAATACCATTATGTAGGAAAACTTTTTATATTTCTAATTAATATTTATAATAAAAAATATAACACATATAACCCTACGTAAATTTTTTTTTTCTAAAAGATATAAGCTTATGTCATTTTTGTATTTACTTTAACTTAATTAATATAAAGTGTCCCTATCATCTAAAAGTGGCTCCATGGGGTCCCAAAATCAACCCAAAGATTTACATGGTCAGAAATGTATCCAAAAATAAGGTTAGGACACGTTTTAGGGTAATTTATTATTATAATAATATTATTTTTAATCCGTATATACCGGATTTACCCTTTAACCATGGTAAATAAAATATTTACCGAAGTAATTATTCAAAATGTATTAAAAATAAAAGTTACCTATTTACACAAATTGGAAATCCTGATTCCAAATATGGAATCCATTTTTCCAAATTCAAAACATAGAAGTGGAAAAAATTAATTTAAAATTAATTCTTCCTTTCAAAATAAAAAGCGTGTTTTTAAGATATAATAACTATCAAAAGATTGACACTTGTTTATGTCCAGTTTAATTGTGAAATTTTTTCCAATTACCAACATTGTATTAAATGGTAAAAATATATTCTAAATATACTTTAAAACCACTCAAATACATAATTTATCACTATTAATTATTTTGATTAAAAAAGTTGTTTTTAATTAAAATTTAGTAATTTTCATTATTAATCAAAATATAAAAGTTATCCGAAAAGTACCAAAATTTCACCCTAGGATAAATTCGATATTCCAAATCCAAAAATGAAGTAAATTTTGAGAGATAAAATTTATAAAATTACGATAATTAGGTATTACTATTCATAACGTCTACTTTTATTGGTTGTGGTGTTTGTTAGAACTCGACGTTGCGTACAACACACACTACTGTATTATTCAAAGAGAAATATACCGTGAATGCTTGGGGTGTTACAGTCACCAAATCAAAATTTATAAAGAACCCATAAAATTGATAAATTTCAAATTTTTTCTCATGTAATCACAACCAATAATGTTTCATCCCATGCCGCCAATGACCCCTATCTCAAACAGGTCATGATTGGCTTGTAAGGTGTCACCATTAATCTATGAATGGAAAAAAACCTAGTTTGTTGTTGTCACTTTAATAAACAATTGTATATTAAAATTATCACTAAGCATGATAATTATTACAATATATATAGGTAAACATGCCAAAAAAACACAAAATCATGACATGTGAAAGAAAATCACACCAATTAGTCACCTAAATATGGTAAGAAATTAGTTATACTAAATAAATCAAAAAGAATGTTGTATAGGAAAATGTAATAAGTAAAGAACACATCTTGTTATATTAACAAGCTAGATAATGAAACACCTAAGAAGGAATAATTAAGTATTTACTAAAACACCTAACATGGAATATAACAAGAATGAAAATAAAAACACAAGGCACATTAATAAGACTCAATCACCCTAGAAATGAAATATACATGGCATGGAATGTGAATCCTATATTCCCATAATAATGTGTGTAATTATATTTCCATATCATAACATGCTAAAGGTAAATACTATAATCACTCAGATCAGTAAGAAGAGGAAATTACTCCAACCAATTAATGTGAAATCATAATAAATTGTAAAAATGAATAGCACGATCAAAAATACCATCCTGAGCGACTTGAAATTTTTTCCATACTT
Organism: Viscum album; assembly: GCA_963277665.1. Lineage (NCBI taxonomy): Eukaryota > Viridiplantae > Streptophyta > Magnoliopsida > Santalales > Viscaceae > Viscum > Viscum album. The sequence goes on from OY728135.1 coordinate 2,015,529,652, forward strand.
GGGTTGATCACTTATAGGAATGGATATTTACCAAGTGCCGACACATTTCTAGTATCCTGTCAATGAGCCCCAAAATCGTATGTTAAAGGAAAAACCATTGATACAACTTTGTAAAATCCGAAGCCAACCGACCACTATAAATGCAGGTAGACTAGTAAACACATGGCCTTAAGAAAGCCTCCCTATATGCTAGAGACTACCAACTAGCAGTGTGGGTCTATTGGATTGATGTTAGGAAGAATATACCCTCATGATTAGAGAAGAACAATGGTAAACTAGATATGAATCAATTTCCAACAACAGAAACATAAATAACAAAACTAGATAGAGTACCAGAAGATATATATAATAATTTATTAAACATGGAAAACATAATATATATGTTCTAACTGTGCATGCACTTCCAGATAATGATACAATACATGAGATGTAATGTACAATAGTAAATAAAATTCAATAAAAAAATGTATAAAATATAGAACAAAATATCTAAGGGTAGTCACCATGAGATTCCTGACTACCGACTAAGTCCTATTCTCCTAAATCATATGTATACAACACAATACAAGCAATAATTCCTATACCTACGAAGATAATATCTTCCTGGGTACTCTAGTGCAATGGAATCCTGAGTAGGGTGTGAGATATACTCAATAGGCCACCACTAATGGTGTATAGTGCATAATCATGTTCATGCATATAAAATAAGTAGTGTACATGTATACCAAGAGTAAAGAAACAATGAAAGATAAATGGATAAATAACCATTTCAAGCATAGGTTCTTCAAGAACACCTAACCTGATCAAATGTTCTTTGGCCTTCACCATATATTTCGGAACCATTGGTAAAATTTACAATTGATATATGGCGGAAAAGGAAAAAAACATCATAAAATAGGGGGTCCATGAGATGTATTGAATGCAAGCATGTATTTTGTATTGGTAGACACGTCCCTTGGATAAAAAATATGAATCAATCGCCTTTAATATAAAAGTAATTACTAAAATTCAATAAGAAGCATCTTGGGACCATCTAAGGAGAACCTCAACAAGGAACCCATGTTTCACACCAAGAGCACCATAAGTGATCACTACCATTTAATCTTTTCCAATGAAATCCATGATTTTCCATGTAAGTATCAATCTCAGCCTAGTGTGAGAATTCATATGATACCATACCAGGTATCTCATATAGGGGACCAAGTTTCACTCATGTCTTGGTGTAACCTTTTATCCACCGAGCCCATCCAAGGATTCTCCCCTAGGGAACCAATATCGCTAATGATGGGATAAAAAAGAATGCATGGTGAGCCCTTCCTAGCATACTAGTATTTTCCATGGAATATTCATAATATATCAGAAATGGTAATCACAAGAATGACGAAACCATCATAGGAATTCTATTGAAGGAAACCCAAGTATCTATCTTGACATTCATAATTTATTTAATCATTTAAATTAATCAATTTAAAATGTTATGTTAGTAAAAATGAAATAATATTAAGAAATGAATCCTTAAGAGGGCCACACAGATGTTTACAATTCCTTAGAATAAATGAGATCACATATATAAGCAATCCACATCAAGAATAAAAAACACAAAATATGTCCCTATAGATACCCATAACATAATGAAAACAAAGCATAACTCATATATTAATTTTCCAATTTGAAGAAAAAAAATCTAATGAAAGGGTTTTTTAGAAAACATGAAATTGTTACCAAATCAATTGATTTAGTTCATTTTTGGAACTCCAATCACAACGAAAATCCAACCCACCTTCAAGGTTGTTATAAAATAGGAGGGGATTAGAATTTAACATACAAATAAAATGGAACACCCAAGAGGGTAGATCTCACATGGTAAGAAAACATTTTTATTGTAATACTAAATGAACCCAACCAACAGAGTGGTTTGGGATGTAATCATAACCTCCAACCATACTAATAAGGGTCTAAACTCATGACAAACACAGATATTAAATTTTATTCAAGGAAATTCATCATTTTTAATTGATAGAGGGTTTGTACGACATGCGACATAATGAAAATATTTTGTAAAATATTGAATTCTGAGATAAAATCCATAGACTACATACCATATACAATGGAAGACTCACATGTCCAATATCAAGGCTTGATTCTATTATATTCAAAAGAAATTGAAGAAACAAACCAACATTCACTACACTTCCAATGCACTCAATGATGTTTAATTCTGACATCGGATGAGGAATATATCTCCTTCCATATGAGTGGAGAGGTGGAGCTCATAGTGGGAGGCCCATAGTGTGCATGAAGTAGGATGAACGGAGGAGAGAGAAGAAATAATGTAGAAGGGGAATCTGGTAATTTTACCTCTTTTAAATGAGGTTCTTGGTTTGGCTGCACGACTGGACAAACTGTATGCTAACCATGCAAGGAGCACTGCTTGAGGTGAGGGGTCACATAGTTCATGCACATTATTTGGGAAACCATGAGAAAAATTTATGGTTTTCCACATTCCAAAACCTATATGAAGGTGCATATCCATGAGGAATAGTGCACATAGTTAGACAAAACACGACGATAACCTCAACCAAACTAATTATGCTGCACAATTTTTATTTAAGGATTTCAAAATTTCATCAAAACTATGAATCCCTATCAACCTTTATCGGATTTGGGACTTTAGTTAAGACGCTCTTAAAAATAATTAGGACACCTATTTTACTAATATTTCCAAAAAACAAAGTCTAAAAACAACACATTTAAGTGTACCAACTCTTATATTTTTATTTAGAAGCTCAATTTGTAAAAAGGACTATCCACCAAATGACAAGATTAAAAATTCATTTGATTTTTCTAGTCCAAAAACATGGCATGATACACATGTATTGAAATATTCCACAAATGGAGAATCATTTTGATCCAATTATGTTCACCTTTCAACATTTGAGTTAGGTTTGTCTTTCCCTTTTTTTTAGACCAAAATTAATTGGGGGATTTTGGTGATTTTTAGTTCTTTTTTGTTTATCAGGATGCCTTATAGATCCTAGATAACCCTCACACATATACATATGTATTTATATTTATATATATTCCATTTTTTATATATGAATTCATGTTTAGAGGAATATGTGCACTTTATTAAGGGATATATCTATATATTATAGTGTACATGTGTATAAGTTGTCACCATTGAAGGTGTAGGATTTTAGGGTGCTTTAGCATGGTCTTATTCTCTCTGAAGTAGGTGTTACTGTATAATTGTTTCATTTTGGAATTTAAATGTTCTTGTTCTCTCTAAATTTCCTTTTATGTATGTTTTAAATATATATGATAGCCTTGTGATGTTATAAAACCATTTCTTATTATTTTGAGTTTGGCATAAATGGGGTTTCATTTGAAACCCATGTGTTTTTTATTGATTTGAGAAGTTTAATTATTCTAATATTTTATGAAATGAATTTGGGTAATTTTGTAATGGGTTTGAATTTTAGAAAAATTGGATTTGACCCAATTTTTGTTTTCAATTTTTGAAAACAATGTTTTAATGAGAATTTTGTTTTAATGGTAAGGTTTGACCTCAAAATTATTTAGAATGGGGTTTCTTATTTGGATTTAAAATAGTGATTTGAAATATGCATGTGATATACCCCATTTTAAAAGTACAGGATGGTTTCTTTGAAATGGTTTAATGTAATTTTGTACCATTGGGCCTTATTTGGGTCTTCAAAGAGGAAGAGCCTAGTATATAGGTGACATTGAAATGTTTTAAAGAAGTTGATGGTTTTTTTAACCCATAGAAACATTTTTAAACAGTGTTTTATGAAATTATAGAAGAGTGTTTGGAATTCATAGCTATAGATTTTTGTTAAAGTCCCAGTTGGTAGTTTTGTTTTAAAATAGATTTTTTGAGAGACACCCCTTGATTTCTACATGTTTGTATATCCCTTATGCAGGATTATGATCACTACTTGATTCTTTTTTTCTCCCCATGTGTCAGAATGTGTTTGTCATTCCTTGAGTAAAATCTATATTTTGGGGAATTCCATCATCATATTTTAGGGGAGAGGGTAGTTTTGGATTTTACTTGGTGGTTACACTCATATTATATTCACTATGACTCACATACTGCAATGTTCATGGGGTCTCGGGTACTAAATGAAATATCTATGTTGTTACTCTAGTTGGTTTACATGAATCTAGTGTCCCTTTAGTATGACATGAGGTTAAGTGGGGTTTTCATTATAATGAGTCTTGTGTTTCCTTCTTAGATGATGGAATGGACTTATCATACATCGATAGATAGTTTACGGGGTTATACACATACACAGTTAGATCATTGGAATGTTAATGACCTTTGGGTAGGACCATGACACATTCAGACATTCAATTTATTGGTGAGTTAGTGATTTTAAGGAATTTGATATCATGCTTGATTGTATCATTTCACATGATTTCATTGATATGGAACCTACTTTTTCTTATTTTTGAAAAATTCATTGTGATGTTTTTTTCCTTCTTTATATGGTTACCCATGTGGTTATTTTGTTTTTTTACTTTGAAAATGAGTTTAGAATGATGTTTCTAGACACCTATTTTTAATTTTATAGGATCCTATGCATGACTCCAAAAAATTAATTTCACAAAGTATTTTTAGATTTATAAAAGGAATCAGATAATTATTTTTTTTTGAAAGGTATATTTTTCATTTTTATAACACTATTGTTTGGATTTTAAAGAAATAGAAAGGGGTGTGCATTATTGCATGTAATCTTTAGATGAAGGATTTATTTTGAATATAAGTGTGTTAATTTTTGGAAAATAATGAGAAATGTTTTATGTAGTGATCATGGAAACCATTGATTTTTTGATACATTACATTTTAAAATCTTATTTTGTTGTTTATCTTCAAGCAAGCATTGATGAATTGATTAATAAAATAAAATTCATAGTTTTAGAAGGATTTGGTGACCAATTTGAATTTTTTTCTCATGCCTATATCATTTTTTGTTTCATGTTCTCATTTGGGATTTGTTTTTTCATTATGGTTGTGGGATGTGGTGGGCAGTGGGGAGAAGTGAGGTAATGTGGAGACTATTCTATGTTTTTTTTCATAGCTATTCCTTTGAAGTTAGCTTTGCTTATGTTATGACAATTTATTTTTATTTATCTCTTGTATTTATTTATTTTTCTATCATTTATATCTTATTTGGGATAAACCATTTGAAAAGGAATCCATATGATTCTTAGTAATTATTTTCTATCCCATGGAGATCTCAAGCAACCTTCATTCCCTTCTAGTAAATCAGGTCAGGAGTCAGTTAGAATGGAACCTCGGGCCAGTTCATTACAGAATGGTATCTGAAGCAGGTTGGGATTCATTTTGTAGGATAATAAGCTCTTCAGTTTACCTTATTATTTGTTTAGATCTTGGTATAAGGGGGATAAGGTTATTTTTGCTTGATATGTAAGGGAAGGGAGATTCTAATTAGCCTATTATTGCCTTGATCCACAAGCTTTTAGTGGGGGTCAGGTTTTGAGTTCTTTTCCTCTATTTTGATGTGATTGATGTTTTGAAATCCATTGATAATGTATAAGATATTTTGAGGTTGAACATGGTTTTAATGTGTAAGGATAATAAACTAAATTCATGTGTTAGTGCACATGGATTGGGAAGCCATGTGGTGTTCTTACATTCAAGTCGTCCTTCTTAGTCAACTATGTCAAATGATTGTTAGTTGGGTACCCAATGCACATGGAAAAAGGGTTCATGACTCCATTTCGTCCATGGTTGGATAGTCTGAATTTATCTTATTTATGTACTTCTCCAAAATTGTTTTCACTTAATAGAGGTATATTTTGAAGTATTTCCCCCTATTATGATGTGGTGTGTTTGATCCTTTATTGGTTCTTCTATACGCATAGTTTTAAAACCTTAATTTGGAAAATGATTGGATCTTGGGAGATGTTGACTTTTGAACTTGTTTTTGTGGAAAATTATAAAAGGTAAATTCTCTTGGTTCTATTATTTTTTTAATTTTTCCCCTTATGGATGGTATTTTCAAAATAGGAAATGATTTTGACTTGTATTATTTAGATTCTCTATTTTTAAATTCAAATTGAATTTTGAAAGTGGAATTTTATGGCTTTCCTTGTTTAAGAAATGTGTGTACACCACCAAGAATATTTTGTTTGTAAATGTTGGTTTGTCTTTGTTTTGAGAAACACCTTTATTAAAGGTGATTTCAAACATTACTTGGTTAAAATGGTCATTTGAAAAAAAATTAATTTGGTGTGAATGTGGGGTGCCTTTTTTGGGGAATTATTATTTTTTTCGATTCATTTATTAAGAAGGAATAACATGAGGTGTGTTTTGAGGCATGCATTAGTGATTTCCATGTATTATTCAACTATTGTCCCCCAAAATGATCGAAAATGATTATTTAGTTCTGATGCCTACTCAGGCACTAAATGCAGTTGAGGAAATAGAACCTTCCTTGTGAGAGTTTTCAATATCTTATTGATAAGTTTTATTTGAGTTTTTTTTGGAGTGTTAGCCCCTCTGTTACCACATGAGGATTCTAGTTGGGGAAATTTTGGAATGTTGTGTAATTAGAGAATGTTCTTGAGTTTCTTTGAGTTTTTCTTCGTTATGTCCCTTGGGTTAACTTCATATATTTTTTAAACTTGGTTTCTAGGAAGATCCCCCTAATTTAATCATTTGAGAATGGGTTGGTTTTTATAGATGATGTCACCTATTGGGGATATTTCTTATATATGATATTGTTGTGGAATTTTTTGATGTATATTTTAAATGCTATATATTGAACAAATCCATTTGGTGTAGAGTTCATTTTTTACTTAAGGGAGATCTTTGAGACTTTGATGGTTTTACATTCTTTTAGGATTAGTTGTGAATTCCATTTTTATGTTCCTCATTTTCTAGGTGGACCATTTATGAGGATTTTGGTCCCAGAAGATCTTGAGTTGAGACACTATCATTCTCATTGTTTAGAAATGAGAAGGGACTTGGGTACATGATTGGGTAACTAAGGTATTTGATTTACCAGTTGATTTTATTAGAATAGATGGTGTTTGGATATAGAAATTTTTGTGTGGAAAATCTGAGGGTGACCAATGTTTGACACTAGGTTATCTGCATGTTCAATGACCCAAGGTGAGAGCTCATGTCATTCCTTGAGGCTGCTTATTTTTGTTCCTCCTCTAATAGTTTTTTTATTTCTAGAGGATGTGTCTCCTAGTAGTTTTCATTTATTCCACCATTTTAAAAGAACTCTAAATGGTGGGGAGACCATTTTAGAGTAACTCTAAATCGTGGGGAGATACTATTTGGTGACCCTTTCTTTGTAGGAATTGTAGTTCAGGGTAATGTTTTGGTTTCAACTAGAGATGTTGATTCCTCATGGTTTATTTGTTTTATTATTTTGGGGATCTTGATCATTGACATTGGGGTTAATCCGTGTAAGGGTTTTTCGTGGTTAGTTCCTCTTTGAAACATTCATTTTTCCTTTTATTTATATTAGAATAGTAATTTATGGGGTATAAAGTGTCATAATGCGATGTTTGTAGCACTCCCAGTGTCACAATGTTTTTATTTTAATCATATTTAGTCATTCATTGAGTGGTGTTGAGTTTGGGTAAAAGGCGGGATTATAAATCATGTTTTTGAGGATTTTTTGGTAGAAGAATGGTTAGTCCGCATGGTTTTCACTAAGCATGTGGTGCCTATATGGGTTCCCATGAGGGTATATGGTGTTTCACAATACATTCACATATTTTAAACTATTAGGATAGTGTGTAATTGGGATTTTCATTTTGACTAATCCATTTTCACAGCTTTTATATGATTTTTTAAACCATGAGGATCTCCCATAATTTTATGTGGTATCTTGGGTGTGTCTAGAGTAAGGTGTAAGGTTTTTTCAAACCATGCAAACTCTTAAGGGGAACTATGTGAAGGGGGTGCCTAGCCTAGGTAGTGGGTAGTGTATCGGATCCCTGTCAGGAAGTTAGTGCATCCAAACCATGCGGCATGCCTAGAAAGTTTATTTATTTTTGTTTTTTTTCTTCTCGATTTTAACCTTATGGGTTTATTTCTTCCCTACCCCTTTTTTAGTCAGGTGACACCCCTCCCCTCTCCCTCTATATATGAATTCCACCACATCGCTCAAGCTCCCTCTCCATGTTGCTTACACCCAAATTTTTGGGAGACTATTGGTCGGTCCCTTGAGGTAAGGCCTATTATTCCACCCTCTTTCAATTTCTTGGTGTTTTAATATTCCATATTACCCCTATATATTTGTCCAAACAATAGGGTTATTTGTGGGACTATTTTTATGTTTTTCATCTTTACAAGGCATGTGAAGGGTCTCTCAGGATGTATTTTTGCATGTTTCGGCATTCTCCACCAAATATGATGCATTATAGTTTATTTTAGTTCACCCACCGACATTTGAGGCAGGTTTTCAGCCCTTTTGTTTGGTCCAATTTTAATCAGGGACTTTTGGTTATTTTAATACTTGTGTTGGCTATTTATAAAATCTTTTGAATCCTAGATTCCATTCATACATATACATAGGTATGTATATATATACCCTCATTTTACATATTCCCTTATAACAAGAGGAATAAGTTTATTTAATTAAGGGGTGTATATATATAAAAGTGTATATATATATAAGTGTGATGTGGTCACAATCTAAGGAGAAGAGTTCTATGGTGTTTTGGATTGGTCTTCTTCCCTTTGAGGTAGGTTTTACTATGCAGTTTTCCCTTTTAAATTATAATGTTTTTGTTATCTATAAATTCCCTATTATGCATATGTTTAAATATATGTTATAGAATTGCAAGGTTTTAAAACCATTTCATTGTATTTTGATCTTTTAATATATGGTTATTATTATGAAAACCATGATTTTTTCATCGGTTTAGAATGTTTAAATATGTTATGATTTTATGTAATGTCGTTGGGGATTTTTGAAATGTTTTTATAGGTGAGAAAAATGGGGTTTGAAATGGGTTTGGTTTTAAAGCTGTGAAAAATACGATTTAATGGGAATTTGGTTCTAATAAGATATGTTAACATTGAAATAATTTTAAAAAGGGTTTATTATTAGGAATTAAAATGGTGGTTGAAAGTATGTGTGTGGAATAATCCTTTGGAAAATGCCATTGTAAATTCTTTAAAATGGTTTAATGTAAATGGGTGGCCATTGGAAATATTTTTTTTCAAAGGGAAATACCCTATTTGATGGGGGAGATTGAAATGTTTTAAAGAAGAGGACGATTTTTTGAACCTATAGAAATATTTTTAAAGGGTGTGTTAATAAATATGAAAATATTTCTTGAAATTTCGTGGCATGGTTTAGTGTTAATGTCCTGGTAGGTACTTAGGTTTTAAAATGGTGGTTTTGAGAGACACCCCTTTGTTTCACCTTTCATGTATACCCCTTATGTAGGTTTTTTATCACTATTTAATTCTTATTTTATCCCCTTGTGTGGTAGTGTGCTTATTATTCCCTGTGTTTACTTAATTTGTGGGTTCTTTCAATCATTGTGTGGTAGGGGTTAGGGTAGTTTTATTAATTCCTTACCTATTTTAATCATCTTGTTTTCACTATGCCTCACATTATATATTGGTCTTGGGGTTATTTATACTATGTGAAATATTTATCATGTTCCTCTAGTTGGTTTACATGCTACTACTTCCCCCTTAGTGTCAAATAGGTCTAAGTGGGGTTTTCATTCCAATGAGTCTTGTATAGGATTCTTGGATGACCATATGGACATACAAAATTACAATAACTAGTTTAGTTTTTATACCCACATATGGTTTGATTATTATAATGTTAGTGGCCTTTGGGTTTGACCATGAAACATTTTAATATTTGATTTTTAGGTGAGTAAGTTTCTGTGGGGAATTTTTTATCTTATTTGATTGTATCATTTCCCTTTATTTCATGAATATGAAACTATATTTTGTTTGTATTTGATATATTCATTTTTATTTTTTGTTCCATATTTCTATGTTGATCTGTGTGGGTATTTGGTTTTTTTTCATTTGAAAATTAATTTTCAAAGATATTTATGGAAAAATTTGTTTTTGTTAAACTCTCTTTGGTGTCAGTGCTTGAAAATAATTTTAGAATGGGTGTTTATTTTCTGTATGGGATTTAGATATTTAAATGATTAAAAATGGTATCCATTTTATTTTTATAAAACTAGTGGGTTTATTTTAAGCAAATGGAAACAAGAGTGCATGGTTGTGTGATGACTTTGACTGTAGGTTATTTTTTCAAATATGTGTGTTTGGTCAATTGAAAACAAATAGAAATGTTTTATGTAGTGATCATGAGAAAATTAAATTTTTACTAGAAGTTATGTTTTATAATCTTAGTTTGTAGTTTATTTTAAAACTTACGTTGATTAATTACCTAGTGAAACACATTTCATAGTTCGGGTAGGTTGTGGTTAACGATTTGGCATTTTATCTCACAATTATAACATTTCAAATATCAAGTTCTCTATTGGGACTTATTTTATCTTCATGGGTGTGGGGTAAGTTGGGTGGTGGTGACCCATGAGGCTATGCGGAGGTTAGTATTGTTTTTTGTAGCTATTCCATTATAGTTATGTTTTCTTATTTTATGCATATTTGTTAAATTTTTTCACTTTCATTTATTTATTCCACTATCATTTAACTCTAATTTGGGGGAAAATATTCCCAAATTAGCTCATGCGATACCTAGGTGCTTGTTTCTAGACCATGGGGACTGGGATAAACCTTAAGACCTTATGGTGAAATGAGTTACGTGTTGGGTGGGATAGAAGCCTAGGAAGACTCATTACAAAATGGCAACTGAAGTAGGTTGGGTTTCATTATTTTGGACCCTATTCCCATTGTGTCACCCTTATTATTTGGGGAGGTCCTAGTATATGGGTGTAAAGGTAATAAAATCGTTAGAGGTATGGGTAGTTAGAGTTCAGTAAGATCTTGATTATATCATCAAGATTCTGTTCGAGGTTGGGATTTTAGTTATTTTTAGATATTTTTATGTGATTGATATTTTTTATCCACTTTGATAATGAACATAATATTGAGGGTCTCCCTTTGTTTTAGGGTGGAAGGGGAATAAACTTGAGCCAGAAGCTTTCACACATGGCTTTAGAAGACATGTGATATCTATGTGGCAGAGTCTAACTCCTTTGTTGGGTGTGATACAATATTGGAACCCAAGAACCTACCCACATTTACAAAGAATTCATGATATTATTTCTTCTCTAGTTGGCCATTTTGGACACCTCTTATTTCTGAATTTCTTTAAAAGTTATTTCACTTATTGGAGTTGCATTGAGAATTTTTTTTTACCCCTTTTAGGATATGGTTTTTGTGATCCTTTTGTTGATACATGTGTAGTTCTTGTGTTTTCCAGGTTCTAAAACCATAGTTTGGAAAATGAATGGATTTTTTGATATGTTAATTTTTGAATATGGTTTAATAGAAAATTGGGTGATTTAATTTCCTTGGAATTATGAAATTTTAAAAAAATTATTTTACCTTTCTATTTAATTTTTTCAAATTGAGAAATGGTTTTTAGGTGTATTTTTTGGATTTTATTCTTTTAAAATCAAATAGAATTTATAAAAATGGATTTTGTGGCATTAATTTTGGATGAAATGTGTCTGTTACCCCAAGGGTACTTTTTTTTAAATTTTTTGTTGGATTAATTTTTAGAAACACCTTGGTGGAAGGTTATTTAACAAATTCCTTGGTTAAAATTTAGGTTTCAAAATAAAAGTTCTTTTAGTTTGAAAGTGGTGTCCCTCACATGAGGAAATGTTATTGTTTTTGATTCATTACATGAGAGGGAATCATTTAGGATGTATTTTGAGGAATGTATTGGTGATTTCCATGTCTTGTGCTGATTTTCCCCCTAGAATGATCGAAATGGTTTATTCAGTTCTGATACCCACTCAGACGCCAAATAGACTATTGTATGTGGAACCTTCTTTGTGAGATCTTCCAAGAGATTATTGATCGGGTTTATATAAGTTGGTGGATGTTTTAGTCCCTCTATTTATGTGTGAGAATTTTACTAGTGGTACTTTCTTGAGGTTGGGTAAGGGGAGATTGTGCTTCAGTTTCTTTCAGTTTGACTTCATTATAGACCTTGTGTTAACTATATAAGTTTTGTAAGCTCATTTTGTAAGATGTGGTTATGGGTTTGGTCCTTCAAGTATTGGTTTCCTTTTTTGTATGATTTTACCTCTTTAGGATATTACTTATGGACAATTAATTTTTGGAATATTTCGATTGATGGTTTGAGTGTTGTATTTCAAATGTCCCCTTTTCATGTAGAGTTCCCTTTTCCTCTATGGATGCCTTTTAAGGTTGTTCTGGTTTTCCTCGATTTTGGGGTTGGATGTGAATGCTATTTTTATGAGCCTCATTTTTTGGATGGATCATTCCTGAAGATTTTGGTCACCCCTATTACTAAGTTGATCCGCTTTCAAAATCATTGTTTGGACATGAGCGGGACCTTGAGTACATGATTCTGTAAATAGGTTAGTTGATTTATCAATTGAGTTTAGTATACTAGTTGGTGTTTGGATGTTTCCATTTTGGGGTGTATCATGTGAGGCTGGCCCAGTGTTTGACACTAGGTTATCTTCTTGTTTCATAACCTATGGTGATAGATCATGTCGTTCCTTAAGGGTGCTTGTGAGTTTTTCCTCCTCTTGTGGTTTCTTGGTTACTTGAGGATGTGTATGTTGGTAGTTATCCTTCGTTCCCCCATTTTATAATAATTATAAATTGCGGGGAGACCATATTAGAGGTGGTCAAAATGGTAGGTAGACCATGTCAGGTAAACTGTGATCCATAAGGATTCCAGTTCAAGGTTCCATTTCTGTTTTTTTTTTGGAGATGTTGATGGTTGATTGGTTTGGTTTTTTTGGGATCTTAGTTTTGGGATACGAGTTTGAACCTTGCATGAGTTCTTCACGGTTATGTCTTCTTTGAATGTTTCGCTTTTCCTTTCCTTTCATTTTAACAAGGAATTTTTGGGGGTATAATTTGGCATGGTGGGGAGTTTGTAACACTCACAGTTTTTTGATGTTTTTGTTTTATTCTTATTTTTATTTACTTGAGTGGAATTCAGTTTCATTCAAGATGGGCCAACAATTCAATTCTTTATTGGACTTTTCATAAGGATCACAATTTTCCCACATGGTTAGCACTAATTTTACTATGCTCATGTGAGATCCCAAGTGGGACTATAGTGTTTCACAAGACTTTCTCATGTTTTTTGAAACCATACAAAAAGTATGTGGTTGATTTTGTAAATTGGACTGAGATAGTTTTCATGGATTCCACATAGTCTTTCAAACTCTGTGAATCCCACCAGAGCTCATGTGGGGTCTCTGGCGTGTATAGAGTGTGGCACATGGTATGTCCAAAAAGTGTGGCCTCTTATGGGAAACTGTGCAATGAGGATGATAGGCCTAATTAATGGATAGCATATAGTTGGCGCCTATTAATGAAAAACATGGAGCTAAATCATTCATCCTACGTAGAATTATTAATTTTTGTTTCATTTTTTCCCATTTTACCCTTATGGGATAATTTCCCATCTCCCCCTCCCTTTGAGTCTCAAAACACCCCTACCCTCTCAATTCATGTGCATGTGACCCACTCTCTCATGACCCCTCTTCATTGTGTTTTCACCCTGATATATGGGGGATTCGTGGTTAGTTCCTTAAGGTAATTCTTCCTATTCCCTTCTCTTTAATTTTCTTGTCATTTTACCTCTACCAGTTGCACCTCCCTAGTTGGCCAATAACTTGGCTTTTAGGTGGGCTAATTTTGGAGGTTTCTCCTCTTTCTAGGGCATGTAATGGGTCTCTCATGATATATAAGAGCATGTTTCATAATCTTCCACCAAATGTGATGAATTTAAATCGATTTCAATTTACTCACCATCATTTGAGGTAGGTTTTCAATTCCCTTTTGTTTGGCCTAACTTTAATTGGGGATTTTGGTGAATTTTAGTTTGATCTTGTTTTTTTGGGTGTCCTGTGGATCCAAGAATACTTTAACACATTTAAATAGGTAAGAATATATATATTCCTCCTTTTACATATCACATCATAGATAAGGAAATACGAGAATTCGATTAAGGGGTGTATATATATATATATTAGTGTACATGCCTTTATGTGTGATGTGGCCATTGTTGAAGGGGACAAGTTCGATGGTGTTTTGGATTGATCTTCTTCTCGATGAGGTTAGTGTTTCTATGCAATTATTTCCTTTTTTAATTTTAATTTTCTTGTGCTCTCTAAATCCCATTTTTTGCATGTTTAAATATAAGTGATAGCCTTGGAATTTTTTAAAACCATTTCCTAGTATTTTGTGCTTACAATAAATGGGTCTTCTTGTGAGTCCCATGTTTTTTGTATTTAATTGTAATGTTTAATTATGGTAATATTTCATGAAATGTCTTTGAGTATTTTTTAAATGGTTTTGAAGTTGTGAAAAGGGGGTTTTGACCTGGTTTTGGGTTTCAAGGTGTGAAAAATATGTTTTAACTATAATTTGGTTTTAATGGTTGGTGTTGAACTCAAAATGATTTGGAAATTGGTTTTGTATTTGGATTTAAAAAGGATATTTAAAATATGTGTGTGGACTACCCCTTTTGAAAATTCCATGGTGGATTATCTGAAATAGTTTAATATAAATGTGTGGCCTTGGACCCTATTTTGTTTTTAAAAGAGGAAGTCCCCAGTTTATAGGTGAATTTGAAATATTTTAAAGAAGATGATGGTTTACATGAACCTATACAAAAATTTTTAAATGGTGTTTTATGAAATTAGAAAAGATTGTCTGGAATTATAATCTATGATTTAGTGTTAATGGTATGGTTGAAACTTTGAGTTAAAAAAGGTGTTTTTGGGAGAAACCCATTGGTTTAAAATTTCTTGCGTACCCCTTTTGTGGGTTTTTTATAACTATGTGATTATTTTTTCCTCCCCTTGTATGGAAATTTTCTAGTTATTCATTGTGCGAACTTTATATATGTAGGATTTCCATCATCGGGTGTTAGGGGTGAGGGCAGATTTGATTATGCCTTGTAGGATAGAATTGGATGTTTTTCACTATGAATCACTTACTATATAGGTCATGACATTTTAGGTATAAAGTTTAAGATATAACTTGTTTATCCAGTTGGTTTATATGCTTCTAGTTCCCCTATAGCATGAAATATGTATAAGTGGGTGTTTTCTTTCCAAAGAGACTTTTTTGGATATTGGGATGATGGTATGGACATATCATATTCTGGTAGCCAGTTTGGGTGGTAGTACCCATATATGGTTAGATGCTTGGAACATTAGTGACATTGGGGTTGGACCCTAAAACTTTTGACCATTCGATTTTTCGTAGAGTTTTTTTATTGATGAGAGTTTGATATCAGGCTTGATATTATCATTTCCCTTGAATTAATTTATATGAAACATTATTTTGTTTATATTTAATAAATTCCGTATGATGTTTGGTGACTTATTTCTATATTGGCCTATGTGAGGACATAAAAATTTTCATTTGAAAATGAATTTAAAAATTATATTCTAGAAACCTATTTTGAATTTTAAAGGCTCATGTGTGTGAGTGATTTAAAAGGATTTTCAAATAGGTGTTTGGATTTAAAAAGGGTTTCAGTTAGATAAATTTTTAAAAATTCAATCCATTTTATTTGTATAAAACTAGTGGTCTTCTTTTAAAGACATCAAAATGGGTGTTCATGGTTGTATAATGGCATTGGCTAAATACTTTGTTTTCAAAACCTGTTTTTTAGTATTTAGAAAATTAAGATAAAATTTTTATGTAGTGTTCATGGACATATTTTGTTTTTTTTCTTATGTGTTATATTTGAAAAGACAACATTTTAGTTTATTATCAAACAGGCATTGATGAATTTCCCATTGAAATACATTGTATTGTTTCAGTGGGTTGTGGTGACCATATGGGATTTTTTAGATCGGGTCTATGTCATATCAGGTTTTAGGACCTCTATTTGGTCGTGTTTTATTTTCATGAAAATGGTGTGAGTAGGGTGGTAGTGACTTATGAGGCCACATGGAGTTTATTTTGGATTTTGTATCTGATCCTTGATAGTTATATTTGATTCTTTTATAACTATTTATTTTATTTTTACAATTTCATTTATTTATTTTACATCCATTTATCTCTAAATTTGGATAAACCATTCCCAATTGAGTTCAAGTGATGATCGAGTTCTTGTCACTATCTTTTGGAGAATGGGAATGACCTTCAAACCTTATGGTGAATAAATTTGGGGGTCGAGTAGGATGGAATGCTGGAATGGTTCTTTTCAAAATGGTATCAGTGGAAGGTTGTGCTTTCTTATATAGGATCCTAATCCTCATGTTTCATCCTTGTTATTTGGGTAGGTCCTGGTCGATAGGGGTTAAGGTTATCAGAGTATGAAAGTTAAGGGCATAGATATTCTTCAAATATATTTATTATCCTGATCCATAAGATTTTAAATAAGGTTGGTTTTTTAGTCATTTTCAAATTTCATTTTGTGATTGATGTTTTTGATCCCCTTTGGGCATGCATATGATATTGGGAGTCTCCCCTAGTTTCGAGGTGAAAGGAGAAATAAGATGGGATGTGGGTTGGAAAACATGGCTTGGGAAATCATGTGGCATATATTTAGTTGAGTATACCTACTTAGCTGAATTTTTTACAATATTGGTATTTGGTCTCCCATTCCACATGAAAAAAGTGTGTATAACACCATTTTTTCCCCGATTAGATAGCTTGAATTCAATTTTCTAGATTTCTCCAAAAGTGAATCTCAATTTTTAGAGTTTTATTGAGAATTTTTTGCTGTACATTTTTTTATTTTGTTTTTGTGATCCATTCTTGATGCTTGCGTAGTTCTAATATAGACCTAGTTTTAAAACTCATTTTGAAAATTGAAGTGATTTTGTAAAATATTCATTTTTGAACACGGTTTTTTGGATAATTTAAGAGGGTGAATTTTATTGGTTTTATGAAATGTTTAAAAAATGGTAATTTTCCCATTTGGATGGTGTATTAAAAATGTGAAATGATTTTATGGGTATTATTTGGATGTTCTATTTTTAAAATGAAATGGATTTTTTGGAAATTTATTTGGTGGATTGACTTTTTGAGGTAATGTGTGTGTTACTCCAAGGGTGTTTTAGTTTTAAAAATTGTGGTGGATTTGTTTTGAGAGAATCCTTGGTAGAAGGAGGTCTCAAAAATTACATTATTAAAATAGTAGTTTGAATAGAAATTTTTTTTCAATGTCATTGTGGTGTTCCTTGTTTGATCAATTTATGTTTTTTTATTCCATACCCGAGAAGGAATCATTTACATTTTGTTTTGAGGTGTGGATTGGTGATTTCCATGTATTGTTTTTTTATTTTACCTAGAATTATCATGAATGTATCTTCTATTCAACTTCATACATGATTTCCAAATGGATTTTTGGATACCAAACCATCCTTGTAAGAGATGTTAAGATCTTATTGATCAGTTTTAGTGAAAACGGTGGGAGTGTTTTTCCATCCTTTTTCCATTTGAGTATTTTACTAGTGGTACTTTCATAAGGTTGTGTAAGGGGACAATGTTCTTATGTTTCTTTGAGTTTTCCTCCATTATGGCCCTGGGTCAACTCAAATGTTTTGTAATATTAGATTTAGGGAATTGTTCTCACGTTTAATCCTTCGAGGATGGGTTGTGTTTTCTATATGATTTTACCTCTTGTAATATTTATTGGGATGATTCCTTTTCGTAATGTTTTGATGGACTGTTTGAATGCTATCTTGGAACATATCCTTCTGAGGTAGAGTTTATTTTTACCTTATAGCAACTCTTTGAGGTTTTTCTAGTTTTCCTATGATTTTTGGGTTGGATGTGAATTCTATTTTTATGAGCCTTGTTATTTGGGAGAACTATTCCTAAGGATTTTGGTCACAACTATTCTTGAGTTAATTCACTTTTTTTCTCATTGTTTAGATATTATATGGTCCATTGGTACATGATTGGGTAATTGGGGTATTTGATTTACTAGTTGAGTTTAGTATACCAGATGATGTTTGTATGTGTCCATTATTGTGTGATCCAAGTGAGGGTGACCTAGTTTTTAACCCCAGGTTATCCACCCGTTTCTTGACCTAACATGAGATCTCATGTCATTCCCAGAGGTTTATTATGGTTGTTCCTC
The DNA here is from genome assembly GCA_963277665.1 of Viscum album. Classification (NCBI taxonomy): domain Eukaryota; kingdom Viridiplantae; phylum Streptophyta; class Magnoliopsida; order Santalales; family Viscaceae; genus Viscum; species Viscum album. The sequence continues at coordinate 2,015,547,939 of OY728135.1, forward strand.
CACTTAGGGTTTTTCAGTTTCTATAGGACGTGTCTCCTAGTGGTATACTTTTGTTCCACATTTCTAGTGAAACTCTAAATTTTTGTTAGATCATTTTAGAGGAACTCTAAATTGTGGGGATACCATGTTAGGTCTATCGTTCTTTATAGGTCTTCTTTTTAAAGATTATATTTCAATTGTGCTTTGAGAGTCCAACTCCTCATCATCGATTGGATTGATTGTTTTGGGGATCTAGGTTGTGGGCTTCAAGTTTTATCCATTTATGATTTCATCATGTTTAGGTCCTCTATGAATGTTATCTTTTTTTCTTTGATCTTATTTTTGAACGAGACTTTCTAGGGAAATATTGTGGCATGGTAGGGAGTTTGTAACACTCCATGTGTCATGATGTTTTTGGGTCTTATCTTATCTTTCATTGGGTGGAATTGATTTTCGATTTAAGGAGGGAAAAAATTATGCTTTTGGGAGGGATTTTTGGTTGGATCATGGTTATCCCCCCACAATTAGCACTAATCTTTTGTTTCCCATACATGTTTCTAAGTGGGTCTGTAGTGTCGTACATGACTTGTGCATATTTTTTTAAACTGCATGGCTAGAGTGAAGTTGGGTTTTTCGTTTTAAGAGATATATACTTGAAATCTTATACATGGGTTTTCAAAGATTTCAATTCTCCCCATAGGTCGTTTGGGGTTATGGGTGTTCTATAGTGAGGTGGTTAGTTTTTCCAAACTGTGCATCCTTTTAGGGAAAACATTGTGTGTGTTTGTAGTGGTGGTGGGGGGGGGGGGGGGGTTGATAGCCCATGCATTGTCTAGGACATAGTCATCACATAGTCTATAAAAATAAGCAGCCAAACCATGTGTCTTGACCATATTTTTTTAAATTTTTTTCTTTCCACATTACCCTTATGGGTTTATTTCCTCTCTCCCCTACCTTTCAGTCATGCAACACCCCCTCTCCCTCTATGAACGTACACCACCTCCTTCCTCATGACCCAATTACATTTATTTTTCACCAGTATTTTTGGTGGATTCTAGGTTAGCCGCTCAATATAATTCCTCATCTTCACCCCTATTTCCATTTATTGGAATTTACCTTCTCACCGTCTCCCTTCCCTACTTGTCCAAAACCCTAGGGTTTCAGGTGGGATGATTTTTTGTGTTTCTATTCTTCTTAGGGAACTTAATGGGTCTCTTGGTAGACATTGGGTGTATTTATTCATCATCTATTAAATAAAAATAATTTCAGTCCATTTCAGTTCACTCTCCACCATCTAAGGTAGGTTTTTCTTTCCATTTTGTTTGGACCAATTTTAATTTGGGTCTTTTGTTTTTTTTAGTATCCTCTTGGTATTTTAGTGTGTATTGTGGCTCCTTGAATACTTCCACACATATACATAAGTAAGTATATATATATTACAACCTATTACATATTACCCCATAGTGAGGGGAATATATGCATTGGATTAAAGGTTGTGTGTGTATATATATATATATGTTTACATGACTATAAGTTTTAATTTTCCTGCATCAAAGTTGAAGAGTTCCACTGTGTCTCAGCTTGATATTATTCTAATTAAGATATGTGTTACTATGAAATTGTTTCCTTTTGTAATTATAATGTTCTCATTCTTTCTAAATTCCATTTCAGTAAGTTTCAATATAAGTGATGACCTTGTGATGTTTTAAAACATTTTCTTGGTATTTTGATCATGGAATAAATGGATTTTCTTGTGAAACCCATGTTTTTTTGTATTGAATTGGAATATTTAATTATCATAAGAATTTATGAAATAAAATTATGGATTTTTGAAATTGTTTGGAAGTTGAGGAAAAGGGTTTTGACCCAATTTTGGGTTTTAAGGTATGAAAACTATGATTTAATGGGAATTTTGTTTTAATGGTAGGGTTTGGCCTTGGAATGGTTTGGAAATGGGTTTCTTATTTTTATTTAAAGTGGGGATTTGAAATATGTGTGTGGAGTAACCCTTTTGAAAATTCTACGATGGCTTCGTTGAAATAGTTTAATGTAAATGGGTGCCCTTTGGCATTGTTTTTTTTCAAATAGGAAGACAGTAGATGATTGGATACATTGAAATGTTTTAAAGTATATGATGGTTTTTTGAACCACTAGATACATTTTTAAATATTTTTTAAGAAATTTTAAGAGTTCTGGGCATTCTAAGCCAAGACTTAGTGTTAAATTCATGGATAAAACTCAGTTTTATAATGACGTTTTTAAGATACACCACATGATTTTCCTTGGATTGTATATAACTTATATGGGTTTGTGAAAATTATGTGATTCCTCTTTTATCCCCATATATGTAATTTTTCTTGTTATTCCTTATCTGAACTTTATATATGTGGGATTTCCATCATTGGGTGTTAGGGGTGAGGGTAATTTTGGTTATGCCTTCTCGGGTAGAATCAACTTGTTTTAACTAAGCCTCACTTCCTTTATTAGCTATGTGGTTCTAAGTAATATGTGGAGGATCTATATTATTACAATTATTTGTTTACATGCTTCTAGTGGCCACTTAGAGTGAAATATGGCTAAGTGGGGTTTGTCATTCCAATGAGGCTTGTGTTGGATACTTTGATAATAGTATTGAATTATAATATTTATATTACTAAGTCAAGTGGTTATTGAAATATATGGTTATATTCTTGGATTATTATTAGCCTTTTTTTATACCATGACACATTCATCCATACTATTTTTTTGTGAGTTAGTGATTGTTGGGAGTTTGATTTCTTGATTAATTTTATCAATTCCCATTCTTTGTTTTGATGTAGAACCATATTTTGTTTATATTTTATAAATTATTTTTGATGTTTTTTTCATGATTATTATGTTTACCCATGTGGTATTTGGTTTTTTTCCATTTAAAATGTGTTTTAAAAGATGTTTTTTGAAGCTTATTTTTAGTTTTAAAGTCTCTTATCTATGAGTGCTTCAAAAGGATTTCAAAATGGTGTATGGATTTATAATTAGATTTGGCTAGTTAAACTTTTAAAAATGGTATCTATTTCATTTGTTTAAAACTATTGGATTTATTTTTATGAAATGTAAATGGATGTCTTTGATTGTGTGACATCTTCAAATGAAGTCTCTTCTTTAAAAGTGTGGTGGTTCAGGTTTTGGAAAACAAAGAGAAATATTTTATGTTGTAATAATCGAAATGTTTTTATTTTTATTATATGTTATATATTAAAATATTAAATTGTAGTTTATTTTTAAACTATAAATGATTATTTTCTAAAAAAACAAATTATGTAGTTTCATTGTGTTTTGATGACCTATTGGGATTTTGAGATCATGCCTTTATCATTTTGTATTTTAGGATCTTTGTTGAGCCTTATTTTCTCATTGGGTCCGTGGGGTGAGTTGGGTGGTGGTTACCCATAAGGTCACATTGTAGTTAGCCTAGATTTTTTTTATATTATTTTATTGTTATATTTGTTTCTATTATGCCTATTTATCTTATTTTAGTAGTTTCATTTCTTTATTCTGCTTTTGTTTACCTTAGATTTGGGAAAAACTATTCCCAATGGAGTTCTTATGATGGCCAGGTGATTTTTTCTATCCTGTGGGGATCATGAATTCCCTTCACACCTTCTAGTGAATTGGGTCATGTGTCGGGTTGGATGGCATACCTAGCCAATTCATTACACTTTTTCTAATGTTGATGAATATTCATGAGAAAATATACTTACATGATTTCATTACATTTTGTAAGAACGATCTAACACTTTAGTTGTTCTTTGATCAATTTTTAAATCATCTCTTAATCTAAGAAATGAAGAATTTTTTTTCATACCTAAATTAATTTTGGATCATAATATCAATAAAATAATGATAAGTCATTACTTCTATCTCTTGATATTATCAAAACCAAAATTGTTATCATATTTTGTCCAAAATGAATTAATCCTTATATGAAGAATGGTACATTAGTCTCTGAAATTTCATCCAAAGTTCAACATAAACCATTCAATAAATGGTTAACCTTATGAAACTACCGAAATTAAATAATTATATAGAAGGTATCTATATTTACAAAAATAAACATAACATTAATCCCCTAAATATCATAAACTATTACTTAATTCTCACAAAAAAATATTGTGAAGACCTTAGTCATATATTCTTTGGAAACATGGTGATATCCATAATTACCATAAAACATCAATGAAAAGATAAATTAATCCTCATTACTTAGATAAAATTATATATTACTCTATAAATTCAATACATACAAAAATCATGTAAACTCCGTCAAGGATAATGTAACCACATTGCCAGAAAATCATTAATCAGTTCCATGATCATCAATACAATCCCATTTACTTTATCGATGTCAATCACCTCACTACCCAATATAAATACCATTTTCTCAACATTAAGAACATGTTAAGGGTTATAAACCCTTAATAATTTGTTTTTAAATAAAATATCTCCTTTATATTTAATCAATTTTCTAGGTTGTCAATACCATTCAATATATTCTTACAAATACATAATAAAAAAATTCTAAAAATAAATCCTTATATATGTTCTGATACATATAACATAATTATTTAATTGAAAACCTAAATACATAAATCAATACACTTAATTCTTAAACCATTAACTAGGATTTACCATCTTATTACTCAATAAAACATTCTTTTAATATGAAAAATAAATCATGTGTTACGATTGAACCAAATCAATTTAATCATGATTTTTATGTTTAAAGTAAAAAATACTGTTAAAATAACCCATAATTTTATATTAATTTCATTATGTCTTCATCATCAAACGTTTATCTATTACTCATAAAACCTTGATGATTATATATTATATATTTTTATATTTACCAAACTTTATATATTTAAAATATTCATCCATCAATGATACCATATAGAGAGGATTAATATAATATATTTTGTTAACCAAAAATTTTATTTTTCCTTGTAAAATGTATGCTTGGTGTCCTCATTTTCAACACTGAAAAATTATTCCTATTCAAATGATACATTCACTTGGGTGTTTCTTCCCACATTCTTGAAAAATAGAAAAGTGAATCTAATTTCCTCTATGACCTCCGACATATGATATCTCAACAAACTCTATCCTTATCTTCTTTAGTGAGTCTGGGAGTTGGGAAAGGTTAATGTTGTTACTCATATATCATGTTAACTAATTAATAATAATCATAATTTCATTCACTATAGTCATCATCCCATTTAAGATATCATTAACCCATTTTTTATCAAATTCAATGATTATTAACATTCTTCTGGTTCTATCCATTTACTAAAAACAAAAATAACACTATGACCAACAATAACTATAGTTGGAAACCATATAATCCTGAAGAACCATTTATAGTATGTCTAAATCATGACACATTATTTTTAATATATGAAACTTTAGGATTGAACAAGTTAATTCATGATCAATATTTAAAGAATTTATGTTGGTTTGTTAAGAGTTTTTGAATTATCAAAGTTTATCCCCTAGGAGTTTCAAATGAAGTGCACAATAATGACCATTGTATTTTACAATTTTATGCTTTATTTAATCCCAAGACACCTTTTTAGAGTCATTAACACTAGGTACAACTAAACCAGAACCACGTCCACTTGTAGTGTCCATACTTGGATGCGATTTCTTAGAGACCACTCGCTTTACCCCTCAGCAATATTCTCATATGTATTTTATATTCATATAATTATCCTTAGACTAATCCATAAATATATCCCTTGGGATATCACTAACATTTTTTCTTCCTAGATTATAATGTTTAACCAAACATTTCTCTAATACAATCTGTATGGACCCAAACATTTCACACATAAATATTATATCTTAAGAGATGAATATTTATTACATAACATAATGATCCACTCCAAAATAATTTAGTTCTAGGGATTTTAGATCCTTGTAGACATATAAAACTGGTTCATAAGTGAGATAATTAATGTCCCAAAAAGTTAATTATAAATAGAACCCTTAATAAAATTATTATACATGAAACTATTATTCATAACCCAGGGAAGAAAACACAATAAAGGGTGAGCTCAGATACACAGTAATGATAAACAAGGGTGATAAAAAAGAGCTCATAAGAATAACATGAGCATAAGTGTATGATAACATGATTTTAACATTTTAAAACAATACCCTTCATATCATAGATCTTAAACATATGTCACAGAAAAAATCATGGTAGTTCACATACATGAATCATAAAGGAATCAAAGAACATGATCTATTAGATCATATAAATGGCATAAGAAATAGATTTTTATCATACACATAAGCATACAAAATATTATTTCATGGTCATACAAAATGATATTATAAAAAGTTAGGATTGAGATAACTACCCATGTGGCTACTTCAGGCTTGGGATAACCTCATGTTTAACAACTTTTGGGATCGAGATAACCTCCCATATACACTTTTAGGTCATATAAAAAAAACCATTACTCAATGATTTGGAGTTAGATATTGGAACTACACATCACAAAATCCATAAATTTATGTTCCATAAGATCATAAAACATTCATCATATCATAAATCGTGAAAATAAATGGGTTACATTTATATTTCATTATAGAATAACCCATGAAAAATAATTGAGTTTCACAAAACATTCATCAATATATCATAGCTCAACCATTGAAAAAAGAACATGGTTTCACAAAAATATTTTCATAAAATATATAAACCATTTATGAGATTACTAATAATGGTATCCTTATTTAATATTTCCAATAAATCTTGAGTAATATTAGTGGATTTCATAGTATATGAATAGTTATTTTGAATATAAAATCAATAATAACTTTTTTTATAACAATAAAATTTCTTTGAAAATCACAATTTGAAAATTAAAAATTAATAAGAAATTAAAAAAAAATATTCATTTAAATAACCTTTAATATAGAAAAATTAATGTTTAAAATATTGAGTGGTCATGATGATGATAAATTCTATACATGCCATACATGTTCAAAAAATTAATCATTTCACATTTTCAGTAAAATAAAAAAGTGACTTGTTTTTGAAATTGAAATGAATATTAATATTAAATTGTATTTGAATTCCAATAAATCATAATATTTAATTTTAAAAGTCATATATTACTATAAAAATATCATTTAAATCATTTTTATAAAAAATTGGTATGGAAGAAAAAGGGTTTTCGACCAAAGAGATAAATAAATTCTTTTTTATTTAAAAACATTATTTTGAAGTATTGAGTACAGAAATTGATAAATTTGATGATTAAACATGTAATATTATGTATTAATAATATTAGAAGAAAATTAATTATGTTTTTTATAAATATATCATAATATTTAATCACTGAATTAATAATCATAAACAATCTCATAAAATAGTGAGATTTTCACATCGATCCCCTTCCACTTTAGTTACATTTGAATCATAGGACCCATTAAAGAATAAAATAAAATGAAATTTTAAATATCATTAAAATAAGGAGAATAATTATATAAAATTTCAAAAGGGTAGTATAAATTCTTCATAAAGAAATATAGGTGCATAATATAACATATTCCTCAATGAAGGAAAATTTAGACAAAAATTTGTTACCATAAGTTTTGACCTACATCATACACATTAAAACCACATGTATAATAAATATAGGTTTATTATAAATATATTAAATAAACATAACTATATATATCATACAATATATAATGTAATTATTACATTTTATTACCTGTTTATTAATAATTTCTTGTTAAAATCACGTTTCAGGTAATAATTACTTTATTTTTAGTGAATGTTTTGATCTGGTATTTTTGTTCCACTTAAATTGATCATTGTTCCATATTATAAATAATTTTAAACATGATATAAATATCATATATATTTCCTATATATGTATTTTTAGATTAATCTATAAATGATAGAGATAAATAATGAATTAAACTGTTTATGGAGATGGTGGGCCGTACATATTCATGAATACTATTTCAATTTTTTTGACGGATGAAACAAAAAGAAGGTAAATAATATATAAATTTTATATAGAAATTATGTTTTCATATTTATCACATATATTAATTAAATTTATCCTTATTAATTTCCATGTAAATTAATAGTGAAAAACAAATCACATCGCTTCGTGAGGCGGTAGTCTTTTGTACACAAGAGTGACATTATAATATTCACTAAATAATGGAAAGTGAAAAGGTATATATGATATTATAATTTAAGATGTATAATTATGTACATAATTTTATATATATTCATTTAATATATAATTATTACAATCCATGTAAAATGGAAATGAGAAAAACACATCACATCAGTTTCTAAGATAATAGTCCACCATACACGCGAGCGACATTATTGTTTCCCAACATGTTGGAAGGTAAGAATTTATATATGGTATTATAATTAAATAATTATAATAATATCATAAATATCATATATAAATATTAAATCTATCATTATATCCAACAATGAGATATGGTAATGGGAAATGAATAGCATCAGTTTGCGATGAGAGAGTTTTTTTACACATGTCCAACATTTTTGTTTCCCATTTGATTGAAATGGAGGTGGATTTAGGTTACTAAATCAACATAATAAAAAATATTTATATGGTATATAATAGTGTAATTATATCAACATAGTTGAATAATATATGAAGGATGTGGAAGAAATAATAATACAAAAATAGAAATTTAATAATTTTACCTCTTCTTTAAAGATCATATTTAGGATTATACATGATGCCTTTATAGTATGGGTTTATGATAAAAATAGGGTCTATATGTATTGGGGAGATATATATGTATGGGATTTTAATAACCACAATTATTTCCTCCCCATCATCAGATCACCCTCCCCTAACTCATTCAGTTTTTCCTTTCCCCCCTTCGAGTTCATTCCCCAGAAAAGAAGGAACTTTATCTCAATTTGGTTACATATAGGGTATGGATGAAAAAGGTAGATTATGAACTAAAACCCTTTTTTCCCCACCCATATCCATGGATCCCCACCATGCCACGATGGTTCTTCTTACCCTTGCTTCCTTCTCTCCTGTTAACTGTTTGAATGATGGAAATCCATGTTTTCACCTACCATTCATTTTAAGGGATTTAATTCTTATGTTGTTCTTAAGTATATTATAATTACATAGGTATCTTAATCCAAGTATTTTTTTCTAATGGGATTTTTTGTACCTATTCATTTTTCTAATGAGATAATCATAAATCATCTTCTTGAACTATGAACCACTCCCCGTCCGGCGTCAAGGCCAGAAAATTATGCATCAAATGGCCTTTTTTGTTATCTGTAACACTCAATGCCTAGGATAATGGAAGAAATGAATTCCTATCTATATAAATACTTAAAAATAAATCCTCTTATTTCAGTTCTAGAAAAAAAACAATAACCTTACGAACATTTGGATTTTTCTCAGAATATGGGCCTACATGATGATTTTCAAGGAGGTCGAATTAATCAACACATATGGCTTCTTTGGAATAATTATATGTTTAATTAATTAGTTTTATTTTCAATTAAGTTTCTTAAAAAAATGGTTAGTGAAGGGTATATATAATTTTTTCACATTCTAGTATAAAAAATGTGATGTTTTGGCAATGTAAGAGGAGTGGAGTGATCTTGGATTGTTTGATGAGAGTTCATGTCCTTGGTTCATTGGTGGTGAATTCAACACCATACACAATTAATCATAGAAGAAGGGTAGTGTGGATTATTACATTAAATATAAAAAATATTTTTCTTCTTTTTCATTCTCCAATGGACTAAATGAATTTTTTTTATCAGGTGATATATTCTCTTAGGGTAATAATTAGAATGTTGGAAACTCTACATGGTTCCACCTTAACTGGTGTTTCGGTAAACTAACTTGAATTTATTCCTTCCATAATATAATAGTATTTCATATTTTTATATCCCACTATGATAACTTCCCCTCCTAATAATCATTGTTCTTAGAGGTCCAGCTAGTGGCCTTTTGTTTTATTCGAATTCGAGGGCCTCTGATCCTTCTCACAATCTAACAGTTTGAGAATCCTAGAGTAAACCCATGAATTAAATGTTATGGGTTGGAATATATAAAAAACTCATATTAGTGAAAAAATATATATTAAATCATGGATCTTCTACCAACCCTCATAATTTTTGGAGCTTGATAGTATCAAAGACACCATTTCTCGAGATGAGGCCAACCTGGAAGAATGATGGGATGATGTGAATCTTAGTTCTCAGGTTAGAAAAAAAAATATATTATATAGGATCTTAGAACTATAAGTGAGGAATGAGAGCCATATGGGGTGATGTGTCTCAAATAAGAATAATTAAATAATTCTTAATTTCATTTCTTCATTATGAGAATAAAGGACAAAAGGCTGAAAATATACGAAGAGAGGATGGTTCTTTTATCAATGATATGATGGTGGTGGGAATATTTTTATGAGGATAATTTCATATCCCTATTAGATGGTTGCAATCCTATATTTATAGAAGGATACTAAATAGGTCATTATGAACTATTTTATTCCATTCCTTAGGTGGTGGTAGATAGAATAAATTCCATTATAGAGGGAATACTAGATGGAAGTGTGATCTAGAAAGTGCTGTCCTCCATCAAACCTAAAAGTTTTCCATGACCATACCTCTACCCAAGGTTATTTTATGGGTATTTTTGGAACATTATGAAATATGATATTGTTTGTGTGATCCAGGAATTTTTTTGGGGGAGCATTACTTGAATGTTCTGTGTGACCAACCTAATTCTAATCTGAATGGTGAAATATTCCTCCTCAGTGAATCATTTTTGACCCATATACATGTATAATTTTCCATATAAGGTCATGGAAATCATTTTAAATATGCGTTTATCATTTCATATTCACACTTGGGTTACTCCAAAATAGCATGGTTTTATCATTGGTCGCTCAACTCAAAGTGTTATAGGCATTTCACGTGATATGGTTGAAGAAATTAATAGGAAATAATTTGGCTCTAATATTGAAATTAAGAGTGACATGGATATGTCATATGATAGAATAGAGTATGGATTCATCAAAAATATAATGGGTTACATGGGTTTCTTAGCCTGTGAAATTGACATAATTTTTTAGTTCATTGTCTACCCTAGTTCTACATCTCTTTTATTGGAATGAAATGTAGTTTCTTCAATTCAAATAGAGTTATCAATAAAATGACCCAGTATCTCCCACATTATTCATTATAGTCTAGGAGTATCTATCCATATTAATTAATAGATATGTGGACAATGGGAACATACTCCCTTACAGTTGCAGACCTCACTTAAATAGAGTGTCTCATAATCTCTTCATAGATTTATGATATTTTTCCTAAATGGTATCTATAAGTCTATCCATAGCATTAAAAATTTATTATTGTAAATGGAGTGGAAATATTATCTATCAGGATAAGAGAAAATTCTAAAATATGTGAATCTCTATGGAGAGATTCACAAGGCTTCTAGAGAACATGATGGAAATTCAAAAGGGGGTCCTCTCAATGGAATATTGAGGATACCCCTTATAACCGGGAATAACTTTCATAAATAATTTTTATGTACTCATTGATAAGATCAAAAGCTTGATAAATTACTAGAAAAATTGGTTTCATTATTTTTTTTGAAGAATCAAATAACGTCATTCTCAAGTCAATTCATATGCATGTTCTTTAATCCCTAATGTTACTCAATACAAGACTGAAAATAATTGAAAAATTCATGAATTAATTTAAATGGGATGACCAGGATAGTGGGAGAAGTCACTAGGCCTCATGAAAATTCGTTTCCATACAAGTAATGGGCATGGGGAGAGGGTAGGCCTAAATAATGTGTCAACATTGATTCAAAGCCTCCATGATAAACTTTCTTGGGAGTTCATCAAGGTGATGTTTTTATAGTTTAATTTAATTGTTCATAATTATGGTAATGATTAATATCATCTAAGGGGAAGAGTATTCAAATTATGGTAGATGGTTTTTTTCATGTTCTAGTGATTCTCTTCCGCACACGATGGATCTTCAAACAACATGACATAAATTTTTGGTCTCACAAATTGGTTGTCTGGAATATCAACATCCTTGGTTTCCTAATGATTTGTATCTTACTTTATTAGGTTTGTGATCATTATAGTTTCATTCTCTCTCTCTTGGATCATAATTAATGGGAATTTTTAACAATATCATGTTGACTAACGTCCATGATAGGATCATTTTCCCAGATTTATCATTAGGTGTATTTTAATCCAAGAATTATCAACATGTAATCTACCCATATCTTAGTGGGCATGAAGGTATGGGGTCTCTCAGGTGCAGTGATATCCCATCAAAATATAATTTTATGGTGTAGTTCCTGTGGAACCACACCATATCCACCAATGAGAATATCCAATGTAAATTGTTTAGCCTATCTTCCTTGTTTCACTACTATCTAAATCCCTGTTATGAATTGGACTCACATATTTTCCTTGAATGCAAGTGCGATTTGGATGTTTGGTTTTCCCTTGGAGAGTTATTAGGTATTCCCCATCATACTATATTAATTAGAAACTTAATTTATCATTAGTTTCCAGGATTGTGTTCCAATATTCACGTGGTAGAGGATATATGTATCCTCTTGGAAGAAGGATAATGTTGTATTTGGAGTGCAATGAATATGGAAAGGGATGATGATTTCTCTAAATCGAGAGTGGCAATGGTGGTTAGAGTAAAAATATCTATGATAGAGTTGGCATCCCTGGTGATGTATTGTGATATGGATCCATCTCTTAGGTCGATCATGGATTGGTGGGATATTCCCTCATTTTTTCTGAATCATTATCCATTCATCCACTAGATGAATTGGATTCCCCCCCAACATGAGGCTTAATAATTTTGTTTATGGATCATACAACCAAGAATAATAAGGGGGGTGTGGGAGGATTCATTCATAATCTAGGATGTGTAGTCATTTTTGAGTTCAATGAAACTTATAGTAATAAAAATAATATCATTGTGGAATCTATGTCCATGATCAATGGGTTGAAACTGTATCACTCCAATGTTATTATTCTATCTTTGGTCAAAACTGAATCCTACAAAATATACAATTCATTCCATGACCACTCTTTCATTCCTTGCTCTATAATTTAGCACATCTACAAATGTAAAGAATTTTTGGATAATTAAACTCTTATTTTCTACACAAGATTTTAATGCAGGATGGTTTCATAATTTTTATCATATCAAGTCTCTTTTTACCTCCCTATTTTTTCCTTCCCTAATACCATGTCTCTCCCCCAAGAGTGTGTATAAATTATAAGGGTTAACACTATGGGGTTGGATTGCCTTATAACACCATGATCTCTTGTGTATTTCTATTAATCAATACATAATAATAAAAATAATTAATATTTTTCTATATTCCATTCCTATAAGTGGTAAAATGTAATTTACATTTACACCAACAAATTTGATGAAAAATAGGTTTTTCAAGAGAAAATTTGAGAATGGATAATAAGTTTTTATATGTAGATTCAATATGAAATTTATTAAAATAAAAAAATTAGATTAATTATAATATAATGGAGGAAATTTTACTTTTGAAATCATTTTAACGCAAAATAAAATAATATAAATTCTTTAATAAAAATGTCACTTTTCAATAAAACCAATATTTTCCACTATTCATCGAAAAATTAATCTTTTCATAAAAACACCTAAAATTAACCATAATCTTATTTTCCATATTGATTCTAATAATAAACTTTATTTTGAAATATTAATATAATTTATTTTTCAAAAACTAATTATCAAATAAGTGTGTAAAATGTAACGAAAAATGGTTTTCATGAAAATGGATTTTTAAGGAAAAGATGAATTTATATTAACTCTATGGATTATAATAATAATTAAATTAATTTTAATTAACATTGATAGATATATAATTAATAAATTATATTTTTATCATTCCTCATTAGGGTTTATGTTTTATAATTAAAATCGAAAAACATTATGCAAATAAAAATTATCTTTAGAAATAAATACATTTTTATGTATACAATAGATTTATTCCAATAGAATGATAATTATAATAAAAATGATATTAATTATATCATTATAATTAAAATTTATCATATGAAACTTTATCACCAAATAAAAATTACTATAAGACGTTAAATAACCCGATTTAATGAAAATAAATTGCAGTTTTTACAAAAACAATATTTTCACTACCAAACCAATCTTTTCGAAAAAGTTATGAATATTTCCCAATAAATAAAATTTGATTTTATTTTTTATAAAATTGTATACTTTTTATAAAATAAAATTACTTAATGTGGTATTGACATTATATATTATCTATACACAAAAGTAATAAAAATTATTTTTGAAAGAAATGACTTTTTAATGTATAAAATTCCTTTTACTGAAAATTGTGTGGTTATTTCATTAACTTAATATTAATACGATTGTATTGATTAGGAACAATATAAATATTTGATAATGTGTTTTGTTAAAAATCAGTGTTGTATGTTATAATTTATTAATTAAATTATATATATTTGAAAAAACATATTTCATGAAATACTAGGGTGTTATAGACATGATGAGTTTAGATTAGGTAATTATCTTTGACATGTTTAATCTTTATAGATGAAAACATGGTGGAAAAAATTATTAAGTCTATTACTTGACTAGTAACCCCTTATTGGCATAATTTATTTCAATACACTAGAAGTGTATTTTTTAAGAGACAACATAGGCTGAGTCCTAGAGTTTATATATGATTCCTTTAAAGATAATTTGAAATAATAAATGAAATGTCTTTATTATTTGTGTTTAATAATGATGATGAAATAGTTGATAATATAAGAAATATAATTAATAATAATTTCATCACATGGATTAATAATACTAAAATTTAAAACTTGGAAAATGAACATTTGAAATAAATATTTTTTAATTATTTAATTAATAATTTAATTTTTTTCTTGTATGCTTATTCAATATCTAGTCCTTAGAACTGGTAGTAAGTGGTATAATATAACAAATTTTATTTAGGGTAGTTAATTTCCCTTTGTGTGTTATTGATGAAATTATTCGATATTTTATAATTTCATACACTACCCCTCCAATGTTGGTAGGGAAATCAAAAACTAAATCTTTTGGGATATGATTTCATAAACAACCTAGAAAGTGAAGGAATGAATGGAAGACTTATCACTCGCTCAACCTCTCCATCTAGATGTAGATGACTATGTGTATCCTAGTTTGAAATCGATTATAGTATAAGGTTCATTCTATCCAAGGATATGATGCCTAGTATTTTTTGATACATTTATATGTAGTATATAATATATTCATGTATAAGGGATTCTTGTATCTGGTGATAGTATATCTAAATTCCCATAGATGTAAATTCCTGGGATATGATGTATTAAAATATAATGAATTTATAAATTATGTTTTTAATTCTAGATATACAATTATTAACATTTAGGTTGATGTTGATGATGAAATAAATATGTCCTCAGATGATATTGGTCCATAAAAAGG
Source organism: Viscum album (assembly GCA_963277665.1). Classification (NCBI taxonomy): domain Eukaryota; kingdom Viridiplantae; phylum Streptophyta; class Magnoliopsida; order Santalales; family Viscaceae; genus Viscum; species Viscum album. Next base: position 2,015,563,522 of record OY728135.1, read on the forward strand.
ATTTAGGTTGGCAGGGTCAAGGGATGAATCATATTAAAGATGACCTATTTATAAGATATATGAGCATAAGATGTAGCCATTGGGTCCTCATAGAAAAAAACTAGTAGATAAGTTGAAGAAATATAATTTTATTTATATATATATATTTATAAAAATTGATATATAATGGTTTTTATATTTGAATTAATTTGTGAGAGATCCATGGTGAGAGTGGAAACTAGTATTACATGCTAGGTAACCATTTAATTTTAATTTTTATAAAATGGGATATAATATGAATCTTTGATATTTATTATGATTGATTTCTAGGAAGATAATACTAAGTAAACATGTGATCCACACACTACATATATAAAACTATTTTTCAGGTCATGAAGAACAGTTTTGTGATCAAGTTGGATATTACTGGCTTAGAGGAGTTATTAGTAAGATATCGAGAGTAACTGGAATGAAGGTTCTTTTCATTATTTTAATTTTGGTTTTTTTAATTTTTATTTTACTCTATTTAGTATATGTATTAAATATATTTTATTTGGATTTCTTCCTTTATATATTCATTACATTGGTTTGTGGTTTTCCCAAATAATATCTTATTTCATAAATTTATAGTGTGTAATTTCTACTATTTTTGTGATTGAAATTCCTTCAGTGGAAGTCTACAACAAATATCCTATTGGAGACATATTTCTAGGGACATTATAACCATTTTCTCATTATCAGTCCATGTGGGTACCTTTGGAGTGAGGGGATCATAACACCTTTTATAACTATTATTGGATTTTCATATATTAATTATTGTGTTTTTATCACTATTATCATATGTGGGTAGATTTTAATTTTCTTAGATATAAATTTTTACAAATTTAAGTCTTGATCATGAATTCCACGACAGTTGATGTGTATCATCAGTTATTTTAATTTCATATTGTTAAAAAATATTTAATATTCTTGGAGTTTTTATACTATTATGTTGTTTTAGTTTGGATGAGAACACTTTGAAAAGAATTTATATTGTTTTATAATGTGATATTATTTCTGTAACAAAAAAATTGAATGATTTATAAGTCAAGATCCATACATGACTAATAGATATTAGATTATATCAATGGTGAGATAATGAATGGGTTGATCATGAGGGGAGGAATTTTATTGACCTAAATCATTGATTTTTTAAGTAGTACTATATATGTTGATATAATGACTAGTTTATATTTATAAAAAGAGGACTAGACATATTATTTACACAAATAACTCCAATTTGAAAGGGGTGTCTTTTGTAAGCACTTCCCATGGAATTCATTTTCATTTTAATAATGTTTAGTTAAAAAAACTTATTTATCAAAATATGTTTTTATATATTTTTTCAATGTAAAAATAATTTTTTTATAATATTTAGTGTTGTATTAATGTGTTTGTCCATGTGATTATAAATAAATTCTCCTCATTAAATGATTTAATATTCCTAATTAATTATTTTAATAAAGGAAACAAACAATATAATGAATTTTACCCTATAATTGGTATATCCATTTAAATAAATAGGCCTCATATAATATATCATCATGTTTCATAATTATTCATTAGTTATGAAAAAATACATACTAAATAACATACTCACGTCACTACTAGTGAACACTTGTTACTAATGTTTCCATGTATAGTGCCTTGTTGGATAAATTTTTCGTATGGTATTGGGTGTACACACCACATAGCTTATACAAGGTCTGGATTTTATATTATAACACCCCAGAAGAGATGAGATTCTAAAAATTATGCCATGTTTTTTTTGATTTTTTTATTTTATTGGAGTCCATAACATTGCATTTAAGAATTTATCATGTTCATATCATGATCCTATGTAATGTATAAATATGTTATGTAAGTATGATAGTTAATATAACTTATATAGTAATGTATATCATTTTTCATATGAATAATTATGGAATCTAGGATTTAAATGTGACTTGAGAATCATCATTACCTAATTATTTATTATGTGTATCTTCTAGAAGTAGTGCATGACAACTACTTCGATACGATGCATATCTTTTATAGGAAACATTAACTATTATACTAACCAATCAAATATATGTTAAACTTATAGGATGGGTTGTTATAAACTTACTAAGTATACATGTTGATGGTATATGATAGGATCATAACACCCTAACATGCTATACCAATTCCCCTAATCCTAAAGGGATGGGTTTCTAGATTTCCCTAACCAGGTATAAATGTTTGCATTTACCCATGTAAATTTTCACCAGGTCCCAAACATGGATGGAATACATAAATATACATTAAATGGTTCACACACACATAAAATAGTTGATTATTCACAAGAACATGTGTGACTTTCTATAGTGTAATATAGGAACAACTTATCTTAGATTCTGTTCCAATACATGAATATTTTAGTACAAGTATTGATCTATGTGGTATAGGGTTTTATCATTTATATTAGATGTTGATATATTATTTCTCTATTTTTTGGTTATTAAATTATTTAATTGGCCATTTCTTGAATGAAAATTTATTACACCTATGTAAATGTGTAGACGTGTTGATGAATACATATTTCCATTTGTTATGCGATTTGAGACACATTTTTGGTAGGCTACTAAATATATATATAATAACACCTTGAATTGAAACTCTAGTGCACATGAAACTTATCTTGTATCATTCATAATATATAGGGACTGATGAATGTCATGGAACATTTTGGGGATCGATTTGAAAGAACAAGATGATTTCTACCACATTTTTAGATTTCATGGTTTTATTGTTTGGAGGATGAATTTTAACATCTATCATTCTTATGTAGTTCCTTGTTTCTAGATTTCTTTGAGAAATATTTGTAAATGAAATAATTTTTTTTACTTTAATATATATCTTATAAAACACATTTTATATATTTATTTCATTTATAATGATGAATTTTTAATGTTATGGTGTCCTTATTTTTGTATAGGTTGTTGTTTTCATTTAGGTAGGTCTAACCAATGGGAAATACTTTTAAATTATCTTGGGTAATTGTTATTGGATTATTATCTAAAGTACGTAAATCATCCTCCAATAGGAAAATCATATATATAGTGGTACTCCCTAGACCATAAGGATCATGGAATTAGTTTAGGGACATTAGTGGTCTATGATCATGTATTGATGTAGGTATCTAGGTAAGAGTAATTATAATTGTTATCGGAGTGGTATTTTGGAATTTTCTAATATTTTTATGCCTATATAGGATATTGGAGGTCATGAAATATAGGGTACACATTGTTCATCTTTTACCTTCATGGATTTTGTGGAAACCTATGTTAACTCTGGTGTTTGATTGTTAGGAATAACAACTATTGGAACAATAGGGGAATTTATAAAGGTATCCTAATGTGTAATTTAGTATAAATTTTTGAAAGAGTTATTGCTCTTGACCAATAACCACTCTCAGTATTGGTTAGGGAATATTATGTTATATTGGTAAATTAAATCATTTTCATTTATTTTATATTACTGTTTTTATATGTGAGTATACTTGTTTATTTAAATAAATACATATAAAGTAATAATATTTTTTATGAATACATTATTAGGTGTTATATAATTAATTAATGTCACTCACATTTCTAAATATGGTATGATTAATAGTTTACTCTAAATTTTTTTGAGTACTTTTTAATTATGAGAATGGTACATGTTTTTTATTTATTTTATAAATCGAGAGTGTCTTCTATGGTTTTCTAAACATTGAAGAATTTAGATCTTTTTTTGTATTTTTACATAAAATATGCTATCTATTGATTTTTATATAACTTTATAGATTTAATAAATTATTATGTACCTAATAATACTCTATTATATCTTCTATTTTCTATTTTTGGGCATGTAACTAATTTTTTTTGTTTAATATTGTAATACTTTTCATTCTAATTATCATCCCTTTCTTTGTGTGTGGTCAAAATTATTTTTAAAATATATTATTTGAGAATGATATAAATTGGTTCTTATTTATTAATATATTGTTGAATAATTTAAGATTTAGATTTATGATCATTTTCAGATCTTTTTGTTAAAGAATTATTGTCATTTGTTATAGAACATACTAGTGACTCGCTATTAGATTTGAGATTCATATCAAAGAGGTGATATTATAATTGTTTGAAATGTCGTTTCATATTATGAATAGCAGTATTTTTGTGTCCAAATTTTATTAAATGTTAATTAATTTTATAAATTTATTTTTTAAGGAATTACTGGTTTCAAAAACTAGTAGTTACTTGTAAAAATAGGTTCCTTGAAAAAATGAAATCGAATACTCATTTTTCAAATAGTATTTTTTTATACGAGACAATTGTTTAAAATTTATAGTTTATTTTGATGTTGAATTGAGAATATTATTTAAATAAATGAAACATATTTTCTATAGAATGTATTTTGATAAAAAGATAATATTTTATACTAAAATGTATTGTAAGTATAGGTATAGTTAGAAATAAATATTTATGGAGGGGAGAACCATTAGAGTATGAATATATTTTTCAATGATAGTTTTAGGATATTTGGATACTTAGTAATCCCTATAATGATATATTGATGTATATATTGGTTTTTATTTATTTGATTGATTCTCCACTGGAGTAGAAATGAATATTTTCAATATGTATTGAATCATTTTTGTTGAAATGTATTTTAGGTGATAGAATTTCATTATAATTTATAGTTTGTATCTATCCATGATTTCCTGAAAAATAGATTTAATTATATTTAGTGATTTATATTGTTGTTTTAGTGGAATGTGTACCTTTTTAGATAATATAGTTTTTCGGTATTGTATGATTTAGTTTGATTTCAAGTGTGATTCAATCCTATTTATGGTTGATTCATTGATATATATCACAGAATTCAATATAAATTTTGAATTGTAATGAAATTGTGATATTTTTGAAGGAATGGTTGGGTTTTATTTTTGGGAGTTTAATGGTTTCTGATGGGGAGGTTATAAAGAATCACATCCTAGTTTAACAATTAATATATAATTTAAGTTTAATTTTGAAAATTTTTCTTTTAAATAATGGGATTTTTTGAATTTTCAACATTGGGATAAGAGGTTATATTTCATTTTGGGTTTCAATAATTTAATTTTTAGTGCGAGTGTAACTTATAATTATATGAGGCTTTTGGTATGATAAGAGTTCCACAAGTTGGAGTGGTGGATTGGGTTTTTTTGGAGGAGGAATCTTCATAGGGTGTGGCATTTCTATGCCACTAGATATCCAGTGGATCATATTGGATGTCTGGGGGAGAATATTGTGACATAGAGGAATACCAATAGAGTATCTAAGGGTATTTGGAAAATATTTCATGCGGTAAAATTGTTCTTTAAAAAAATCTTTCAAAACCCATTAGAGAGACCCATTCTCATCCTTTAATCATCTCTATAAGTGCACCAAAGAGGGGTCATCTCTTCCACCACTTGTTTCTCATTTTTTTATATTACATAAAAGTGGATATAATAGATTTTATCATACTTAACTATAGGAATCATATCTGCTTTCATCTCCTCTACCCTATAACTTATTCTATTTTTTACTATTTTTTCATCACTATTCAGGATTTGGTGTTGGTCATTCTCCATTTCATGGTGAAATAAACCCTTATCTTGGGTTTCTTCAAATTTTTCTTAGAGGAATACGTTATAGGTGTTTAGCGATTTATTTAACACTATTTTGGTATAAGAATTTTAATATGCAATTTGCCTTTGGGTTATCATGATTTAATGACATAATTTTGAAATTTTTTATTTAATTCATTTGGTAAATTATTCTATGATTAATTTGGGTGAATATGTTTGAAACATATGTTTTTTTTCTTATAGGTTTAGTTATTCAATGATTATAGTGGATGGATATTTGGGATTTTTTTTATAGCAAATGGTTTAGATTTTTATTAGGTATTTTTGGTAGTCAATAGAGTATGATTTAGTGGTTATTAGAATTGATGAATTTTAAAATTGATATTGGTTGGTATTATCATCACATTGGGAAATTTTCTAGGCTATTACTAGGATACTCCAACCACATATTTTTCAAAACTAATAATAATGAAATAAATTTACTATTTTAAATTATTAAAAAATTATATTTTAATGGAATTATAATAAGAAAAAAAAATATTCTTCCAATAAAATTCATTTGAATTATATTTTTATATTATATTACCCATTTCCTTTTTAGTGTACATGGTTATATGTGTTTCTATTATAATGATTTCTCATGTTTTTGATATAGTTGACTCCTTATTGTGCATGAATAATTATTTTTTACTTTGTTTTACATAAATAACCCTTCATGTACTATTATATATGTATTGTTTTTTTCACATTCTTAAAGCATGTGGAGAATTATTTGTTTTCTAGTTAGTTACATGTTTTCACCTATATAATGATTGATCATGAATTCCATTCTGTTTTATGTGTACAATAAATTATGTTACTTGAGTACATCTCATAAATATGTAACTAATCCTTGATCTTGAAACTTATATGTTTTTTATTTTGGTTTAGTAGAAACTCATAATCTATTATCATATTTTATAATATTTGATCACTTTTGTTAACTAAAACTATAATGATTTATAATTATTGATACATACATAATATTTACCTAATTTCTACAGTGATAGCGAGATAAAAATTAGGTTTTCTAGGAAGAATGAAATAGTTGATGATAACCTTAGATGGATTTTAAATGATAATGTACAGTACCATTCAATATATAGTTTTGACATTAAAAATGTGTATTTCATAAATATTTTTTACATAATGTCCGTTAATTTTATAAATTTTAATTTTTAAACACTTCCATAGGAATTCATTTCCTTATTAATGTGTTTTCCAAAAAAATAATATTTTTCACTATGAATTTTTTTATATGTTCTTAATGTAAGCTCAATGAATTTTTTAAATTTAGAGTGGGATTAAAGTGCATCACCTTATGCATTAAAATAAAATTTTCTCTTTAAATGGATTCATTATCCAAATATTACATCTTACTAAAGGAAACCAAATTATGCAAATAAATATAAAATTTTATTTTTATATTCAAATGAGTATTTAGTTATAATGTGATACTTCATTGGGATTTATATATAAGCATTGATTAGAACAAAAACCATACTTAAAAACCAACATCAGTAGTAACTAATGAAATATTTTTATATATACATTCCATTTATAGTCCCTTGGGAGCTATGTATTTGAGGATAATGGGGTGTTGTCACACATAATCTTATATTTGGTCTTTGTGGGTTACTATAACACCCTGAGGGAGATACTGTTTCATATCTTGTTCCATGTTTTTCTTGGTTCTTATATAATTGATTAGAGTTCATGAACTATAATTTATAAATTTATCATATTTATATCATGGTCACATGTACTATAAATTCCTGCCATATGGGTATGATAGTAATTGTATCATATGAAGGTTTGTACACCTTTTGTTTTGTTGAGTAAGATGGTTCCAATGAATGGAATATTATTTGACAAAGGTTATTTTCTTAAAAGTCTTGATGTGAATCATCATGATGTAGTGCGAAAAACTCCATTTGTATGACACATTGTTTCTATAGAATACTTGTTAAAGTCCATTATCCAATATTATATAGTTTTAAATCATTGGTTGGATTTTCAATCACTGATTTATTATATTAGTTATTACACGGGCTCGCAACTCCCTGACATGGTATATCCATTAAACTATTCTTAAAGGGATATACTACAAGATTTATGTGACTTTTTATACACAATTCCAATTACACTAGGATGGTTTACTAGGGCCTTGACATGGTATATACCCACATATATATATATATATATATCTATGTGTGTCTGTGGGTATATTATATATACATGAGTAAATTATGAAACAATAGGTGTATGTATTTCTATAGTTGATGGTTATCATGAACCATCCTAAGATACCCCATAACTGATACCTAGGTCGACCTATAAACATGAACAAATGATGTTTCAGATCCCCAAGGAAGGAAACTAGTTTCTAGACATCTAAAATTAACATTGAAAATCTTTTATCACAACAAAAAACAACTAATAAGGGTCTATCCTCAGAATTCAGCATTACCCCACGATATATTAGATGCACAAGCTACTAAATACATGAATATATAATCATGATTTTTTTTATAAAAAATATATCCCTAAATAAATGGATTAAAATAACTAGGTGTTCACCCATGACATCAAAACATGGTCATCTTTTCGATCATACATATATAGCAAGGACTAAAGAATTATAAAGGTAATCAGAATGGGGAGATGGATATGATATACAAGGGAATGAGTCCACTACAAAACTAAGGCCCAAAAAATAAAAAAATAACGTTTTTGATAACCTTGTAACAAGTGGTATTACTACCACCATGTCACCTCTTCTATATCAGATCTCAAATAACATATATATCGACAACCTCCACACAATGCCTTAACTTTGTCTATAACATACAAAATGTGGTCCATTTTCACATTAAGGCTATATATAATGAATGGAAATAAAAATACTAGTATGATATGATCAGTTACTTCATTTTAATCCCCTAATAAGTAATCCATACCATGATACTTTGAACTATGACATACCAAAATTATGTTTTTAATTTTAATTAAAATAAATATCAATGATAAATTTATTTTTTGTACTAATTATTAATGAGTCCAAAAATAAAAATCATAAATTATAAAAAGAATATAAACCAACCTTATAATGTCATAGTAAATGCATTAAGTAACTAAGGTAGTGTGATATATAGATTTCATATCACCTCTGTTTTACATGTAAAATACGTGGTGGCCTAAGTTTAGGAGATAAGGTTCCAGATACCTATAATGATGCAATTATTCTATAATTATAAGTCTTTACACACGGTTTACCATTTTGTTTCCTTTTTTATTGAATACTATGGGGGTTCATGTATAGTTATACAATCATTTATGACTAGTTAACCATTTTTATCTCTTAAAAACTACCAACATCTCTCATATCCATTATATGATACGAACCTTCTTTCCAAATGCAGGCTTCCATTTGGGGTTTTAGATCCAGTGGAACTTAGGAACTCACATTGGTAATAAGGATGGGAGGCAGGGCTCATCAAAACCCTTGGGGGTATTATTTCCCATTCCGAGACTCTCTTATGGATTTAATATATGTTTGAAAATCTATTCAAAATCCAGATACGATAACGATTACCCTAATAAAATGATCAGGTGCTCAATCATCTTATGTGTAAATGGGGGATCTATTAATAAGATCATCTATATGTATCCAAGTTTATTCATATATTTTCCATTTTTAATAGAAATGGGTAGATGATTATATTTTAAAGCTATATAACTAGTGACTTTGGAGTTTGTTTCCATCCCATGAGATGATTGATGTTTTGATGATGGGATTGAACCTTTATGATGTGTCCTACGTGTAATATTTATAACATGAATCAAAAAACAGATTTAGTGTTTAAACTATAAAGTTTAACATCATGAAGAATGGATATATATGAAGGAACTTAGGCACTTTATATGGAGATCGATCCTTAAGAATGTGTTGTATGTATCCTATTTATAAAAAATTGGAGTAATTGTAGTTCGACCCATATTAAAACCTATAATGGGAGGTGATAGATAAATAAGGAATGTGAGGGTTATTTTCCTAGGGTTTACTAATATGGAAGTTCATATAGTACTTACTCAAATGTGGATGTTCTAGTATGAGTGATTTCATATCATTCCATTGAATGAGGCTTACAAACTGATATTTACATAGATTGGGGATATTTTTGACGAGAGTAATATGATCATTGCAAATCCCTAAGCCCATGAGAGCCATTATCAGTGTGAGAAATAATCAATAACAATATATCAAACTCTATATATATGTATTTTGTTCTTATGAACTGGAGTGGACATAGATGAGTGTTTGACAGAGAGCTCATGGCTTAGAATGGCCTCCTATATATGCTACTTATAGAAGGAATTAGATTTATCCATGTTCAATTAGCTTATCAGTCCACTAATGGATGAGAAATAGTGATAAACCCACATGACAGTTTGTCTCCCATTGGTTAGAGTTTCTAATACATTTAGGGACTTACATCAAGGTGGATTACCATTAGAGATCATACTTTTGGAAGGTTTTTTAGGGGCCATGTTTGGAAAATAATCAGTTTCCTCATAGTTGAGTTTTGGGTATTCCTATATATGTCCATTAGACTGAGTTATCATATCACATGGTATCTTCTTGACATGTCTTGAGTTCTATCTTGACATGTCCTAAGATTTTTTTATGACAAGGTTAAAACATCTCGGGGTTGTTTTCATGATTGAAGTATACATGTTAGAGGTAATTTACTTGATATAGATATCTTGTTCGGAGGAACGTCGCATGAATTGGTTGATATGTTTGGGGTTTTTCATGTGATCAAAACACACAAGTTCAAGCACGTCATGGGATCAAGGATGACATGTTGAAAGGATATGGAATGACATGGTGTACGTGTCAAGAAAAATTTACAAGACTTAGGAAAAATATTTGGTAGAATTAACCCAACTTGGGAGCCATATATAAAAGACGTACCAATTGTTGGGAAACTATGTCCAAAGGACTTTTCATAACCTAGTTGACATGTCCTGGTGCTATCGCATGACTTGGGAGACATTTTTAGAAGACTTATCAATACTTGGGTGACATGTATCTATTCTATATCACGATCTAGATTGGTCATATGAAACACATTAATCCTTCACATAAAATTTAGCATATTCTTCTTCACTTAATTCTTCCATATCTTTCAGAATTTATTACATACATGTCACATGGTTCATAAATAATTATTTTTTAGGTTTCACTTGACCATGTCAACATGTAGAAATTCCATCATATGATATGGTTGGACTGTTATAAGTCCCTCATGTGATCTATATGTTGAACATGCAATGCTTATTTCCATGACACATGAACCCTTAGGTCGTTCCACTGATATTAATTGGTGAAAGACCATTGTGATGAATTAAATTTTTTTTTATGAAAATTTTGTGCTTCTATACTCTTGTGGGTATTCCTTGCATCTTGTGTGTGTCTTTGTGTCTCAATTATTTTTTTATAATGGTGGAGGAATTTATAGGCATCTTCATAGTAGCTATATTACTCCTTGCATGGTGTGTATATAGTATATATGGGATTGAGTTGTTGGAGGGTGTATTTTATCACATGCTTTGAATGATATTGTTGTGGTTAATCCATGGCGTCACATTGAAAACCATAATCATGGGAAAACTACATAATTTCCATATTCATTAGACCCCATCTCATCAACGATATTCTACATAATCATGTTAAAATGTCATAAGACCTTTGAACATTTGAGCCAACATGACTGATAGTCTTCATAAGATCAAGATGCTTTTGGAAAGGCCTTCACATGATCAGATAATAATTTCTTGGGGTCATTTGTAAGATTAAGACGACTTATAATAGGGTTTAAATGGGATCTAATAGGCTTGTAAAGGGGGAATAAATGAGGTTAGGATGACTTGTCAAAGTCCCTTCACATGATCAATGGTGATCACACGATGCACATAACCCCTTTCACATGAAAATTTGTATATCCTACCTTTTCAATAGTTTTCTACCTTTTCAGAATTTAATCCTTAGTTTAAAAGTCTTATATCCTTTTCGAATTGGTTTTTGTCAGGGTGTGCCATGATCAATAGAGAATCTCATGAAGCTAAGAAATCATTATCATGGAAAATCACTCTGATTGAATATGATGTCTGCAAGATCAAATTTACATGTCAATGGGATTCCATGTCACTAGGATGAATTTTCTTGGAGTATTTATTAGACTAGTTTACATATCTCAAATGATTTTATATTATCAAGGAGATTTTTCTTGGGCCCATCATGAGATCATGATAGATTATAGAGATATTTTTGAGATGAATGTAGTACCCCAAAAGAACTCCACATTACATATGGTGATCATAAGAGACACATAACACATTGAATGAATATTATAACTTCAACAACATGAATCCTACAATTTTTTATGTTTATATCCTTAAATTATGAGGTTCTTTAGGTGATTTTTAGGTTCATGTAACATGGTATGTCACATCAGAAAAGGATCTCATTTGGAATCCTTTGCCTGATCATCAGTTATTGTCTAGACTCTATTGCTAGAAAAATAGGGTTTTCCATAGGGGATTCATGTGATCATTAACAGATTAAACTCAATGAAATACCCATTTTCATGAACTTACTAGGTTTATGTGATCATGTGTCATCCTGGAGGTTACAGAACCACATGAATCATCCGTTCAGACATCATGTAGTCAGGCTACTAATTCCTTTTATTTTTTGAGAAAATCGTAACCACGATTAATGTATTTATTCAAATATAGAATCATAAAATATCATTTGGATGGAATACCCCCCCTAAAGAGTGATGCTGTAAGGGATAAAGACTTGGTTATGAGGATAATAAATTTACTTCTGAGTCTTTGAGGTAACCCTTGACCAGTGTCCTGAGCAGTGTTTGGTTTTCCAGGTGACCTTTGGTATTCTAGAGGATGTTCTACAAATAGGTGAGTGAGGGGGTAGTTCATTTCATTAGTGACATGAATTCCACATCTCTTGTTATTTCTTTCACCATATGACTAAATTATGAGATCTTGTCATATAAACCACTTCACAATTCTATTTCATAAGAAATGACTCATGAGATTCGACCACATGATTTTTCTGAGTGACATGCCTCATCTAAAAATATTTCATAAATAATACATGAATCAAATAACCACGACCTTATTGTTCCTTGACCCATTTCCTCATCATCATGGCTATTTTACAGGCTTTGCATGATCTAATGAATAAATCATATGATATATTGATCATTACGCAGTTGATCATTATGCGGTTCATGCAACCATATCATGGTCACATGATCACAAGTTTTATAACAAACCTTGAAGTTAAGAGTTACTCAGTGGGTTATGCAATTCATGAGATTCACTATGGTTCATGAAATTAATGTGACTTATATTGGTCATGTGATCATGAACTATTTTATGGTTTATTTGATTTATATGATGTTGTCTGATTTGTGAAGTTATTTTGGTAGGGTTCCTCTCTCATCTAAAATGTGATTATTGTTTTTTAATAAATGGTATTTAGTTCTCATATATCTTCAAATTAGTCCAACAAGAGTTCAATGATTGGTTGGAATAAAAACACCAACCCTTAGTATCAAATGTTCTCTGAAAGTATGGATTTAAAGGGGATTCTCCCACCTAAAAATCTGAGCTATATACTGTCACCCTAACTTCCTTTTTATAGATTTGGTCTACTGGATGATGTTTTTATTTCCTTAGATTATTATAATATTCCATATTTCTAGCTATTGTATTCCCATGAATATATTAGAACAAAACTTTTTGACAAAAATAAATAGGTTGTAGTACAACTCCTGGGGTTTTCCTATATGCTGGACAACTCCTCTTGAGGTCCATATGGTTGTAATATTTCACATTATCCAATTTCTTAAAGTTAATTGAGTATACTCATCTCTTCCTTGAATAATCTAAGAAGTAGTTGGATCTCAAATAAGGACTTATGACCTTTTGGAAATTTCTCTTATAAATGTGCATGGTCATTCATGGTCAGAAAGAGCTACTCATAATTATCCATATAGTAACATGATATTCATCTTTATGAGGTGATATGGACATCTCAGTTTGTATTGTATTTTTATTTTCACATAAGCCTTAGCCCAGTTGGTAAGGACTCTAGAAGTGCGTCCAAGATACCAGGGATCAAATCTAGGAGGAGGCAGAATTTCCGGGTTAATGTAGCAGGTAATGTAGCAGGTACTGTAGAGGGACTATGCAGTACTGTAGAGGGACTGTAGCAGGCACTGTTTGGCACTGTAGCAGCATTGAATATGACCTTGTTTGGGCCTTTGGGCCATCTATTTGGTCCCTGAGTCCTGTAAGGCCTTTGGGCCACCCAGGACATCGGGTCAGTAAGGCCTTTGGGCCATCTCAAGGCATTTGGGCCACCTTAAGTGCAGTTGAAAACCAGACAACCTACAAGGAACAAGTTTTACAAGGAGGATGAACAAGGAAATTTGACCATAGAAGAAGCTTAAATGGATTGCAATAATGAGAGGGTATGGAACCTGCCATCGGGACAAGCCTTTTCATGCATGGGAATTCCTAGACGAATAGCCATGCGAAGGTGGAGAGCTGATTTCATGATGAAGATGCTGGGGAGGAGCAGTTCCATGTTATTAGTCTAGGTTGTGTGTAATGTTTGAAGCCTACAGGAAATGAATTTCTCTATGGCCTACAAGACATGTAATACTTATGCCTATGGGCCTTATAAGGGTTCCACCTCACCCCATGAAAGGTGGATTATCCAAATCAATAAAAAAATGAAGGCCTTCGGCCCATTGGAGGTATTGTATTTTTATTTGGAACTTGTCAAAGAGTTTGTTATCCATTAGTGTCCTAGAAATTATAATATCATCCATATTATGGAGAATTTTGGTTCATCCTTTGGGATATTTATATAATGGGTGGAATAAACCATATTAGGGAGATGTTTGATCAATTTATTTTAGCTATAGATGTTTGGTATGACCCTGCAAAAACTATGACCTTGTCAACTGACATAGTCCCCATTATGAAGGAAAAGTTATGGAAGGATCTGAAGCAATACCCACTTGTTTCCTTTTAGGACTAGATCAACATATTCTTATACCACAAAAAGACATGGACAACCAATTACCATCCCATAAGGTTTACAATAGAACATGATCTTATTAGATCATCCTTGATGTTGAAGAGTATTTCTTATAGGGCTACTAGGTGAGAGCTGAGGTATCCCTAAGCCTTTGGCTAGTAGGGTTTTTAGAATTTATTTTGAAGGATGGATTTTCTCATTTGGGTATGAAAACTTGGGAATTAGAGTGGGAATGTTAGTAATGGAAACTCAATTAGTATAGGGGAATCCTCTTAACAAAAACTTGCCGAATATTTCTCACCTATACTAGCTTATTGGTCATATCAATCATGGTTACAACCCATATACGATTGGATTCAACTTCAATTTCTTAATTGTCTTGATTGGATAATAGTTTCAATGTAACAAAAATCATAACACTACTTGGATATTGGATGGTTAATTTTACCTTTGGCTATTGAGTTTTTCTGAGTTGAGGCGATGCGTCTAAGTCCTGATGAGATTAGTGACATGTTGATCCTGCAAGATGGTTTTAACTTCACACCATATACTGCACTAAATGAGATAATCATTGATACTGTAATTGGTTCTATTGATGGGAGGTATTATAAATATTTTCTCCCTTATGGGGTTATTAATGCCCGTGTAGACAAGATGATCATTTGTGAGACATATACCACTTATCAGTTTTATCGATAATTTTCTATATTCAAATGGTTTCTCCCCTTCCTTCAGATAAGGAGTGGGGTGAGTAAAATTACGGACTTATTCACCAATTTTGGATTGTGTTGGCATGTCAAGACACAAAAGGGCATATTATTCTTCCACCAATCTATAAACATGTCTTTTGGTCTTATGAATATTCCCATGATTGGGTGGAAGACTATATGGGTGGTGTATTAAATAGGTTGGTCTGTCAAGTGTAAAATAATCTCCTTCATCGATCCCCTTATCTATAGTAGTAGTGGAGTCAATTCATGACTTGGTAAAGCCTTCAAAGAAGCATTCTCATTAGAGTGATGAACATTCAATTAGCATGAAAAATTATATTGAGGAGGCTAGTAAACCAAAATCATCAATGGATGATGGATTGATTGAGAGGAGAGAACATGAGAAATATTCTCTTTCTTCTTGGTAATCTTAATTAATCATTAATTATTTTTATGTGCCCACCCAAACGGTTATAGTGAACCAAATATCATATATAAAAATCTAGAATCAAATCCATGACCTAATTACTAAGACTCTGTAAAAGTATTTTCCCAATCAAGTGGAATGAAACCACTATATTTTTCATGATCATGGTGTAGGTGGTTTGTTTTCAATAAATTTTTTGATATCATGTGAAAAATTTCCCAAACACAAAATATTTTTTCTTACAATGAGGGTTACTTGAAATTTTTTGAAGATTATACCCCCTAATTGAATCAATAAGGGAGTTTTAGAGGTTCTAGACCATAGAAATAAAATAATCACTTAGAGACATCCCTAGATGGATTAATTGAATACATAGATAGAATAATATGAGAAGATCATAGCTTACTGAATTTATGATCATTCAACATCATCATACTTACTAGAGGCCACTCATAAAGAGGTGAAGGGGCCCTCATATTTTATCAAGGATATTTCTCAAGTATTAGTAGAAGAAGTGAGGTGTATGACACTTCAACACTCAATAGAAACTTCTCACTAGACCCTAGATGACTTGGAAAATTTAGCTGATCAAATTTTATTTTTTACTGATTACAAATGTTATTTATGTAATCCATAGAGAGGCTAAAAAATTTGGACATTACTCCTTTTTGTAAATTTTATAAATGAATAAATCATATAAAATTTACATGTCATTATACATATTTCCTTCATTCATGGAATGCATGAAGTTTCATTGATCTGATACCGTATGAATCAAAAACGATACACACCATTTTTATAATACCAAGAAAACCCAAATTCCTAGATTTGAATGGTTAACTCACAATATATTTATCTTGAGGATTTCTCATGAATTACCATCAACATGGTATTCCTCATTGATGTACCCTCTCTGTTTTTCTTGAGATCACCTGATTTAAAAGGATAGTTTGGGTATGATATATCCTAAATGTTGAATGCTCTAATTTCCACATAATTAAATAGAAATAGAGATTATTTATTGATTTTATATAGAAAAAAATAATGATCCCTACAATATTTTAATTCTTTTAATATTTCTTTAATTACATCCTAAACATCATACAGAAGAATGAATGGTAGGTATGGACTTGAATTTTTATCAGTTCACCCTTTCATGGGTTGTCAACCTGAAAGTCTTTATGCATTTTCTTTTCTACAAGTGCCAAAGACTACCTGGATCACAAAAATTTCATATCTAGTTAGCAGAGACCTGACATTTCTCAGGGTTCCCTATGGAATCCCACCATTTTATTACATTAATTTTCATTACATTTTACAAATAGATGATCTTTAAAGTCTAGTGTCTTGGAAGTCAGGACCAATATACATGAAAAAAATATAAAACAATCTTATAATCCACTTGTAAGGCTTCATCATATGTTCATCCTAAGTACAATTACTGAATCTCATAACCTAGAGACATACATCAAAGTAAAGGGTGAGAAGAAGTCCTAGTAAGGAAAGAAAGGGAATCAGTTTACTTGTGATATCGATGAGAACTTGATGAAAAAATAAAGACATTAGAAATGGAAGAAGAGGAATATCATAAAAAAAAGATTGTGAATCATAACTTGAATATGTGGATAATACATTTAATTTATACATTCATGAGAATATCACCTAGGTTCATCCCCATGTTGTCATAAAAATTACAAGGGTTATTCACCAAGGTATCATAAAACTTGTCATATATAGAGATTAAATTCTTTACCCAATGCATCAGAATGATATTAGAGAACTCCCTTAATACGTTTTTATTTTGATGAAATCCTCATAGATCATAATCAAATATTTCATAAATAACCCATAGAGAATAAAATAAATGGGTTTCATTTTAGAATTATGACGTTTTAAAAGTTCTTAAAAACTTGATTGTTATGTCATTTATAACCCATGGAAAAAGAAAGAGGGTTTCATGTATGTAAAATCTAGAACCAAATATACAATTTTTATATCTTGATGAATACCCCCCAAACAAAAATATCTTTGGGTATTCCCATAAAGATAATAAGATAGTTTCTTGATAAAAATAGAGAAATTTTGAGAAGAAATTTCTGTAGCATAACAGTTATAAAACATATTTTCAAAAAGTAATAAAAAGAGAGGGGATAAGGGTCTTCCATAAATAAATGAATATTTCTATATTATAGAGATAGAATAAAATATAAATAAGATCTTTGTGTGTATATTTGAATTACATACCACATGAAAAAGAAACTTGAATGAAAAGAAAAAAAATGTGATTTCTTTTATGAAAATTCGACAGCCTAACAACGTCATTTAAAAATTCAAAAAACCATTTTATGAGAGTGGAAAGGGTTAATAATCATATATACATGAAATTTAATGTAATAAAGATATATAATAACATACCCCCACATAAAAAATGGAAAGTAAAAGACATAACATAATGGAAGTCATGACTTAAAAGAGGTGGGTGAAAGGTTCGCTTACCTTGAAGAGTAACTTGAAAAGATCGACGGTTGGGACCTTGGGGGGGTGGGGGTTGAGGGAACCTTAGGAGGACTCCTTGGGAGGTTCAAATACTAGAACATTTTTGAGGATGAATTGGGAATGAACGTAATGAAGGTCTGGGTAGGTATTTGTAGCAAAATTGAGGGAATATTTTATTAATTTCCAAGGGACACCCCATCGGTGGTATTTGCAAAGACATGGGCTCTCCCATGGTATTTGCCCATGGTATTTGCCACTTGGGATACCTCGTAACATATCTTATTATTCCCATGTCTACCAGAATTATTACATCATGATTACATCATTAATTATTTCATTAAACACACCAAAACTCAAAACTGTATTTTTACTATTCACAAAAATTCAACTGTTTGAGAAAAATCATAAAAATTCAACCTAAATATTTTTAGATATTAATAATTTAAAAGAGAATTCCATTTTATAAAAATTTATTTCGTTTTAATTTTACTTAAATAAATAAAATACTAATACATGACTAATAATTTATAAAACATTTATTTACTTATACTATGTTATAATTATATCACATTACAACTTAAGATGACTAAAACATATTTATACCTCCTTAGGTGATGTTACTATGCCATTGGTAAAATTACCATTTATAAGGGTAAAATTACTATTCCAAAGGGAAAAGTTACTATTCAAAAAAATTATTTTTTTCTTATTGAACCGTAATTTTTAGCCTGATCACAACCATGTATGTCTGATTTTTGAAAATCATTTGATAGAAAAAGATATTTAATAATAATTTTTTTATACTATTCAGAAAAAACACTATTCATCAAATACTATTCATAAAATACTATTCATAAAATTGAATCTTCATAGAAAATTTCTAAAAAAATAAATATAGGTTAATTATGACATTTGAAATTAAAAAATAAAGTTTATTTTACTATAATAATTTTCTATGTATGAGAAATCTTTGAAAAGTACAATTTTTACTTCTAAAATGAATTTTTCAAATTAGTCTAAGTAAAACTTATACTCTATTAAGAAAATCCATTCCAAAAATTGGAATGATGATATAAAAATTTAATATATACCAAGGGATTACAAAAAGTATCTAAGGCCTTGTTACAGAGCCCCTTATAACACCTTCATGGGACTTAAGAGTAAGGTGTGCAATGGTGATCGAATCTTGGGGTGGCTCAGACAACATTTCCCAAGTTGTGATTTCTATCAACCTGAACTTTTCCTGTAGATGATTTCATTCAAGCTTCACATACTGGAGTTAGGCTTGGGCTTGGTCCAGAAAAAAGCTTAGTGACACAACCTCCTTTCCATGCTTCGAAAGATGGGCTTCGTATGGCCCAAGCCTACTGGTTGAGGCCATCAAATCCTCTTTCTATATTAATTAACCATGATCATTTGTATTTATAATCAACAACCATAATGTTAAGAGTATATTTTCCAACATTCATATTGTCCAACGGTCATATAACAGTCAAAACCCAATGTTATCATTATAATCACTTCATTAATTGAAGGATATAGTTTTGTTGAGTACAAAATAAAATAACACGCAAAATTAGGAAACACATATTATTCAAAAGTTCAGGTCGTTACATTATTCCACCCTTAAGAAATTTCTTCCCAGAAATTTTTACTCATACCCTCAAAAGATAAAATGTGTGGGTACTTCTCTCTCATAGACTCCTCTAGTTCCCACGTGGATTCTTCATATTTGTGGTTCCTACAAAACACCTTAACAAGGTGGGTAGTTTTGTTGCGTAGAACCTTGTCTCCATGATCCAAGATCTCCACAAATTGGTCCTCATAAGAGAGGTCATGTTCCATTTTTACAACCTCTTGATTTAGTATATGTGAAGGGTTCGGTATGTACTTCCTCAAGAGAGATACATGAAAGAAATCTTGAACTTATGCTAGATTTGGAGGAAGTGAAAGCTGATAGGCCTCTGCTCCCACACGATCAAGGATTTCATAGGGGGCAATGTACCTAGGGCTGAGCTTCCATTTCTTACCAAACCTCATGAATCTCTTACAAGGTGAAATTTGAAGAAATTTTTTTTCACCAACATCAAACTCCAATTCCCTTCGATGGTTGTTAGCATAACTCTATTGACAACTCTGAGCAGTCTTAATGTGGTGTTGGATGGCATGGAATTTTTCTGTCATCTCTTGCAGAAGATCCGGACCAAGAAGCTTTCTCTCACCTACTTCATCACAACAACTTGGATTTCTACATCTCTTCCCATATAGAACTTCATAGGGTCCCATTTGAATTCTTTGGTTGAAGGTGTTGTTGTAAGAGTACTCAACTAAAGGGAGATATTGATCCCATCCACCTTTAAATTCAATTGAGTATGTTCTCAACATGTACTCAAGTGTTTGAATAGTCCTTTCAAATTGGCCATCAGTTTGTGGGTGATAGGCTGCAATGAAATTCAATTAAGTGCTCAGAGCATTTTGAAGAATTATATAGAATTTTGATGTGAACCTTGGATCTTGATCAGATATGATAGAAAGTGGAACTCCATGCTGTCTTACCACGTCATTCACGTAAATAATGGAAAGTTGATGAAGAGATAAATCTTCCTAAATGGAGATAAAATGGGAAGTCTTGGTGAGATGGTCCATAATAAACCATATCACATTGTTTCCTTTGTAATTTCTCAGGATACTAGTAATGAAGTCCATAGTGATATTGTCTCACTTCCATGCTGGTATGGGTAGTGGTTGCAATACCCCTTTAGGAATTTGTCTCTCTTCATTCACTTGTTGACATACTAGGCACCTAGAAGTGTAGTCAGTAATCTCCCTTTTCGTATTATCACACCAATAATGATTATAAAAGTATCTATACTTTTTCATTCTTCCAAGATGTAGAGAGAAATTATATATATATGAGCTTCATCAATGAACTCCTTATTTATTTCCGGAATATATAGAACACATAGTCTTATACGAATTTTTAGTACACCTTCTTGATCAATATTGAACTCAGAAAACTTCCCATCCTTCACAGCCTCAAACTTCTTCTGTAACAAATGATATTCTCTATGAACATTATTGATCTTCTCTATTAATTATGATTGAGAAATAATTTGTGTTAGGGTTGATGATTTCCCTTACCATATAATTCCCATGTCCAGCTTTAATAGGTCATTTATCAAAGGATCTCTTTGAATCCTCATCAAGGACATAATAGCTAGGTCTATCCTGCTTAATGAAATAGTGAATTTGTCTATTCTTTTGAGATGATAATAATTGTACAATCATAGTCTTTAAGAAATTATGACCATCTCATTTGTCTCATGTTCAATTCCTTTTGTGTGAAAATATACTTCAAGCATTGATGGTTTGTGTATATATCACATTTCTCCCCATAAAGATAGTGCCTCCATATCTTCAGAGCAAAATATGACCATGGCCATCTTCAGATCATGCATAGGATAATTCTACTCATTAGTCTTCAACTTTCAAGATGTATAAGCAATGACTTTTTCATTTTTCATGATCCTGCACCCAATACATTTCAAATATTCATTTATAAAAATAAAAAATCCTTCTCCACTTGAGGTTAGATTTAACATTGGTGAAGTAACCAATCCCTTCTTCAGCTCTTGGAAACTTTCCTCACACTTCTTCGTCTAGATGAACTTGACCCCTTTTCTAGATAACTTGGTTAATGTATTTGAAAGCCATGAATTTTTTTCATAAACCTTCTATAATATCTCGATAATATAAGGAAACTAACAATATTAGTTATTATTGTAGGCTGAGACCACTCCTCTACAACTTTTTTCTTTGCAAGGT
Organism: Viscum album; assembly: GCA_963277665.1. NCBI lineage: Eukaryota > Viridiplantae > Streptophyta > Magnoliopsida > Santalales > Viscaceae > Viscum > Viscum album. The sequence goes on from OY728135.1 coordinate 2,015,585,799, forward strand.
CAACTGTGATTCCTTCATTGGTAATAATGTTCTCCAAGAAATCAACTTTTTGTAACCAAAATTCACATTTGCTAAACTTTCTAAAAAGCCACTCCTTGCGTAGAGTTTTCAAAATAACCCTTAGATGATCCTCATGATCCTCACAAATTTTATAATATATCATAATATCATCAATAAAAACTACCACACAGTTATCAAGGTGGTCCTTAAAGACTCTATTCATCAAATACATAAAAATAGCTGGTGCATTAGTTAGTCCGAAAGGCATGACAACAAACTTGTAATGCCCATATCTTGATCAGAAAGTAGTTTTTGAAATATCATATTTTTTCACACTAAATTTATGATAACTCGAACTATGATCTCTCTTAGAGAAGAATTGATCCCCCCAAAGTTGGTTGAATATGTCATCAATTCTTTGAAGAGGGTATTTTTTCTTCACTATGATCTTGTTCAGTTCTCTATAATTAATACATAATGACATTGATCGAACCTACTTCTTTACAAAGAGAACGGGTTCTCCCCAAAGAGACACACTCAGTGGGATAAACCCCTTTTCCAAAAGATCTTCGAGTTGTTTCTTCAATTCCTCAAGCTCCACATTTTCCATCCAATACAGGGTCATTGATATCAGATGAGATCTGGGTACGAGTCCAATGGATAACTCCACCTCTCCTTCTGGGGGAGGTTTGGGTAACTCCTCCTGAAAATACATCAATGTATTCTTGGACGATGGGGACATTTTATATCCGTATTCTCTCATTTACATCTTCTTCTTCACTAATAAAATCTATAAAGATGGATATAAGAGGTTCATCTAGACAAAGATCAGGTTGAGATATCTCTCCTTGGAAGATAACTACATGTTTTCCATTCAAGACTACTAAGATTTCCTTTCTTATGCATTTTCTCTTAGCATTATACTTTGAGATCCAGTCTATCCCTAGTATAATGTTGAATTTTATCATGGGAATGACTACTAGATTTGTGATAATATTGTGCTCACTAAAGTAAATACTAGAGTTTCCAATTACTGATGATTCTTGGATAATCCCACTAGAAGTCTAGACTGATAGCTATACTTTTATAAAACTGGGGGTTGATTCAAAATTATTTGAAAACTTGGAGGAAATAAAGGAATTCATAGATCCAGAATCAAACAATGTACTTGATAGATTTGAGAGAACAAGAGTGCATGCCACTACATCATTTGTTTCTTCAACTTCAGCCATAGTGATTGAAAAAGTACAACCCTGTTTCCTTGTAATTTGATGAGGCTGATAGTGATTCCCCCCCCCCCCATTTCCCTCGGATTTGGACAGTGATTGAAAAAGTGCCCAAGTTGTCCACAATTATAATATGGGACATCATGTAGGGCCCTCACCATCTTCCCCTTGTCTTTAGTATTGGATAGTTGAGGCTCCACCTCACTACAACAATTCTGCGCGATATAGAATTCACTTACACACTTGTAACACTTCCTGATCCCAAGAAGGTAGTTCCCGAAATGCTTCTTCCCACATTTATTACACGTGGGATGTTGTACTTACTTTCCTCCTCTTCCTTGATCGAAGCTACTCCCTAAGATTGGATCCATAGATCATTTCTTATCATTGGATTTAAGATACCATTGTGTCTCACCAAACTTAAATTATACTTTCATCGCACTCCACATGATATCATCATAGCTATCATAGTCTCAGTTGTCGAGATTCTTCTGTAGATGAGGTCTCAGTGCATCAAAGACTCTATCAACCATACCATTTGTATCCTTGAAAAATCTAGAGGTGTAATGTGAAATCCTTGTAAAGTTCATCTCGCAGCTTCCCATAGTTTCATTCTCCTTCTACTTCAGCTCAAGATAATCATTCTCCATTATTTTTCTCATAAAATGAAGAAAATACTTACTGAAGAAGATCCCTTTAAACTCTTCCCACTCCATAAATTCAAAATACACTCTTGGACTCATGTTTTTAATCAGTTCCCACTACTGATCAGCTTCTCCCTCTAAGCGGTAAACAGCCAGGGTGACCTTCTATTGTTCAAAACATTGGAGCACAAAAAAGATCTTCTCGATAGAGCTAACCCACAATTCATAAATCAATGGGTCGGTATATCTGAAGAAGGTTGGTGGCTTTTGACACATAATGGACTCAATAGAATCTTGTTCCCTTCCCAGTGAGATCAGTATCTCCTCTTGATTGAAGTTATTTTCTATAACTTGAGTCAGTTGGTTCATCATTTTCATGAAGGTTTCCATTTCTTCTTCCATTAGAGGGTCGTCAGAGCATGGTCCATTGCGATCACCATTTGCATGGTTCCCCCTATTTCCCACCATTTTCGAAAAAAATAAAACCTTAGTGATAAACTTATTTTATTTATGAATCTGTTAACTATAAAGGTTGTTCTTTCTTAAAAAATTATACTTAAACAATTACACTTCTCTATAAATCCTTCATAATGATTCATAAAAAGCATGTGAATAACAAAACATATCCCCCAGGAGTGTCAAAACAGGAGTGCAGCAAGGCCTGTTGTCATGTACCAGGATACCCTAGGCCAAGACCTAAACTTCTTGTTGGAGTTCTCACTCCTAGGTATATTTTTTCAAGATCAACATCCATTTGATTGTATCCATACCCAGATTGATTTGTTCGAAAACCACTTAATTAATATTTCACCAAAATACCAGGATGTTTTCCTATATTTAAAATTTTCTATAGGGTTCTTCCTAAAGATTTAATTTCCTAAATTCCAAAAATAACTAAACTATCATTTGATACCAAATATGAAATCTCACATTTTTATTACATAAATTTTCATTACATTTTACAAATAGAGGATCTTTAAAGTCTAGTGTCTTGAAAATCAGGAATAATATACATGAAAACAATATAAATGATTCTTCTAATCCACTTGTAAGGATTCATCATAAGTTAATCCTAAGTAAAATTACATAATATCATAACTTGGATACATACATCAAAGGAAAGGTGAGCAGAAGGCCGAGTAAGGAAAGCAATGGAATCAGTTTACTTGTGATATCAATAAGAACTTGATGAAAAAACTAAAGACACGATCAGTGAAAGAAGAGGAATATCATAAAGAAGATCACTAATCACAACATTAATATGTGGATACAAAATTTAATTTATAAATTCATGAACATATCACCAAGATTCATTGCAAAGGCATCATAAAAATTACAATGGTTATTCACCAAGGTATCATGAAACTTGTCATCTCTGGAGATTAAATTATTTACCCAATGAATTGGAGAAATATCAAGGAACACCATTAATATATATTTATTTTTATGTGAGCCACATAGATCGTAATCAAACAATTCATAAATAACCCATAGAGAATAAAAGAAAATAGTTTCATTTCAAAATCATGATGTTTTAAAAATGCTTAAAAACATCATCGTTATGTCATTTATAAGCCATGGAAAAGGAATGAAGGTTTTATGTAGGTCATATACAGAACCAAGCATACCATTTTAATGTTTTGATAAATACCCCTAGAACTAAATATGGTTGGGTATTCACATAAACAAAATAAGATAATTTCATGAGAAAAAGAGAGATAAAATTTGAGAAGAAATTTCTACAACATAATAGTTATATAACATGGTTTTAGAAAATAATAAAAAGAGAGAGGGACAAGGTTATAACATACCTAAATGAATAATTTTATAGTATATGGACATAATAAAATATAAATACCTTCATGGTGTGGATATTTGAATGACAAACAACATGAAAAGGTAACTTGAAAAAAATACAAAATGTGATTTCTTTTACAAAAATTCGGCAGGTTAACAACGTCACTTAAAAATTCTGAAATTATGTCGATGAATGTGGAAAGGGTATATCATAATTTGGAAATGAAATAAAAGTAATAATGATATATTAGAACATACCCCCACATAATAAAATGCAAACTAGAAGACATAACAAAAAGGAATTCATGACTTAAAAGAGGAGGGTGAAAGGTTCCCTTACCTTGAAAAATAACTTGAAAAGATAAAAGTTTGGGACATTGGGGGGATTTAGGGAACCTTGGGAGGACTCCATTGGAAGTAAAAGGACCAGATCTTCATTAAGGAGGAATTTGTAATGAAAGGAATGAAGGAATGGGTTGTTATTTATAGAAAAAATGAGGGAATATTTTATTAATTTCCATGGGACACCTCATCAGTGGTATTTGCAAAACCATGGGCTTGTGCATGGTATTTGCCCATGGTATTGGCCACATGAGACACCTCATAACTTATAAAACTATTAAAAAGTTTATCTTAATTATTAAATCATGATTAAATCATTAATGATGTCATTAAACACACTGAAACTCAAAACTATATTTTTACTATTCACTAAAAATTCAAATGTTTCGGAAAAATCCCAAAAATAAACCCTAAATATTTTTCGACGTGTAGATTCCAAAAGTGAACTATATTTTATAAAAATTAATTTCATTTCAAGTTAAATTAAATAAATAAAATAATAATAATTGACTAATAATTTCTAAAACATTCATTTACTTATACTATTATATAATTATATCACATTACCACTTAAGATGACTAATAAATATTTATACCTCCTTAGGTGATGTTATTATGCCATTGGTAAAAATAAATTTCATAAGTGTAAAATTTCTATTCCAAAGTGTAAATTTACTATTCACTAAAAAATTATTTTGATCTTATTGAACCACATTTACTCCTGATCACAACCTTGAATGTCTGATTGTCGAAAATCATTTCATAGGAAAATTTATTTAATAATATATAGTTTTTATAATATTCTTAAAAAAACACTATTCATGAAATACTATTCATAAAACACTATTCAACAAATTGAAACTTCTTAGAAAATTTATAAAAATTGAGTCTAGGTTAATTAGGACATTTGAAACTCAAAAATGATGTTTATTTTACTATAATAATTCTCTATGTATGAGAAATATTTGGAAAGTAAATTTTTTTACCTTTGAAATGAATTTACCAATTTTTTCTTAGTTATACATATACTCTATTTTGAAAATCCATTCCAAAAATAGGAACGATGAAATAAAAATTTTATTTATACCAATGGATTACACAAAGTATCTAATGCCTCATTACATTTCTCTTTATAAAACCTACATAGGACCTAAGTGTAAGGTGTGAAATGGTGATAGAATCTTGGGACGGATCATACAATATTTCCCAGGTGGTGATTTCTATCAGCTTGAACTTATCCCATAGGAAATTCTATTCAAGCTTACCATGCTGTAGTTCTGCTTGGGATTGGTCTAGAGCCAATCCTAATGGCACAACCTCCTTTCCAAGCTCTGACAGATGGGATTTTTATGGCCCGAGTGTATAGGATGAGTCTATCAACTAGTCTTTCTATATTAATTAACCATGATCATTTGTATTTATAAACAAAAATCAAAACGGTAATATTATATTTTCCAATAATCATACTGACCTACGATCATATAACAGTTGAAAGTAATAATAAAATTATACTCACATCATTAATTAAAGTATATTGTTTTGTTGAGTATAAAATAATATAACAGAAAAAATTATAAAACAAATTTTTTTCAAAAGTTTGGGTCGTTACATTCCTTTTTCAGTTTTTCAACACAGAGATCACTGTTTATATTTTAATTGGTTGTTTGAGGCCTTTTAAATTATACCATTTATGTGTTATAGTTTAGGGTCTTCCATCTCAGAACATATGCCATTTTACTTTAGGTTTATCAAGCTTAGACATTTTTCAAATGTATTTTAGGGTCTTCTAGCTTGAACCTCGAGAAACTATGTAGTTTAGAGTCTTTCTTCTAGGATTTTTGATTCCTTTTAGTTTAGATTATTATTATCAGGACATATGATTTTGTGCATTTTTGAGTATTGATTCTAGGACTATAGAAACTGTGTAGTTTAGAGTCTTATTGTAAAGACTTGATCTATGAATATCTAATGGTTCAAATGCTGTGGGGATGACCCAAAACACCCTAAGGTGTTGCGATCCATCATAGTGTTGTTAGGGCTAATGGGGATTGCAGCTTCATTCCTATAAGGAGGAGATACATCTACTTGGTATATCAAAGGCCCTTATACATGGGCTCATAGGGCATATACGCATGATCATGAAAAGGTGATCCACACTCTTTTTCAAGGGATATGGTTTGTTTTGTGGGGATGGAATTTCTGGTTGGTAAACAATTAGGTAATCCAAATACACTGAGATAGTTGGAATATCACTTGTGTAAATCATATGTCCAAGAGTCAACCAATGAATATGAAATGGGGAAGACATAGATGGGGTGACACAAAAAACCATAAGGTGTTGAGTTCCACCATAGATTTACTAGGGATTATGAGGATTTGAGTCCATCTCTAGAAAGGATGAGATACCTCTAGTTGGTAGGCCAAATGCCCTTATTCATGTGCCCATTGGTCTTACATGAATGGTAAAGTAGAGGGTTTCTGACTCTTTTCCAAGGACTAAGAATGAGTTTTTATGACTTTCACATACATATCTTATTTTAAATGTATTTTTATTTTAATTTCCATTATTTCTTTGTTTTGGGGGTTTCCCATGGTTTTATTGAGGAAAGGGTGAGTTTTCATTAATTGGGCTAAACCGTGAGCCCAATTCCAAATATAAAAATAAATTTTGTTTATTTTATAAATTTTTCATTTTTTAATATTTTTCACTCATTCAAATTCTTTAATGTCCTCCCCTAATATATTAACACCAAAATAAAAACTTTCAACCTTTAGATATCCATAAACATGGTGTAATGTGGTTTTTATTTAAGGGATTGGGCCTGCCCGGAAGCCCATATCCAATTATAAAAATGAATTTCAGTTATTTAATAACATATTCAATATTAAGTATTTTTTAGAGATTTGAAGTCTCACGCAGGCCCACTGAACCCAGTCACACGCCCAACCTCTCTCTCCCCTCTTTGGAACTATTATTAATTGCGATTGAGTGCTGATCTTCTTAGGGTTTCTAAAATTGGGCAGATTTGAGGAGGTATGTTCATTCCATCACAACTCTCCCAATTATTACTATTTTCCCTCCATTATAGTTCCTAAATGACCTAATCATCCTTCTTCGAACCTCACTTGAAGTGTTTAATGTTTTAAATTTCAGCTACTGGTGTATTAGGGGAGATTCTTCAAGATCCATCATGTAAGTGAGTCTCTTCCATTCCTCTTTCAAATTGCTTTGGGTTTCATTCTATTTTCTTAGGTTTTCATCCATTTTCCTTGAAGTACCAAATGACCAGGAGGTAGGGTTTCAAACCCAGGGTTTAACCTCGGGTTTTCTTGGTCCAATGGTATGGTTTTAGGTTTGTTCTAAATCCCTCTTGGTGTGGTGGTGGTGCGACTTGATTTTCGCACGTTGATTCAAGGGTTTTCATTTCTTTGGTAGATGATTCAAATTTGTATGAAATACCTGTGACATAGCTACAGTGTTTATTATATTTTCATGTTTAATCCATTTATTTGGTGCTGCAAAAATTGGTTTTAATGGTGTTTGTAATGCAAGTGAATTTTAAGGGCCAACTTCTGGTGAAATTTGTGATTCTTTTTATATAAATATTTTATCGGTTGATTAAAAAATGCATTTTAATTATTTAGTTGAACTTTTTTTAACTTTATTAGGGATTAAAATAATGTTTTAAATGTTATTATTTTTTGTTTGTTGCTGAGAAATTGGTTTTGGGTGTTGTTTGTTAAGAAAATGGTTTTTGAGTACCAATTTGGTGTTGAGTTGGGTGTTTTACATGGGTATTATATGCGATGCTTATTGAGACTGTTTTATAAATCATGTAATGAGAGAAAATAAATGTTTAGGGTGTGTTGGATTCTGTTTTGATTAATATGAGTATGAGTATGGTGTTCATGTGGGGTTTTCAAAGAGTTTTAGGTGCAAAATAATGAAAGATTTGGAGAAGTTGTTTTATTGAAACTCAAAGTGTTTTGTTGTGTGTTTTAAATGGTATAAAATTTGTGTAGATACTGTAAAGATTGTATGTGACCATTAGTGGTGTTTTATATGAAAATGGATATATGTATCATTTTTAAATTGTTTGAGCACAAAGGGGGAAGCCCGGGTACCTAGGTGAGGCGGATGTGTACTAGTACGACTAGTGGACCAAATGGGTTTTGTACCTATTTCACCTAGAATTTGGATAAAGGCAACTCTTACATAACTATGTAGATGATGATTGGGAACCACTAGGTTATGAGTATGTTCCCTACTAGTGTCTCATGCAGGAGAACATATTTTACTATGGTTACTTTACACTGAGGTATGAGGTACATGGGGCCCAAGACTATCTAGTGCCTATGGGTGTTCCTGATTTTTATTCTCATTGTGTTTGTGGTATTTTCACATGTATTGGGGTGTTTTTGGCAGTACATTACAGTATATAACATATCTATTTAAATGTGTGAACATTCTGAAAACTGTTTCTTGAAAAAAAAATCAATTGAAAGTTGCATTTCATGGATTTTATCATTACTTTTCTTTGCGTTTTAAAAGTGCTTTCTTTTTCACATTTTATTGCATGCTCTTTGGAATCATTGGGTGGTATCCTATTGGTATTAGGATCACACCCTACTTACACCCCTTGGGTGTAAGTATAATTGGTTATGTTTGACTCAGGTAAAGGAAAGGATGAGGGTGATGGCGGTCCAGGGTGTTAGTCCCCATCCTTGGGGTGGAGTTGTGGAGACGACTTGGGGGTGATAAATCCTTGTCACGTGGAGTCCATGATGATGTTTTATTTCTATTTCATTATTTCTTTGGACCTTTTGTATTGAATTTGAACTAATGTATTGAGTTCTTGATTTTTTTGTTTAAACCTTGTTGGTATGAATTTTTCAAATTCATTTTATCAAATAGTTTTGATGGTTTATGTATACATATTCGGGTAAATCATTCCCAATACAAGATAAATGATACTCGGGCACTTGTGCTAGCCCGTGGGGATAGGGAACACCCTTAGGGCCTTGTCATGGGCTGGGCTTGGTGCCGATATTGGTGGTGACCAGATTCGGTTCATGACAAAATGGTATCAGAGCGGGTTCACACTCTTTGGGTCATGTTATTTGGGGAATAGTCAATATATTATAGAGTTAGGATTTTTGTGACTTGGAATTTCTATTATGATTAGTTTGGATAATCACCACACCTCAGGATGGGATTCAAATTTCCAGGGGATGTTGGGTCCTTTCAGAGTCCTTTGGTTTTCTTTGTTTAATGATGGTTAGGGGAAATGAAAAGAGAGTTGGGTTAATGCTCTCAGTGAGCTCACAGGGCCTGGAAAGCCATGTGGAGCCAGGGATATTCCCTAAAACACTCTCTATGATAGTGAAGTGATTGGAATATTTCTTCCAACCATATTTCCAAGTCACCCACTGAAACTAGTTTTCTCTCGTATTGTCTTGTGTTCTTTAGTTTTGAAATCGTGGAACGTTGGATTTAAATTGACTTTGTTTTAAGGAGTGTAAAGCTTTTTTGAAATGGTTTTCAAATAAATATGGAATAGTTTGATTTATTAAATGAGGGAATAGAATATTCTGAATTATTTTGAAATGGAAAATGGTGTCCTTACACCTCTTTTGAAAGAAGAAACTATACTGAAGTTGGTTTTGAAAAAGTGTTTCCAATAGAGTTTTATAAATTATGATAGGGTATTTTAATGGGATGAGATGTTATGAAATTGATGTGAATAACATTAAAGTGAGTTCTTGTATAAATGGTTGTCTTTCTGAAAATTTTAGTAATATTTGAATTGGGATTTGGATCTTCCGGTTAGAGGTTTTGAGAAAAAGGATGTGTTGGTTGGCTGTTTTAGATTTGAAAAGTGGAAAGAATATTTGTTTTAACATTTGGTATTTCCATGAGCGACCACATGCATGGGGTAATATGGAATGATGGATGGTTGATGGCATGAATGGATGAGTTCCAAGATGGATATGAGGAGGGCGCCCAGTGTTGCACACAAACATGCATGTGTGACACCCATGGGGTACCATTGGTGGAAACACTTACCGTTGAACCATTTGTTTTCAAATAAATGGGTTTAAAGAAAAACATGATGTCTTTATTAATAGTTTGGAATGGTTTGTATTATGGTTTTTTGAAAATTTTGATGTTGTGGGATATTTGGAGTCCAAGAACCCCTCCTGTTTGAACTGTGTTTCGGGTTTGTGTTTGGTCGGTAAGCTATGTTGTAGGGACGGTTAGTGGTCTCTTCTGAAAGATGTTTTGGGATGCCTTTACGGTGGTTCCCTTCATGTGTTTGGATATGGTTTTCGGTATATCTTTAACAATGGACTATCTTGGTTGGGTGCTTAGGTTCAATCATTGGATAAGGTACACCCCATTAAGGGTTATTCCACAATAGAAGTGCAACCTGGATTGTTTTGACGTTTGAAGACCCTCCAGTTGATCAATATAATGAATATTTTTCTTGAGATTTTAAGATTGAGTCTACACCATTTCCTTTATTGGTTTTTTTATCCTCTTGTAGCGGGAGAGTGACCATGGAAAGTTTAAAGAGACCTTAGCTTCTTATTTTTCCTGATTTTCCGAAGGTGGAAGTGGTCTAGTTTTTTTAGCCTAGACGAGTATCTGGATGGTGTCTAAGAGGTCTTCTAAGTACTTTGTAGTATCTTCGAAGAAGGAGTTCACGTTAAACTACTAGTGTGAGAAATGTGGTCATGAGAGGATATTGTGGCCACTTTCTAGAATTGTGTGTTGTTTGGAGATGTTGTATAAGGTCCCTCTCCATGCATTGTTTATATCAGTCGCAATGGTAATGTTTGGTGACCCCTTGGGATGTCATGTGCTCGATTGACCGTAAAGGTGAAATTCATGAAATCCTATGAGAGTATCTATTATGTTGGGAGAATTTCTCCATTGGAAAAACATCAAAATATTCCATTTTAGATTATGGTGACTATAAGTGTTCTTTACTTCTATTGTTTCTCACCAGAAGAAATAAGGTGTGATGTGTGTGCATCTTTTAAGCCGTTGTTTTAGTGAAATATTGGGTTAGGGTAAAGTGAGTCTGGAATGTGTTATGTCTGGGAAAACTTATCGAGGATTGTAGTGTAGTTGTTGGTGACAAATAAAGAAGAATTCTCATTCAGGGGGTTTCCAAATCCTAACTGCGAGGTCGAAGATGCTTCAATCACTAGATCTCCAAACATAAGTCTCGGAGAGAAGCTGGCTCGTAGTCATGGGAAATCCAAGGGGTTTTTAAAACCTTGTACAAAGTTCTATCAACAGTATAAAAGATATGAAGATTTTAAACCTCTGGTGTCATCATATTTCTTATGTTGTTTCTGTTTGGTGGATATAGGTTGAGGGTCTTGTACCCATGTCATCACACAATGTTATTCCCTCCCCCTTTGGTTTCCATTGAGTCTTTGGAGAATGGTTGGAAATTTTTCTAGACAAGTTGAGCACAAGGTTTTCACATGGTTAGTTGTAACCATGCCAAAAAATAACCATACAGATATAATAATCCACATAGTTATCGTAGATCTTCCCAAACTATGCAGACTAACTGTGCGGCCGTCCCAACTCCTTAATTTTGGGGTCTTTTCGTGTCGGCCCACACCGGTTAGTTAAGATGGTTTGTTATTGTGGTGGGGAGACCCATCATGTGTATCATGCATATTCTTTTGGAAATTTCTAATTGATGTATAACCCTTGTACTAGGGAGTCTTTTCGGGCCTCCCCATGTTAGTGACCTGATTCTGTCTCGGGAAAAAATTTAAGTTGTCTCTTATGGTAGTGAGCCCATTTGTGTCTCTTCATACGAGTAACTTATATTTTTCTGTGATATTGTCTTAGAAGTAGGTAATATAATTCAGAGATATCTAAATAACTACACCTTCCTTGGATAAACATTTATATTGGAGAGTTCCCAATGGTTTAGTTATATTAGAGTAAGTGTAACCTTGTTTTATGTTGTTGTTTGTTTTGGTAAATTGATTGAGTATTGATCAGATTGTGTTTGAGGAGTTTTAAATTGGGATAAAGCTTAAATGTGCATGATTGTTTAAGGAAAGTGGTTTATGTTTGGTTTGTGATATTATTCTTTCCTTCATTGATCACTGGAGGTGTTTTGGCTTTTGGGGGAGAAACAAGGTAAGGGAGTACCTCTTGGTTTCTCAGTTGGGTTTGGTTGTTGCTTTTGGCCTTACTGTGACTTTCTGAGGCAGAAAGTTTTCATGGTGTGGAGAATTTTCACATATATAGATTATTTTAAATGTATTTTTATTTTAATTTCCATTATTTCTTTATTTTTGGGGTTTCCCATGCTTTTATGGAGGAATGGGTGAGTTTTCATGAATTGGGCCAAACCATGAGCCCAATTCCATTTTTAAAAATAAATTTTGTTTCTTTTATAAATTTTTCATTTTTTAATATTTTTTACTCATTCAAATTCATTAATGTCCTCCCCTGATATATTAACACCAAAATTAAAATTTGTAACCTTTAGATATCCATAAATATGGTGTAATTTGGTTTTTATTTAAGAGATTGGGCCTATCCGGAAGCCCATATCCAGTTTTAAAAATGAATGTTATTTATTTAATAAATTATTCAATATTAGATATTTTTTTGTGATTCTAAGTCTCGCATGAGCCCATTGAACCCAGACGCACTCCCAACCTCTCTCCCCCTTTTAAAACTCTTATTCATCGAGATTGAGTGTTGAACCTCTTAGGGTTTCGAAAATTGGGCAGATTTGAGGAGGTAAGTTATTTCCGTCATAACTCTCTCAATTCTTACTCCCTGTCCTCCATTCCAGTTCCTAAATTACCTCCTCATCCATTTTAGAACTTCCCTTGAGGTTTTTACGATTTTAAATTTCTGATACTGTTGTAGTTGGGGCGATTGTTCAAGATCCGTCAAGTAAGTGACTCTTTTCCATTCCTCTTTCAAATTGCTTAGGGTTTCATTGTATTTGTTTGGGTTTTCTTCCATTTTCCTTGAACTACCAAATGAAAAAGAGGTAGGGTTTCGAACCTGGGGTTTAACTTTTGGATTCTTGGTCCAATTTTGTGGTTTTAGGTTTTCTCGAAGTCCCTCTTGGTGTGGTAGTGGTGCGACTTGATTTCCGCACGTTTATTCAAGGGGTTTCATTACATTGGTTGGTGATTACACTTTTTATGAAATACTTGTGACATAGCTACATTGTTTATTATATTTTCATGTTTAACCCATTTATTTGGTGCTGCAAAAATTTCTTTTAGTGGTGTTTGTAATGCAAGTGAATTCTAAGGGCCAATTTCATGTGAAATTTGTGCTTCTTTTTATATAAATATTTTATTGGTTGATTAAGGACTGCCATTTAATTATTTAGTTTAAATTATTGAACTATATTAGGTCTTAAAATAATGTTTTATGGGTTATTATTCTTTTATTATTGGTGCAAAATTGATTTTGGGTGACGTTTGTTAAGAAAATTGTTTTTGAGTACCAATTTAGTATTTAGTTGGGTAGTTTACATGGGTATTCTATGTGATACTTATTGGGATTGTTTTATAAATAATGTAATGAGTTTAATGACATGTTTAGGGTTTTTTGGATTATATTTTGATAAATATGATTATGAATATGGTGTTCAGGTGGGTTTTTCAAAGAGTTTTGGGTGAAAAATAAAGAAAGATTTGGAGAAGTTGTTTTATTGAAACACAAAGTGTTTTGTTGTGTGTTTTAAATGGTATAAAATGTGGTAGCTACTTTACTGAATGTATGTGAACAGTAGTGGTTTTTATAAGAAAATGGATATATGTATCATTTTGAAATTGTTTGAGAACAAAGGGGGAAGCTCGGGTACCTAGGTGGGGCAGATGTGTACTAGTACGACCAGTGAACTAGATGAGTTTTGTCACTGTTTCACCTAGAATTTGGATAATAACAACTCTAAATAAACTATGTGGATGATTATTGGGGACCAATAGGTTATGGTTATGTTCCCTACTAGTGTCTCGTGCACGAGAACTGATTTTACTCTGATTACATTACACTGAGGTAAGAGGTACATGGGGCCCGAGACTATCTAGTGCCTAGGGGTGTTCCTGATTTTGTTTCTCATTGTGTTTGTTTTATATTCTCATGTATTGGGGTGTTTTTGGAAGTAAATTATAGTAGCTAACATGTATATTTAAATGTGTGAACATTCTGAAAACTTTATCTAGAAAAACGTTTTAAATTGAAAGTTGCATTTCATGGATTTTCTCACTCATTTTCATTGCGTATTAAAAGTGATTGCTTTTTCACATTGTATTTCATGCTGTTTGGAATCTTTTGGTGGAATCATATCGGGATTAGGCTCACACCCTACTTATAACCCTTGGGTGTATGTAGAATTGGTTATGTTTGACTCAGGTAAAGGAAAGGCTAAAGGTGATGGCAGTCCTGGGTGTTAGTCCCCATCCTTGGAGCGGAGTTGTGGAGACAACTTGGGGGTGATAACCCGTTGTCATTTGGAGTCCAAGGGGATGTTTTGGTGCTGTTTAATTTTTTATTTGGACCTTTTGTATTGAATTTGAACTTATGTATTGAGTTCTGGATTTTTTTGTATAAACCTTGTTGGTATGAATTTTTCAGATTCATTTTATCAAATATTTTTGATGTTGTATGTAAACATATTCAGGTAAATCATTCCCAAACCAAGATAAATGATACCCGGCCACTTTTTACAGTCCATGGGGATAGGAAATTCCCTTAGTACCTTGTCACATGCACGTTTTGGTGCCAGTATTGGTGTGACCAGAATCCGTTTGTGACAATGACTCAAAAGTCTAGATTATTAATTGGGGTATGATTAAAAGAGCTATCTTGGAAGGGTTTTGGTATCATAGGGTTGTTAATATTTTGGTTTGTAGGTTTTGATCTTATACCAATTGGTTTTAATTCCCATGGTTTAGGCCATCAAATTGTATGGGATTGGAGTTTTACATTCTTTCTTTGAGAAAGGGTATAAAAAACAGCGTTGTAATGTCAAGGATATCGAATCCACTTTAATACTATATTTATGGGGTTTGTAATGATGGTATAAGAATATTTTAGTTAACTATAGGTGGTACCCAGTGGGTAAATTTTACCCATATGTTAATGGAGAATTCCTATAATGTTCCATGTGGTAAGGACAAAAACTCTAGGATTTAGGGGGGGGGGGTTCATGTGACCAAAGGATCCGTTCAGATGAACTAGTCCTTGTTTTCATCTTTCATTAAGGGGGAAAAATAATCAAGTGGTATCAAGGTCCAAAGGGGATCCCAAGGAAGGATATAAACTCAAGGAACTAGTTGTGTCAGATCAAACATTAAATAAACGAAGATGGTTTATAGATAATGTAAGATTCAAGAAGGGTTCAAGGACCCTAAAGGTTATTTCACCACTTAGTGAACATGTTTTCATGATGAGGAGATGTCCAAAATTTTTATACTAACATTTTAATAGACTATGGTTATTGAATTCATGTATTGTATTTTTCTCGGTCCACAAAGTTTGACCTATGTGATTTTTTCTTTTTTACGTACTCTAAAACTTTTTCCTAAACTCTTTTGGTGAATAGTTTAGAAATAAGAGACTTGATTTTTTATAAAGACTCATTTTATGGGTTTTCATCATAATAATTTATATATATTTGTTACTATAAGTTTTAGAGTCTTTCTATTTGGAGGATCAAAGGATAAATTTTAAAGTCGCTCAACTTTGACCTAGGTGACCACAGATTAAGGTCATGACACACATGGAGTTGGTATGTGGGGAATGTTACCCAAAATCATAATTATTATACCTAGGGGTTCGTTTATTCCCACATACCATTGAGTTGGAGATTAAAATGTTGTAAATTGGGGATCAAGGTTCTTGGAACACGATTAATAATATGAAAAAATCACGTTAATGAAGATCTAAAACACCCTAAAGGTGTGAGTTCTACCATGGTGATGTCTGAGATCATAAGGGACAAAAAACATTTTAAATGTTATATAATATATGTTTTTCAACATGGAGATCATATTCTAGAACCTCGGGCAGCCATGCATAGTAAATCAAAGGGTCATTTGAATATAGGATTCATTTTCCAAGGGATATTGAAGGTTGGTTGAAATCCAAGGTTCATAAGACCTGAAGTGTGATTTATGAGTTGAGTTTTTTTTAAATATGATAGAAGTACCCCATACTTTAGTTGATAGTGGTCAGGATCTTATGGTCCTTTGATAATGAATGACGATGAGTAATAGTCTGTGAAATTTAACATAATTTTGCAGGGACACATTTTTTTTCTAGTCTAACATCATAAGACACGAAGGGTTTCCTTGCAGTTGAACGTAATATGGTAAGGATGTTTTCCTTGAAGTTTAATATTACATGGTAAGTACATGGGAATAGACTTCAAATTTCAAATGATATAATTGGGGATACATTGAATTGGTTGAGGTCATTTATATGTATGGATAACCTTTTGTCCATGAATATACTTACTGATGGCATCCATATTTCAGAGACCTTCTTACAAAGATTTATCACATGTTAAATAAATCCATACATATATTTAACTCATGTGTAGGTAGAGATGGATTGTATGACTCATCATTATTTAATCAGCGATATATATTGATTTTATGGCTGGGATCCCATGGGTTTCCTTATGAATATTGTAAGGGTAGTAATCATGACATAATCATCTCCTTTAATGAGACTCCTATGAATAATTTTAACACATATTAATCATGAGTGATTGGTTGAAATGATAACCCATGGTTCAACCCAAAATGCGGGATCTGAGCAAAACTATGTATCCTATGCTTGACAGAATCAAGATAGATGTAGTTCTCTGGTGGCTCCTTGAATTGGTTCAACCCATATTACAGGAGGGGTCTATTTTTATCATTTAAATTATGGATAGACCTAGGATTTTACATCCAAGAATCTCTAAATATCCTATAGGGATAAGAATACACCCCTACATAGCTCTTTAATGGGGAATTATCCATAAAGCTCTGATCTATACACATAGGGGGAATTTTTCCCATTGCTTATTGTCGTTAGACCTAGGATTTGAGATATTAGCATCACAATGTATCCTATATTAAAAGGAATAATGTCACACATAGTAATGGAATGATAAAATATCTATATAGATCTAAAATATATATAGAGGGGGAATTATTCTTATTTATCATTACTACTGGAGATAGGATTATAGTTCTATGTGTCACTACACATATTTTTATAGAAGGAATCATGAAAAACATAGTTCTTGAATTGGAAATTATACATACAGGTCTGACCCAAACCCAAAGGGTGTATTGTTCCTTTTGATTATTACAGATGAACCTAACATTCGATATCTAAGAATCACTATGTATCTTGTGATGATAGGAATCAATCCACACATAGTTCTTGAATGGAGTTGTGGTGGGAGACCAACACCAATTTTAGTGGTCCTATTAGGTAAGGTCTATAGTAATGTGAAGATTTATATCATGAAAGAGACATCAACCATGAAGTTTAATGTTATGAAGTAAGGACTAAAAATGTGATTTTTTATACCTTTCATCCAAGACCATGCCAACCTTGACATGAGACGATATGTCTCGATCACATGGGGAATCTATTACCATAATTCCTATTCCAACGTGAGATATGATCGGTGTGAGAATCAAGGAATCGATAAGGTTTTCCTCACCATAAAGAGGTGATTAAAAGAAAGTACATGGGATTTTTTTATTATGTGGTGGCTTGTCCAAGATATAGAATCTAGGAATATCTATGTATCTCACTGAAATGAGAATCCAACTGTATGTAGTTTTCAGAAAATTTTAATATATAATGGTAGGGATGTCAACCATGTAGTTTAATCTCATGCGGTAAGGATGAATCAATTCTATATATTGTTCCTAGACCCATGTTTTGGGATTTGGGTGTAACTACATATCCTGTACATTTTGAAATCAATCCGTGTGTAGTTCTTGAATGGAGATATTATCTATGTGGATTTGAATCACACATATGGATAGTGGCACATCATTTTTCTTTCACAAAGATCCAACACATGTGAAATGAATCATATATGAAATTATGTTATCTGTGTAGTCTTATGACATGTGGTATGGATGTAAGGTATTGGGCTGTTTAAGGTAGTATTGCTCGGATATAGAATACCATGTAGTTTAATGTCTTATTTCTAATACTCTTATTTTGATATTTAACATCATTTGGTAAGGATATATTTGTTCTGATGTTTTATTTCACGCGATAATGATATTTTCATGTAGTTCAACTTCATGTAGGATGGATGTAGAAAGTTTGACTATAGCTATATAAATTATTTCTTAAGAAACATCACACTAGTGGGGGTTTGATGCAGTTTCCATCCATTGTGGCCAATGAGTAACATCTATTTCATTAGACCTTATGTATGATGTAAGGCCCTTCCTAGTTTTTTTCTATCTTTAGAGGTTTTTTTCCTAGTATCATTGGGGGTTTGAGATCCAATAGTAGTTCTCATTTGATGGAATAAAAATGTGAAACTTATCATTTAAGGCTTATATGATTTGATTCTAACAGACTTTCAGGTTGTGAAGTGTACACATCCTATTTTCATTGAGAAATTCCAACTCATACAACCACTTTTTTGACTTATTTTTGTCTAATAGTTTTCTCTAAAAACCTATTCAATGAAAGGGTATCTAGATTTCTATGTTCATCACTTCCTTGTAATTTTACAACAACGAATTCAAGGTATCTTTAATGTGAGTGCAGGTGGTGGTATAGTGGGCTAAAAAAGTGTGAAGGGTCTTGTATAGCCAAGGCTTACTATCTTTTTTTATCATCTTATGTATTATATTTTATAGAGTCTTCTTTATTTTCTTTATTCTTACATTTTCTACATAATGATAGGAAGAATAATTGTTGTACTTTATATTATAATCATTGTACAATTTCTTAAAGTTGTTAGAATATAAGGTGATTTCATTACAAATCAAGATCATGAGAGTGAATCCAAATCTTGATATGATATTAGACTTTATAAAGTAAATACTATTATACATCCTGAATAACATGAGTGGAATTTCTTTGACCCATTTGGAGATGAAGTTGATAATAGTATGGATATACTTGAACTAATTAACTATGGATGGGGATGTGACCCCACAACAACAATTTCCCATACATCAAATGACCAGGAATATTTAGTTGTATGTAGAAACCCTTGGGGTCTATGGATGAAGATTTCATGAATATTACATTAATGAAATTTCATGGTGAATTCCACATATTCAGGTATTATGTTTTCTATTAGTAACCAATTCCCATAATTTTATGGGAGAGTTTGTCCCTTGATTGATGAGTACCTCATGAGCCTGCATGGACATTTTCCATGATGGAATAATCCTCTCATACTCTTCATCTAAGGAGGATTCTATTGAATCGTCATTTAAAGAGGTATTTTTTCTCATTTGGTCCATCCCGAAGGGTAAAGATTATTTCTCAACATCGAGTTGATTTCATATTATATCAAACTAATGGGAGTTCCCCATTGTGAATATAATCAATTATGGGATTTATCTATCTAGAGGATTATATAAGCTAATCATGCTATAAGGCATTATTGAATAGATAAATTTTCTCCATTTCATAGATGATGACCTATGAGAACATCCTTTGGTTCATAATGTGGAAAATCACTTCATATTAACCTTGAATGTCTAGGATTATGGATTCATTAGCCAGTGCATCAACAAAAGCATTTTTTCATCTAGGGATATAATGCAATGTTGGTTCAAAAGGGAACTATACAATTATTCCCATAACATAACCAACAAGAGGTTACAATTAATCATTATTTATGTTATATTAAACACTAATTTGTTTGATCATTATCTCTAAATACACATTGATGTTTAGGTTATCTATACGCATCTCTAGGATTAGTTTTTTGTTGGGAATTGGGTCCTTATATTCTTCCTAATTATTAGTGTAACATTAAAATAGTGAGAAATAATACGGAAAAATTTATTTGTTTTAATAAACAAATAAAATCCCCAAAACAAACTGATTTAGATTCAGGTTTAGTTGCATATTATCAACATTAATTTAGGAGTAACTATAAAAATACACCTCCCATTATCTGAAAGTTTCATGATCTTAGAGGACCTCTTCATCTAAAATTTTAGTGTACACTGGTGTAAATTATGGGGAGGGATGTGTCGTAAGAAAATAAGATATGGAATTCCCATTCACTATCTTATGTGACATGAACTAGATGTAATATTATTTCAGAATAAAATTCCATCAGGGTAAATACTCATTCAATATATAGTGGTGAAGGATGCACTTGAGTGGATCAATACTAGAGACCATGTGGACTTTGTGGTGTTGAAAGTAATGTATCAAAATTTTCACTATGAATATGATCTGGAGGTAATTTTTATGGACATCATAATACCAGGTTATAGTACCATAAATTGTTTGATTGTGGTAGTAGAGATATTTCTCACTCCTCACGTCATTTTTTTATTCATAGAGAGCACCAAGTGATCATTCCATGGTTGGAACATATAAGATTAGAAAATTTAATTCCATTAGTGGAATCAAGACATTTTGGTGAAAAAATAACTTATTGACACTCTAAAAGACTTATTTACTATCCTCATCCCATTTGGAGTGACATCATTCCTCATTAACATGGTGATGGCAGGATATTTTCTTGCTAGGTTAGCTATGAAATTCCAAATGTAGGTGAGGTTCCCCTATAGAACCCCCTCATTTATTTGAGATTCAAAGGGGGAAAATTTCAAGTATTGGACTATCATTTTTTGGGTGGAAATTGATTCCATGGTGGAATACTATAGAACCAATGAATTTCCCTAATGTTACAACAAAATTTAACTTTAGTGTATTTATCTTCGAACTATAATTCCATAATATACGTAATATTATTTTATGACCCGTTAGGTGATAAAATTGTTTTAACGATTTTATTTCCTGGTTATCAACATAATATTTCTCTATTTTCCCAATACGAGCTTAAGGATATGATTCAGGGAGACTTGGTAAGTAGCACCATCATTCTTTACTTCGAAGGGAATGAACTGATTTCAAATGTTCTTCAGAGGTACTATAAAGTAATTGGATTCCTCATCTTTTGGGATGATGTTTATTGGATTATAACTTGAATATAGATCCATAAAGGAAAGGGATTATAATCCATTAGTGGCATCGATAAAAAGTCATGTTATCAAAAATAGGAATTCATCCTTTGGGAAGTATTAAATATGGTCTCTGAAATCAATGAAGAACATTTTTTGGCTATTCTTTTTCTTTAAATGGATTGTTTTTTTGATTCATTTTGGATATTTCCTTTCACCGAAAAAGTTAGATTTGATCAATTTTTTGACTTCAAATTTTACATTTATATAATGGGAGGGGTACATCATCCTAGATTCTCTCTTGAAACCTCAACTGTCACTGGGAAATCTTAGATGGTGGGTAGCCACATCAGGGTACATCTTGAGCATTCACATATAATTATATGTGAAAAAATATCAATGTTGATTTTGAAATGAAATATACATATCATTCTCCTCAAGAGGAATTATATAGGTCTTGGGACTCATTAGGTTACTATATTCACTTACATGAGATCATTGACGATGGTGGTTATGCCTTACTGAAATTCATTAGGGGCGTTCTTGAGGTCATCATCATCTTCTTCTCTTTTTGAGTCAACAATGGAATTTTCAGGCATGGTGGGTAATCTGGGAGAATTTTTAACACTGTATACTTATGAGAGTCCTTAGAAAGTGACATTTTCATAATGGAATTCAAGATTCATCATAGAGAGATTGTAGGGATGATTATGTTCTTTTTTTCTGATACCAGGGAAAAGAAAATCTTGGCCATCTAGTATTATGTCTACTACAATGATTAGGTTTATGAGTAGCACATTATCATCATAGAGTATAGTCCAAGGATTCATAGGGGACTAACCAAGACATCATGTGCTTCAACTTTAATATCATCAACCAACATTTTATTTACATCCATTTAATATAAGCATGATTCAGCATATAAGTATTCACAAGTCATGAAGGGGGAACCATCACCATGTAGTATGCCAACCTTCCCATCAAAGGTATGTTTCCAGTATTGATGAAATGTTTAAGGTAATTCCATGTGGCTATGAAGCTAAGGTCTTGTGAGTAGTAAATTATATTTTGTTTCTTTCTAGATAATCATTAAATCAATAATGGATGCAAGATACCCAAACTCATAAGTGAGATTAATCTTCTAGAAATTTATTTTCTCATTCTTATCTTAACCTTGAATGATTATCATTGTATGTGATAAATCCCCTTCGCTATATCCAAGATATAGAAGGGTCTTAACAATTATGAGTTTGATCCTAAAACCATTTTCAATCCCAGACCTTTGGATATTGATATTCATGAGTTTTGATGAAAAATGTGGTGTTCTGATATGTTCTTATATTACTAATTCCTGATGCTATTTTGTGAATTATATGTTGACATGAAAAACTATTGAAATAATACCCACTTTATAAACCTCAACAAAAAATATTTCTATCTCAAACTTCTATGGGATCTGGAGGGATTTTATGAGTTCTGATCTAAGTTCTTTCAAAACATGGGGAGAATCCAGGATCAAGAGTTTGGCTGGGAAAAACAAAAACAATTTTAGAAGATTTTATTTTTGTGCCAATATTTTCTGCTTCCCATGGTGGGATTTCTCCTTATTACACGGACCATCAATCGAGGTGTTCATGGTGGAAAGTAATTATTCTTTATCAATGGTTGAAGGAGAATCTATTTTATAAGGCTCGGGTCAAACCATATTTCTCCTTTTTTTAGGCTGATCATACAATTTCACCCCCACTAGATAGTTATGTAAGATCACTGGGATTTGACAACCACTGGAGGGATCTGGGACACCTCTATGATTTTTTTGGGTTTTTTAGAGTTCCCCTCCATGGGTATTAGCTACATATATGTACTATTATAGGATATGACTAAAATATTAGGTTCGATCACACCCACACTATCCCCCATATCCATGTCTCTTGCGCCTTCGACATCCATCTCCCTAGTTAGGTATGAGGGACTCATACCTAGTGAAATATTCATCATTGGAGAATGGTTATATTAAGTGTAATATGTTAAAAGATCTAATATATGATCTCTTATTATGATGAGGTTTCCATTTGGTGGGATGGTTTCCATTCTTCGGTCATTGAAGGAATAAAGTTTTCAAGAGTCATAGATTGGGAAAGAGCTGAATATAACTCCTCCTCTTCTGGATATTTCTATATCAGATGATTACATCTACCTTAAGATGTTGTATTTGATGTCACCTCCCTGGGAGATGAAATAGTTATGGGTTTTTGAGGCTTTGATTATAGATTATCTTGGATAGGGTTAGCCAACTTTTTAGTCATCATGTTATCAAACATTTTTCCAAGCCTATGTGGATCTTATTTACATTCACCCTCTTCTTTTGGTTGGGTGGTGGTTGTAAATGTCACCTATCCTAGGGAATTATCCACCATCACCTTCACCATCACCTTCCTTGAATCAACAATGCATTTGAGAACATCATTGATGTTGATGTAATATATGATGATGTGACATAACCTCCTAGGTAAAGGGAAATATACTAGATGATATGTGTGGTTATGTTCCTCGGGTTTCCTAGGAATTGGTAACTTGAGTAGTATATTTTCCATGGAAATAAAAAAATAACCATAGACCTGCTAATTTCAGAAGGAGTAACATTTATTCATCTATTTCTAAAATCATGGGTCACTATGATCTCCTTTTATTTCTAGTCAATGTTTATTTTTTGTTAATGTTGCTCAATAAGAGGTGAATAGTGATTTAGGGCATGCGTAGGTGCTAGAATGTGGACTGTTATTGGTTTCAGGGTAACAATGGTAGGCTCTTTATTACCAATCCTTTTTTTATATGCTAAGAACATGGGTTGAGATTTATCTCTGCTTGGATAAGTGGAATCTTCTATGTGTTGTTCCTTGTCTACAATATCAAGTAATCTTTCTAGCTACATCATTGTGATAAAATGTGTTTGTATATCATCTTGAGGATTTTATATATAGTGTTATAGAGGTTTCTCTTACGAGTGGAATGATGAGTGAATAAGATAAACTATTCCATCTTATGATAAAGTTATGATCCCTTTCATTTTCTCATTATTTCTTGTTTGTGAGGTAAAAAAGTGTTGTTTTCCTTAATTGAAAGTTGAACTGATAAAGGAATTAACAATGAATGTCTTCCTACCACATAATTGATTCTATTACAAGGAAAATATATGAAATAAAGGCTAGTCCCAATATATTCTATACAAAACATCTTATCATTTTCACACCCTTTTGGTCTTGAGGACCCTTCATTGGGTCACATCGGGAAACAAAGTGCATGATATGCTATTCTAGATCTCCCTTACAATCATAGGTAGAGAAGGTAGGACTATAAAAATTCTATGTGGAAAATGTTTCATCCACCCATATGTGATATGGATTCTTCTCGCATTACAAGGATGTACACCACACTTCAATGGATTCCATTTGAGTAGCTAGTGAAGTAATGGAATTTAGATTTTCTGAATGTATCGCTATATGGGCCTTCTCCCATTTACATGGAGTGGGTGGGGCCTAATGAGGTGGACCCATTTTCATATCCAACTGAATCTCAATCTATAATTGGACTGAATTACAACCTTGAAGGGGCATAGGTTTTCCTTATAATGAAGTAAATTCATGATCACTATTAATTTTATCATTTATATAGATAGGATTCATAGATCTAGAGCCTATATGATGCTCAGATTCTACTCATTCTGGTGTAACAGATATTTGATGATGTGTGGAAAGAGGGATATTCATATTTGTCTAAATAAGATAACCAGTCTGAATGTTTCCCCTTAGTATCTCCTCATTGAGTTGTCTAATATTTTATATCTCATTATCATATTATGCCAGTCGTTCCTCCGTAGATGGAATTTTGTATCATATGGTTGGTGAATGAGTGTATCCACACATTTCCCCTTATCATTGTAAGTTCTCCCCCATAAGGGTGGAAACACATTATTTTAATATTCCATGTTTTGGTTCCTCCACTTATTCTGCATATGTTTATCCTCAATTTGGGCAACCAGATAACCCAACTCTTTAGGTATGAATTTTTTATTTCATACCTCTACATTCACATACTGATTCCCATCATTTTTTGTGTTTATGGTGATAAAATTCACTGAGGTGTATTAGGAAATTATAGTTATCCATTTACTCTCTACACAATAGGGTTATTTTTCATTGTTTAATCTTTATTCAAGGGTTTAATCAAGGTCATTTATCTGGACCATGACCATATTAGACCATTTTGGCTCACTAACCCCACATTGTTTGATTTCCTTCACTATAATCTCCTCCTATGTTGGACTATAAATAAGTACCTTGAGGTAGATTTTTATCGGGTTTTGTTAATGATCTCTGTAATTGAAAATGTTTTTTCTTGTGGTAGGAGGAATGAATGGGATGTTGTCTGTTGATATTTACCTACAAACATAGAGGAGATTTATGTCCTCTAAGGTGATTCCAAAGATGAAAATGCCCCCATAATTAAAAACTGGTGAAAATTCCGAGCCACTATTTGAACTTATTAATCCTATTGTTGTGGATTTGATTATTCTTGTCGATGATTTTACGAATCATGAGATGAAAATTGAGATATGAATTCCCCAAACCCTATGGGTTGGGGTTGATCTATAATGAATGCTATTTCTCTAGGACCTTCTTTGGGTGTGATGAACCTGGTGATGGAGATTTCGATTAATATACCCCATTACTATGGAAGGGTGTTCATTTTTTATATTACTCTAATATTTACTAGTTATTATTAGGGATTTAGAACATTATTGGTGGATGTGGTGGTAAATATTCACCCATCCATATACGAAGGGGTTTCTCCTGGACAACCATTATGGAAACAGCAATTGCGACCCATTATATTTGGTGATAATATCTTTATGTATGAGTTGGGTGTAATGAAAACCATGATTAGAGTGATTTTATATAGGGAGTTCTCAAGTTGGCAACAACTTTAGATTCTATGTTTGAATTGAATTTCCTCTGTTATTAGTGGAAAAACAAAAGGTTCTATTAGAATTTATCTCCATACATTTGTGATGTCATTTTATTTTCAAAGTGGGGGTATTTATTGGTATTTGAATACTGAATCATGAATCAATTGGTCCCCTTATTTATCCTTAGGATAAGACATTATAGGATTTCATAACTGAGGAGATTTTAAGAAAAGGATACATGGTGAATTGTAATACTCCTTATTTTCCCCATCATTGGATATATACTTATAATGGGCCCCTGGAAAGCAATCGATATAGTGTTTTCATGATATTGAGAAAAAATACATAAGCATTTTTTAGGTTCTTCCATTCATGGGTTCCAAGCTATAGATAATGCAACCATGTCTAATTGAAAATATAGTGTATTGATGGTTTTGAGGTTATCCTCACATCTTGGATAAGGGAGGTGTCTAACATGTAACCACTAATCAGTTTCCCACATATTTTAGTATAGGTAATGCATTAAATCTTTCACTACATCATCTATGATCTCATATTCAAAAGTGGTTAGGGGTGAAAACATGTTTGGGAGCTTGTTTCTATATATCTCTCTCTTTATATCCATGTGAACCTCCTCTTAATCATATTTACATGCCTCCACCTTTTGAGACCATATAGATTTCTTCTATGGGTCAACAATGTAATATGGTGATGTGCTACTGATAGTTGATGGGGAACTATATATTGTTAACACTGGTGTTTTAAGAATCTCTCTATACAATGATTTCAATGTTTTGAGAACCTCTCTATATGGTGGTGTCTGAAAAAGGGGAGTATTTCCATGCATAAGAGAGATATCACCATCAATTGTTTGACTACGTAGGACATCAAGAGTAGAGACCTTGTGATCCATCTCTATACTACCTTGAGGTGGGAAATCATGGTAATGATAACCGTTCTGATACGGTTTAAGAGATGATAACCCCTGATATTTTGCTGATATGTGTCAAAAAACCTAAAGGACACTAAAATTGATATGATTAGGGATATGAGGGCCATTTAGCATCATGGATTAAATCTATTGACCTTCCTATTGGGTTTAAGTAGGGATTTCAGACTACTATATGACAATTGCAGAAATATATTGATAAATGTCATGTGTTATGGGAGTATGAGCCTTCTACTGAGAAGCTACTGGAGTATACAATTTATATTATATATCATCGATAGAAATATGGGCCTTCCTATTGACTTATAGAATATTCCTGTCAATCGTGGATGTAGTAGGGGTGTTATCCTAGTTCAAATAAGAATTCCTTATAGGAATATTCTGTTCGACCTCCATAATGGGATAAAGAATATTAACCACCTCTTCTATAGCCTCTAAATGATACTAGTTCATTCTTTATTTTTTTGGAAGTAGGAATATGATCCTGGATTTTGTGAGATGTTGTAATATGCCTAGTAGCTTCCCTGGTGAAGATAAGAGCCTACTTTGAAGTGAGATCCACATTGTTCTGACAAGACATGGTTGAAATAGGGATATCAACATGATCCTATGGATTTAGAGAATGTTTCTAGTTTTTTATAGGAATATGAGCCTTTCCCAGTGCATGTACTGTTCTCACGTGGTGATCCCCAATAACAATGTTGATATGAGCCTGGTCCTATACATTTGGAGTATATTATCGGTCTTTTCGACAAGAATGTTCACCTTTCCCAAGGCATGTTCTGCCATCATTTGTTAATACCCTGTTGGAATAGGAATATGATACTGGTTGTGTGCCTCATCTTTTACAAGAATATGCAGATAATTTTCAAGTATGGGAGCAAGAATATTTGCTTACTCCATATTATCCACCTATTTGTACTGATCATGGTGATGCGCTACTCTATATTTCATGATAGGAATACCTTCTTATCCCTGTATCTGTACTAGTCCTATAATTTATTGATGAAGTTCTTCAACTAATGTTATAATGCAGTTACCCTTTATCAATGTGTGTTCATGACTACAGTTCTTCCCATTGTTAATTTCCAAAATATACTGGATTATATCTTCGATTGAAGTACGGATATAATCCCACTCTTTTTCTCATTGATACTTTAAAATATGATGATTGGATTTATTCCATGGGGTAGGGATATTTGACTCCCCTATTCAAATTATAGGAATAATCTTGAATACCTTATCTATGTGGGAAAGGATATGAGCCTACCCACTGGATACTTCCAGAATATACCAAGAGGGTTCATCAGTAGAATCCAGGATAAGAGACCATTCTCATTTATCTACATCTTGCAGCACCTAAAGAGATATCCTAGGTACCCATTCAAGAGTTTATAGTGTGAAAATGTGTCAGGTGGTTCCCTCAGAAAGAAACTAAGGGGATCTGATGGGATTACATTGCTGACAATAGTTGATAGGTGTTATCCTCATTCGGTCCTAAATTTGAATGACGCCACACTAAATTCCTCGATCCAACTTCTTAAGATATAGAATGTGCTGATTTATTCACTCTAAATATTTGTTTAATAAGTAATTGGATGGTGAAATAAGAACCACTAGTTTCAATGTAGTTTTAATTAGATGAGTTGGACTCATCGAGTTCATCACCTGGAGACCCTTACGTGCATCCTCAATGGTCAGTATTATACCATGTTGGTGGTATTCCCAAACCATTGTGTTCACCATCCAAATATAAATGCATTGAATGAGTGAGGTTTTTCGTACACCTGCAGGTGTTGCAACCAATTTTGATGTTTTAGAATAGTTCCTTGATGAAGGCATGATTTTCAATTAAGGTGTTTCTTATGGGAGCAGAATCTATTGTCACAAAGACAACAAGGAACAAGATCAACGATTAGTACATCTTTGTGAGTGTGAAACATTTTCAATCAGTTATGAATAGGTAATATAATTTTCTTTAATTATTCATACTTCATCCATTTTACCAATAGTGAATGTTTAAAAGGATAATAACCTATTTCATGGGAACCCCGATTATATAGGATTTCACATTGGGTGTACAATTTGGTTTTCATAGTATTTCAAAAACAAATTGGACCAACACATGATCAATCGATCAATTTCATTATTTGAGAGATTCACATTTGTTTGACCATTTTTGTTTGAATCATAAAATTCATCGTTTCCCTAGTTTGGAAGAAAAGGTTCCCAAAGAATATAATGATTTAATTATTCTATCATCACATTACGTCAAACTAGGTTTAACATTTTTGGTTCTGTTTTTAGGGTTGATTGTGGGGGATAAAGTACGGTTTCACAATACTTTATCCCAATTAACCATTTTCATATCTTAGAAAATTTCAACGGATCCCACATCCATAATAAGATACATAACATCTTTCCCAAAGTAGGTAGTCATTTGGGATTTCAGACCCAACACAACTTAGGAACTAACATTGGTTGAGAGGATGGTAGGTCAGGATAATCACACCCTTTTGGGGGAATTTTTTCCTATTTTAGGACTCTATTATAGATTTAATATATGTTTTATAATCTCTTCCAAATCCCAATATGAGATTGGTTATGCTAATAAAATGACCTTGCATTGAATCCATTTACATTTAAAGTGGGGTACTATTAATAAGTCTCTATAAATGTATCCATGTTTCTTTATCTATTTTCTATTATTATTATCATTGGGTAGTCGCTTACATTTTGAATCCATTAACTAGGAACTCTAAATTTTATTTTCATCTTGGTAGGCGATTGATGTTTTGAAGATGATATTGAACCTTTTTGAGGTGTCAAACATATCGTTTTTATAGAAGGAATCGAAACCCATATAGCTCATTTAAACCATTCTATTTAACATCTTATAGAGAAGACATATACGACAGAACTGAAGCAACATGTATGAAACCCAATCCTTGGGATGAAACCCTATGTATCCGATTTATAAGAGGATTAAGAGTCATTGTAGTTCAATTTGTATTTATCATGTTTATGGAAGAAAAAATATAATTAATTTCTATGAGGGTTACTTCCCCAGGGTTTATTAGTATTCCAATTTCTTAAAGACTTACCCTAAGGTGGATTCCCTTGTATGGAGGAAGTTATACCGTGCCACTGAATGAGGATTACACAATGTGGTTTCCCTGGTTTGGGTAGATTTATAATTCTAGTTATATGATCATTTCAAATATATAAACCCACATGATCAATGATCAGTGTGTGAAAAAAGTATAAGAATTGATTATACTCATTAAATATGTATGTGGTATATATGCTTTGGAGAGGCCCTAGATGACTGTTTAACATGGAGATCAAGAATTATGAAGGTGTATTAAATATCTAACCTATATCAAGAATCAAATTTCTCATAGTTCAATTAAATTTTCAATCCACTGATGTATGAGGAATAATGATATACCCACAATAGATTTTAGGTCCATAGGTTAGAGTGTTTGAGACATGGAGTGACTTACACTAAGGGGGATGCTAATTAAAGATCATGATATAAGAAGGAATCCAAAATATCCTATTTTGAAATCAATCATCATCCCCATAGTTTAGTATTAGTTATTTATAATTATGTATAATAGATTGGGTAATCATATCTATTGGTATCTTCATGAGATGACATGAGTGCCTCACAGACCTGTCCTGAGTGTCTATCAGACAAGGATGACATGTCTAAGGGTTTTTACATGATTTAATTAGACATGTATGAGGTATTTCCCATGACCAGACATTAATATCCATAGGGAGGTCACATGAAGTTGTTGAAACATATGAGGGTCTTGATTAAATCAATGAAGACATGTCCAAGGGATTAACTTGACCAATGATCGCATGACAAAAGGATTTTAAAAAATTTAGATACCAAGTTTAGAGAACGATGCATGAATTGGGTGACATGTATGTAATAATTTGTAAGACACATGATATATTTATATAGGACTTCACAAGATTTTGGAAACATGTATAAGTTACTTTAAAAGAGTTTGTTGACATGTCCTAGCCCCATTACTTTAGTTGGGAAACATGTTCGGAGGACTTCACAAAATATGGGTGACATGTGTCAGTGCAATCACATTATTTGGAATGGATATGCAAAGAATGTGATTCATTCACATGAATTTTAGTATATCATTATTTACATAAGTCTTTCATCTCTTTTATTATTTATTAAACATGTGATTCAAGTGTCCTTAAGAATTAATTGTTTAGGATTCGCATAACTAATTAGACATTTTTAAATTCCTTTGCATGACCTAGAAATACTATCATATGTTCTTCACGTGATCTATAGGGTGATCATGGGAATTTATTATTCATGTTGTGGGATTTTTTAGGTCGTTCCATGAACATTACAAAGTGGAAGACCCTTATAATGACATGGATATCCTTTTCAAGATGTTTTCTCTTCTATACTCTCATTGGTATGCCTCATATCTTTTCTGAGTCTATGTGTATCACCATTTTTCTATACAGAGAGAGAGGAATTTAGCATCCATGCTACACTAGTTATATGACACCTTGAATGGAATTTATATATTATATATGGTATTGATTCAATGAAGGGATCATTACATCACATTCTTTACATGATATTTTAGAATTTCATCCATGGTGTCTCCTGATAAGAAGCTATCACAAGAACAGTCCACCACCACTATATTTATTGGACCCTGAATCATCGAAGAGATTTCACCTAATAATGATGACAAGTAAAAGAGAATTTTAACTATTTTTCAGACATGTGTGATAGTTTTTTTTGGATTTAAACACATATGTAATGAACTTCACATGATTGGAGAGTACATTTCTTGGGTCCTTTGTAAGAATAAGAAGTCTTGTCTGGGACCTTTTTCATGATCAAGCTAGATTTTCAAGGAGGCATCTGGGAGGTCAAACTAACATATTAAAGGGCCTTTCCATGATGAATGGTGATCACACAAGGATGATAATCCCTTTCAGATTAAAATTAGTTTATCTTACCTTTACGATATGATTCTTCACATTTCAACATTTATTAAAGATTTTATAATCCCTTTTTCCATTTCCCATTTGTTGTCTATCCGGGAATCACATGATCAATAGATGATCATGTGACATCATGGGATCATTGTCTGGGTTTTCCACTTTTCTAGTCTATAACTCACTGTAAGATCAAATTACCATGTCAAAGGGATTCTACATGGCCGATATGACATGTTTGGGGGTATTCAAGAGACCATTACTCTTTTATAGGTAGATTTTGAAAGATTAGGGAAATTTGTTTAGGGAACATTGTGAGAACAATATGGATTGTCCAAGTGATTTTGGATATCAAGGAGGAATGCTAATGGACCTATTCATAACTGATGGTGATCATAGGAGGAACACAAACCTTCACATGAATGTTAGTCTAACTTCAAATGCATGAATCCTTTACGATTTTCAGTTTTATTTCAATAATTTATTGAGGGGATTCAAGTGATTGTTAGTATGAATCATGATAAGAGGATCTCATAGGACAACCTTCATAAGACCATCTACGCTTTTATATAAACCTTCATAATAACATGAGGGTTTTTTTGAGGGGAATCATGTGTTAATTAAATAATAATGCATAAATTATGATACATTATTATATCATTCCCAAGTTCTTGCGATCATGTTCCCTCATTTACTTTTGTAATAGAATATTGTACCCATTAATTAGGTAATTCTTCGAGTCTAGAATTTCGGATGCTCATTTAGAGGGCTTTAAAAGACAATACAAGAAGTATGGAAGATCCAATTGGAAGAGTAACATCATTCCCTAGTGTGTACCCATATAGGACATGAATAACAATAGATATGGGTTTATTCACTGGCCATTAATTATCAAAAACTGCCATATACCCATATTTGGTAGGACTAAAATGGATATAGGTGTATCCACCAGCCATCTATTTCCATGTACTAGCATGTGAGAAAATCATGAAAGGTCTAAAGATATCAACTAGTAAAGAACGTCCACTGAACCTTGTGTGATTTAAATCTCAATCCATCATATGTACATAAGGATTCGCAAGAGGCTCTATGTAATTTTCTAAATCCACAAAAATTACAATAAAATTCATAATTATCATATAATTATAAAGGATTTAATTAACATAGAAATGTCTATTCACACAAGATGAACACCTCTTTAAGTAATATAATATATTGGAAAACCAATCTGATAAATACATATAACTAAAATATAATCACTTTCATAAGTTTTCATTACCTAATTTGAAGAAAACAAATTGAAACGTTTCATAAAAAATTTTATGTGAAACACTATACAGCAGAGAATCTATATACTTCAAAAAATATTCTCTATACAAAAAATGGGAATACAAATAAGAAAAATAATTTCTAATAACCCTCATAGGTTTAGAAAATGCATTAATATACATAAAAATATTTATATAACACCAATAAAATCACGGTTTATAATATCATGAAGATATAATAACTCATATACTAAAAATATGGTCAAATATACTCATAATTAGAATTTTTTTCAATAAAAATGGATGAATAATATTCCATAAAGCCAAAATTAATTCCAATAAAAATA
This sequence comes from Viscum album, assembly GCA_963277665.1. Lineage (NCBI taxonomy): Eukaryota > Viridiplantae > Streptophyta > Magnoliopsida > Santalales > Viscaceae > Viscum > Viscum album. Next base: position 2,015,619,544 of record OY728135.1, read on the forward strand.
AATCACCACCTTAAATTTGATAATGTTTAACATTAGGAAACTATGTTCATAAGGAATGAAAAAACTCATGGAAAGTAATTGAAGATGACCAAAGGTTTTAGGATTAATTGGTTTCAAATTATTGGTTGTTTAGTAAAAGAGGTGATGAAAATAGTGAATAGGAAGATGAATTGATTATTGTGTAATATTTTGTTGGAAACATAAATATGTACTAATATAACTTTTAAAATTCTGGTGAAAAAGGAAGTAACCACATAATGGAATGTGCAACTGTATGCTGAAATTGGAGGAACCTAATAGTAAAGGGACTACATGAAGAAAAGTGCGTCCATAAAATGAGATTTGAGAGACCCCATGAGGAGTCTATGAAACCACACAATGGAATAAAAAACATAAACCTGATATTTGAGTGACCACATGATTCTAAGAAACCACATAAAGTGTCCAAGTGATAGCATGAGGCTAAGTGGAAACATGAAGAGAACAAGTGACCACGTGAAGGGACGCATGATCAAACATTAAAATAACAGAACCATATAAATGGTTGATAAACCACATGAAGTGGAAAAGTGACTAAATAAAGGTCTAAGTGACTTCACATTCAAATAGATAGACCACGTGAAATGTCAAATAACCACATGAATGGTTCATGAGACTCCACAACAAAATTATGTGAATTTATAAAGGACAGTATGAATACATATGATAATAGAGATACTATGTGAAGGGTATGTATAAATTCATATTAGAATAGATCAACTAAGGTTGAAAGAAGATACTGCATCATGATATTAGAGAAACCATGATTCACAATGGTAGATAAAGCTACCAAGAATTAAATCAGACAATATAAAGTAAGGTTATCTAAAAATATTTATATACCATGATAATGATTATCGTGATTCATTCAACAGATTTGTTGGATGTAGAAAAAAAGGATGAAGAAAGATATAGCGAAAATATTCTAGAGCACTAATGATAAGATAAATAGAATTATGTACTGTGTAAATTATTTTTCACATGAAGAAGAAAAAATATTTTCTTAATATTACATGATTTTTAACTTTAAGAAGAAGTGTTCAATTCTATTTGAATGGAATGTGGAAGAAGTATCATAGAAAATAAAACAAAATGAATAAACTATGACACATAAGATAACATGAATGAATATATGAATACTAATTTCATGTGGAAGATTCTATAATTAATGTTCAAAGAAGGAGGTTCTGTTTCAATGTAATTTCAATGACTGAAGATTGCGTGACCCCAACTTTTTATATTAATTTTTTTAATGATTTCGAGTGGATTTAAAATCGATAAAATATAGGTTTAATAAAATATAAAGACACATTGATATTTATGAATATTTTAATCTTTTTATAATCAGTTATGGATGAAATTTATTATGAATGTTGTGTTGATGAGAAGGTCTGATATTTCTAGTATTAATAATTTGAAAAAATTTACACACTGTCATAAAATTTATAATTAATATAAAAGAGAATATGTAATTTTGTTCATGATATATATTTAATAATTCATGAGTATTGGTTGCGTGTTGTGGATAAAAGTGATAAGAATATGGATAAAAGATGAACAAAAGAGGATCTTTCTCATTTATCTGAATGAAATAAAATAGAAATAAGATAAGACATATTGAAGGGAATGATTGAGGATTTCACATACCATAATGATGATGTGATGAAGTTTATTGGTGATGTTACATTTCATTTTAAAAAATATATTTTTTATCTTATTATCTATTATAGGATAATATGAATTTTCAATGGACTATAATGAAATTAAATTATTGGATAAACCACACTTTCTGTAAAACAAAATGTATTTTTTTCAAGTTTAATGTGTGATCTACGAATGATTCTAGGTCATGAATATCACTAGGAGCTCTTGTAGATAAGTCAAACATGCTATTTCATGCATTCATTTTAGTTTTATTTAATGTTGTTTTTCAGTAGAGTCATTACTCTCTATCATAAGGTGAATGTTTTTTTAAAATAATAAGAAAGGTAGACCACTAATTCACCCCCCTTCAGTGGTCACACAGATCCTGACTAGTCCATTCAATTTGTATCATTGCAAGGTTCCTTCATTTACTCAAGGATCTATGAATTTTGATGATTATTAAAGCCATCATGGGTGTTCATAAAATAGTTAATATTAAGTTTATTCCTAAAATAAATAGGTAGAACTTTCATATATTGATGAAAAAATGATACCTTATCTATTATCCATTTTCAATGATGTTTCTGAAACTACTATAGATGATTTCAATGTTCATTATTAGGGTTTTCACCTAACAGTTACAGAAAAATGGAATCTTGGGAATGATGGATTATCCAAAAAAATCCATTATTTCTTCTCTCCAATAAATTTAATCTCTATGGGTTAAAATATTTTGTAATTATAGAGGCATTTGGGATAAATTGAAAAATAATTATGAAGGGAGAATGAAAAGTAAAAAAATTGGATATTAAGGTATGAATACTTTAAAAGGGGTGATGATTAATATTTTGGAGAGTTCTTCACAACGGATAATATTATATTAAGCACCTTATGAATCCTTCGAGAAAAATTTAAAGTCTCAACTATTTTTCATAATATATCAAGAATAATTCATAATTTATTTTAGAAAAAAATATTCATCTTTGGAAGATATTAAGCCTAAAATAATCTCTCTAGAACAAAATCATTTTATTTTAATCGAATATGATATTTGAAAAGATAATTATATCCAAATAAAGGGTAATTATGATCTTAAAATCATCAATAAATACCATAATTAAGAAAAGATTAAGAAATGTTATATGGAAAAATAGTCGAGTGATTATAATTTAGAAGATTTAGTTAGTAATATGTTCTATGAATTCATGTATTAATTTTCAATAAATGTGAAAAGAGTCATACAGAAGAATGAAGATATGTCACATTTAGAGGGAATTAACTGTATAATCATTGGAATTTTTTATGGAAAATTATCCATAATGGATGGAGGATGATGGCAGTGATGAGAATTATGGTCATCCTAGAAGACCACTAATGAATAAATGATACAATATATATATATATATATATTTAATGAGTAAATAAAAAGTTCTCTAAATGTAAAAATATATATTTTTAACCAAATGTGAAGAATATTATAATTGTGAAAAATAAATAGAGGCTGAAAATAAGCATGATGTTGTCCCTAATAATTTTCTTATTTAAAACGTAAATTATGAGTTATTTAGTAGTTCTAAATGTAAAAATTCACAAGAATAATTGAATGAAACTCAAATAGGGTTCTTTCTAAATAGTGAATTGAAGGAATGTTTCTATAAAATAAAATTCTTGAGAAATATAATAAGATGATTAAGAAATATGGTCAACTTGTTAGCAATAAAGAACTAGTTCTGGATAAATAAAAATCCAAATTGATAAAATATATTGAAAACATGAAATTGTTATTTGATTAATATTAAAATATCTAAAATAATATGGAATAAAATGTTTTGGATAAGGATGAAGGATTTGATCTTATTCAATGAAAAGTCATTAAAGCCACTAAAGGAAAATATACCTTTTAAAAAATCAATTTTAGATGTTTTAGAAAGATTTATATAGTGTAAATATTTAAATAATCATCAAAAACCATCCTCAATGGTTTATAACAAGGATGAAGATATTAGGAAAGTGTCTCAGAAGAAGTTGTGATCCAAGAGGGATATGTATATATATAAAACAGGGAAATTCCATAATTCAATATTTTTGGAGAAATAAATCATTTAAGGAAAAAAATAAACAAATTGAAACTCTATTAAGAGTGAAAATAATTAATATTTGATGAACATGTTTTTTGAGGTCTACCAAAATCTTGGTTCAAAAAAAGGTGCTAACATTGGTTGTCTAAAAATTTTTGTAATACAGATAGACAATATTATAAAACATGTGAGGTTAAATGGAAATTTGTTTGTGGATATTGTTGGTATCATGGTGGATTTAAACAAAAAATTCATAGTTTAATCATAAACACTTTATTAGATCATAGAGATATTGGATATAGATATCAGGGAGGAGTAAGCGCACTAAAAATGGAAGACTTAATAATAATCAGTAAAATATAATTTTAAAGACCGATTACAAATTCCAGCTTCTTGAAATTCATTTTGAGATATTTTATTAGCCTTAATACCATGTAAATTGAGATATTTTGATATGAATATCCTATGAACGTTTTAACAAAAAAACTCAAATGAAATATGGGTAGAATGAAAATGTAAAATATAAGGCACTTGTATTTGTAACCACACTCAATGATACAATAGTGAATGATCTTGTATCCTGGATTGTATCAATTTGAGTTTTTATAAAAGAAAACTATATTCGATATAGAGTTTGACACACAATACCATGATTAAAAGACATGAAAAATATATAACTATTATAACATAGAAATTAAATTGGATTGTATAAATTGTACTAAATAATTTATGATATATATATATATAAATTTATTGATCAATATAAATTATTGATAAATTCATAGTAAATAATCAATTATTTTTAGTAAAAAAATTTAGCCTTTTAAAATATGTTTTCTTCAAAAATGATTTTTATTTATTTTTGTAAGAAAATATTATAATAATTTTTTTTGAAAATCTAAAAATTTACCAAAGTTAATATTTTGGGATTGAATGGACAATATTTTTTTAGAGAGTAGAGAAAAAATCAATTTTCGTCAAAATGTCATTTCTTTTCAATAAATTATGTAATTTGAAAGTCCCATTATGTTTTCCATTTGATTTCAAGTAACAAAATTTGTAATTATATATATTTAATCTAATTAGTTAATTTTTAATCATCCTCATACTGGATTTTAGCATATATTTATTTTTGGGATTAAAAATAGGATATTTTGGAAAACTATTTTAAAGGAAAAAATGTTTCTAAAGTTTAATTTATTAAAAAAATATCTAATGATGAATTATTTAAAATAAATTTTTAGATAATATTCCGATAAATTTTAATTTAAATTACGTTAATGATTATTTCATGTCATAGAGATAATAAAAAATTATCCTTTTTTGGAATAATATAATTCTTGGAAAAATTCCTTTTCGTCACGTCTAAGAGTTTTATTTTAAATTAAAATTTTGAATTATGTGAATTGAATTTGGTAAAATATGTTAAATATTAATAATTATAATAACTTATATTATCATTAATGGTAAAATTTATTTTGGACCTTAATGAAAAGTGAAAATTGTAAAAATTAATTACTATAGTTAAGGTAAAAATGGATTTATTTGGGGGTTAATAAAAAATGCTAAGTATTAAAATGATCTAGTTTTTAAAAAAAATATTGATGGCCATATTTAGACATTAATTGGTAAAAATATCTATAATAAACTATTTTTAATCATTGAGTGATGTGAAAGATATGAAAAGACATTTTTCTTTTCAAAATATTCCAAGGTGCCACTCACCACACTTATAAAAGGCCACCCCATATCCTCTCCCATTAAAAAATTAAAAGACCATTTTATCACAAATTAATATAATAAATTTAATCCTTAATTACCTACCCAATACTATATGTCGTTTTTTTATCCAAAATATAGCCTATAATATCTTTTACGGCCAACATGAGGAGGTTTCCCGAATAATAGGTATCTATATTAATAGAGCATCATTATTTTATTTCTTTTACCACAACCGTAAAATCTAATTTTATTATCCTTATATAATAAAACCAATATCTACCATATACTTAGATTCTATTATATTAATTTGATAACCTATATCAATCCCACATTCCATCAATTTTTATATAAAATCATCATTCCTGTGTATGATGGATTACCGCCTCACATACTAATGTCATTCATTTTCCATAATCGCCTCTCATGGATTTATGTAATGACATATTTAAAGTGTATATATATTATATTTTAAACATATTTATAATTGTGGTGTTATTATATCACATAAAACTTATTAATTTTCTTTCCATCATTGATGTAGTAACTTCGCTCGTGTGTATGACAGACTACCACCTCGCGAAATGATGTGATTAATTTTTAACTAAAGATTTAAATAGAAGGTAATAATGATAAATTTAATTAATATATGTAACATAAATGAAATAATAATGATATTAATTACATATTTATCATTCTTATAATATGATATCTTATTTTATATCATACAATGAAAAATTATAATGTCATCCGTGTATATGTAGACAAATGCCTCTAAGAACCGATGTGATTATTTTTTCATCACCCCAAAAAATGGATGATATATATAAGAATATTTAATCATATAATATTTTATTTAATATATTTTTATTATTCTTTAAGGATAAAATATTACTTAACTTATTTATATAATGACCAATGAAAAATTGAGGTGTTGCTCATGCGTATGTATGACGTACTGTCACCATGATTATAACGTATTTGATTTTTCATAAAAATGTACCATGATTAGTTTTAAAAAGTAAAAATATTGTATTAATATGATAATTATGCGGTTATTAATATTCTGGATATGTTGAATGATGAAATCTGTGACCAATATTCATCCCATCAAAGTATGTTTTGAATCATAATCCAAATATCATGAAAATACTAGACTAAAGAATGATTGATTAAATAATTGTATATAATATGGTAATAAGTTAAATAAAAGTGATAAAAAATATTAAATTTTTTCTAAATAATGTAACTAGTTAATATATTTATATTATTCTATAAGATAAATTAAATACATGACAAGTCAGACTCAAGGTGACTGACTTCATCTCAATTTCCATTCAATGAGGAATAAATTTATATTATGCTCCAATATTATTTTATGAGATATATATATAGGCCCTTTGACATGTTATATCCTTAAAGTATCTACTATCATGATAGTTAATATTTTTCTTTAATTTTATTCTTTCATGAGGTCTTACGATTCAAGCTTTTCTAAATTGATAAGGAATTTTAATTTAAAAAAATCATCCTTTAAGGGTTTACTTCCAACTCTATATATTCCATGTCTATGTTTTTAAAATGATTTTATGAATATTTTTATATTAACATAAAATATTTATAATCTTTTTTTATTTTTAATTTATTTCATTGGTTTTAAAAATAATTATTTAATTGTTTTATAGGGAATGATTTTCCAAATGATAAAAGGAATATTCTATTTTTAACGTATATAACGACAAAGAATATTTCCACCACCATGATCATTATTTTATTTCTAGATTCCATGGAACTATGTCATGTTTTATTAAATAAAAAAACTACATTCCCATTTTTTGTATTGTTGTACTGAATTTTTTTTTTATAAAAAATGGTTTTTTGATTTCATAAACATTTTTTTTATATGGATTGAAAAGTGTTTTTAAAACTTTTTACGATGAATAAATGAACAAATAAAATTAATTATTCATGATATGGTACATTCACAATATATGAAAAATGGGAGAGCCCAATGAATCTTATATAAAGGGTTTATACCCATTATATCTCCTAGGTGAGTATGATATAAGTTTTAAAAAGTGTTGATCCCCATTATATCTTAGAAAAAATGGATGTGGCTTTTATAGCTTACACAATGGGGGAACACCATTATAGCTTTCTAATTCATTGGGTAATGATTTTATTGTATGTCAACAATATGGTTATTCAAATTTTGTGTTTCTGACATGGTTTTGTGAATATGATCCACTATGTTTCAAAAATTAATTTTCAATTTCTTTCTATGGATTTAAAGTCTTTATTTGAGAAAATATGTGTTCATTTTTTCATGTGATTTTTTTAAAAGGATGGTATAACCAAAAAAGCGGTACAAAATACAATTAAGAAAATTTCTTGAAACCTCTAGCATAGAGACTCAACCTCGTGACTCCTTGACGATGCCCCAAACCCCTACCCACCCTCACCACCCTAGTCGACTGTGGTGGGAAAAAAATTATTTAATATGCATAAAGAAAATTGAATATAAAAATACAAATTACATGATTTTTCATGTTTTTAAAAAGACTAATTTTTATATTTTGTGTTGTATACTTTATTATGATTTTTTTTCTAATCCCACAATTTAAATTGTTTTAAAAATGGTTTAGGGATGGGTAATAGAAAGGAAAAAGTAATATTAAAAGTCAAGATGATTTTCCATGAAATGAAATCTGGATTTAATTTAAAAGTTTTATATAATTGAAAAAATGGTTTATAATAATAATTTTCCACTATATATTATATTTCTTTGTAATATATTAGTTATGAACTAATTATTTAAAACACTAAACATGAAATGATCATAAAACTAAAAGAAATGGAATTATTTATCAAATCTCAAGATTATTTTATGTTAAATTATGTGTCCTTATAGTTTGTATCTGAGGTTATTTTAGATAACACTAGTGGTTAGGATAATTTTAGTAGAATGTTTTCTAAATATTTTACATTATGGTTTATTTGAAATTATATAGAATTTAATAATTAAATTGTTTATTTGACAAAAATATAGCTGTTCTGGATGGTTTTTCATAGAGAAAACATGAAAGCTATAGTTTTAAGGCATTCAAAGGAAATAATATTTCCAAATCAATATCTAGAGATAGTTTGAACGGTAAAAAAATATTTTATTCTAGAGATGTATTAGTTAATATATGCTATTAATTGTGGTGGTATACATCCAAGATAGGAACATGATCTAGCTTCAAGGAATAAGACTATAACAAAGCATTTCATGAGGAAACAACCACTATGATTCAGTAGATGATCTAAACTAGTGGTATTTCAAGGACTGATAAATTCATTATAGAATTTAATTCAAATAATATGATGTAAGAAAGTCATATAGAAACTCTTTCTATTAAACATTTTAAAGGTAAAGATAATCGATTATGGTCTTTGTTTAATAATAACAGGGAGAAATATTATCTTAATTATATTAAATGGGAAACATTTAAGAATATATTACAAGATAAATATTTACTTAAGGATGTTTAGATTAATATTGTTAAAAAATTCAGGTAATTGTATCCAAAGGATGAGGATTCAATGGACGCATATAAAGAAGACTTAACAAGATTCTGCAGGTATGAGGTGGATTTTATTCAGGACACTAATAATAAATTTATTCAGTTTTACATATTATTTAAACAGATATTGTGATTGTCTTTTTCATCATATGGATTCAGAAGTTATGTGAATGTTTTTCATTGTGCTATCATAGTTGATTTGGAATTTTCTGGCACTTATGTTCCATGAGATGAATAGATTAATAAATGATCAAGGTGGTAGGAAATAGAGAGGAAAAATAGTCCTAGAGGTAATCCCAAAAAATTTTCCAAGTGTGGTAAAATACATCTTGGTGACTTTTTAGTTGGATTTAGAAAGTGGTATAGATGTGATAAGTTTGGTCACCAGATTCATGAATTTGACAAAAAGGTACTAAAAAATGAAATACGAAGAAAATAGATATCCATAAAATGGTGATATTTTTTAACTAAAATAATTTGGGAAATCATGATTATATGTTTCTGATGTTTTTTACTCAGGGTTGGAATCATAATGACTGAAAATAGAAAGGTGGAAAAAATCAATTTCTTATACTACAGTTGATGTTGGGATATCCTGTGAAGTGGGGATAACTCCATCAAGATCATTATTTTTTAAGGGTTAGTCAAAAGTTCAATGATTTAGAAACACCTTCTCATGTTTAATGTGATGAGATCATAAAGGGATTAATTCTAGTTGGGATATGTTTTTTTTTGTATATATAAGTCTTTGGTTTAAGGTGAAATATGCCTTTACTTTTTTTTGGAGATGAGTTTTAAGGTATTGATATAATTTAGGTTTTTATTGTATTTGATGATTAATGTTATTTTTGAGGGGTTTCACCACATTTATGGGAATGTTAAAAGGATAACTTTTTCTAAAAAGACAACACAAATTCTAAGTGAAAACCTAACACAATTGTCAAGACCATATGTCTTGAACCCACCACCAAAGGTAGACAAGGGTGAAACACATACCACTAGCCTATGTGATGTTCAGGTTAGTATGAATTCATCCACTTATAATAAGTGGTTTTAAATATAATGATAATTTTACTTCCATAACATATTAGTTATCATATAAAAAACTGTGGGATTAAAAAGTGATTTGGTGATTAGGTGGTTAATTTTGTTTCATAAGTGTATCATTATAATTTTGGGAAACATATAACATTATGAAAACTATTTTGGTTTTGGATAATGTCTATATATATGGGGAATATCTGGTTTTAATTTTGGGTATTATGTGATCTGTTATAAGTTTATTTTAGTTCTTCAGACATGACAAATTAATTTTGGATACTAATCATTGGAAAAAAGATGAAAGTGTGGTAGAAATAGATTAATTGAGGTAATTAAACTATACAAGTAAGTATATTTTACATTTTAATTTAGTAATTATGCTAAATTAATTTCTAAACTACAATAAATAAATATTTAAAATCAAAAATTTATCTTTTGAAATTAATTTCCAATAAATCAAAAGGTCTTTTAACTCATAAAAAATTTATGGTTTTGAGTTACTTTACTTTTTATTAATCATTCAATGTATTGAGATCAATTACGACTATCAAAATTCATAATTTTTTAGGAAATTAATTTTTTTTCATGGGAAAATCATCACTTCTCACTTATTTTCTCTTACTTGTAATCCTAGTTATGTATTACTCTTAATGACCTCCGTACATCCTTTTATATCATATCAAAATGAAATTTTATAAACCCTTTTTGTGATTTGGGTTCTAAAAAATGGTATATTCAAATTTAAATTTTTTTATTACCATGATAAAGATATAATTGAGAGGAAATAATTTATGAATGGGGTTGTAACTAACACCCCATGAATTTTGAAAATAATGCTATGTTTGATAATGTGTCTGATATACAACACCAAACATAAACGATGCATGAAATATATAACCATAAAAAACTATATCATAAATGGGTAGTTATAAATAGTATTAACTAATTTATTAAATATCAATATATATATATGTATAATTTTTCATCTCAATATATGTTATTGAAAAATTTATAGAAAATAATTAATCATTTTTAGGAAAGTAATTTTATTCTAAAAAAATGGTTTCCTTTAAAAATGTTTTTTATTTTTCATGTAATAAATTTATATAAATAATTTTGTGAATGTTATAAAATTTATTTGATAAAATTAAATTAAGTTTTTAAATAATAATTTCAAAATTATGTTACGGTTAATTTTTTGTTTTTTCAGAGAATATTTTTTTTAGTTGTCAGTGAAAAATACCTATTTTTGTAAAATTTTCACTTCTTTTCATTATATTAAGTAATTTAAAAGGAAAATTATGTTTTAAATATAATTTAAATTAAAAAAATTATTTACTATTCATATTTAAGACACATAATCACTTTTTATTCAACATAATATTTGATTTTAGTGTAAGAATATTTTTGTTTTTAAAAATGTGATTTTTCTGAAAACTGTCATCATATACATAATGTTTCACAGTTTTAATTAATTTAAATAAAATTCAGGATCGATGAGTTAAAATAAAAATATATATTATATATAAATAAATATAAATATAAATTTGTTTAATGAATATTACATGTCATAATGTTAATATAGAGTCTTATTTTTCTTGAAAATTCTTCGTCTTGAAAACCATATTTTTCATCTTGTATTTGGTTTTTATTTTAAATTTAATTTTCAAACATATGTGAATTTAAATTGGTAAAATGGAATGAATAATTTGAATAATAATAATATATTATATTATCTATCAAGTTCAACATAATGTTTTTCTATAATGAATAGTGAAAACAATACAAATTAATTACCACAGTTAAGTTAAAAATGGATTTACCATGGGGGTAGATAATAACATAGTTAATGGTTAGAATGGACTAAAAACATGTATAAAATATATTTTATAGAAAAATTTCTCCCTTATAATTTCTAATTATTATGAATAGTCCATTTTGGAGACTTGTTTTCTTGTGAAAAACATGTGCACACATTTTATTTTCAAAAGTTACAAGTGTGCCACTCACCTCACTAAAAAAAGGCAACACCTATTCTCTTCTCTTCAAACCTTAAAATCCTTTTGGATCAGTCAATAACTTAAAAAATATCTTAATTAATTCCCTTAACACATCCTTGAATATTTTATTTTATAATAAATCCATCATATGAACGATTTTGGTTCATACTTAATGAGGTTTCCCAAAGAAGAAGTTTCATGCTTCACTGAGCATGTTCATTTTATTTATTCTTACAAATACTTTAAATATTCCCCTATAATTACTATAGAAGTATATAACATATATCTATATTTTATTATGTTAAATAAATAACCTAAATGCATCTCCTCTTCAATCAAATGAGATATGAAATAATTATTCAAGTGTATGGCGAACTACGGCCTCGTGAACCGATGTCATTCGTTTTCCATCATCAACTATCCTGATTTTTTGTAATATTGTATACAAATTATATATATATATATATATTTAATTTATAAAATATTTATACTTATGGAGTTATTATATCATATAATCATTCTTAAATTCTATTTCAATGGGATAAAATAATGTCCCTCATGTGTGTGGCGGAACACCACATCATGAAGCGATACAATTCATTTTTCACTAAAGATATACATGGAAGCTAAAAATTATAATGATAACTAATATATTTGATATAAATGACATAATCATGATATGAATGAAATATTTATCATTATTAAAAGAAAATATATAATATTATTTCTTACAATGGAAACTGATAATGTCGTTTGTGTAAATGTGGACTTGTGCATCCATGAAGTGATAAGATTATTTTTCATCACCAAAACACATGTATGTTTTATATAAGTTTATTTAATAAATATATTGGATTTTTATTATATGATTATCATTTTATAAATATAACCTTGTTTTCATAAAGATCATCAAAAAATGGAATCTTTACTCGTGCATACATATGACCTACCATCTCTAGGATTGTATTAGAATTCATTTTTCATAACCATATTTCATGATTGAGTATAAAAATTATAATTTATATATATATATGATAATTATTCCATGATTATTTTTTTTGATATGCTAAATAATGACCTCTTTGACCAATAGTCAACCCACAAAAGTATATTTTGACACATATACAAAATATCATTGAAAAACAAAACACAGAATTAGTTGATTAATTAATTTAATATAAATTTATAATAAGTTAAATAAAATTAATAATAAACTTGAATTTTTCTCTCAAGAAAGTAATTAATTAAAATAAATTTAATATATAAGAAAATAGTGAATTTTCACGATAAGTAGGACTCAAGGTAAGGGACTTCATCTCAATTTCCTTTCATTGAGGATTATTTTAATATTATGCACCTGTATTATTTTATAAGGTTTATAAATCCCCTTTGAAACATTATATTATGAATTTATTTATTTTTCATAATATTTAATTATATTTAATGTTATTATTTCTTGGGTATAATTATTTTTGTGTTTCCAGATTCATAAGGGACTTTTCTATTAAAAAACCTCTTTTAAATTTCTACTAATAAATCATTATCTTCCATGTCCATGTTTTTTATATGAATTTATGAACTTTTTTATGAGGAAATAAAATATTTATAACAAACATTTCATATCCCTTTTTTACTTTATTTTAATGGTTTTGAAAAGTAATATTTTGATAGATTTTATAAAAAATGTTTTTAAAAATGGAAAAATAAATAATATATTTTTATAGTATGGAATGATAATGAAATTTTCTTACACCATGACCATTACCTGATTAATGGTTTCCTCTTTAATAGTTAATATTTTCTGTAATGAATTTTTTTACTTTATTCTTGATATTTTGGTATTGAAAATTGGTTTTTAAAATAAAATTGTATGTTGATATCCAAAATGTTTTTTTATATGGATTCAAAGGTGTTTTGAAAAGTTTCCAATGGTGAAAAGGTTCAATAATAAAATATTTTATTCCTGAAATCATACTTTATCATTCTATGAAATATTTTTTGGCTCAATATAGCTTATATGAAGGTTTGATTCACATTATAGCTCAAGGTTTAGCCCTATATAACTTATACAAAAGGTAAATCCCCATCATGGATCATGAAAATTGGTGAGTCCGGAATATATTTTACAAAGGGTGATCCCTATTATATCTCTGTAATGTATTGGGTGATTAATATATTGGAATTTGTTTGTATGTTTAACATCTCGACCTAACTTACCACTAATACGGTAGTTGGATCAGTCAGTCACATGGCTTCAACTGAGCCTCCTCGTATGCTAGAGGTTGTCAAATAGTAGTGAGGGTGTAAGTATGTGATAATGGTGAGAATATACCCTTATGATTAGATTATCACAATGTAATATCAATTATTAAATAAAATAAAATAGTGGAAGATGTAAAAATTGATAAACAAAGAAGCTAGTAAATAATGTAAAGTAAATATATAATAGTAGAAAATGCCAATTTACAACATTGCATTCATGTCCTGATGATTATAAATAAACAAAAACAATATACATACATCATGAAATAGTAAAATAAAATACAAGAATAATTAAAATAAGTAAAAACCCCCAAGGGTGATCTTCATGAGAATCCTGAGCTCTAGCTCAGACCTGTGCTCCTAATTCCAGGTTCAAATAAAACAACAGAAGTAATAATGCATTGTCATGTGAACATGAGGTATACTCAGGTACCCTAGTAAAATGATATAATAAGCAGGGTGTGAGATATAATTCTAAATATTTTACCACCTAAGGTGTCTACGACTAAATCCAGTCCCTAAATAAATATTAAAGTTGTGTGTAGGTTATATGAATAATAAACAAAGTTTAATAAATAAAAAATAGCCCACATAGGTTCTTAAAGGATACCTAGTAGCTCTTCCTACTTCGACTCACCACACAAAAGAGATGTATGATATATATATATTTTAGTTAAATAATGCATTCACTGATATAAACAAAGTACATACGAACGTAAGTGACCATATTCCTGGAATACTAGGTGCTGGAAGGACCAAGCATAACTCTGTCATCCATAACCAGTCTAAACAAGACTATAATCTCAAGAAATTGGTTACATTCCCTAAATCCGAATAGAGTGTGAAAATTCATTCATGACACTAGGGGTGGTGAGTGGGCCATCATTTCATCACTATAAAAAGGGAGCGTAAAACCTCAGCCTATCATCCTACATAGTATCAATGGTTCAAGAAACCATGACTCAACACCTGATGTTAGGGAGCGTGATTTTCTACCATGCTCACCATATACATTACCATCATTCTAGATCATATGTATAAGTTATAATCACGTATTTAAAATAATAACATGATCCATGATTCATTCCCTCTCATGCTCTACATTTACTAAGCACATTATAAACAGGGGAATTTTATTTTAATACATTTTTGATTAAGCATGAATTGAAGAATGAAATAAATGGTGTGGTCTTACCACACTTTACATTTCATTTCATTTATAACATTTTATTTTTTAAATTCAAGAAATCCACTATGAAACATTCTATTTAATATAATCAAGATATATCATTTAAAGCATTCAAGGAAGCAAGCCATCATGAACAAAATATAATAACAAATATATTCCATTTTATTAAAAAACTTGAAAATTCATTTAAAATGTATCAAAGAAGTGCTTAGAAGGTACCATGGTAAATTATTCAATTACCTAAATATTTAATCCCATTAATTAATCAATGAAAACAATTAGGATGATCTTGTTTCATTGGTCCTTTATTTAAGAGTGGCCAAACTATACACAAAGAGGGTGCCAAGGTTAAATGAACATTTGTATAGAATATGGACACTCAAATTAATAATTTCACATAAGGTAATACACAAAACATGACTTATAGCTATCAAAACAAAGGAAGATGATAATACCAATTCCAAAATTCCAAGCATGCAATAAATCACTAATCAACACATCCTAATTTTGAAGACAATGCACCTCATCCGATGGGATTTATTATAACACATGGAATTGTTCTTCAGAAAATTCATTTAGAAAATTTAGACATATATTCCAAAGCTATGTATCAATTCATCAATATAATAATTCAAAACAAATTATCACACATGGAAAAAAATATAAGGCTTTAAATGGTATTTAGTAGTTTTCGTTATCATTTAGACAATTATAGAAAACGTGAAATATAAGACGACACACACAAGGGGTGTACATGACCGAGGTTGGCATATTCCAATTAAATAAAAACCCTCATCAGAAATTTAAAAAGGTTTTTGAACCAATTTAATATGAAGAAATCATTTTTATGTGGCACAAAACAAATTCTAGAATGTGGCGGAACAACGCTAATCATAAAACGATGGAAAAAATGGAGGAAAAAGTAGTAGATCACCTACCTTATGATTATGATATTTCAATTATCCAATATCATGATATGATTCGGTTTGGTTTGGTAGAAATTGAAGAAACATTCATTTTACCAGAAAATATAGAAAATGATATTTCACTAAAATAACGCAACTGAGAGGATATTAAAGAAAGAATGATTAAAAAGAAATATAGAACATACTAATATGGATCCATAGTGGCTGATGACATTTAATTCTGACTTCATATGGAGGAGTTGTTGAGATCCACAGGTTATGTATCTTGAGATCCCAACAAGAGGAAGAGAGGAGGGATCATCCATTAGGGAGAAGAAAAATAAGTGGAAGAAATAATTAAAACTCATTAAGGGAAGTTTTGTAGTTTCACCCTCAAAAAAAGACCACATGGTTTGGATGCTTGGTTTGGAAAAACCATGTGCTGACCATGCCACTCCCACTGCCTAAGGAACCCACTTCACATGCCTTTTCAACATGGTTTTCCATTTGAATTCAACCTTGTCTCAAAACATGGGTGATTACACCCTCCCACAATATAAAATCTTGTCCCTGAGAAGCCTTCAGGAATAATGAAAACATCACCCAACCTACAAGGGTCATGAAGTGTAATTCAAATGGTCAGGTTGTGTTTCCAAACACCCGGTGTACCTCAAAGAATTCACATAATCAAATAGAACATATGGCATCAAAACCCAAGCCAATGCTCATTTTCGGATTGAATCACCAAGAAAAGCTTACTCAAGCCCGTTTAGCTAGAGAGACCATCACGGCGTCATCTCTTTTAGAACTTGACTATTGATTATTTCTTATAAGGTTTTTATCATCGTAAGGGAGAAATTATAAACCACAACCCATCCACCATTAAAATTTCCTATAACACACATCCTAATCTTTATGGTTATGCTCCCAACATAATTTTTAATTGATCACAAGGTGAATTACCCATTGACCTCATTTAGCTAGCCCGAGCTGACTCTTCATGAAAATCCATGGAGGACATATTTTTCACTCACCATAACTCGATGAATCAACTGTATCCATTGATCAAAGAGTTTATAAGTGGGTCCACCTATAGTTGACCATCCTCGATATTCATAGCTTAGAAGGGAATAATATCACAATCTAAACCACAATACATTACTCTAAGTCACTTTATGTTCACGATTTGGATGATCACTAAAGTCCACACCTGACTTCCAATAAAAATTCCTAACCCAGCATCACCGACCTTGAATAATAGACTTGGGTAATATCAGAATCAATGAAATAGAGTCCAGGAAACTAACTTATATTAATCCATACAGCAAGTTTACAAAAGGGACATTGGTAAAATGACAAGAATTCCTCATCAGATTATTGACTGGGCCTAGAGCGGTATCTGCATAGAAGTCTAGTCAGAGGTAAATGATTAGCTTCTAGAAGTTTTTTCATGGTGTTCCTACATGAGAACCCAGGTATCACTCAGTACTAACCACACCTAAATAATAAAATCACGCATCCAACATTCAACACTGAGAAAACCAACCCAACAAGCTCAACAACTTTAAAAGCTTTAGCACATTATAAGATAGAAACTCACTTAGTACATAAAGGATGATGTAAATATGTTGAACATGCTTGTCACTAAGATATAGTACACTAAGATGATATATAAGAAGAAAAAATGAACCACTACTGGTCAGACCCTTGAATAAAGCGCAATATCACCCAACTAACACATTATTATTAAAAGATCATAAACTTTTACAAACAGAGGTGTTTTGTAATCATTTGACATAACCACATAAGTTCATCAAAAAACAATGGGGTTTCTAAAAGGTTTTATACACCAAAAACCACTTTAATGTAATTTTTTAGGAAATCACTATCATGATTCAAAACATTCAAGCCATAAGGGTAATCAAGGAAAACAGACCATTTAAAAATTGTCCTCCTTGATCATGGTCCTTTTACTTGGAAGGACACATTTACCAAAATCTATGCCATGATCACCACCTTAAGAGTTTCCTAGTCATTGAAAGAGGATATAGACTAGGTTCTCCCAAGTTCACAAGATTAGATTCTCCTTAAACGCACACATGATGCTCCACAGATTCAGGATCACAACATCGAGGCATTTGGAATTCAAACAAAAACCAACTTGATAATCATATTAAAATACCTGATCCTATGGAATTCATCCCAATCATTGGGATTAATTTATCCCATTTAACTCCTAGGTCACTATTCTCCAGAGATAACCTGAGAATGTACTGAACAACTCAATGATTAATGATTCCACTAGACTCAAATATTTCATTACATAATTTAGTAGCCTAAATGGTACCATGTATATGAACACACACTAACCAGAGGTTTTAAAAATGAGAATCACATCCTAGATACTTTCCAAAGGATTTCTGTCTTATTCAATCAAGTATTATATGTCCCACATAGAAACATGCATAAGTGTAATTGTCCCAAATGACTATAAAAAAGAATGAAAAACTATCGAGTCACCCAAACTAAAAGGAAAGGGTCAAAAGACCTGACACTTGGCCAAAAATTCCCTAGGCATGTCTAACATACAAAAACCAAGGATTAATCGATTCTCAATCCCTTATCAATGGTCAATAAAAACATTACCGTCTGTTCAAAAAAGGTTTTCAATTATAATCTAACAGTACTGCATGGGTAATTGACACCCAAACGTCAATAAATATCAGAAAGTTCATATTATTTATCATAGAATTTATTCTTTAAGGTTTCTACCTACCACATTCTATCCCCTTAAAAAAACATAACCGGCATCCCTATCAATATTTAAGGCCAAAAAATTCCACAAGGCCAATGCCTATCATTTAATCCATTGGTAAAAATAAGAAATCTTATGGAAAAAACTTACAGTTTTGTTCCAAGTAAACTCATTAAAAATGATTAAAATACGACATATGGTTCCATTTTCCAGTCATTACATTTCTTACCATTTTATATTTAAAAATTTGATAGATTTAAATCAATACACCCAATAACAATTATAAAAAAAATAACTTTGTATCATTTTCTTTTAATTACATGTTGATAAAATGGAATTTTATATCCAATTACTTTTTAAGAATTAACCCAATATTGAAATCATATCATAAATTTGGAAATTTATAAATAAAATCTTTTTTTAAATAATAACTGATAAAGAGAATAATATGGGTCCTAATAAAAAAAATTGGGCTCATCAAAATGAAATTTAATAGAAGTTGTGAAATTATTATAGTTTTAAAACAAATGTAGAGAGTTATAACATAGAAAACATTTCACAACTAACCTACTTGGGTATAGTTGTTCATTTTAGATGTTAAACAATTAATTTTAGATTAAAATTGAACAACCTATATTTTTAAAATCATTTTAAAATATTTTTGACACCAGAAACCGCATCCCTAAAATTTTCAAATGCTACCATAAATGATCCAAGAGAATTTTATGTTTTTTAATCATTGATTTGATAGGTCATAGGGCCTGAATGGAGTTACGGATTAGGAGTTATAGGCATTTGAAGTTGGGTAGGAAAACTGGTTCGCAGAGCCCATTTGAAAAGCTCCCTTCGTGATCGCGGAGCAAGGGAACTTGACCAGAGCCCCCAGGGCCCCACACCAATGCGAAGCTCCTCCTTCGCAAAGCAGCCATAGAGAAAGGAGGAGGGATTCCTCGCAAAACCATTTGATGTTCACGAACCCTCCACGAAAGGAAGAGGCGGGATGCTCCGTGAACCCCTTTAGCGTTCACGAACCAAGCGCGGAGCAAAGAGGCGGGATGCTCCATGAACCCCTTTGACGTCCGCGAACCCGCTGCGGATCAAGGAGGTGGGATGATCTGCAAACCCCTTTGATGTTCGTGATCCCCCACAGAGTGAGCTCTTGCTTCGCACTGAGCGGGCTTTGCTTCACGACACCTCTTTCTTATAAATACCCAGCTCACCCCCTTCGCCAAACAGTGACTCCACCCCTTGGGTAGTCGATCTCCCATTTCATATAGCTTCTATTTCCATCGTGAAGTGGCTCCATGAGTCCATGTTCCGTGTGTAGCTTCCTTCGCGTAGCGGCACCACAGGACCATGATTCACGAGTAGATTCTTTCACGAAGCTGCTCTGCGAGTCCATGCTCTGTTGGTAGCTTCCTTTGCAAAACTGCTCCGTGATTCCATGCACCATGAGCACCTTTCCTTTGTGAAGATTCTGTGTATGACCCCATGATCCACAAGCCCCTTTTCTCAATGAAGCTACTTCGTGAGGACCTATCCTTTAAGAAGCTCATACCTTCGCTCCCACCCGGCCATACCACGGGGGTTGCACCCTTATGTGCACCCACCTTCCACCTATGGAATACCATGATTTGAGATACTCCGCTGCACACCACAAAACACCTTCAGTCAACATATTCCTCTTGGTCCATTTAATATGTCATGAGTTGAGAATTTCATGATCAATTACCTCCAAGTACCTTGAGTTGAACCATTCCTCAAACAACTCATCTGAACCCCATCACTGGGCTCATATGCTAGGTTGAACTTGAAGGGGCCTCCCTTGCGTAAGTCCCAACACCATCCATTAATAGGAACCTTGTGCCTAATAGTCTTATCTATATGACTTTAAACTATAGTAATACCTATATGACAAACATAGGATGCCTCTTACCCCAAACAAGAGATGTCTTATGCTCCAAGCATAAGATTACTAATAGTCCTATCTATATGACTATAAACTGTAGTACCCCCTATTTGACCAATAATAGGATGCCTCTTGTTCCAAAAAAGAGATGCCTTATGCTACAAGCATGAGATGTCAAAAATCCTTTCTACATTACTCTAAACTATAGTACGCCCTATGTTCCAAACATAGGATGCCTCTTGACCCAAACAAGAGATACCTTATTCTCCAGGCATGAGATGCCAACTGTCCTCTTTATATAACTATAAACTGTAGTACACCCTATGTGCCAAACATAGGATGCCTCTTGATCCAAACAAGAGATGCCTTCTTCTCTAAGCATGAGATGCCAACAGTCCTTTCTACATGACTCTAAACTATAGTGCACCCTATGTTCCAAACATATGACACCTCTTTCTCCAAACAAGAGATGCCTTATGCTCTAAGGAAACGATGCCTAATGCCAAGAATACAGTGGCGTAATTTCAAGAGCATTGGAATCTGTTGAAACATTCTATCACTTCACCTCACGCTTTGCGTGTCCTTAATTCATATCTTTATCCACTTCCATGTCTGAAGGGACCCCCTAACAGCCTGATCCCATGCCCCATCAGCTCACCTACCATCCTGGGACAACTCCCCTGAAGACTTTGGATGACACATTGAGTAAGGTCTTGTGTTTTGAACACGGTCAACATTTGACCCTCATTTATTTGTCCCCATTTTAGGCTAATGAAATATTGATACTGTGTTTTGAACATGGTCAACAATTATCCTCCATTGCCACACCACCCTTATTACGTTCCAAATGTTGGGAATGTCATTCAAAATTTTAATCTCCCTTTGTTTGGGCTGATTAAAATTCCCCTTGGTGTTATCCCACATGTGAACCTACGCATAGGTGTTGGACCTAATTATATACCCCAACCCACCAGTGAGTTGGGATGCCCTCATGGATAGACATGAGGAAGAAATTACGGGCAACTTCATTGTGTAAGCCCCATCTACCATTGTCGCTCCATAGCTGCACCCGAGAAGATTCCTTGCATAAGCCCCATCCACTATGGTCACTGCATAGAGGCACCTGTGCAGCTTCCTTGAGTAAGTCCCATTCACCATTGCCACACCATAGCGGCACCAAGACAGATTCTTTGCGTAAGCCCCATTCACCATTGTCTCTCCCTAGCAGCACATGGGAAAATTCATTACATAATCCCCATCCACCATTTCCACTCCATTTCGGCACCCAAGAATCTCACATGCGTAAGCCCCATTCACCATTGTCGATCCATTGTGGCACCTGGGAAACTTACTTGCGTAATCCCCATTCACCACCCTTCATGGATACACCTTTGCGTCGTGATTGTCAGGTCCTTGCTGCCTCTTGTTTCTCACACTGAACAGGAATCACATGGGCTTAGAGAAAGCATGAACCATGACATCCTCCATGGGAAACCGAGATTGTAATCCCACAAAACCATCACGAACTATGAGGTATTTGATCCCCACCATGGCAGTGTACATAGGAAGCCTCCCTGAGGTTCTGGAACACAATCATCTGTTCTGATCCCCTTCACATTGGTTCCCCCTAACCTAAACTACAAGGTCTTTGATCCGTGCCAAGGTGAGGTACGTAGGAAGCCTCCTAGAGGTTCAATCCCACCACCCATTGGTCCCAACCATCTTCATGTCGGTTCACCAACCCGACCTAAACTACGAGGTCTTTGACCCCTGACAAGGAAGGGTACGTTGGAAGCCTCCCTGAGGTTCATGCCAACAATCATTGGTTCCGACCCCCTTCACATTAGTTCCCACCATCCTGAACTACATAGACATTTATCCTTTCCAAGGCATGGTGTGTAGGAAGCCTCCTTGAGGTTCAATCCCATCATCTCATTGGTTCGGACCCCTCTTCACGTTGGATCCCACCACCTAAAATATGAGGTCTTTGATCCTTTCTAAGGAAATGTACGTAGAAAGCCTCCCCAATGTTCAAGGCCAATACCCCATTGGTCCTGACCATCTTCACGTCAGTTCACCAACACATATCCTAAACTATATGGACTTTGATACTTTCTAAAGAAAGGTACGTAAGAAAACTCCATGATGTTCAAGCCCAAAACCCTATTGGTTCTGATCCCCTTCACGTCGACCACCTTCGTCCCACATGACATTAAACTACATGCCCCCTTTTCGTCCTGCACAACGTTAAACTGTATCCATCATCCAAAGGTAAGCCATTGTGAACCCATCCAGCGGTAAGCCATTGTGAACCCATCCGGCAGTAAGCCGTTGTGACCCCCATCTTGCAGTAATACATAAGGACCTCATTCAGTGGTAAGGTGTTTTCAACCCCATTCAATGGTAATCCATTGAAAACCTCATTCAGCGGTAAAACGTTGAAGTCCCCAATCGATGGTAAGATGTCGTCAGATGAACTATGCAGACTTTGATTCCCTACCACAGGGATACGTAAGAAGTATCTTCAGGGCTCTAGACCAACATCACCATCATACTCATGTCCATTCCATCTCATTCTCCCTCCACATAATTCAACTCCCCATCATACATCCTGATTCTTACCTGGGCAGCCACATCCTAGTGGGATCATGTGTTCCACCTCCTCCCTCCTCCTCGAAGTACCCAGGCCACTATCCATGGGTAAGACACAATATGTATTCGGGTTGTTGTCCTCTGTGTACACACTGTTTCATCACCCCTTCAAACTACATGGGTTTTGATCCCTGTCATCTACACAGGGTACGCAGGAAACATCCACGAGGTTCAATCCCAGCCAAGGGAAATCCTTGGTGGTCCCCACATTTTGGGGTGCACACTCCCTGATCCGCCCTCATTGGTGTCTATATCTGCTTTCACAGTGTGACATCTCCCCTCTACGAGACACACCACCTCTGATCCATCTCTATAAGACATTATTATCACCCTCATTCCATCTCTGAAAGATGTTAAACACACGACCAACCTCACGTTAGACATGTGATGCCAGAGGAAAGCCTCGGAAGACACGCCTTCATCGTAACTATCCTATCAAGATGTTAAACTCGCAGTATACCCTGTGTTAAACATGGGAATCTGAGGAAAACCTCAGAGACATGCCTCAAGCAAATGATACCTTAAGACTAACATGTGATTCCTTGGGTTCTGCACCCTTGAGATTCCCTCTTATGGGGGATAATCCTGGTTCCCCAATGTCCTTGCATCTAGATATGCCTCGACATGCTCGATGTTACCGTCTACTGTGACCATAGGTTGCTACCATGTCAATACCCCATGGAAAGTCCTAACGGAAGTAGTATAATTAACCGTCATCCAAAAAGTTATGGCACTCGGAATGAGATTCACGAATGACATCTTAATCTATAATGGAGACCCAGATTAGGTGATGAGTTCTGAGGAGGAATCTACAGAAGGAAGAACCGACATCCCATCATCCTGTTTTGATCATGGAGAAAACACCCCGTAATAAGGAACAGATGCCGCCTGCCTTTAGTAAGTGGGAATGCGGGGAAACAATTGTGTGTCCTCATAGATGGATGCATGCTCAATAGTGAAATCATCAGAAACAAATATACAATGGTAATATAAACAATGGTTTGATTATGTGGTATTCCACCACCCCAATCTATAAATATCCTATACACATTTTTGGCAAAAGTATAGATCCCATTTAATTGAAACCAATATCATTTTAGAATATAACATGGTCAAATATAATGGTTCAGTTATACGGGTGACTATCTACATAATTCATAAACAGACCATAAACTATATAGTTTAGAATTTTATTCCCATTAATTCAAATCTAATTTAATTTAAAATTTAATGTTTAGAAGCCTTAACATTTTAAAAACAACATTTTGAGATGATTAAAGCTAAAGGATGGTTCGAGTATACCTGTTACCTTTTCTTAATCCTAAGGCACCCATACACATTACAACTGAAAACTGGATCTTGTTTACTCGCAACCCATAAATTTAGCCCGTACAACCCATTATATCAAAATAGAAGTAGCATGTTTTTAGGATCAATACACATAGAAATATGAAATAAATATAGAGGAATGATACATAAGAAACAATGTCAAATAATTAGGCAGAATGGCATATAATCACATAAAAATTAAATCAGGTTAACTTTAAATTGAAAATTACCTAAATAGATAAGAACAAAGCATGGCATAACATTCAAGGAACATAATTAAAATCAATAAAAAAACTATAAATGCAACTACATGGAATGAAATTTTCATATGTTCCTATACTGATGCATGTAATGTTAATTCCTTTCCATATAGGGATAATGGTAAAATACCATAAATTCTAGAACTCAATACATAGTGGAAAGGTAAATCAATCATGCAAGGTGAAATCATAATCAAATGTAACAGAAATAAGAATGAACAATAGTCCCAACCCTGGACACTTTTACTTTTCCTCGTGTGTGGGGTGATTATTCCCAGAAATGGCTATTTAACAAGTTCCTACACATTCTTAGTATCTTGTACACCATCCAAAAAAAGTGGGGAAAATTAAATAAAACAACCTCTAATACCACTTTGTAACATCCCAAACCAACTTATAACAAATATGGTAGCTAGAATTGTGGGTCACATGGCCTCAATAATGCCTCCCCATAGGCCAGAGGCTACTGACTAGCAGTTAGTGTGTAAGGATGTGATAGTGAGGAGACTATACCCTCATGACCAGAGTAGAAATACAAAATATCAGATACTCCATAAAAGAAAAAAATCAGAAGTAGTAATAAATGAGTAAAAAATAATCAGAAGAATAATGTAAACTTTATATATAACGATGAATAATGAAAATTTTCTACAATAGATGCATGTCCTAAAATTGATACATAAAAGTAAATAATAGACATACAATAGGAAATAATATAGTACCCAAAATGAGTAAGGAAAAGAATTAAAAATCCCTGAGGGTGATCTCCATGAGAATCCTAAGCTCCATATCACATATATTCTCTTAATTCCAGGTAAAAGGAAAACAACTCACGTAATCACCCATGGTTTTATAAACATAAGGTTTACTCGGGTACCACAGTGTAATAGCAGCCAGAGAATTGTGTAAGATATAAATCCCAGTATGTTACCACCCATATTCTCTATGAATGAATCTAGTCCATGAATAAATAGTAAGGAAGTGTGTAGGTAAAATGAATAATAAACAAAATTGAATAAATAAACAACAAATTGATCAGGTTCTAAAAGGTCACCAGGAGACACTATATGCTTCAACTCAATACTATAAAGATATGTATGAAAAATAAATAAATATATATATATATATATATATATATATTAATAATTATGTATATAGTTTATTTATATATTGAATCCTCCTATATGAACCAAGTACTTATCGATGTAAGTGGCCATATACTTATATAATGGGTACATGATGGACCAGGTGTAACTCAGTCATCCATAACCAGTCTAAATGAGCCTATAACCTCATGAAATATGGTAGATCCCTACATCCTAATAGAATGCGAGACATCAATCATGACAGTCAGTATGGTGAGTGACCCATCATTTCATCAATCTAAATTAGGAGCTTGGCACCTCGACCCAACATTCTAATCAGTATGAATGGTGTGAGACACCATGAATCAACACCCGATGTAAGGGGGAATTATTTTCAACCACGCTCAATAAATCCCTTATCATTATTCCACAACCTATGTATAAGTAATAATAATGTAATAACAATAATAATAGGATACATGAGGCATTCCCTATCATGATTTACATTCACTAATACCATTATAAATAAGCACATTCCATTTTATTACAATTTGAAATAAGTATGTACTTAAGAATGTAATAAATAAAGTGTCCTTTCCAGCAATTACATTTCATTTTATTTATAACATTCAAAATTTTCAAGGAATTAAATCCACCATGAAGCATGACATTAAATATAATCAAGACATATCATTTACAACATTTAAGGAATCAAGCCATCATGAACAATCTACTCCATCTAATACATTCTATTTAATTAACAAACATGGAAACTCATTTAAAAAGGCTCAAATAGGTTCTTAGAAGGTACCATGGTCCACTGGGAAATTAACTACATGGGTAATCCCATTTATTAATAAATATTATCCCTTAAGTGGATCTTGGTTCATTTTTCATTTAGATAGGACTGGCCAAGGCCTGCACTTAGAAGGTGCCATGGTTAAATGAAAATTTATATATAAGAGGGAAAATCCATTTAATGATGTAATTTGATGCAATGAAATAAAATATACCTTATAGGTATCAAAACAAAACAAAAAGATAACACCATTTCAAAACGAACAAGCTTGAATTAAATCACTAATCAAAACATCATAATTTCAAAGATAGTACACCTCATAAGAGGTGTTTTATTATAAAAATGTTCCATTATTATTCAAATAATTTTTTTAATATTTAAAATCCATTCCAAAGGCATGTGTCAATTCATAAAATGAAGAATTTAAAACAAACTACCACACATGGAAAAAAATATAAGGGAGAAAATGGAATTTAGAAAGTTTCATAATAATTTAGACAATTACATACAGAGGAAAATATAAGTTGTAACACCCAAGGGGTATCCATGATCAAGGTTGGAATCTAATAATTAGATAAAAACACTCAATGAGTATGTGAGAAGTCGTGTGAACCAATTTAAGACTATGTAATCATTTTTAAGGAAACACACGAAAATGGTTGAAATGCGACAAATTGGTGCTAATAATTAAATAATGGAGAAATTGAGGAAAAATACATAGACCGCCTACCTTATTCTCAGTCAATTTCACATATCTAATATCAAGATCGAATTCGGTCAAATTTGGATGAAATTGAAAAAAGCATACATTTTACCTAAATATAGGGAAAATGTCCTAACACCAAAATAGAACAACCAAGAAGAGATTAAATGTATAAAGATTAAAAATAATGAAGGGCTTACCAATGTAGATCCATAGAGACCATCAATGTTCAATTATAAATTTAGACAGAGAAGTTGTAGAGTTCCCTAGGTGGAGGAGCTTTAGAGATTAATGGGAGGAATAGAAAAGGGGTCATCCTCTAGAGATAAGAAAAAGAATAGGAAGAAAGAATTAAAACATGTTAAGTGAAGTTTCATAATTTCACCCATAAAATAGTGTCACGTGGTTTGGCCAAATCGTGCCCCGACCGTACAAGAACCACTACCTAAAGAACCCACCTCACACTGTTATGATGAACGACTCTACCAAACAGTGCATGAGCCATGTGATGAATTATGAAAGGGTACTACCTATGTATCACTACCAATGCAGTCTAGGTGCACAGTTTGGGTAAGCTATGTGTATCTCATGCACTTCACATTTTCTCATCTCAAAGGGGCCGCACAGTTTGATGTTGTGGGATGCAAGGTTCTAGAAAAACTGAGTTCTATATACAGACCCTCCAAACATGGTATTTTTGTGGTATGACTCTACCAAAACTCAATGAGACCCCCACGTAACCCCACAGGTCACTATATAAGTATAAAACAACACATTTACGTGTTCCAACCTTCAAAATCAAATTCTGAATACCAGTTCAATGAATGGGCCATCTAGTAAATTCCAGAAGTATAAATTCCCTTATAATTAAACCTTGGATCAGAAGAAAGATAGTAACATTATACTTTTTCTAGTTAAAAGGTTTTTTAAATGGTTTTATGAATATTAGTCTCTAAGTTACTCAAACTAGATTTTTATTTTTTGCATTGGGTTTTGAAGGATTTAATTATGAATAAGTGTGTTCTTTTCATGTGAATTTTTTTATTTCATATACTCAAAAAACATTAAACATAAATATTAATGTTACATAATTTTTTTATGTTTGTAACTGGACTAATAGTTTATATTAATTTTATATCAGTTACAGATATTTTTGCGCTTATCCCATTTTATGAAATATTTTTCATAGGGTTTTATGATGGGTAAGGGAATGGAAGAATTCATGCTGAAATTCTATAAGATTTTACATGAAAAGAAATCATGATTTGTTTTAAAAGTATTATATAATGGAAAAAATATATTCTAATCAAAATTGACCACTTTTTATTATATGTTTTTTTAATTTATGAGTTATGAAATAATTCTATAGAAATATAAATATGAAAAGATCCTCCAGGTGAATGAAATAGAAATATTGACTAACACACAAGATTATGTTATGTTTAAGGTTGGTTCGTATATGTATAGTGGGATTTCATCACATATGACTAGAGATTATAAGATATTAAATAAATTTAAAGACTATAAAGAATGAATAGTGATCTTTTAAAATGGTTAGTTTCTCAAAATTTAAGGCATTGGATATGATTTTATGGGAAAGAGAAGTTAGTATCATGATAATTCCATATTTTATAATTTATAGAAAACAAATATGTTGTGTATTTAATTATTTTTTCATCAATTAAATGTTTTCATATTGAGGATATATGGTTTTATTGTAAAGACACAAGAATATGGGTATGTTTTGATTAGAATAAAATGAACCAATGGAAATATATTACATATTATAGATTCTTAAAATTAAATTTATCTGAGTATGAATGAACAAAATAACATATGTATTAAAAGGCATGAACATATGATCTATATAATGATAAAAAATATAAAACACAGTTAAATTGTATGAGATGTTACAATCATGATACAAAGAAGATTTTGGTGTTGATCCATATTTTATAAAGGAAAAATTTTAAATTCATTGCATGAGAAGGTTTCAATACACACATATTATCCCTTGGAACTTATTCATTTTTAAAAATTTTGGTTTCTGAGAATGTAATCAATAAACAAAGATAATTATTTTATTTCAATCCTTGAATAATTCACTCATATAACATAAAACATTTTTTTTAAAAAAATTTAATTCCATGGTACTGAATATGGTGAAATGTTTTCGAATAAGTGATGAAATGGTATGTAGTTACTCTATAAAGAGGGTTCAAAAATATAATGGTGAAAAATATATTAATGGAAAATTTCAATCATATCCTGAGAATTATTTTATCCACCTTGAGTTTAGTTCACTCTAAAAAGCACCAAAAATTGTGTGGTTTAATGGAAGAAAAGAATCTTGGTGGAGATGGATCAAACCATGCTGACAGAACATGATACTTGGGGATTATTTTGGATAAAAAACATTTCTAGAATAGTAAACATTAAATATTTTTATGTCTATAAAAAAATCATACATGTATCCATATGAGATGTATTATATAAGACCCCATCATTCAATTACATATATGTTTTTGGCTACACAAAAATTATCAAAGTCAAAGAATAAAATGTTGGTAAATTTGATCAAATACATATTGATGCTATTGTCATCAATTATCCATCAATGATATATAGTGTAGATGATATAACAAGGAAACTATAAAACATGTTTGTTTTAAATTTTTTTTGGGAAACTTATGATAAAATGGTTTCATAGTTAGTTGTAGATTGAAGAGAGAGTTATGATGATGCTATTTGTATTAAAAAATGTGCTAAAATATCTGATAGAAATGATGATATATAAGGTATTTTGCATAAATACACCAATTAAATCAAATCATGTGATGTTGGAAAATTTCATTTATCCCATCCATCATTTAATGATCAAATAGAGACCCAAAATATCATTACATATCAAGGGAAATTGGATTAAATTGCAGTTCATTATGTAAAATAACATACCTCTGTTATTCGCATGGAAATCCAAGATATGTTAAAGAATAATTGGAGAATCATGAATTTATTGATGTTATCAATGAATAAGTTGATCAGATAGTGAAAAATAAACCACCAGAGTTGTCATCCAAGAATAAAGAAAATTATGAAATTGGGGAAAAATTGGTAATCCAATTAAATTTTAATAAAAAAGGATAATTATTGATAAAAAACTAGTATGGTGTGAAAAATAAATTCTTATGTCGATGGAGCAGACATATATGAGACTTTTTACATGGTCGAAATGCATAAAACTATTGGAATATTTCTTTTTACTACAATAAAAATTAAATACATGATATTCTCAATGGATATCAAATATTCTTTTCTCAATGGTGAATTAATAGTGGGGGTATATATTGATCAATCATTTGGTTTCTTTCTTGGTAATGCTAATAATTGTGTTTTCTAGTTAAAGAAGTTTTTATATTGGTTAGAATAATATCAAAGATCTTAGTATTCTATTCTACATAATTTTTTGATGATACCATTGATTGGAAAAGTAGTAGTGGAAAATAATATCAAAATCAAAAATTAAAAATATGTACCAATTCATGTTACTATTTATATATATGAAATCATATTTTCTATAAATGATGATGAAATAGGTAACGACCTAAATCGTTATAAATAAAATATCCCTTATGATTTGATTAAATGTTTTATTATGTAATATGGTTTTAGAAAACAGATGAACTAATTTGGTATCATTATATCCTATGAGATTCAAATAACTATTAATAATATCTACCATTGATTAAATAGTTTTTTAATAATGATTACATGATTAGTATAAATATAGAGTTTAAAAAAATCCAATTGGAATAGACAAAGGAAGTGATGGCCTCAACCAGTAGGACCATACAAAACGAATCCAATTTATCATAGCTTCCATGGGAGGTAGAATTAATAGGATTTTCCATTTATCATTCCCATTCTTAGATCCATCAACTTAATCATGAGTGAAACCAGTAACACGATAAGTTCAATCTCATCAAAATCATGGCCCAAACCATGTACGTCGAACCACTCGATGAAAGTATCACTATAACACACCTTGTGCTTAGGGAGTTTATTAGTTTATTAAAGGGGTATATATCAATATCCTAGATAAATTATTATGCACATTATTTTTTCATAGAATAATGAATATATTTTCGTCCAATTATAGTTACTTTATAAATTATTTTGATTTCGATATAATAAAACACAAATAGTATTTTTGGTTAATATTCAAATTCAATTAACGAGTTTATTTTTATGAACTAATGGATTATTTAAATAAATAATATTTTAATAAAATAATATTATTAGTTTTTTTATTAAATATAATTTATCATACAATTTTTATGAATTCAAATGTAATTTTTATAAGGGCTCAAAAACTTTTATTGTTAAAATTCCCAGAATTTCTCATTAAATATCAATTATTATTTCAAAAGTAAAAATAAACATATTTAAGAGATTATTTAGATAAAATGAATATTATTTTTTGAATAATAACATCAATATTATCCTATGGTGAATATTTTTATAATTTTTCGAGACAATGTAATTTTCTGGTAAAAATTAAATACCATAAAAATATAATTTCTGTATTACGAAATCTTAATGAACCAAAAATGACGAAATAAATAATATAAGTTGGTTAAAAGACCAAATATATGGTTTTACTTTAAAATAATTATATTTTATGTTTATTTTATTATTTTATAAATACATTATGAATCTTTCAAAACTTATAATACATTTTAATGTTTTAAAATCATTTCTTTAAAAGTATGATGCACCTCCACATAATAAAATGTATTAGTTTCTTATATCAAGACCTATTTTGTATAAAATAATTAAAAACCATTCCATTTTTCATAAATGATGTAAAAAATAATGGTAAGGTTTGTGGTTTTGGATATTTTATTATATAGAGTCCAAAACCTAAGTTTGAGAAATAATAAAGAAATCCCCACTCATTTCCTATATAAAACAACATAAGATACCATTTCTATACACTAATAGTACTTATAGAACTCTATTAAAATTACATAGTCTCTCTTTAATCCTCCCAAGGATCCAAAATATCTCAAGAAGCTCCTTCTAAACATTTGGGGCCACACACTCAAGTAAGGGATCCTCACCTTCTCTTCTTTATTCAAGTTTCCTTATTATATTATACCTTCTATTTCAAATTCTCTATGTTGATATATATATATATATATTTACATTTACTTATTATTAAATATTTAATGTTAAAATTATGATATAACCCTTTCTCTCCCATCAAACCATTTTATTATATTTTAAGTTATGTCATTATGATATCGAAAGTATACCGTTATTTTCAATGCCAAAACAATTTTATACTAAATACCATACTCATTTCCTATCAATGGTGTTCCCATTTATACACTTATACTTCTATGAATAGGAACATATATGTATTTATTAAAAAATAAAATATCTTGGAATAAAATATGATGATTAATGAATAAATGTTGCATGATCCACGAGGAAAACATAGGCATGAGAAAGAAATGAAAGTGAAATATGCGTCCAGAATTATATAGCGCTCTAATGAATTGGGTAATGTTTAGTCTCATGAGACATCCTAATGGGATAGAGAGGGAACATAATTCCTTTATATCACTTTTTTATCATGATTTTATGGCACTTAACCTTAACCTATTTTTATGATGTAGTGTTTTAAGTTGTTTCTACATTTCCCATGTTGCCATTACGATTATCATGTTATATCATGCCTTATTATTAATGCATATAAATATCATCGACTTTATTCCCCATTTAAAATACTATTATCTATCTTGTATCACATTATTACCTGTTTATTACCTTACTGGGAATTATATCTCACCCCTTTTTTATGTATGTTTCCAAGTTACCCCGCACAGTTTTAAAGGCCATGGAATTTTAGAAGCACATTAAGGATGTTTTCAATAATGTTATTGTATCCCATTTTTAAAATATTATTCTATATACCTAATTACCAAGGACAATATACTTATCAATATTTCTAGTTTTATTAAGTGAAATATTATGTAAAATAACCTGTATTAATGTAAAAGAAAGAGTAGGTTTGTTATAGTTGGTATTAGAGGAAACTTTTACTTATTTTGGGATTAGGATTAGAGATCTCGAGTGAAATTATTAAGGATAAAATTAAATATAGTAAAATATCCCTAAACATTGGTAAGTATAGATTATGTGTTTTATCATGAAAATACATCCCTACCTACATAGTAAAAGTGGATATGGTTCAGGCACAAATGTACCTAGGGGTAAAAACTCTAACAAGGGGAATCAAGCCTAACTCAGTGTAACATGGTATATGACAACGAGCATTACTGTGGACCTAATTTGAAAATCCCTAGAGATATTATTTGGTAAAATCATGATCTCATTACAATCTATTATCAGGGGACCAAAAAATGCCCATAAGAATATACGTGGGGGAATAGATCATGGCTAACATACATTGAATCCTAGAAAATAATGAGTTAAGAAATAAATGTAATTTATAATTTATCCGTTTAATGTCATTAGATTACCCATGCTTGTGTTTAATATATTAAAAATAATTATCCCCAAATAACCTTTTATTCTACAGAATGGCCAGATATAAGAGGAATCATGTAAAAAACCTATGAGAAGGGCAATGTGATGACTACCCCAATGAGATGCCCTTCCCGATGGAAGCTGGAATTAGGAAATTTATGATGATGTTCTGTCATATGAATTAGGTTTTTAATAGATACCTATACCAGGAGGATAATCCAAGTCCCATGAGGAATGAACATTCGGTAATTGAGAGATTTATATGAAAAAGGCTTCTAACCTTTAATGTATCATTTTATCTCTTAATTGTGGAAAAATTGATCTACTCCACTAAGAAGGTCTTATCCATCCATTGATGATCCAAGTAAGAGAAAGTTCTTTAGGATATTTTTCAAAAGGATGGAGAAGCTGATTAGTGGTTTAAATAGATGGAAAATATGAATTCTATGGAAGATGACAAAGTATTTAGGTGGAAGGAATTATGGAAAATAGTTTTTGATAAATATTTTATTAACAATATCACTATTAATATGGAAAGGGATTTACTTACCTCAAGAAAATGAAAATTTAAGCTATTCAGGTATATAAAGGAAACTTCACAAGACATGTACAATACCCCTATGGATTTTTCACCACCCCAGAATGCAGGGTTAACAACTTCTTTGGTGGGATAAAACCTAGTCTATAAAAATTCTTGGTGATCCAAGACTTTGATAGCTATGAGGAAATTGTCCAATGTACCCTCAAATTTAAATTAGTGATCGGAAAATCATAGATTTGTCTTAGGTATAATAATAGGAAAGTGGAGTTCAATTATATTGGTTTGATTGAGAAATCTAATGGTGACAATAAATTTTAACAATCCACTTGTCGAAGGCATGTAAATAAGAACCTCAAAAATTTTATATGGGGGGAGAGGAGATGTATTATGTACAGGATGGAATGATAGATAGCTAGTGATTACTAACGGGAGAAACCCACTAATGCGATATAGGAAATGAAGGCTCAATTCAATTCTCAACACATTTTTAATTTCATTAAATTCAATGAAAAGGGAAATTTAAAAACTAATGCACTAGTCTAAGGGTTTTTGGAGATAACCAACAACCACTACAAAAAAAGTGACTTATGCCAATAGAAATTCAATGACAGATAATATATCTGTTGGTAAAACTCAGTATTTCCAATAGATATTAAGTTTTGTTGATTTTAATTTAATATACCAACAAATTTTTTAACCAATAGATATACATTTTTAAAATAACTATTAAATACCAATAATTCATTTACTAACAGTTAAATTAATTACTTTATTATATCAATACCATCATTTTTTTCCAGCACATGAATCTATTATTAATAACCATAATTACCAATATATATTTTAACATTGGAAAAATATGTTGCAATAAACTATTGAAGGAAAAAAAATACTTTATCATTAACCGATTTAGAAATCTAATTTGTTATAATATCATTTTTAAGACCAATGTTAACATTCAATTTATTATTGGAGTTTGTTAAAATATCATGTTTTATATAGTAATTTAATTTTTATATTTAAATTCGTTAAACATAAAAAACTAATCAACATAAATCAAATAAATTATTAATATAAATTTAGGAAGTATGAAAACATAAAAATCCTGTGAAATTTTTGAAGGGGTGTGATCTTCTCGGTCGACGTTCCTTCAACCATTCCCTGGCGGCGATGGTTACTGCACCGACCCCACCCCCCACATTGGGGGAGTGTCCTTAACCATCTCTACTTGGGGATCGACCACCGCACTTTACCCCTTTCTCGAATCCTAATTTCTTACCCACTCTCCTTCAGATCTCCCTCAGTCTGAGGGTCCCAAAATGGTTCGATGGGTCCTCGCAATTGTCACTCTCAACCATGGAATTCACTGATGCTTTCAACATGCTACATCTAACCCTGATTACGTGTTTCAAACACCGACTACTATCACTGGATTTCTTTGATCACCAAATTTTGGGATCATGGAGTCTACATGAGTGCACGACTGTAGGGCTTCTTGATTCCAAGCATATTATGATCGAGTTCTCCTCTAAAGAACATATGATCCTTTTTTAGTCAAATGCACCCAATTTCACCAATGGTATGTGTTGAAGTTGATGTATCTAAGCCCCCAACCGACTCCTTCTGGATACTGTGGGTGAGGATTTTCATTAAAAATAGTTGGTCATTTTGGAATCTTTGTTTTACTTAGGCTCATTGTGTAAGAAATTGAGTAATAGTATTACAGCTTGCAGGCACAACAGGTTGATGCAACGAGGACTTGATTTGGGTGATCGGGTGAATTAGTTTTCAATTGGTACTTCTGTTTAGCATGGCAGGTTCCCGGTGAACTGTAATGTGTCAACTGAGGGTTGTGAGGGTGATGTTCGAACTACTAGTATGGATGCTAGTCCTATGAATTTGGGTGATGCAACATCACTGAAACTAATACATATGTTGCCTTTTGATCCAAAGTTTAGTGGAATTTTTGAAAGGTTTAAATTGGACTTGAAGGTGGTGAGCTCTTCAGGAGCATTTTTTAATCAGGGAAATGTGGCTGATGTAAGTGAAAGCAATGGAGAAGCAGATGTTAATCACTCAACTAGAGGTCTTCTAGGTGATAATGGTTTATAAGAGGGTGCACATGAGGGTGTAATGGTGGATGCTTATCCAGAATTTCATAATGTCTCTTTTAACCAACTTAAGGATGCTGAAATTCAGAGGAATGTAGTGGTTGAGTGACCTGAAACCCCTAGGAGTGGTTTCTATCACAAAAGAGACACTGGCAGGGAGGATGTTGGACTGGTTCATGATGAAGATATTGAAAAAATGGTGAGGAATGTCCAATGGGAGCCCACCAATGAAACTTCAGTTAATGAAGATAATGCAGGTTGGGTGAAGGCAATAAGTGGGGTGAGACCGGAAATAATGAGTTCAAATGTTAGAGTGTGCAACCATTTTGGGTAAATTAGTGATTGTGATTTTTTTGTTTCAGGTTTAGCCTAGTGTACTTGATGTCAGAGATGGAAAGAATTCTATTGTGGGAGGGGGCTTCGGAACCTCATCCTGTAACTACAACCCCCCATTTATTTTGTTATTTGTTGGTTTTAGAAGAGTCTATGGCGTATTCCGTAATGAAACCAATGAATATTGGGCTAGAGGAGCCCCTGGAGAAGATTCACAAGATCTGGATCACATTTCCTCAAAAAATGTGAATAACCTCAGAAAAGGCCTTCTTTTTATTCCTTTAAATGATTTCTTATTTGATTTTATATATTGATTATGAATTATATTTTGATAAAATAAGGAATATTTTATTCTCATTCCATTTTTTTCTTTAGAATAGTTTTGATGGATCTTTTTTCAATTAATTTGTTCTTGCTTCACTTAAAAAAATCAATTCTCATGAGTTTTTATTTTACATTAAATCAACTTGATTTGTTTTTCTTAGTATTCTAGCACTCCACCTGTGCTAAGTTTACGTGGAAGAACATTAACCACTTTTAATTCTGTTTGAAATTAAAGTGGTTCAAGTACAAGTTCTAGAAATGAGGACTAGATTCAATAATTCTAGAAAATTCATATAATTAAAATGAAAAAGTTGATTCTTTAATATGTAAAATCCTTCTAGTCCTTATTACAATTGTTTATTCTTTAAATTATTTTAGAGGTGACTTTTTTTCTCAGTTTTTATGCTGTTTTCAGTGTGTGATGATTTGGTTCATGGTGTTGAGGCCAAGCAGCTAAAATTCATGGGACATGTTTGAATCCCTTCAAAGGACCTTCACATAACTACCAAGAAGTCCAATTGCGGAGAAGGTAGTTTATAATATCTTCCATGATCACTTCCCTGTTTGACCAAAAATTCATGAAAATTTACTACATTTTCTCAAATCATACATTCAACATTATGTTTTGGAATTTGAAGTCATTCAATTCCTTTAATATCATTACTGTGAATGTAAGTGATGGTTCAAGTAGGTTATGTCCTCCTTGAAATCCAAGATTAGAGTTTTTCTATGACAAAAAAGGTTATATGTGGGTTTATATTCATATTACAACATAACTCAAATTAGATCTTTTTTGATAGATTGATATTCTCTACTCTATTTATTTTCTTATATATTAAAACATGAAGAGACCAACACATGGGATCAGTTTGAACTGTGTTTGCACTAGCGGCACGACCCCTACTATGGTGCTGCAACAAGCTGGAAGCAGGTGTCACTTCTCTGGTTTGTGGAGGAGATTCTCGGGTGCCTGGATGAGGTTCTTGTCCACTCAATTATGGTGCTCGTGCCTTACATTAAGATTACTGGACCCCTAAAATCAAAGGGACGGAGGTCCGCATGTGTATGCTACCATGGAGGGCTCATGTTCATCAAAGGATGGCTTCTCATTCGTGATTTAGACTTGTGTTCATATCGTTTTGCTGGTGGAGGCTTTCCTGGTGGAAGGTTCATGTCACACCGTTCAGGTTGGAGCCATAGAAAATATGGTTTTGGAGGATCCCTAGTTCTGTCTATTCAAAACTGACCATGAAGAGGGACCATGGAAAGAACTTTGGAAGGTCAACATCCCCTAGAAAATATGCTAATTTTGGTGGCAGGTGTGCATGGGAACCCTCCCTACCATGAGCCTTCTTGTTTACCAACATACGGATAGTGCGGAGTCCTGCCCTTTCTGCCCGAATATTCTAGAAACTCCTTGGAACGCCATCATTCACCGCCTTGGAGCTGAGGAAATTTGGAATAAATGGGGCCTGACTTCAGATGCTTCACAAGACATTGCCTCTGACCTCCCTGATCTTCTGATGCATTGGTATTCCTCTGTCTCATTATCTTATGCAGGTTCTCTTTGAACCCTGGCCTGGATCATTTGGATTTGGTGTAATGATTCAGGTTTTCACCGCATTCATAAACCTCCCGAATTCTGGATTAAATGATCCATTTCATGGATTGAGGGCCGGAAGGAACACAATGGACACTTTATGC
Source organism: Viscum album (assembly GCA_963277665.1). Lineage (NCBI taxonomy): Eukaryota > Viridiplantae > Streptophyta > Magnoliopsida > Santalales > Viscaceae > Viscum > Viscum album. Next base: position 2,015,659,050 of record OY728135.1, read on the forward strand.
ATAGTGTAACCCCCTCATGTCCCCCTCACTAGAACCCCCAATGGAAGGGAGTCTTAAGATTAATGTGGATGCATCTCTCCCCATGGATGGGATTATTGTTCTCGGTCTCTTGGCCCGAAATCATTTGGCGCAAATCACTGTTGCAAAATATGAATCACATCATGCCTTCTGGGAACCTGCAGTTGCTAAGGCCTCTCCCATATTTGCAAGAATGATGCTCGCTATGGAATGTGGATGGGTTGATATCATCATTGAGTCTGACTGCCTTACCATGATCAATGATGTTAACCACAATGACGCCGGAATCCAGTCTTTTGGCCTCATCATCAAGAGAATTCGCTTGCTTCGCCAAGGCTTCTCTTGCTGCACCTTCTCCTTTACCAAAAGGGAAGGAAACAATCTGGCCCATCAGCTAGTGGCCTCAGGCCCCTTCAATGACAACCAACTCTGGATGGACAATTTCCCTTCATGGATCTGCTTATGTACGGCTGCTGATCTTCATCATTATTGTTATCTATCCTTCTTTTCAAAAAAAGACTCATGGGAACTTCTATTATCATGAAACATGCTGTATTCGGATTCATGTGCTGCAATTTCTTTCTTGAAGGAGTTCCCACAAGGGTTGTTTCAAGTTATTCTCCGCTTCCTACCTTTCTTGGACCAGGATTTGTCTTGGGCTGCCTCATGAAGACTTTTAGGCATCTAATCAAGACTTGGAGGCCCAAACAAAAACCATGGTTGATCAAGTGGGATGTGTGGAAGGCTGACATGAGGAGAGAGACACCAAGATAGAATTTTCTACAGCTATTGTAAATAGGAGGATTCCACCTATACCATAGAGGTACCTAGATGACTATCCACTTTATATTATTCTTGAATCAACTTAGTAATAAATTCCCCTTAGTGGGAGGATAATTTTCAGCTACTATTAATTATTTATAATTGTGAATAATTTTCCTATTTCCTCCACTATTCCACTGGCTTTATCCACCAAATCATTCTGTTTTCATTTTATTTGTGTTAATGTTGTGTAACTGCTATCCCCCTGTTCTTCTAATTCTAGTTTTGATGTGTTTCTTCTTATTATATCATATGACCTTTTATTTTGGGTTTTTAATTCTCTTTATTTTTGTTTTGTGCTGATCTACTTCTTTCTTCCTCTATTTAGTGCTGTTATCTTCTTTTGTTTAGTGGTGCTTAAATTCCTCTAGTGATGTTAATTTCTATCCTCAGTGTTATGATCTCCCTCTATATATGGAGAGCTAATTGGATTTTCTAATCCAAAGGAGTGAAGCTGAATTTTTCATTTTGAGTATTAAAAATTATTTTTTTGAATTTATTTCATACCTTCTCCATGAATTCAGTGGATGTATTAAGGAGCTTGGTGATAACACATGAATCCCCATCCATTTTATTCATCTTTCTCAATCTAATCAATTGATTCTTTTTTCTAGCATCATTTCTTGACAAAATGGGATGTGAAATGATAATTGAATTGGTCACTTCACAGAAAAATCAGAGATTTCATCACTGTACTTGTAGGAATAGATAACATTACACTAGGAAGACATTCCGATGAGGGTCTGTCAAGCCCGGCTCAGGAATCAGACTCTCAAGCTGGTTTGGGTTTGCATTTTCCTTAACCAGAAGGGAACCATGCATGTGTCCAAGATTTTTCAGAGGCCAACAAGGAGGCAGTGCCACTAGGGAGTGGATTGGTTAGCAGAAAGGGGCCACTTGGGGGCGAGGATGTGCTGCACAGTCACAAACCTGAGCATGCAGGTGCATCTTATACAACTAGTGACTGTACAAATCATTGGATGTGGTGAAGCAAATCATCTCCTTTGGGGTTGAGGTTGAGGTCACCATTGCTGGTACTTCTTGAATTTCTTCGACCGTTCCAACTCCAATGGAGGGGAGAAATGAATTCTATCATTTTAGATTGGAGAAACCCATTTTTGTGTTTTAATTCTGTCTATTTTAATGTTTTATCTTGGAAAACATTTTTTAGGGGTTTTAGTTGGTTTGGGAAGAATTATATATGGATCAGAGTTTATATCTCTAATGAAGTGTTAGTTATATGAGAAAAACTTCTTTCTATGCAAATCATTTTTTAATACATCTATTCATATTTTGGTTTCAATTCACATAGATATTCTTCACTAATTTGAGTTGGAGTGGGCTTGCTGGTCCAAGGGTATGGATGAGTCGTTGATGCTCGTTGGTATGTGGTGTGGCATAGATGGGATGGAGCTAACTCGTTAGTCTTGGGGCATGTATGGGTTGTCGGTGATCGCTGGTCTTGGGTCATGGATGAGTTGTTGTTGATCACTTGTCCTTGAGGTGGCATGGATGGGTGATGTAGGCATGGGAAAGGGGGAGATGGATTTTATATTAATGGGTGTGATGGATCATGTTGGGGGGATGAATTTTTTATTGATTCATTTTGTAATGAATTTCATTATTTATATAATTGTTTTTTATAAGTTTGAACATGTGTTAAATTCATTTTAGATTTAATAATTAAAACTAATATATTATATATGATAAACTAATAAATATAATATATTCTTTCAGTATCAATAAAAATGCATAATATTTATTCAAATGTAATTTATAAATAAATATTATATGTTGGTAATATTATTACCAACATAAAAATTTGTCATCAAAACATGTTGCTAACCTATATATATATATTATCAGTTGGTATTATTATAATTGCAACAGAACTATTTTATCTATCGCAAAACATTTAGCGACATAGTTTTAACCAAAAATTTAGTGACAAATAAATATATGTTGGAAAAACGTTTTACCAACACAAAATGCACTTTTACCAACAGATATGTTCCAATTGGAAAAAGTGAAAAAAAAATTAGTTAATTTCTAAGGTATCAAGGGCGATCTTTTCCTATTACAACTACAAAGGTGGATAATAAAAATGAAGTGTTGATGGGTACACTACTTATTTATTCAGGATTATAGAATGTACCTTTTGATTTTAATTATATTCATTACTTAATTTCATCAATGTTTAGTAGAACTATTCAAACTCCACAACAAATATTGGAAGTAGAGATGTTAGTGAAAATGAAAAATCAGAAAATTATTGCATCCCATGTATATAACTCCTTGACTATCACAATTTGAGATCTGAAATTCCCAATGAATCTTTTCATACTACCTTTGGGGGAATTTGATGAAATTATAGGCATCAATTGGTTATCCTTGTATAAATATCATAATTTTTAATGATATTGAAATCACTCTTCGTATTGCGAATCGACCCCCTATCATACAAAAGTTCAAGGAGGATGGTGAGTCTTCTTTGGACCCAAAATCTCATGCATGTATATTATTTACATACTAGTAAGAGTATCTAGAAGAAATGATTGAGTTTGAGTATAGAATCATCTTTTAAGAAATTTCTGTATTGAGGGAATACACTGATGTGTTTCCAAAGTAATTTCCCAATCCTCCTCCTAGATAAGAGGATGAATTTTCATTTGATATTATATATAAGGCATTACCATTATCCAAGGCTCCATATATAATGTCTATTTTAGAACTTGAGGAGCTGAAGAAATAAATATAGGATAATTTGGATAATGGGTTCATATGACCAAGTGATTTACCATGGGGTACACTAGTCATCTTATTCAATAAGATGGATGGGTTAGTGCACCTTTTCATCGATTATCTTGAGCTCAACAAGATCATGATAATGAAAAATTACCCTCTTCCATAGATTGATGACTTGTTAAATCATCTAAATGGATCACAATAATTCACTAAGGTGGATCTTTAGTTGGGATATTTTCTAGTATGGGTGAATAAGGAATATATCAACCAGACTACTTTTCCTACAATGTAGGTGGACTATGATTTTAATGTATTTCCATTCAGAATCAATAATTCTCTAGTAATATTCATGGAATTAATGAATAGAGTATTTAGAGATTACCTCGAAAAACATGTCATATTATTCATAGATGATATTCTAATATACTACAAAAGAAAAGAGGATCATGAGAAGAATCTAAGTACTATTCTAAAGACCTTGTGAAAGGAGAAGATTTATTAAAATTATAACAAATACGAGTTTTGGTTGAAGGGAGTATCATTATTAAGACAAATCATTACATGAAATGGGATATCTATAGACCATTTGATGATAAAATCAATTTAAATATGGATGAGAACAAAACATGTAACATATATTCATATTTTTATTATATTACCAGGGTATTATCATCGAATTGTTAGATATGTATCATGATTTCCAAACCCAGTAACCAAGATAACTTGGACAGGAGTCATGCTTTCTTGGGATAATGAATGAGAAGAGAGATTTGAGGAGTTAAAAAGGAGTCTTATAACTACCGTTGTACTCAAAATACCTAAAAGTGTATAAATTTTCATAGTACTCAGCAATGCTTTGAAAAAGTTCTTGGGTTATGTGTTAATTTTTTTTAAATGGTTGGGGCCGAGGCCTCTTTTTTATTATTGAATCAAAGCAAAGACCTCTTTTAACTGGGTAGAGGGAAACCCATTACATAGACCGAAGGCCCAGTGGGCTTGTAGCCCATTACATATCCTGTATGCCCAAATATATGGCCCAATTCACATTCTATGAATATTAACCCACCCGCTACAATACTGCACAGTACCACCGCCGCTACAGTACCTGCTGATGAATAGTGCCACCGCTGCTATCGTACCGCTACAGTACTGCAACAGTACCTACGCCCAATGGGTTTTGAACCCCCATTTTTCATGTAGTATTACGGGGTGCTTACCACTAAGACAACCCCCAACTACAAGGGGGTTGTGTGTTAATTTTGAATGACAAAGTGATATACTATTCTTCAAGGATTCTAAATGTTCAAGAACAGAACTACAGAAAAAATGATTTGGAGTTGGCTGTAGTGATATTATCCTTGAAAATATAGAGGCATTATCTATTTGCATAGAATTTTGAAATATTTATGGATCACAAAATATTCAAGTATGATTCATAAATAAAGATCTGAATATTCAAAAAATAAAGATGATTAAAGATGATCAAGGATTATGGATTCTAAATCAACTACCCTTTTGGTAAAGTGAATAAAGTGTCAAATGGTCTAAGTAAAAAGGATCTAGATAATTTATTATTGATGTGAATGGGGAAGGATATTATCTTATTAGATTTTAAAAGAATGAAAATGGGAATCATAAAGGAAGGGAGATCATCAATCCATTCAAAAATTATTACTCAACCATCCCATATAAAAATTATAAGGGATTATCAAAGAAATGATATAGGAATTCATTATAAATTAGTAACTATATGAAAAGATAAATCCTAAGTGTTAAATGTTAATAAATAAGGAGTTATGAGATTTGGGTCATGACTATGTGTACCATGAAATCCTGAACTAAATAAGGGGATGTTGGATGATGCATATAGTTTGACTTTCTCCTGCCAACCAAGAAGTAAAAATATGTATCAATATCTCTATGAGAACTATTGGTGGGAAAATATGAAAAAGAGATAGTAGAATATACATCAAGGTTTTTGGTATGTTAGTAAGTGAAGGATTAAATATAAGACTCTAAGTAGATGATGAAACCATTACCCATACCAACATGGAAATGGGAAAAAATAACCATTGATGTTTTCACTGGAATTATGAATACATACAAAGGAAACAATAGAATATGGGTTTTTGTGGAACATATTACAATAATAGCTCACTTTATCGTAATTTGATGGTATTTCTCACTAGATCAACTTACACAAATATACATTTGAGTAGTAGTAATGCTGCATGAAGTAACACTATCAATTTTATATGATTGATATCTAAGATTCACCTCTATGTTTTTGAACATTTTACATCAATTTCTAAATCCTAATATGATCTTCCTCATCACTTATCACCCGCAATCTAATGGCCAATCTAAGTGGACTATCCATACACTTGAGGATATATTGAGAGAATTCTAAATTTTCTTTAATGGAGGATGGGACTAACTTCCTCCTCTGGTATATTTATCATAAAATAATAGTTTCCAATCAAACATCCAAATGGATCCCAATGATGATCATTTTTGGAATTAGTGAAAAAATCTATATGTTGGGATGATGTTGGGGAAAAAATTGCTAGGTCATGAAATGGTCAAGGAAATAGTGGAAAAGGTTAGGAACTAATCAACAACACATCAAGGCTTCTCATAGTCCACAAAAGAACTATAATGATAATATTCAAAAGGACCTTGAGTTTGATGTTGGAGACATGGTATTCTTCAACATTTCTCTATGGAGTAATGTGGTGAGATTTTGGAATAAAGGAAAGCTTAGTCCAAGATAAATCACCCCCTTCAAGATCCTTGATCGCTTCAGAGCGGTGGCCTACCGAATTTCATTCCAACATAACCTATCTCAATTAAATGATTTATTCCATGTATCCTAATTGAGAATGTATATATCTGACACCTAACTTGTACTCAATCTAGAGGTGTTACCACTGGTGAATGATTTATCATATGAAGAGTAGCTAGTGAAAATCATATATTGTAGATACAATGTTATATAAAATATGACAATGCACCTGGTCAAAGTGTTGTGGAGAAACAAAAAGTTTGATGAAATGACATGACAACTAGAAGAGGGAATTAAGTAGATTTACCCTCATCTATTTTATTGTGGGAAATTAAAATTTTGAGGGATAAATTTCGAAAGGGCGGAAGATTGTAACGACCCAAACTGTTATAAATAAAATTGCCTCCACTATTTAATTAAATATCTTATTATGTAATATTGTTATAGAAAAAACATTAAATTATTTTTTTATCATATTATATAATATTTAAATGAATTTTAAAAATATTTACCATTGATAAAATATCCATTTAATATTTAACACATGTTTAGTATAAATGTAGGGTTTAACAAAATCTAGTTGACAAAAATGAAGGATGTGATGGCCTCAACCTATAGGATCATACCCTATAAATCCCATTTATTGGATCTTAAAAGGGTGGTTGCATCAATGATATTTTACATTGGCTAAGACCAATCTTATATCCAACAATGTAATCCTAAGTGAAATTAGTTATAGGATATGTTCAATCTCATCAAAATCATGACCTAAAAAATGTACGCTGAACCATCCCATGAAAGTATCACTATCATGAACCATACTATTAGGGTGTTTCTAGTGTATTAATGGGATATGCATCAATTATCTAGAAGTATGAGTATGTATAATATTTGTCTATAGAATAATGAGTACATTTTCATTCTATTATTTTTACATTGTAAATGAATTTTATTTTGATACAATAAAACAATAATAGATTTTGGGTAATATTCAAATTCATTTCATTAATTTATTTTGATGAATTAATGGATTTTTTAAAATAAATAATATTTTAATTAAATATTTTTATTAAATAATAATTATTAAAAATAAAGGATCATATTATTTTTATGAAGTCAAATGTAATTTTAATGAGGGTTCAAAAATTATTATTCAAAAAAACTAGTATTTCTTAATGAATTTCGATTATTATTTTAAAAGTGAAAATAAAATTATTTAGAAATTTATTTTGATAAAAGGAAAATTATTTTTGGAATAATAATTATTAAATTATTGTCTGGTGAATTTTTCTTAATTTTCTGAGCTAGTCTAATTTTTGGGTACAAATTAAATAACATATAAATAAACTTTGTGTATTATGACATCATAATGACCCAAAAGTTGTATAATAAATAATATAAATGATATTGATGACCAAATATATGTTTTAAATTTATGTTATTGATATTTTATGTTTATTTTATTAATTTTATAAATCCATTTTGAATCCTCCAAAACATGTAATATATTTTATGGTTTAAAAATATTTTATTTGAATATATGAATCACTTCCACATATGCAAGGGTATTATTTTATTATCAGAAAAACATAGAACTATAAAATAATGCAAAAATACCATTTTAAAAATACCATGGGAAAACCCCATGGGAAGGTTTTTGGTTTGGGTTATTACATTATATAGATCCATTCACCAAAGTTTGAGAAATAATAAAGAAATCCCCACTAATTTCTTATATAAACCCACACAATATCCCATTTATATTCTCTCAAAATCCATGGACCATGTCCTTACTCTACTCTTCCATCTCTAGAAAAATCTCTAGGTTCCCCAAGCTCTCAAGAAGATCTTTCAAAACATTTGGACTCACACACTCAAGTAAGGGAACCTCACATTCTCTTCTTTATTCAAGTTTCCTTATTATTTTATGCCTTATATTTAAAATTCCTTATGTTGTGATTTGACTTTACATGTCCCTATTACTTCCTTTTTGATTTTCAAATGATGAGAGGAACCTTTATCTCCCATCAACCAATTTTTTAAATTATTATGTGAATCCATTTTGCTCTAAAAATATCACCACAATTTTCCTGGAAAAAAATTATATAGTGAGTACCATGCCCATTACCTATCAAGGGTGTTTATATTTATAAAATTATACTAATTTGAATTGGGAATTACATGAATTTATTAAACACTCCTTTAACATGTATTAAAATATGATGATAAATGAATCAATGTTTTATGATCTATGAGGCACACTTAAATATGAGAATAAAATGAAATTGGCGGGTGCACTTAGAATTATATAGCACTAAAATACATTGGGTAATGCTTGGCCTCATGAGATATCCTATTGGGACATGGAGTGAACCATAATCTATTATGGTAACTTTTCAATCAGTATTTTTTGGATATTATCCTTAAAATATGTTTATAATGCATTGTTCTTAGTTTTTCACATAGTTCTAATGGATCCTTTATGATGAACATGCTATATCATGCCTTATTATTCATGTTTATGATTCTCACTAATTTTATTCCCAATTAGAATCCCTATTTCCTATAATGTATCATGTTATTCAATGTTTATTCCCTTACTAGTCTTTATATCTCATCGATTTCTTATGTTTGTCCCCAGGTTATACTGTTCACTTTTAAAATCCAAGGAATTTTATAAGCATGTTAAGGACATTTTCAATAATGTTGATGTATCCCATGTTTATGATTTTATTCTATGCACCTAATTAATAAAGACACTATACTTATCAATATTTTTGGATTTATTAATTGTAATATTATGTAATAAATCATGTATTAATGTGAAATAAAGAGGATTTATTATAAAATATTTAAGAAATTTTCAATGGATATGGAGGAATTATTTTAAATATAAATTTTTAGAGGTATGATATGAAATGATGATTTTAAGGTTTTTTTCACACCAATTTTAGCAGAGAAAATATTTTAAAAAAATGTTAAATGAATGGATCATGATCTTAAATTATTTTGGATGTTAATTTGAGGCCTCTTATATCAAATAGTTTTAAATAATTATTTAGTATATTCTGTTACATTTTTTCAGTATAAATTTTCACCCAAATAGTACCATACTGAAGAAAAAAATTCAGTTATATTAAATGTATAATAAATTTCTTGTTGATGTATTATATTATAATAATGATAGAAAATTTTAGTTATAAAAATTAAATTTGGAATGTTTTTGTTGATAAAATAAGATCCACTTTTCGTGGAATATTCTTCATAGGTGAAATGTGAGCGTGTTAGTACATAGAGGAGAAAATTTTAATGAAATTACGAATTGAAAAGGAAGAATACGTGGCTAATACTTATTCCCAAACAAAGTGAATGAGTATGAACATGTAGTTATAGGATTTTAAGGTTGGTGTCATTATACAAATTATTAATGTGTTTGATTATTATTGTGATAAAATTTTAAAATGAAACAATTCAACATTCCAGGAGTAAGAAAAGTGATATTAAATATCACTTTATCAAGGATCCTATAGAGATAAATGATATGATATTAGTTTTCATTCAAAAAAGGATAATATTACTAATGTTATCATCACATTACTATCAAAATAATCATTACACAATATGAGGTTGATGTTAGGTTTAGAACATAAATCATTATAGGGTTATTTTATGTGAATTATATCCCCTCCCTCTTCTAGTATTTGGTTTTTATTGTAAAAGTGTAAGAAAAAATGACTACCTAAATTTTTCTATTGATATGTGATTTACCTATAAATGATGATAATATATTTTTTGTAATAATCTAATGGTGTAATCTGTGATGTCATCATGGGTAAAATGTTTTAACTGCGTGATGATGTGGGTGGAAAACTTTTTTGTTACTATTTAACATCTATTTTGGTTGTGAAGATGTGATGATGAAAGAATATTGAAATAATTTTTAATCAATATTTTATGAACAAAATTATATTTTTTTCAATGATTCTTTTTTAATATTCCATTCATGATAACATAGTCTTAGAGTTATTGGATAATGGTATATTTCTTATGTTTCAATGATTAAGTGATTTAATTTACATAGTTGATAAAAAAATCCAAATATTGATATTTCATAGAATATGTGGATTCATATTGTTGATTGTTTGGGGAAATAGATAAAGAATATGGTGAATTTGAAGTTCCATTGATTATGGTTTTTTATTTTGTCTTGGAAACATAAATTAATAAAAATAAATAATTGAAATTATATGAGATAATGTTAAGTGACCACATAAAAGAATGTTTTACCACATAATGTGATTGGAGAAAACACATGAAGAAAGTTACCAAATTGAGGAATGCGTGACCAAATATTGAAATTGGTGTTAGCTAATTCCTAAAGTTACTATATTAAGGAATTTATAACCACATGATATGATAAGTGAAACTGCATGTGGAGGCCAAGTAAACCCATGACAAGTGATGTGACTATAAGATGAGATTGGAGTGACTGTAAGAGGAAAAGAAACAACATGAAGAGCTCAAGAAATCATTAAGGACAAAATAAAATATAAAGTGGAAAATAAAAAACATAAAATTCAAATAGACCAAATATTTAAACAATGAAAAAACACAATTTTTCGAGTGATCACATGATGAGGCCAAGTGACCACATGAAGTTTTAAGAAATCATATGTCAAAATTGAGAGAACACATGAAGAGTTTAACGATGTCATGAAAGGGAAATTAAACCACAAAGTAAAATATTGTGGTCATATTATGGTTTTTCTAACCACATATTGTAATAGTGATAATGTATGTAAGGGATGTGTGACTATAAATTGGAATAGATTTACTGAGAATTGTAACGAGCAGAAAAATAATGGCATAAAAGGGAATGTGAGTTGCGATGTAGATTGAGATACCATGAATTAAATTTTATAATTAAAATTATGGTGATTGAATAATGTTTAAATAGAGTTATAATTAATATCACAATTCTTATAAAGGATCATTTGGGTAAAGAAATGATAAATAAGATAGATATAGTGAAACTGTTCTTTTACACTGTGGAAATGATGAATAGAAACATGTGTTGTGCCTATTCCTTTACAGATGAAGAATAATGACTATTGGATGAGTTGGTGGTTATTTTTAACTTAAATAATTCTTTTCTTGATCATTTTTATGGTTATGTGGAAGATAGTATAATGGAAAATCACAAATTGTCAATGGAGGATGAAATGTTATATTACGTACATGAATATCTTCATGACAACTTCATACAGTGGTTTATGAAATTAATATAGAAATATTGATGCTCTATTTTGAATTTTTTTAAGTGGAATAATTCCTTGGATGATCAAATGTCTATACATTAAATTTTTTAAAGTATGAATGAATATTTAATATCGATGAAACACATTTTTAAAGAATGATGAAGTGGTTGTGATATTTCATCATGTTGTGATGTAGTTAAAATGAGTTATAGAAGATGTTTCTTAGGGAATTTATGATGAATAAAATATCTGATAATTTTTTTTAATTTATATCAAAAGTATTTACACATGTAAGTGGGAATATTAATCAAGAGAATCAACTTGATATTAGCAATGAGAGACTGATACTCCACCTCATTGTTGGTGAAACCTTATGACAATAAGAATGAATAGGGAAAGACAAGATATGTAGGCATGATGAAGACAATTCCCAAACCTAATAATTTGTTCATGATATTATAGAGCATTATACTAGTAGGGCTCTGAGAGGCACCATCGACATGCATCTTCCAATATAGCATTGCCTGATTCAATGAGATAATGGACTCATAGAGAAAATCATGATATAGGGCCTGCTATTCGGGGTATGGATGGGCAACCAATTTTTTTCTAGTACCTAACCCTTAATAGAATTCTGCTGGAAGAATATGATGCCCAAATGCTAAAGGATCACTATGCACTGAGCTAGATGGACTGTCAATATTGGGTGGTTCAAAATATACTTTATCAGATCCACTCAGAACATTAGCTCTATCTCATTATGCTTTATTTAATTCCACAATTTTTTCACTACCAAAACAAATGTTAGGTAACTCTTCTCAATAAGAGAATATAATCTATGTGTCTAGGAGAAAGTGACTGAGATTGTACTAACTATTATCTATCCCTTCTTTATTCTTCTGGGTGAGAAGGGTTATGAGGTATCACGATAGTCCCATAGAGGACCAGTGGCTTCCCAGAGATGGGTGGCATCATAACGAGTGGCTGTAGTAGATACTTCTTGATTTCCTCAAATGTGGGATAACAATATTAATCCCAATGATATATGGAACCTTTATTCATGAGTCTATAAAATTCCATACACTATCCAGCTAGATTCAAGATGAATCATTGTATATAGGATAAGTGGGCCCAAATGCCTTGGAGCACCCGGAGGTTTCTTGGAGGAGGCATCCGGAAAATTTCCATATTATTATCTAGGTTGACCTTGATAACTCTTTATCTGAAAATGAATCCAAGGAACTTTCTAGAGGTAACCATAATGGCTTGCTTCAAGGGGTTCATCTTCAAATTGTGGGACTAGAAGAAGACAAACACTTTCTCAAGATCTCTGATGTGGTTCTAATGTTGGATGGATTTTATCCCCAAATAATACATGTAGAACACTACAAGAATCCATAATACTGGTGTGAATATATGGTTCAAAACACGCTGATAGTTAGATCCTACAATATTTAAACTAAAAGGAATGATATGCCAATATATGGAACACTACGACACCCTAAAGGTAGTGGAATCCTAATATTAATGAGCCATCCAGATCGAATTATACCCAGAATACCCATCCATGAAGGAGAGAGCCTAGAACCTAATAGTAGCATCAATAAATAACTCGGTCACCGGAAGGGAAAAATCATCCTCCAGACAATAGTGGTTGAGATAACTGAAATGGATACTGAATTTTATCTACCCATTATTTTTCACGAAGTGAACAATATTGGATAACCATTTGGGGTATAGAATTCATTTACAAAGTTATCTTTAATGAGCTTATCAACTTCGGCCTCAATCATGGCACCATGAGAAGGGTGTATCTTCTTAAGATCTTGTTCGAACCCACAATTAATCAGTGTGAGACCAAGATGGTTGATGGTGACCCAAGGGTCTAACTCTATAATCTCATCATAAGTACAAGTAAATATTTCATGATGTTTCTTTAGGAAGCCCACATATTGCTTCTGTTCTTATAAAGGCATAGCTAGGCTGACCAGTGCAATCTTCAGATCTGTCTCAATGACAAGATTCACCTATAACAAATCATCAACGATTGTGGAGACACCCTCTTCTAACATCGGAGGATCATCTTCCAAATAATATTTATCTTCTAAGGCAGGAGTATCATCAAAATGAGGCAATTATTCTGAGTTAACTAACACTTGATGAATTCTGGTTCCAGATTTAGTGCTAGTGGAACCCTCATTAGGTGACTCCTGCACTATTAAAACCATGGAAACAAAGGCCTTCAACCTAATTCCACCCAAACTTTGAATTAGGGGACCATGATTGATGATTCCAAATTAGTGGTTTCTGGATGGTCTGTGTTTAATTATCCCAAAATGATGACAAAATAATTATGTTGTACTGATATAGTAATTGGGCGAACATCCCGATACCTCACAGGTGTAAGAGGATCTCGTATCACTCTAGCCAGTCTTCTGTAAGAGTAAGATAAAATATTCTTATGTTAATTATACATAGAAATGTGTCTTCCCCTTTTCTCAAAGATGATGATGCAATGTCCATAGTCTAGCATTGTAGCCTCTAATCAGTGAATTGAGATAATTCAAGCATCATCAATGTCTTTCCAGGGATCAACCATAGTAGCAGTGTGCTCAACCTCATTGATATGAACCCATTTTCCTTGATCTTGTAATAATACAAATCAAATAATAGGATTCAAAAGATTTGAAATGATATGCGTCACCTTGGAGCTTTCCCACTCAAACATTGATGGAGTACTTGAGGCATTAGTGATATGAGGAGGGAAATTCTGCATGAATATTGAGGCAGAGTCTACCAATTGGTGCATTGTAGGCAGTATCCAATGAGACCACCATATATTGAATGCTTTTAACTAGTCCAAAAAATTGGGTCTTTAGGTGGATTCTTCCACATTTCATCTTATTAGTCATATCATAACCCTAAATATTCATGTTATAGAGACTCAACTAAGATTCAGTCAGTCCTAGATTGCAGAGCATCTGAGTTAGGATGGGGTTGATCCTAGTTCTTGTTTCAATGAGACAGTGGTATAAATATATGCCATTGAACTTTAATGTGATTTTTTGTGGGATAATGTTTCCCTTTTTGAGAGAAAAGTATTCTTTTCCTAAGAACTAGATAATGGATTTAAATTATTATCCTTTGACTTCTTCACCATGGAAGGAATCTACAACCTCTACCACTATCCAAAACTAGAGGGGGATTCTCAAAGCCTCTATGAGGGCTTCACATAGTTCTTATAATAAGACTAGGGAATCCAGAATCAAGATATTTATAAGAATGATGGCGAGATGCGTTAGTATATAATAGTTTTATTGTAGGAAAACATTTATGCTAGTGAAAGGTTGCTCTATAGTAGCAGGTATCAATAGAATTACTAGTTGAATAAAACAATTCTTGATAGTTATGGGGATGTCAAACTGATCATTAGATGAACCACCCCAAATTACTATCGACTAATAGTCAGACGACTAAGGTTTGGTCATAAATGGAAACAGATGATCCTGACATGGTAACTATGACTCTACCTGGCCGATTTGAACAAATGGAGGTGGTTGTGACTTTGACAAGATGTTGTGCTGAGCCTTCAGTCGGGTCATAGTATCATTAAATTCTTGACTAGAATCTCGTGCTTGATCATTCATAAGATTCACATATGCATGGCCTTGTCGATGATGGCATCAACTGGGAACATTAGGAGGATATTTCCAGTTCTCCACATCATTAAGAACAATGTAAGGGTCTTCCAGCTCAATGATATTCACTGAGGCATACTCCTGATCATCATCTGAGGAATTATCCAATACTATGAGAAACATTGGGCTGATTACAATTTCTAGGGGCATGAAATCACTGACCGTACGATATGGTTTTGACACCATTGGTGGGTTTTATTTTCCTTATGTCATCAATGTCTACTATCCTAAGAAGGAGGCGGCTGAGATGTAGATGAAGAAACAACAGCTAAAGGAGGTGTAGTGACATCAATAAACTCAAGACAATTCCCACCGAAATGAATGAAACCATGAGCACAAAAAACCACTCTCCGGGATAACCAATCATCATACTTTTGAGACCCACATCTGGAGACCTGCTGCAATTCACATTCACTGTTTTTATCAGGCTTTATAGAGATGAACACAACCTATACCAGGGCATGACCCAACCAGACCACATTGTTATCAATATGGACCTATATTCATTCCTTGAATATATATCACTTCTTCATGGCATGTAAAATGAATCTATGATAAGGGAAGTATTCAAGGAGATAAGTGAGTTCATCATCTTAGGGCTTCCTACATTTTGGAAACATCAAGATTCCAAGATCCTAGGAACATCCGAAATAATTGGGGACCTAAGATTCATTGAATGTGTAGGGTTGGTTTCTCATATTAGGGAAATGAACTCTTGGTGATGGGACCTGATGAGGGGCTGGATCCTGATAGGGGGTTAGAGCCTAATTATCTCATATAGGTGGTAGTTCTTGATGAGGTTGAACTGAAAAATTATTTAGAGGGTGATTCTGAGCCTAAATCTAGGCCTGAGGCTATTGTACATTGTGAGGCAGTGGAGGATTCTCTTCTGAAAACAATTCTAATGGCCTTGAAACCTCTACCTATGCGATGTAAATAATCTTATATTCTGAATCTTTTCTTAGGGGAGATATAAAAGGAAACAAGAAATCCTATTTACCTTGATGTATGTCTTCCTCTAGGCATTGATCCTTGTCTATGAAATCCTAAAATCCACATAGGAAATTACGAGTGACGAGGGAGGGAAAAAATTCAATGTTTACATTCCCCATGAACATCATAAGTATCTGTTCCTAAGTTAGTGGAATTTTGAGTGAATATGTGGGGCCTTTCCATCTGGAGAAAAAGTCTTTAACTAAGTCATCTGGCTATTGTTTGCACTTGAAGAGGTAAAAAATACTCACCTTGTGCATAGTGGAGCTAAACTGATAATGAAAATGTCTTAAAAGATCATCCTAACCTTCAATAGACCTGATGGGTAATTGGATATACCAGATGATAGAATCCCCTTCCAATTTTTGCATGAAACACTAGATTTTGGAATCTTCCTATAGTTATAGAATTCCCATCCTGATCCCAAACATTGAAATAAAGTATGAAATATACATTAGTGGGTCGAACATTTTGTGGAAGGGAGAGAATATTGGATTTCCAAAATTTGATGTGTCGACATATCACCCACCCATTCCTTATATGACATTCCATCAGCTGCGGTCACCACCTATCATATCTCAAGGGCCTTGAGGTAGGTAATGAGAGAGTCCATTAGATCCTCATAATGGGGATTCATGGATTGGTGAGGATTTTAAACTCCTAGTGCATTATAGGGGTTTTCAACATGGTAGGTAGGCTTAGTGGCTCATGGAGTGAGTGGTGTAGTATGCAGTGGAAAAACCTATGGAGCCACTGGATGAATGACCTGAGTTGGAGCTCTAGAAGGTTACTAATGAAGATCGGGCCAATTCAATGAAAAATATGATGGTCATTTTCCATACTCTATAGTCTCTTCCATGTTGGGATGTACATGATTATCTAAATCAATGGGAGGAAACCAGTCAGGGAGGACATATGGATTCCCATGCTACAGTAGTGGAGGAGGTATGTGATTGTTTTGAGGATCACCGTAGTTCAGATGGAATTATGCAAGATTCTCAGGGAGAATATCATTAATGAAATTTTTCTATTCGGCATTATTCTTAAGAGAAGTGGACATTGCAATGTCAACCTCAAACTTTTTCATCGAACCAGATGGGAAAGAGGGATTAGTGGTCCCAGTCTATTCCTTACCTTGGTCGATGTTTTTACTGAAATATAGTGACTCAGAGGGTAGTGAAAGTTCAATAATATTCCTTTGTTAGTGGGTTACACGACCTATGGGGTTCAACAGATACTGGTTTACCCCAGGGAAGGTTATCTCCAGTAGAACCCATGTTAACCCCCCTTCTTGGCATATCTCTTGGACAAGCATATTCACTTCAACTATGACTGAAGGAATATCTTCGATGTCACCGAGTAGGGTTTGCTACCGTAGGATAAAACTAAAATTAAGAGCACCATACAACCACTAGACATGTATTTTAATATGTGGGGATTCCTCCTCAATAATTTTGGGGAGCACAATGATGCTCTGAGTGAACCATTGTGGAAGGGTCCGATGATATCAAGGTGACATAGGATGCTGATCCATGGGAATCACTACTAGCTCAACCATGCGACACCGCTGGCCAGTGTCATCGATGTTCTCAAGACTCTTTGGGTATGTGATTGGATGATTGGGGCGGTGGGAATGTGTCATCCAAATGGTCCAGTGGAAGCACATGACCTCTTCCTAGGTGAGTTACTCTAGGATGACAATGTTTGGAGTAATGATCAGAAAGAACATCCTAGAAAACTAATCCACTATAATAGTTTCCCATAAGATTCTTGGCTCAGAATCTAGATATATCTCACAGTTTCCACATTATTTTATTGAGGTCATTTGAGAAACTAGAAAAGACACTAATATTGACTGCTGTAGTGATATACTGGATGATGGGGAAAATTCTATGCGGTCTTACTTGCCTCCACTCGCAATGTCATCTCTATGGGGTAGTTCCAACCACATTATCATGTCCTGATAAAACAAAGTACATAACTATTATTCATTCATGAAGGCATCAAATGATGGTGGTGAGTACGAAAGGATCTTTCTATCTAACATACCCCAAAAATACTCTTCATGATCTCATGCCGAGGTAGATAATGAAACTAGTGAAGATAGAGATGGATTCATGAAAAGACTATGGGAGGGACAAAAATCTTCCTCCTCTTGCATGTACCTATAGTGGGATTCAATGATATAGTACATTTCCCCTACCAGGATAACATAACTCATATTAAATATTCCTACCCCAGACCCTGATGATGAGGATTGGGGTAAAGGATCCCTCATTGAGTTACATTCCACTTCAAAATTTTATAAACAGGCTGGATTGACAATGATCCAGTGCTTCTCATAGTTCTTAATTTTATTGAGATGGATTAAACTTTTACACTAATATGGATCTTCATGGAAGCCTAATTCATTAACACACATGGGACCTCAATATAGATTGGTTTTGGATAAGGGAGGACCTCTGATTTATTGAGATGAGGTACATGGATCACCTAGGAATATATAAAATGGAACACAGGACAGACCTCCTTGTTGATCATTAGATGTGTGGGGATGAACTCCACATTTTTTAGTTCTATAGTAGGGGGGACCTTTGCTAAATTTGGTGAGAACATGAGGATGGCCTCCATGTCATTTGGAAGTGGTAGAACGAAGAGGGCCTTCATACTGATTGAACAAGACATGGGGAGTACCTCTGTGTTGACCATCGATGAAGAGGGGAGGGCCTCTACTTTGATGAATACTGGAGTGGGGAGGACCTCTTACGGAGTCAATGATAACATGGGGAGGGCCTCCATGCTGATGGGTGACAGAGCGAGGAGGAACTTCGCTCTGGTTGATGATGTTGTAGGGAGGACCTATGCTTGAGATGAAAATGGAATGAGTAGCACCTTCACATTAATGATATGAGTCATGGGGAGGTCCTTTATATCTGGAATCATAGGCACATGGAGGACATACTTGTTGGATTTCATTGAGATGAGGAGTACCTCCACTTGGACTGATGCTCATAACATGGGGTGGACCTCCACTCAGGATAAAGGTGGTGTGGTGAGGACCTCAGTACTAGATCTCATCAACAATGATTAGCCTGTAATGACTACTGATTGTGTCAGGAACCTAAATAGTTAACAGAGCCTATATGTAAGGTGGATGAGGTCTCAATTATTATCGAGAATAGGTAGGTCCCTAGTCTATAGTTTTATGGACCTAGTTGAATGTGTATGGGGTGGCATGGGCCACTGAAGTTGTCAAATATGATTCCTTATGATGGAAATAATTTTAATCTTTCACCTGACATTGATGTTAGGTTATACAAGACAAGGATAATAGAGTAGGGGTATAGGGAACCTGTTATTCTGCCAGAGGGACCGGTAGTTAGTGGAGCTGACATGGCCATGTGGTATCCATCCATACCAGCTCTCAGGTAGTAGTCATTTCTGGGATGACATGAATATCCCTTATGTCATCGGGGTAGGGGAGCAAGTAATAAGAAAATTTAGGGGAGAGTCTCCTGAAGTGGTTGAAGGTTATATTGGGGAGTAGTGTCTCCCTACGCAACCCTTGGTTGTAGTGGCAATGGTGAGGTACAGAAGTCACCTGTTCATGAAGGGACATGTCCCACATGGAAATGACCCCCTCTTTTTTATATCAATGGAAAAGGGTGTCTATCACCCTTATATGGATGTTTTTATAGGGTAATATTGGGCGTGGAATCCCATTAGTCATGGTCGTGGATGATTTCGTAGTGGAGGTGGAGTCATGTAGGATTGACACATTATCGGTACTCCTACCACTGCGTCTGTGGGTAGGGGTGATTGATTTCTTATGGTTTGGGTCTGGAAGAGAAAGAAGATTTGTCTATCAATTTAGATAATAGTGAAGAAATACACAGTGCACTATCCTCCTTCAGTATTTAACAGGTGGAGAGATATCCCTAGGGAATATTCTACACACCAAACTTCCCCTTTATTAACATCCCCAATTTCTGGTGAGTTCCATGCCAAATCAACTTTTTTCGTGGCGGGACCTTGCATGGGATTGCCAGATCTAGTGACACACTTATCTATTGATGCATCAAATTCTAATAATCACAAATTTATGAGATTAGTTCACATCAAGTTCACCATTTTCGGTATCTGAAACTTTCCATTTAGGTGCTCACATCATCAGGATCCCTGAGTTTTGACACATGCATTTGTTGCCCTGCATTACCTCTTTCCAAAGGCAGGAAACATTCATCACATCTTCAGAGATTTTTTCTACTTGATCAAAACTAGATGATGGGAGGTCATTTCCTCCTTCCATGGATCCCCCCTCAAGAATTCATCACCTTGTCTAGGTATCCCCTATAGATTAAGATATTTTTTTGTGAATCTCTTTCCCACTGCCATATCTTCAATGATTCAAATAATTATGCTACTTTTTTTGGGAATTTTAAAGGGTTGACTGTGGGAAGAATCCTTCAATCAGGAATGTATTTATGCAGGGAATTAGTGGCATGTTTGGATGTTGGAACATTGGTCACCTGTATTCTTTCTTGTCAGGGGGATTCTCAAGTTCACAAAAACACAAGGTGTCCTACATCAGTCCTGGGGTATTTTATGCTAGAGGAATGTATTATGATTTTTTCCTAAGGAATCCAATGATTAATATGGTGTATCACATGAATTTAATTTCATTTGGGTATATAGAGTATTGAGTTTAACATCTTGCAGAGATGAAATATTCTGATTAGAACACTTATAAAGGGGGATCAGGTAGGTACATTCCTAGGAGGGGGAACATGGAATGTTTACTGGAAGGATGGACCAGAGCACCTAATAAGGGAAGGCTAGAGGTTTTCTATATCATCAAGGGATGGTTTCTATCCATGAAGGGTTAGATCCCTAAGAGGTAATCACTGAATATTTATATTGGATTGGTGGTAATTCCTTTAACTATGAAACCATGTAATGTGTCCCATAAATGGAATGATTTCACACCATGAATGATTATTTGGAAACCACTAAGGCTAGATCAGGATGGTGGACCGCAAAGAGGGGGACACCAAAGTCTACCATTGGTTTGGATTGAACCTCAAGGAGGATTCCAATGAACTATTTGTATAATAAAGGGATCAAAACCCACATAGTTTGAAGGGGTGATTTGGGGTTACACATGCCTAGATTCCCTTAACAAGAGGAGAACTCCTGGTTGGAAGGAAATGAGTTGTGTGGGGAATTATGTAATGTTATCTTCCATGGTTCTGATAGTAGAAACAATGAGATGAATGAGGATTATGCACTAAGGAGACCTATATGGATGGTGTGATCCCACTGGGATGTGGCAGACTAGGTAAATTAAAGATGGATTGTTGTGGATTGGACTAGGTGGATGGAATATATGAGATTGACCTGATGTGAAGATGACAGTGGTTGGGATTTAATGTCGGGGAGGTTTTCTACATATCCAAGTTGGTTGGGAATCAAAGTTCACATAGTTATGAAGGGGGAATTGGGTCTTACACATGGTTAGCCTCCCAATCGAAATGATACGTGTGGTTGGGGCTTACACATTGTTCGCCTCCCAAATGGACCTGAGGGATACATGAACCTCAGGTGGGGCATGACCCTCCCATGATATAGTGGCACACAATAAATATCAGGATGGGAATGGATGATGGTGGAACTGATATCTAAGAGGTTCACCCCTAAAAGGAGGGGACCAAGGTTTATCATTGGATAAGACTTTTCCTCAAAAGGGCTAACTATGCACACTATGTAGAAGATAGGGATCAAAACCCATGTAGTTAAATGGTTCGGGGATTATGCATGGACAACAAATCATGAAGGTGGAATATGGGTCTTAATCCAGGAGGGATTCATGGAATAAGGGTCTCACGAGAACTACTAACTTCTAAGTCCACGCGAGTCATACTAATTTGAGAAATAAAAGGGTGTAGTAGACTGGACTATCATGTAATGAATAATTTATCACCAAAGGATGGAGTGAGGATTATGCGTGTCTAGTGGCCTAGGGATATGGAGATTGGGGATTTTTTTAGGATCGATGCTCGTAGAGGATCTTGTTCCACATGAGGAAAATGTTTCTCTTTGCACAAAAATCAATGAATATCCCACTCCCATAGAGATGTTTGGGCATAGAAAATATTCATGGTGTGACACCCCAAGTGAATTACATGAGGTGGGGATACAGTTTAACATCATGTGCTAAGTATGATGGTGATTGGAAGTTTAACAACCTACATCTCGAATGGTGAGGACTTGATCATCACCCTAAGGAATTACATAACTGATGCCCACCCATACCTAGGGAAGGGTAGGCACCAACCATTCCTAATAAGAGTGGGTTGGAGGAGTGTTCAAATGTGGGGTCACCTTATCATGGCTATGCTAAAAAGAAAAATCCATTAGAGTACCTATTCCAAAAACAAGGAGGCATTGAAACGTGATACAGGACATGCCGAGAGGAACTAGGAAATCACTACGCACATTCCTAGAGGGCCTCACAAAGGAGGTTCTCACAATATGTGGGGGTTGCATTCAAGAGGGTCTCAAACAAGGTGAATTTAGGTAAAGGAGGCCCATGGATTCCTAAATATGAGTTTCACACAAGATTAGAGACTTGTGTATAAAAAGAAGACGGTTGAGAGAATAATGGGTGTGTACAAGGGTATAAGGTGTGAACAAGATGTATCTTATGTGCATAACTTCTTTAAGAGATTTATGAATGTAAGAATGGTCTTTTATGGATACCTGCCTTAAAATAAAGAGTAAATGGGTGTGGGTTAAGCCCTTGAGGGACCACCTAAAGGGGTAACCATGAGGACCTGACATGAATGATCTTATACCTTGATGAAATGACTTACATGTGGCCATAGAATGGGTCATCATGCATGTGTGGGAGCGATAGTTTGACTTATAGAGACTTACCCAAAAATGGATGGTTGACCTTATATTTATTTTAAAAATTACTAGCGAGTGCATGTAAGATGGCCAATGTGTAAGGGAGTGGTTAACGTCACCTTGGGTGCTTATAGGATTTACGTGTGGTCTTCCATCTTGAAAGAAACCCTGAGAACTTACACATGGATGCATTGTTGATTTTTAGTAGGACGGGTTGAAGGATATCCTTTTACGTCGCAATTATCATGTAAGGACATTGTGCACGGATTTCAGTATTTCTCGCACTTCTCAAAACATACACATGATGTCATTGGACTTCCAAGAATGGTTTGTTGAGTCAAATTGGGTATTTATTTTTCTCAAATATGCTCACTTTCGGCCTCTAGAGGAATTCAGTGCCCACAATTATTTAATAATAATATTAAAATATAATTTATTTCAAAAAATATTGAAAATAATGTTTCTTGATTGAAACTATACATTTCCCAACAAGAAATAATTCTTTTCATTATATTAAAATATAATTGAAACTCACTATATAAAGATGTATAATAAAGGGATAAATATAATCAATGTTTTATTAAAAATGAAATATAAAATTCATAATTTTATATTCTATATACATATCCCAATATTGAAATAGTTAATTCCCTAAGCACATGGAGTGTGATGGTTGTATTTTCATGGGGTGATACAGAAAATATCATTTGGGTCATGATCTCAATGAGCTTGAACTTCTCTCGAAATAGATTTTTCTCAAGATTTAGTTATTGAATTATTAATGGGTTTAGTAAAGAGAAATTACCAGTGATATTATATCCCCAGGTTTTTCTGATATTGGATAAACTATTATTAGTTTTGTCCATCACATCTTTTAATATTGTCAATTCGAATTTATCATAAACTATAATATACTAATAACAGTGGTCACTATAAAATATCTATATTATCAGAAGTTATTATGTTTAGTGGTATTCTAAATCTAACATTATATAACTTATAACAATATAAAATTACCAAAATATTTCATGTGTTTCTATGATTATATTACTTAGTTACACATTTATACATTCAAAAACGTAATTTCATTTATAAAGGTTTTTATCATTCCACCCAAGATTGTATTTTTACCATCTTTTGGTGATTCATGTATCATTATCTATTATTTCAAGATGATATTGTTCTAAGGTGATTTGGGGGGAGGGTGATATTGGTGGGTTTATCCCCTCAAATCGTAGATATTAGAGCCCTCAAAAGCTAGATATGTAGTAATCCAATCCATATCTTCCCCTTCCATCTTCCTACATATTTCTACCATAGTTACCCCAAAATATAGAGGGTTGTAAATAATTGAGGGTTTTATGTTAATTATATTTTGGGTTTTATTAGGTTAATGAAAATAAGAATGGGAAATGTGAGTCTTTGTTGTGGTGGTGTGATCCTTATTTATCTTTGGTATGAAATAGGTGGCCTCTCCTATATTATTGGGTTTACAAATTATATTGAGATGTGATGAAATTTTTTAATAACATTTTTTATGGAATTAAAATTATTAAATTATATTTCTTAAAATAATTTGAAAATAAAAATTTTTATGCGTGATTTTAGTGGGAATGAAAATGGGGAATGTTCCACGTCCATGTGTAATTGTTAGAAAATTTTAAAAAATAGATAAAAATGGATTTTATTATTTTTAATGACATAATTAAGATAATTGTATTGATGATGATATTGATTATTATTGCATAACATTGGGGTGAGTTCTTGGAAATGAGTTTCAAATTCCATATGAAATGTGTGTTCTTATTCTGGTGTCATGATAATGGTTAAAATACTTTCTTAAATGTGCTCTTCTAATTTGTAATGACATATTGGATTAGTATAGTCAATATATTCATGATTTAGAGGTACTCATTTGTTATTAATCTTTTTATAAGGGATTACTTATGTTTTTTTATTATGTAATGTTTCTATGTGTTAATGACGTGGACATACTTGAATATGTGATGTATTTAGTTTCTAAATGATAAAGGCTTGGTAATTTTTAAATATGAAATGATTTATTTGTCTTTATAAAATTTAATGTATTTAAATAATAATATATTTTTTTTATAATGTTTAATATTAATATACACGGTGTGCATGGGAAGTGTTAGGGACAATCTATTGGGTCTATATTCACCCAAAATACTCCCACCCTGATGGATGTGTAAATTGTGTATAACATAAAATAGGTAAAGGAATAACATATTTGTTCACTAGTGATAGAACACTTCTATGGTCATGGAGATGTAAATGAGGGGGACGTATTTCAATGATTGGATGAATCAAGGAGTTTTTTCATATCCATAGTGGCAGAATTTAGATCCCATAATTTGGTGTGTTACTTTTAGTGGTCTTATTATATTTTAATTTTGTATTATGTAAACTTGTAAATTT
The DNA here is from genome assembly GCA_963277665.1 of Viscum album. NCBI lineage: Eukaryota > Viridiplantae > Streptophyta > Magnoliopsida > Santalales > Viscaceae > Viscum > Viscum album. The sequence goes on from OY728135.1 coordinate 2,015,684,717, forward strand.
TTTTATTTATCATTAATAGTGTTAAATATTATAATATGGTTTCTTAATAGTAATATAATTTCTAGGGTTGATACTTCCTCAATGTAATGTTTTATTTATATTTAGTATGTTATATATACCTGATATCCAAAAAATTTATTTCCAAAATTCTCATAGAGAATCAGAATAATTAGTGTGTACTGATTGTGGAAAAATAATTCCCTTAATGATATTATTTTATCCAATAGATTTTTTTCCAAATTTTTATCATTATAGGGATTCATCAGAGGAAAAATATATATTCTATAATGACTTTGGTTAATATGAGGAGTGACTGGAAATGTTGAGTTTTTTAGTGAATGTGACATTGATTGTACAATATAATATTATGAAAACTATTCAAATGAATAATCCCCCTATATTTAGAAGAAACCTACTGATAGAAGATAATTTATGATCATGAGATGAAAGAGAAAAAACAATTTCTAGAGGAATAAATAATAATGATATTAAAATAATATATCCAAAATTTGGGATCATATTCCACTATTGACATGAAAAATAAGAACATGGATATAGAAAGAGGCCCAATCCATTGGATAACCATGTATGAGAGTGGAGTTATATTACTTGGTAATCTACCTCCCCATTATTTCTCACATCTAATTCTTGAAGTCATGTTTCATTAAATATAAAATTCCAGATTCAATGATAATGATATAGTGATTTTGAATCCATCAAGAACATTTTTGGTTATGTACTTTATGTAGTTTTACTTCCTTTATATATATTTAATAGTGTTTTTTACAGTATTTAATTATATTGAAAGAATATTTCAATTTATTTTTCATAAATGCATAGATGGATGAGGTTTTAGTCTGATTTATTAATATCTCTATGGGTCATCAGTTATTCAATATATTATATGTTTTTGTTGAATCTATATTACATATTACCTATAAAATAAAAAACAATATCTATTATATAGGGAAATTATATTATTTAATAGCTTCCCTTAGCTACATTCATTAACATACTTCCCATGCTATAAAGGCAGAGTGTGGTCACCTAAATAATGAAATATATAAATGAATAAATTTTTATTTTCTTGGTTTGAAAAAAATATAAAAAATCCATAATTGTGAATTTAATCAGATGGATAATGTAACAATCCATATCCCGAGTACTGTGATGTGAGGTATTATAAATTAATTATTGGATTGTCACATCAAAAAATCCTTTGAATTTATGGTTTAGGATGAGGATGAGGCTACATTAGACGGCATAAAAGGGCCACTAATGGTTTATAGTGGGTATTTTTGGATGAGGATTATTTGGGATACAATTATTAGTGGCTAAAAGAAGATGTGAAAATGGAGTTAGTTGTCTAAGAACGATCTGAACATTAGTGGCATTCCTCCAGATGTTTAATGGAATACAATTGGGAATGTGGTAGTTGGGATGCCAACATAACTCTGATAGACACCAATAAAATTTTCCAAATAGAGAAAATTTTATTTTTTTATATCTTATTTAATTTTATTGGGCCCTTATCAGTCACACCACCATCATATTTGATGAATGAATAGTGATCATGGTTATTTTTTCAAACTTCATTCTTCTTCCTTGGATTCGAGGTCAATGAAATGTTATTTTTCATATTTAGGGATTTGTATGCCATTATAACCCTATAATTTCCTCATATCATATCATATTATCTTATTCTTTATATTAAATGTATTATAAAATTTAGTATTTCCTTATGGTATTGGTTAAATCTACTAAAATATATTAATTTATTTTTTTTAGGATATAGAAGGTCTAAGTGTGTGACTTGATATCTCTTTCTCACTAACTTGATAAGATTTAATCTGGAAGAGATTTATTTTGAGATTTTTTGTTTTTAGACTATACTGTAGGGATTATTATATCTATTATAATTGGGGATTCTAACTAAATAATTCCTTGAGTTTATATTTAGATTTACATATTGAGTTTTAGGTGGGTTTTGGATTTTATTTCAATAGTGATGTTTTTATTTCAATAGTAATTGAGTATTTATGGTTATTAAATGTTAACTTATAAATTTAAGGATATTTTAATGTGTGGTTAGTATACAAGTAAATAATCTTAATTAAAAATATAATGGTAGGTGGTATTGACTCAATATGTGATTCTTGGGTTATGCCCATATAATTCATGATTTTGTGTTTCCTTATATAATAATGAAACCTAGGTATATTTCAATGTTATAAATTAATGGGTTTTAAATATATTTTTATATAATGGGTTAAATATTTTTTTAATTATAATTTTTGGAAATATGTTTCAAAACACATTCCCTTTTAGTTATGTTTTAAATTTTAGTATGTAGATTAATATTTTCTAAATACCCCACAAGTCACAATCTATATTGACGAGACTATCTTGACAAGTGAGTTGAGAATAATAAATTTATGAAATGGAAGTAATCTTAATATATAAGTGTTTTTATTTTCCCCATGATAAGAAACTAATAAGAAAAATGAAAATCATTCACGTGTTGCTAGCCTCAAATCATTACGAGCACAAATTAAAAGATGTGAGTCAATCCTTGGTCTAACCCTTTAGGAATTACTAATGTATAAATATGTTTCAATCCCTTATGTTCATGACATGTATTTTTAATGGAATCGATTATTTGAACCTAATCCTAAATACTCTAAAATTTAAGCAAACATTATTCAATAGTGGTAAAATGGTCATTTGATGGAAAATTTTTGAACAGGTTTACAACGTGGGATGAATTAATTTTATATGATAATCCTAGTGATTTTTAGAACATACATACTACTGAAGCATGGTTTCTTTGATAATTTTAAAGGGATAAAAGTGTGGGAATATTAACTTTGTAACATTATTTTTAAAGAGGTTTTGTTTAAAACATCCTAATTTACTAGGCTTGTTGCTTTCATTCATTCATCTACATTTAAAAAGTACCATTTTTAAGAAATTGTTCAATGCCATAATTATTTTACCTATTTGAAACATGGTTATAACAAAAGTTAAATTCCATTATGTATCAATTTTATATATTATAGTCTATGTTGGTATATAATGGCAGACATTCATCCCCTTCAATGGAAATACCAAATATTATGTGAATTTACGACTCTAATTTTATATTATGCTTTAGTTGTATTGTCTCAAGAACTGCATCTAAAATTAAATAATTTAAAAAATACAATAGGTTAATTTACTCTTTTTCTAGATAATAAGATCAAACATATAAATTGGAAGATTATGAGTATGTATTTGGAGGTATATATGACAATCTTGGGTTTGTTTCTTGTAATGTCTCAAGTATATATGTATATAGTATTATTGTAACTAATTGTTGAATTAATTTACTAAATAAAGCCTTTTTTATATTAAATGTGTATTTATATAATGTTTGAATGCTTCCCTATTTATTTTTATAATATAGAAAACCTATAGTTTTAGGTTGTGACTGACATGTCATAGCCATGTATTCTAGTCATGATGAATGGTATCATTGAAATATTCCCTTGAAAATGGATATGGTTAAATATAACATGAATATCCTTGTTTTTTTATTTATAATTTCATTTGATAGAGTTTGTAAAATTTCATAATGTTTATCTATAATATCTTTTATAATATATTTATTAGAATATTATTTTCTTATGTAATTCATGGATACTATAAACTATATCTATTGATTATTTTATTAGGAACTCCATGTGGGGAAAATGGATGATGGTTTAGGAAAGGATTTAATCATTATAAATTTTTATTGGTATAGTTAGTAATATTTCCAAATAATGTAATACCTATTATGGAATTCCGTGAGATGGGATGAAAAATTTCAATGAACAGATGGGTATAATCCTTATACATTAGATAAGTCCCTAGCACCCTAAAATTATTCTGTAAACATATTTATATACCTGTGTATATATTTACATGTTTGTGTTTTTATAGGAAATCATATACCCTATTGTAGGGGATAGATATGGATGATCATGTCATATCTCATGTTGAGGCATGAAGCAAGTAGTACTGATATATATCTATCGAGCATATAGAGTCACCAATTGTGTGTAGTATTGTTATATATATTCCCTTACTATTAATGTATTTACATATCATGTATAATTATTTCCAAAACTGTTTTATAATATATATATATATATATATATATATATTGACATGTTTAAGTATACACCTATTTTATGACTATTTTGGTAGACATCATTGGTGGTTCCCTATTAAGTATTATATACACACAATAGACATGGAAAAATATTTGGACATGAAGCCCCTCTTACATATCTTTCTAGGAACATACTGGTACTAGTATATATTGAATCCCATTAATAGACCATTCATGTTTGTTATAATATTACTACCTATTCACACATTAATGATAGAGCAACTAAAGATGGATCCCAATCTTGTTTAACTCATCACCCATTCTTATCAGTTTGGAATTAGTTTTAGGCCCCATTTGTATTGACTATTAATCTACCCTATATTTATTTGTTTAGTGGTACATATTTATTTATCTATGAATTTATATAGAGGGTGTTATAGGCATTTTAAATTACTATTCATTCTTCTTATTTCTAGTTTTGCTTTCAACTTATATGTAGGATTTTTAACATTCGAATGAGCCTTTCTATATTTTCGGTAGAGAAAATCTATTACATACTTTTAAAAAAAATTAGAAAAATATTTCCTAAAATGTAATTTCGATACCGAAGTTGCTTGATGCCACCCCATGGGGACCAGGGATGCGTTTTTATGGTTGTAGTGCACATGATTTGGGGTTCATAATGGTATAAATATAACAAATTTGAAATGTTTCATTAGAGAGGTATACTTTGTTATTTGTAATATAGTATTTCATGTTTTAGATATGATATAGAATTTTAAAGACTTAAAAAATAACCCATAAAATGGAATCATAATCCTCTTTATGGAAGAATCTTGTGTTAGCATGTAAATTTCATGTATTTAGTAGGCAAATAAGCTTAGGTAAGGATTTATTTATTTTTCATGGGAATGATGGAATGGAACTCATATTGTTTATATTAGACTCCACTAAGATCCACCTTAATTATCGGTCCGTGAATCATGTTTGGAATTTATATATATCATCACATAGGATATCTTTCATTATAGAATGCTTTCTTGTGGTTGTTAAAAAAAGTTTTAAAAAACTATGGATTGTATTAAAAAAATATGTAATATGTATATATATATATATATAATAAGTTTATATATATATTAGTGATGAATATATTAATATGAAAAGAATATTTATTTTTATTATTGAGATAAAAATGATTTTTTATAGATATACATTAATGATTATGGTTGTATTTGGTAAATAAAGACTTATATTTCTATTTATATTTTTACTATTAATAAACTTCCAGGTATTCTAATTATATATTTTTATATAGAATTATACTCCCTTGTTTATTTGATTTACCTAATAAGATACCTCTATTTACTATTTATTATTTCTGGTGAAATTGTCCACTAGTATTACATATGTAAAATGATTCATAATAAGAATAAAATATATCTTTGAATATTATTATATATTTAAACATATTGATACCAAGATAGTGAGAATTTTTCTTATTAATGTTATATTTTTGTGTTTCTATTTGTTTGAGTATAAATTATTTAAAAATGCCAGTCACTACCATTTTATTGTGTCCAAGGGGAACTTGCATCATTGGGTTTGAGTGACTATAAGAATTCAAATAGTTTTATAATATAAAGTAACAAATAGATTCATAATTCAAAGAAACTATTTTCGGTTTTATTCTTTACCAAATACAGAAAATAATTGTATATAAATGTGTTCAAAATGAAAGTATAATTTTAAAGGGGTAGTTTATTTGCATAAAAAATAATTGTCAATATCATTTAGTGTTGGGGAAACATGGTGTTTCTAAATTGGGATTTTGGTTTTAGACTTTCAAAATTGAATAGGAATTAGTGAAATGAGTTTTACCCATTTTAGTGTTTGAAATTGGGTGAAGGTTGTTTTTGGAAATACAATGGGAAAGTAATTTTGATATTTAATTCGGTTTTGGTTTTATACTCAAAAATAAAATTTTCGTATATCTCATTTTTGAACTATATTTTTAATATCATGATTATTTATTATAAAATAAAATCTGGTTATTCTTTTTTCTTAAATTAATGTTTTATAATAGAATTTTAAATATAAGTTTTTGTAATAAAAAAAGATAGTATGTGGTTTATTAAACAAATAATGGGTCTATATAAACCATATGATAATTCATATTTTTGGATAAGATATTAATCATGAGAGGTTAGAACATAATACATCTAGTAAAAACATATTTTAGAAAAATAATTTGTTTTTATTTTGACTAATTAGTGATATTAAGAGTTTCATAATGTATTTTATGCAACCTTTTTCTGATATAATGGAATGGAAAATCCATTACATTTGTTTTATAATTAAATGATTGAAAACATGATTACCAATTTGATGATACATTATAATTTTTTATTTTAGTGTATATAATGTATCAAAATACAGTGGTTTGATGTTTATGGATATGAAATTAAACAGTTTTGATGAGTTGGACCATATTTGGGAATTTTTAATTACGAGTGAGTGGGATGATTTTATATATGATTCAAGGTATGATTTGGGTCATGTATAGGCGAGATTTGGTTGATTTAGAGTTTATAAAATGAAAATAGATGGCTTTGAGGATTTTTCTTAATTTATATTTTTTGTAATAAAAATTTAATTGATGCTTAAATTTATTTATTATAGGATTAGGGTAGAGGTTATTTAGATAAGAATATTACATGAATTCATAGTGATGATAACTAATATAGTTAGAAGCTTCCAATGACTCATATATCAACTTCATTAATTTTATACTTTGTACATGAATTTTGTAATGGTCACAACATGTTCCTATTTGTTTTTTTTTTGTTTTGGATGACATTGAGGTGGTGTTTCGGGGTTTTAAAGTGTTTCAAATAATCTTTTATGGGTGAATTGTTGATGAGGATGGTTTGTTAAATAATTAGAATAGGTTAAATGACAAAATAAAAAGGGGGTTAGTAGTCTGGGAACCATTGGAAGCCAAATAAGAGTATGTGAAAAGACAAATTGCAATCTAGTGGATAAATATCCACTAGAAAACCCCAAAAATCCTTGTTTATAGGTACTGAAACTCTTGTTTTCACCAAGATATCTATTCAATATATATATTTATATATATGGTAAAAACCCCCTTCTTATTTAAATTAAATTGTCCTCTCCCACTCTCCCGACTCTTCCCATATTAGTATGAATGAGGATCTCTCACACTCTATTAGATTTATCCAACAAATCCATCTTCTTATTTGGATTCATAGAGAATCAAAGGGGATTTGACCATGTTTATGCCTTCATGAGACCGTAAAACCCAATTATTTTTTTCCTCTTTTTTTCCTTTATTTTTATTTTGGGTAAATGAATTATTTAATTATATATTTCACCAAGGCCATGGTGAAAACCATTCAAGCGGCTTGTATCCCATATTTTTTTGGGTAAATGGAGATATATGTTGGTGATTTCAGATCTATGTATCACTTCCATAAAATTATTAAATGAGGGAGCTATTTAATTATGATTTTATTGATTTTTGACCATGATTTAGTGATTCTATTGTTTATTATATTAGGGTATAAAATTAAATAAATTATAAATTATTTGTAACAATTATAATTTTGGAGTCTTAATAAATTATGATAAGGGTGATATATTGATTAGGTTAATTAATTTTTTTTATCTTTTTTTATATTAACATTCAATAAATTATTTTTGATTTCATTATAAATTGACTATCTATTAATCTAGAATGATCATTTAGTGATTTTAGGGGCTATAAAAGGGTAGTTAAAGTATGAGGAATGAATCTAAGGGAATAATATAATAGAAGGTGGTATCAACTCACCATGTGATTCTTATGATATAACTGTAACTTGAATGCCCTTATATTATAAAAACTAAAAATAAAACCTATGTATAATTTAATTATATAGATGAATAGTTAAAAAAACTATACAATGGTTTAAATTTTTTATAACTGGGATTTGAAAAAACCCAATACACTTGGTTATTTTATAAAATTCATTAAAAGAGTTTTTTCTTTGTAAATTCATTATAATCACTGATCTATGTTTATGATTTTCCACTTACATGTGAGTTCAAAAGAGAAAATTTAATCTATAAAACTAATCATACAACCAAATTTGTTGGAATTTCTCATTGATAAAAATTATGCGATAAAATAAAAAATTCTAGTTTGTTCTTTGTCTCATATTATTTTAAGGACAACAAATTTGTTTTGACTTTAATTTTCATAATCCTTCTTGACAGAACAATGTATTACTGGGGTTCACTTCCTTATTTACCAACTATTTATTATGTAGTGAATAACTTTTTACAACCTATAAAATAATGATCTGTAAGAAAATGAATACACTTCCTATGGTTATGTGAGTGATTCGATGGAAATTTGGTGGCAGGGTTAATGAAGTAGGAGGAAGTGATTTCATAAGAAAATATTCATGATTTCTAGAATATAACTACTTTTTATTCTTGATAATTTCCATAGTTTTAAATAGTTAAATAGCGTGGGATGTTATATTTTAAATCCATTATTTGAAACTGGTTTCTTTAAAAAATACATATGTGATGATGATTTTCATTTTCCTTCTTTATTCCCTCTTTCAAATGTTGTATTTATAAAAATATACCTTCAACAAATACAATTTGTCTTATTTTTGAAACATGTTTTATTCTAAATCTTAATTCCATCAAGTATAAATTTTAATTATTAAATTGTTGGTTGGGTTATAATTTTGGGCCTTGAATATCTTTAATAAAAATTGTTAATCATTGGTGAATTAATTCCCATATATATTGGACATCTCATAGTCATGCTGCCTCACGAACTAACTCTAGTATTCCACTATTTACAACAATGGTCAGTTTAGGTATACTTAATAGGTCTAATATAATTAACTAACATTCACCTTAATTAATACCTTCCTTGTATTAATTTTTATCGATGTACACTAGAAATTTGTGAGTTAATTAGAATGTATGTGGTATGTTTGTCTAGGTATAATTATAACAACTTCTTGGAATAATTCTCCACATAATTTATTGTTTATATTATATGCTTATTTCAATTATTCTTAAATCCTAATATGATTTAATTTTACACAATTATGTCTATATATTCATAGTGTGACCGACATGTTATCACATTATATTCCAAGCATGATCAATGATATAATTGGTATACACTCTTGAGCATAATTATGATTATTTTTGTCATTTATATTATTATATTTTTTACTAAGCATGATGGTTGATATAGTATCAAAATCACATAAGGTATTCATATTTAAACTTAGATAGAATGTTTATTAAGTGATAATGAAAATTCATAATTCATGGATGTTCTATAATATTGTAATAGAGTACTTGAGAAGGTACTCCATATTCCATGTAAGATTGTTTGGAATGCGATTACAATTACCTCACTCACTCTTGGATATGATATATGATTTCTATGAATTTTTATACACATTATCTTATAACCCTAGATGGTATGAAACATTTACTATATTGGAAATGGGTATTCATTATATATGGGGTTGGTCTCTAGGACTATGAATTATTTTCACACATATACTCTTATGTGTGGGTGTATATGTGTACATTTGTTGATATTTTTTGGTACTTATATCCCCCATAGATAATGGTTTTGGATTATCATATTATATTCCATGATAATGATTAAAGTAAGTAGTACAGGTTTAAATCATTTTGGTATAAGGATTTATCAATTGTTTCATGTATTTATCTATGGATTTGATTTATATTTATCTTCTATAATATATTACATGTTAGTTTCAAACACTATTTTACAGTCTATGTATATAATTATATAGATATGATTTTGAATATACTATTTAGACAACCATTGGGTACAGACACCATTGGTTGTGCCTTATGAAGTATTATATGCCCACACCACACATATACACCTCCATGGATATAGAACCTCTATTAAAGTACTTTTTATTTAATTATAAATACTAATAGACTATGGATCACATTAGTGGATAATTCATGTTATTTATTTCAGTGGGGCCAATTACTACTTACACATTGGAGCTATTTCATGTGGTTGGAGGTTTTTTTTGTCTCATCTCTCATTCGTCCTAGTTTGGCCTTGATCATATGCCCTATTTTTCTGGAATTTTACTATATTAATTATTTATACTATTATTTTTATTCCATTTAGTTATGTTTGAATTCATATCTATAGTGTAAAATGTGGTTTTTTATTGTTATGTAATCTTATGTAATGTGTTTTTGGTCAACCAAATTATATATGAGTATTTTAAAATTTTTAGTTGAGTCTATTGATGAAATTAATTTATAACATTATTGGTTAATCATTCCCCCAAACAATTCACAAAGACCTATGTTATTATTCACCTAACCTATGGTATAATGAAGCAATCTTGGTGAAGTATAACATGTGATCAGAGTGTCATATAATTATTCAGAACATGGATGGTACAAAAAACATCCATACCTTCTTAGATCAAGGTTAATATAGATTGATCCTCCATTAGTTATCTAGATAATGTTTTGATATTCTGCTATTTTTCACACTTTTAATTGGGTTTAAATTGTATATTCAGACATTATACTGCTACATAATTTTCTTATCAATTTGATGTGTGGGTTTTTATTCCTATACATAATTATGAAAAATATTTCATATGAATAATGATGTTTGTTAGATTATATTATTTAAAAGTTTTTAACCATATCATAGAATGATATTAGGACATTAAATGGATTTTGAGTTTTCAATGGATTGACTAATAGGACATATTTAGTAAGATTAACATTTATATATCACATGTGTATATCAAATGAATTAAATTGGCCAATTACCTATTATAGAAAGCTATAAAAAATATGGAATATTTTTGTAATTTTTATCAATAATACTTTGGAAATTATATTCCCCTTTATAATGTGATGTTTAGTTTTTGTTGTTGTATTTTTCAATTTTTTATGTAATTATATTTCCTTTTATTAATAAAAATTTTGGAATTTATTTTACCTTTAATAGATTTTTTAACAATTATTATTATATAATTATTAATTTATTTTCTAGAAGAAGTTATGAACTCCATGAATAATGAATAATAGTCTTACATTACTATAGAATATGGGTAATGAATTTTATTAGAGTGAACATAGAGAAGACTTCAAAAAAAAGATGTTATTTTATGATGGATAATGGTAGGATTTATTTTTATACTTTTATATTGGTAATTTATGCATATTAATCATCCATATATCCCCCTTAACATATTTTTAATTCATTTTGATAATTATTTTGGTGAGATATTTGGCTCACTTCACTTTCTGTTTTTTTATATTTGATTAGTTTTTGATATACTTTAGAATTATAGGTTACATCTTATATTTTATGATTGGTGTTGACTGATTGTTTTGACTATGATAGAGTATATCAATATACATGTCTTATTTAATAAAATATTATATGATGTTTTCTAATCATATGATATTATATTTACTGATATGTGTGTTTTCGGTTTAGGAATGTAATACCTTGAATCTCACAATCCCCACTCCGAATAAATACCCTCTCTATAAAGGTTATTTAATAAAAAAATTGGGGTCTTTGGGTTAAGGTTTTTAAACCCATGGTTAATGTTGTTGAAAATTAATATTATCATTCGGTCATGAGTTGGGAAACTAACCCACAATTCATGAAATTATCGATTATAAAAATCTTTATTATTATTATCATTAAAATAGTATCTATTAATGTGTTAATTTTTTTTATAGAGAATAATCTAAACTTCCACACTCCAAATATTATAATTTATTCATTAATATATACAAATTGTAATTATTTATCCAATTAAATTGAATATCAAAGACTCATAATCTTGAGAAAAATATATTAGTCTATGTGGAACTTTTTTTAAAAATATTTTTCAAAATTAAAAATTTTTAATAGTATTTTTTCCCTGAGAGTGGATTAACATATTTAGGTGCAAAATATCCTAATTATGCAGAATAATAATATTATTTTAAAAAATATATAATTTTGCCTATTTTTAAAAAAATTAATTAAAAAATTGATTAAATAATCACATGCATTAAAATAAATTTTTGATATCAATAAAGTTTTATAAGAGAGTATGATAATATATAAGATGAATAAATTTGAGATAATGAAAATTTATTAATAATATGAATTTTATATTCCATGAAATTTAAACATGTTTATTTAACTATGATTTGTTTATATGATGAAAATGTTGAAATTTTAAGATATTTTAGTTTCAAAAAATTATTTTTAAAAAGACTATGAAATTGATTTTAAAACAAAAAATTAAAAATATTATAAAAATGAGAATCATTTTTGGAATTTGATTTTTTTGATATTATAAATCAATTGATTTAGATTTATATATTGATTGAATTTTTTAGATAGGGAATCTAGTTTCAAATTGAAATATTTTATAATTTTGAGTGTGTATTATATAAAATTTAAATTTAATTATCTAAGTAGTGGATTAAAATATACATATAATTATTGAGTGAGATGGAGAAAAAAACTATTTATGTTTATGATCATGGATGTGTGTTCCAATGTTTCACATTGATGGGACACTTCACAATTTAAAATATGTGAAATTATGAGGTGCAATGAGATCTATTGAATATTTTAGGAAAACTATAAATATATGGTTTATATTGACTAAATATTCTTCAATGTGTTATAAATGTACCATGATTACAATCCTACCAAATTGAGTTGAAAAAATATTATAATGATTACGCAATGATCACTTATCACTTGAGTATCCCATGAAACCTTCGAGCCTATTTTGACATCCCACTATCCTCATTGGTGATAAATATAGGCTAATTCCATGACCAAAATCAACCTTAATAAATTATTATAGGGCTTAGGTTGTATGTATTATCTTTTTTGATCCATGATTTTGATTCCTCCCCATAACATGAACCTATAGTTGTACCAGGCCTAAACATGGACTTCTAAGCCCAATGATAATTATATAATAATAATATTTTTATCTTTGATAACTAAAATATTGAAAAACATTTATTCATATAAAACATATAATATCATTATAAAATATGTGATCAGTGCCATACATGGGGAACATTTAATTTTAGAGTTTTTTAAAATTTAAAAAAATATTTAAAAGGGAAAACTTGTACTCATTGTCCATTTTTACAACAAAACATGTTCTTTATAAAGAAATAGTTAATTTTTTCAAGGTGAAATCCAAATATTAAACTCTATGTTTATTAAATCACCTACTCTTCATCTTTCCTAATGAAATTTAACATATAAACGTTTCATGATAAAATGAATCCTAAAAAAGGTACATATAGAAAAAGGAAGGAAACTGATCGTTCAGTTTCAAAATCATGATTTTATATTGGAGGCTCTAAGCATTTAAAAAATAAAATTTATGCTCAAATTATCATTTGTTTACAGTTGATATTAGATTTACAGCCCACTATATATCTCAAAAAACATAATAATAAATAACAATAGAAAAATCATAATCATGTGGGTTTCATAGAGATTATAAGAACTACTGGAAACAATTTTCATAAAAATATTCCTTTTATATGAAAAGGTTATTATAATTAATTTTAAAAAATAGAATTTTTTAGAGGTTTTGAAATAAAAATATTTTCATGAAAATTCCCTATAGAGATTAAAAAATTCATGTCAGTAACTTAGGAAACAATTTTAGCATCACTCTTAAAATCAAAATTAAAAATATAATAACATTCATGGTTAATCCAAGTAATCAATTATGAGAAACCTATAACAAGATGACTTCGTACCATTATCTAATGCATTGGGGAGCTATATCGAGATCACTTATCATTATGAGCTATATCATGCTCAACCATAATCCTAAGAAATTTCCATGAACCATAAAATAACCATAATACATGAAAATTTTTATTCTCATTAATAAAATCATAAAAATATTATTTAAAACCATAATAATTGTTTTTCCAAATATCAAAATTTACATTCAATTTCAATTCATTCTTTAAAATACCATGATAAAAGAGAAGTTTTTATTTTTTTTTTTTGAATAAAATAAGAATAAATATATTTAATTAAAAACATAAAATAATAGTTATAATGGTGTAAAAAACACTAAGGTTGTATATGTTAAAATATAATATTCCAATTTCCTCCTAGCCAAAATGTTCCATATAAAATACATAAAATGATTCCTTTTGTAAAAAACTGAATGATGAAAAAATAGACAAAAAATTTCCATTATATTTAATTTATGTATATATAGATACGTTCATAAAATTATTTTAATAATAAAAACATGGTTAAAAATATGTATAAAATGAATCTCAAGAATATTTAAAATGAGGATTTTAATGTACGTATCCCTTACCTTGAGTCTACTATTCCTTGTACATTATTTGTCACATATAAAATAGAAACTTATATTTTAGATAATATCATAAAATCAATTTAAATGCTTATCAAATTACCATTAATCTTTTTAATTGATTTAATTTAATAATATATTTAATTACATAATCAGTTAAGTCTAAATGAGGTGTTTTGAGTATGTTCGATTAAAATATATTAAACAAAATATATATTTTTACCACTAAAAATGGTCATTAATTTATCTTATACAAAACACTAATAAATAAATAATTATATTTTTAAAAAAATAATTATAATTTTTCAACCAACTATGTTAGATAGTTATGAAAATTGAATTACATTACAATCATGATGGTTGTAGGTCATACGTATGCATGTGTTACATTTCTATTTTTTTGAAGATGATAGAAATAAGTTAAGTATAATTTTATCTCTATATGATTATAAATAAATAATAAATACAATATTATATTGTTAAATAAACTTATATATATACTTTACAGGGTATTCAGTGATGAAAAATGAGTCGCATTGCTTCATGGACGATGCAATCCACACATACACATTAATGAAATTATCCTTTTTCAATGAATGGAAATGTAAGAAAATAGATTACATTTTTTATTTATAAAATTTATTTATTTCTTAAATATAATATATATACATTAAATACATCATTATAACCATCCATGAGAGGTAGCGATGGGAACATGAGCCTCTGCCCGGTTGGTGAGGACTCTTAAGTGCATACAGGCGACCTGGGATCAAATCTAGGTAGAGGCACAATTTCCAGGGTACTGCAGTAGTGTCGTAGTAGGTACTATGCATCACCGTAGTAGGTACTTTAGTGGGAAATGTAGAAGGAACTGTTTGTCACTATAGGATCCAGGAATTTTCCCCCGTTTGGGCCTTCGGGCTGCCGATTTGGTCCCCGAGTCCTTTAAGGCCTTCGGGCCACCCAAGCCTCTGGGCCAGTAAATCCTTCGGGCCACCTCAAGGCTTTCGGGCCACCTTAAGTGCATATGAAAACTAGAAAACCTAAAAAGAACAAGCTCTATACAAGGTTAAACAAGGAACATTCACCATAGCAGAAGCTACATGGATTGAAATAATGAGAGGGTATTGCACCTGCCATCAGGACAAGCCTGTGCATGCACGAGATAGCCCTGTCGAACAACCATGCGAAGGTAGAGAGCTGATATCATGCTGAAGATGCAAGGGAGGAGTAGTTCCAAGTAGTTAGTCTGGGTTGTATGGTATGTTTGAAGCCTACAGGCAATGAATTCATCTATGGCCTACGGGCCATGTAATACTTACGACCACGAGCCTTCTATGAGTTCCACCTCACCCCTTGAAAGTTGGATTATCAAAAATGAATAAAAAAATTAAGGCCTTCAGGCCCTTGGATTGATTGAAGGAGGTGGCTATGAAAAATAATTACATTGGTTCATAAGGTGTAAGTACACAACACAGATGAACGATGGTTTCATTTACAACTAGATCCATAAAGAGAGGGATTAATATTAATCCATGAACATAATAACATATCAGTATAAGGGATATATTTTTATTCATATATTACAATTGTTATATTAGTTTTGAAGAAGGTATAATAAGAAATAAAAATTAAAAATTCTCTTAAATGTTATACCTCTTCTTTTGACTACATCATTTAATTTATACCTTAATCCCAATAATGAAGAAATTATGAAAAATATAATCTATAGGAAATGTGGAGGGATATTAGGAAGGTATTTTTTGGATTCATGTATGAAACTGAGTGCTAAAAAGTTGTGAGGATGATTGCAGTGGAGGTTCCGTTTTATAAGTGATGGGATCAACACCCTTGGAATTCCATAAAGTATTGAAATTATGAAAAGTATTATTAACGGGAATGTTACAAATTAATTATATATTTTAAATTTTGGTTTATTATTAAATAAAATATTATCATCCATTAAGATTTAGACATTGTTTTTGATTTTTTCCTCCATATATATTTGTTTTGACCCCCATGAACACTTTTTATGATTACCATGATATCAAGTTTTTTTACTTATTAGGGGAAAATAAAGACAATATAAAAATAAAAGATACCCGTAAATAGAAAATGGTTTATATTCATTACCATATCCTATTAACAGGGAAAGATATAATTTTCTTATGAGTTTATAATATTTCAATAAAATGTTATTTATTATAAAATATAATTAATGTGATTTTTTGAAAAATGCCTTTAATTGTTTTCTAAATACCTGAATATTAAAAAGGAATTTTAATATAATCCATTTTACCATAAATAAAAAATTATTATTAACTACAAATTTAACATGAAACCAAGATCAATAAAAAATACAATACTCTTAATGTTTTTAAAATTATTTAATTTTATTTTTCTGCTGGTTGAAGAAGCACTATGTCAGAGTTGAATAAATATTTACGATAAATATATATTCCCTAAAAGTAATAAATAAGTTTCAATAAAAATATTACTTTCATTATTTAAAATATAACATTTAATAGAATTAAAAAACTATTTTTATCCCTATGTGAATATATAAGTAAAATTAAAAAAAAGAGAGTGACAATTTTATATTTTTCTTTAAATAAAATATTATCCAGGTCATTAATGAAGGTGAATGGATCCCTATGGCCATAAATTCTAGGTATTTATGAGTACGAATGAAATCCACTCATATAATAGTGTGAATATGAGTTTTCGTTATAATTTATAGCCTTATAAGATTAGTGTTAACCTTAATTAACCTAATTTACCCATTATTGTGGTTATGACTATTAACCATAGAATCAAATTAATAATAATATAGGTAAATATTTTTCAAAAAATATATCTAAAGATTCAAAATATAGAATATATTTTATCAAATTAAATTCATATAATTGGTGGAATTAGTTGTAAAAATAAAATCATAAAATTTAATGCAAATCAATTTATTTAAAAACATTAATCTTGTGTATAAATGATTTTATTCAAAAATAACAAATAAAATTGATTATAATTACATTAATTAAATTATTATATATATAAGTGATTTTATTTTTATTTTAAACTAATTTAATATAAAATGGAACTTTCTAAAGTCTAGAAACAAAGAAATCTTGTATTCAAGAAAAAACAGTATTTTTTTCATTAATGACAGAAAAATTAATCTTATAAAATAAAATTTAAAAATAACATGATTCTTAAAAAAATAATTCATAATGACATAATATTTAACGAATATCATCTCTACTTCAACATTTTTTTTTCTTCTGTAAATTCCGAATAGTTTCCACATGCATAACAAGCTAAAGTCTAGCTTTCTAAAGGTAGGTAAAAATTAGGGGTTTCAAACCCAAAATCACTTATTAACACATATTAGTTGAGAGGATCAATGGTCATGATCATTGCACACTTTTTTGAGAATTATTTCTTACTATATTAATCTCTTATAAACTCATTATACATTAAGGAATCTTTCCAAAAACCCGATATAGGACAAGTTTCCATAATAAAATGATCAGGGTGTTGAATATGTATGTTTCATCTATAATACATACAATTTCCTAGTATTTATGAATTATTAAAGTCAAAATATTTTTTTAAACCAATTTAAAAAGCACTATGAAGTTTACTATCATCTAGAGAAAAATTGGAATTTTGGGATTGGATGGAATCTCCAAGAGAGGCCCTATGTATCTTTCCATACTAGTAATTAAAACACACATAGTTCCTATATTACTATGTAATTAAATTTATCCTCATGTATAAGGGATATATATGATTGAATTTAATCAATTTTAATGAAGCTTAGTATTTATGTTTGTGTCATATGTATCCTGATTATAATAGAAATAAGAGTCGATTTAGTTTTGTTAGTCCCCAACACACTAATGGGCGAGGTAGTGTAATTACCGATTTTGAGGGTTATTTTCCTAGTGTCAAGTAAATTTATGTACGTATACCATGTTGGGTGACTTAATATTTTTTCAGGGCTTTGGTATTGAGGTTTTAATTTTTGGAGGATTTTTAAGATGCTAAGGGAATGATCATTGAAAATCCCTAAGCTTGCGTGAGTTATAATCGATGTAAGTATTAAGAGATAAAAATAGATCTGATGCATTGAATATAGTTATCAGACTTATGTGCTGGAGTGTCCATGATATAAAATGATTACGAACACTATGAGGGATATGAAACTAGAAGGATATACATGGTATTTGTTATTGAAATGGATCTTGGTCCTTACGAATCCATTATATTTATCCAATTTATAATAGGAATTAGGTCCATAAATTTCAGTTTGAGGAATGTGGGTTTCATGAGTGCATTACCATAGTCAACTATGAGAATTATCTTAAAAAAGGGGGGAATTACCTTCCAAATAATCATGGTTGAGGGTTCACATGACTTAGGGATAAATATCAAATAATTCCTGTATGGTATGTATGACATGTCCGAGAGTGTCTTAATTATATTCATGACATATTTGAGGATGTTTTCCTAGCATACTAGAGGATATTCATATGACAGGGCTGACAAGTGTATAGAAGTCTTCCTGAAATATATGAGGATATAATTTTGATAAGGATGACTTTTTTAGGGATATTTCCTGAACTAGGTGACATTTCTGAGGGCTATCACATGATTAAGAAAACATTTAAAAGGACATCACATAAAACAAGATGATATGTTCGAATGGTATCACATGATCTAGCAGATGTGACATGGTGTTTTCAGATGATCCCACAAGAATTTATTTTTTTTCTTCTAATGATTATAGTGACTTGAATATGGGATTTTTCATTGTAACACACCAATAATTTACAAAAAAAAATTATTTTAAAAAAATTAAAGATATTCTATATCATTTAATGAACACAAAACTAAGGTATCTTATGTTACACGTAAGAGAAACCATATTTCATATCTTGCGCAAGATCGAGTGTTACCACCTTTGAATTAAAATCCTATTAAAAAACTAATTTTTTTGAAATATTATAAACTTTATATGTCAAAATAAATTACATTTTTGAATTTGGAATGCCAAAATAAGTTTAGAGGTATTTTTTGGTATTTTTCTAAGAAGAGTCATTTTTTGATGAAAAGTGAAAAATACATCGTTATAGTTAACAAAATGCCTTTTTGTTTAAACAAATATTATAATTTAAATTGATTTAAAAATTAAAAAAAGATAAATTATACATATATTAATCCTATTTACTTCATTGGAGATATTTTTACATTGAAAGTTTCTATAAAAACTTATTGAACTTCTAAACATTATTTTTACCGCCTTCTCGCTATATTTGCAGGATTGTCACTAAATTTAATTTTTTTTCTTATGTGAATTGAATATTAAAAAATGGATATGAATTTTTAGAATCATCATGATTTTTTTATTTTAATAAGATCAAGTTTATTTTATGATATTAGGAATATTAACTTTAGTAAATTTTTATTTAACACAGGTAAGGGTAAATCATGTAATTAAAGGTAAAAAGAATACTATAAATACTATAAACATACCCTAAAACATGTAATAATTTCATTGGATGAGTGTTTTTCGACCGAAATTATAATTTTGAATAAATTATAACATTTTTAAGTCCCTTGGATGAGAATTTGATATTTATTATTTTTTAAAGATATGTTATAAATGTCACACTCTAATTTTTAATAACTATACCATTTTTAATATATGGTTACTAGAAATATAAATTCTACTATAAAATTTCATTTGAATGATAAAATATTTATTTACTTATTTATTATTTATTTATAAATTTTATTGATAATACAATTAACTTAAATAGTGACACAATGATGATGCAGTAATTGTTTAACTAATGAAATAATCAAATAAATGATATGGAAAATATTAAAATAAATATAATTTAGAATATTTAATGTCATCCTCAAATTTTATTGATGAATATTAAATTTTATTAATGTTTTATAATACTTGGTTTTAATTTATCTTGATTTTTTCGTATAAGATAAAATAACGAAGTGTCAAAATTGACATTATAGATTTTTTATTATAAATAAAATATTATTTAATGAGATAAAATATTTAAAAATCGAAAAACTAGTACAAATGAGTGGTATAAGCCTACAAAAGTAATAAATGACTCATTTAGTGGTTTTTTGACATTTTATAGCAATAATATCAACTCTTAGTGTACAATTTACATGATATAACGGTCAGAGTTAAAATGGTTAAATAAGAGTTAAAAAACATCAAGAAGTATAAACATAATAAATCTTTCTTCAGAAATTATTGTATGATGGATATTCTACGATTATCATATTAAGATCTAATTATGGTTTTTAAATGAAATATTTTCCGTGAAAATAACGTATATATTATTTATAGTGAAAGGTAGTTACAAAATATCACTGTCTAATATTTAATAACTTTTACATGTCCACATTGGGAAAAAATAAAGTATTGAATGAATCTAAATATCTATATATATCATAATGAAATAAATTTCATCATATAATTTATCTTAATTCTTTTAAATTATTTAATTTCCTTAAATGTTTTTTTGATGTTAAAAAATTATTTATTTGATGAACATAAAAATAAAAAAAATATTTTATTAATATTAATGTTGATATAAATTAGATGAATTAAATTTTATAATAAATTATATTGTTCTATATGATATATAATATATGTGTGAAACCATTATATTATTATTCCCACTTTTTCTTAAATCATTTAAATACAAATAAAATGAATAGTATCAAATTTAAAAATAATGATAATTTATTGAATTAATATATTGTTAAATTATTTAAAAATATAAAAACTATAAAATAATGACAAAGAGGATAATATATAGTCGATAATGTCTTCCCCTAGTCATTTATATCCCATTTTAATGTTTTTATTTTGAATATCCTTTATTTTATGATAATATATTGAGGATTTACAAAAGTGTCCCTTACCTCAATTATATAAGAGAACCTCCTCCATTATTTATTCACACCACTATGAGCATTCTATATTGAGAAAACCCTACTCATTTCTCCAAAAAAATAACCTTATACATGTTATGGTGGTCTTAGTCTTCCAAAAAGACCAACTCTAAACCCATTGAGAAGAGATAAAGAATAAGTCCACTAAAGAAGTGGTAATTGTTTTACCAACTCATTCAAGTTCATTTATTCATCTAATTCATACCCATAATTTTTATCAATAAAAAATAAATAAATATAGTTTCATATAAATTCTTATATGTTATTATGATTTTTGGAAGGCCATATCCCTCATTTTACCTATTCTATGGAAAACAAAATCACCGCATGTGCGTACATACGGTTTACTGTCTCTATGTCGTGGTGTAATTTGTTTTCCATCACCACTTTATTTGGATGGATATAATGATGCAAATAATTAACATATATAGTAATTATTACATGATATTTTTTAATTATAATTAATATACTATCCAATTGTTTACCCCTTCATCATTAAGGGAATGATATCATCACTCATGGGTACGTACGACCCACCGTCTCCATGATTCGATGAGATTTTATTTCCATGATAACCATTAGGGAATGATTATACATTTTTTTATAACGAATAAAAATAATTTACATTAAATTAATATCATTATTTATATGAAATGTATATATTATATTAATAATAAATATGGATTACATGACGAAACATGTATAGGAAAATGAGGCAACTAATACCATAAACAAGGGTAATAATAGAATATTATTAACAAAACGTTATAAGTAGATCATATATGATATCATAAATATAAATATGTTAATTTTATAAATTAATAAATCATTTTAAAACATTATAAAATAGTATAAATTACATTCAACTAATGTAATGTACATGGTAATAGTTACTTCACAATCTATTTAATATTTCAGATTCTTTATATGTGAGAATCTATTAGGGAACATTTATCATCCATGTCTATAATTATTATAAATGTTTTATAAAATATTATTAATATTATCCCATGAATATTTACATTCCTTTTTCCCATGTTTTACTTTTATAAAATTGTTATAGAGGAATCATTCTTTTATCATCCAAACGAGGTACATTGTCATTTTTTCGAAAGAAGGGAATGTTTTTTACTTATACAGTGTTAGTGGATTTTTCTTCCACAATGAAACCCCAATTGTTTGAAGATTAATTTATAAGTTTAAATGGTTCTTTTAATATATACTTTTTTTTGTAACTGAACATCTTTTTAAATAAACAATTTCAATGTAAAAAAGTGTATTTTTATCAAAGTTTTTAATGAATTTATTTGATTTTTTTTCATCTATGTGAACATCCACTTTTGAATATTATGCTTAATTGTGTTTGATATATTATGATATCATTTATAAGATTTAATGGAATAGTTTTTGGTCAGTTTGATAGTGGATATTCTATTTTGAAACCATTCATGATTTATGGTTGAAGTATTCACATTTCATATGTTAGTTTTCAAATACAAGTGTTTATGATGTTTATGTTCCACCCCATTCATATAAGGAGTGAATTAGACTTATTAAGTGATGGTAAGAGCCTTATATAGGCCATGAATGCATTGGTAGGTCTCATAAGGCAAAATAAGTTGGTGAAAAACCCTTCTAGTTTGTTTCTAAGCTGCTTTAAATTGTGAGGAGAATAGATCTTGACACAAATATGACAGGTTTCTACCCAAAAACATAAACTCTAAGAAGGATATATCTTTACAACAACTATCCTGCGGATAGATCTTTATAGTAAAGATATCTAATATTATGAATTCCATTATCAGTATTATTCCATGTTATTATTTGATTTGTTATAATATACGTGGTTAAGATTCCTAGGTCATGTGATTATTTAAATGGAATTGTTATCACTTATTTAACATTACATATTGTTATTCCATATTTACTCATAGCATCCACTGTATTCTTATTATTTCTAATAATTTGAGCTCCCCCTTTCTTATGTTCCATTTTTATCAATTATTTTGATATGTGTTATATGTAAGGTTATGATAACAGAATAATGGAATTATCAAAGGATTCTACATGTTGTATTTTATATTTTAATTTTTAATGGATGGTTCATGTATATAATATATTTTTAAAAATTTCTCAATTGATAGATCCTTTATGAATTGAAACTTATTTCTTTGAAAATTTAATAAATAATTAACTAGATCCGGGCTACTGGGATCGATGTCTTTACAATTGGAATCATAGAAATTTAATTAGAAACCATCAAAAATAGATTTAGAAAACATATATTATAGAACACAACCTAAAGATATAATTTGAGGACAAGCATATAATAACATCTTTGAATTTTGGTAAGTTGGAGATTATGTGGGTCTTCCTAGCAATACATATCTATCTAGATAATATAACAAGATGTGGTTTTGGAACATATGTACCTAAAGATAACAACATAGACAAGGTGTGTCGGGCCTGACTCGGTGTAACCCTGTATATGGCAATGATACTTAATACAAAACAAGTTTTAATGTCTTTTGGATATTCTTATGATATTTTAAATTTTCATTATGAACCATTGTGAAGGATAATAAAGTAAATATTCCCCAAAACAAACCATGTTTATGGTTATGAGATTGGATGATCATAAATATTTTAATTTATACTAAGTGTTGTTTTAGGATTGAACAATATTATATGTTCTATCCAAGTGTATTTCATCATTTAAAAATGGATCATAGTAGAAGTAATGTGATCCTCACCGATGCATGTAATCTAATGAGTAAGAATAATCATATCTCTGATGGTCTTATGATAATATTTATATGGGAAATAGTATCCCAAGTTTTTTTATCATATGTGGACACTGTATAATGTGAAAATGAGATATGTAAAATGTCCAATATGTATTATGGATTTGGTGGGAGGCATGATAATAAAATTATAGATGGGAAAAATATGGATAAGAAGAATAAGGGAATGAATCATTTTCCCATATGTAATAATTTTAGAAATAATAAACTTTTTAATTTCATAAAAGGAATGGGAGTTTTGAATGTGTGTACAGGGAAATTCCATCATTATTGGGATTAAAAGGAATATAAAAAGTTCTCTAAATCACAATATATCAACTTCAAGGAGATGTGAACTATGAAAATAAATATCTCACACATCAAATAGATATATCCTAAAAGAGGGTAATGGATTTTGTTCAATATTATGCTACTACCATGGAAGAAGAAGAATGATTAATGTGCATATTTTTGGATTTAATAAATAATTTATTTCATTATTTTATCGATGATGTACTAGTTATAAGAATTATTGAATATAAAAGGATTGTAATGTAGTACAATTTCATTCAGGATTTGATATATTATGTTGAATGATATCTATGACAACGAAAATTGACACAGTAGAGATTTAACCATTTTAGAAAAAATATGGTTGAAGGAAAGATACCCCTTAATATGTTCCAGATACTGAGATATAATTTTTAGAGTAAAGATATGATTCATTTGGATAAATTAATTTAGATATAGCTCACTACTTTTTAACTAATAAATGGTTTTTACAAAAATGAATATTATGCCATAATTAAAGGAATTTAACTAATTTTTTATTTAATGTTTATATAAAATAATATATGTTATATTTAATGAATAATGAAGCACGTATGTTTCTAATAAAATTTTATTTCAATAGAATACATGTGGAAGATATTCACATGTTTAGAATGTGACAGATAAAAGTTGTTAAATTTTGGGGAATGATTAAATATAAGGTCATTTTATAAAACGAAACCATTTATTAAGTGGTTTTAGATGATCTTTGGTAATTGTTATAGAGGTTAATGTATTATTTCACCCTATGAAACAAATTTTTCTATAGATTTTTTTAAGGAGAAACCATGGGATACAAAGTTTTTATAGAATCAAGTGAGGTAATTATATTTCTATACAATCATATTGAGTGAATGAATTTATAGACTCTTGTAAAAGTATCTAAAAATAAATATAGAATTCATTTTTTTAACCTATGGTATTTTAAATCATCGGTGCTTTATGGTTTTGAGTCCCTCAAATTTCCATTTATTATTCACTTGTTTGTGAATGATTACCCCAATCACCACCGATAAATATTTTTGATTTTATTTTATGTACGTACGTCTTCCTTCCAATAATGTTATCTTTTTTAAATCATATTTTTTTTTGTAAACTTCACATTTACCTTCCCTACTTATTAATAATATGTGTTTTTAAACCTATTAATTATGTGGGTTCTTCGATAATATTATGTTCAAATATCAACTCTTGATTATTGATATCAAGTTAAAATTGAAATGAATCAATTTAATTAAGGTGGGGAGAATGTAACACCCCAAGAATTTATAGTATTTTTTTATAAAAATTCAATATATTCTATAACTTGTAAGTCACATAACATTGAATTAGTTTGGGTTACACGCATGATAGAAATTATTCAATAACTTTAGTAAGATCAAGTTTTATCCCCTTTTAATGGTGAACTTATTTTAATTTGTTTTTGATGTTTTGTAAATTATTTTTCCAAAAAAAAATTTATTTTTGAATTTGGAATATATAAATTAGATTTTGGTGAATCTTTGGTATTTTTTCTTAGAAGTTTCATTTTTTGATGAATAGTGAAAACAATACATTATAGTAAATAAAATTCCATTTCATTTATATAATTATTTTAATTTAAATAGATTTTTAAAGTCACAATATATAAATTATGCACACATTGATCAAATATAGATCATTGGAATAAAATTTATATTTAAATTAGATATAAAAACATGTTTAGCTTTTGAATTTTCTTTTTTCCATCTTTCTCGCCATATCATTGGGATTAGCATGAAACTTAATTTTTATGCTTTGGTGACTTGAATTTTAAAAAAGGAGATATGTATGGTTTTAATGTATATTATATTTTTAGTCTATTAGTATCAATATAATTTTTTGATATTATGAATAGTAATTTCAGTAAATATTTATTTACTATGGGTAAGGGTAAATCAGGTAATTAACGTTAAAAATAATATTATAAATGTTATAAAATTACCGCAAAACATTTCAAACTTTCATTTAATTATCTATTTTATACCAAAATCATTATTGGTGTGAAATTATAACCTTTTTAATCCAATTTGGTGAGAACATGAAATTTAATGTATTTTATTTAAATATTAGTTAAAATATCATATTCATATTTTTAATAATAATACCATTTTTAATATAAAGTTATTCAAAAGATAAATTATATGATAAATAGTAATTATAAATATAATATTTTTATATACAATATGATAATTTATTTATTAATTTTTATCATTATATAAATAACTTAAACAATGACACAATGGTGATGTAGTAATTATCCAAATAATAGAAGAACCAAATAAACGATTTTAAAAATATTAAAAAAGAAATAATTTGAGATAGTTAATGTCATACTAGAATTTTTTTGATGAATTTGAGAAGTTATTAATGTTTTAGTAGTGTTTTTTTCAAATTTATCTGTTTTCTTTTTGGTTTTTTAAAAGACAAAACAATGAATAGTTTTTAAATAAACAATATAAATATTTTATAAGAAATTGTATTTTATTAAATGGTATAAATTATCTAAAAATATAAATATTCATCCAAATTATTGGAATAAGTCTCAATAGGTAATCAATGACTCATTTTTTGTTCGTTTGGTATTTTATAGTAAAAATATTAACCATTAATGTATAAATTGAATGATATTATAGGAGGATTTAAATGGGTTAAATAAGGGGTAAAACAAAATGTTTACGATTCAAAAAATAATAAAAACATGTACAAAATTATTAGTCCTTGGGGATTCAACTCTAATAAATGTAAGATTGAATTGGAGTTTTTTAATGGACAATTTCCAATGAAGATAAGTAATATATTATTTAAAGTCAATGATGGTTACAAAATATCACTTTCTTGTATTTAATATCTTCTATGTGTCCACACTGTGAAAAAATTAAGATATGAACGAATATAAATTTCTATATTGATCATAATGAACTTAATTTCAATATATAATATTTTCTTTAATTTTTATAAATTATATAATTAGCTAAGATTCATTTTCAATGTTAGAAAAATATTTATTTAATTAATAGAAAAATAAAAAATTGCTTTTAATGATATTAATTTTGGTATATTTTTCTATTAATTAAAGTGTATAACTAATTTTATAGATCTATAATTTATATCATAAATTTTTCAACCCATCATATTAAAATTCCTAGTTTTCATTGATCCATTTAATTTAAAATTAAACGAGTGGTGTCAAATTGGACAATATAATATTTTATTGAATTAATAAATTAATAAATTATTTAATCATAAAAAAATGTAAGATAAATAAAAGGGATAATATATGGTCTAAAATTTCTTCCCACATTCATTTATAACTCATTTTTAAATTTTTTTATCTACAAAAACCTTATTTTATTTAAATATTTTGTGGATTTACAAAATTACCCCTCACCTCAATTGTAAAAGGGAACCTCTTCCCTCACTTACTCACACTACATTAGGCCTTCTAGATTGACCAAAACCTGCCTATTTCTCATACCAAAATTTTTATCCATAATCTTGAGGTCTTTTCTTTCCAAAAAACTAACTCTAGATCCTATAAGAAGAGATCTAGAAGAAGTCCACTGAAGAAATGGTAATTGTTTTACCAGCTCATTCTAGTTAATTTCTTCTTATAATTCCTCTTCATATGTTGTTTTCATACTAAATTAATAAAGTTGGGGGTTTCATTATTATAAGATTTTATTATGATTACATGACAACCATATTAATCATTTTATCCATCCTATGAAAAAAAATCACCGTGCATACATATGTACGACTTTCCATCTCTAAGTCATGCTGTAAATTGTTTTTCATCACCAATTTATTTGGATGAGTATAATGATATAAATAATGAATATGTATATAGTACTTATGACATGATATTGTTTTTATATAATTAATATATCATACCATTCCATACCATTTCATCAATAAGGGAATGATATCGTCGCTTGTGCATACCTACAACCTACCATCTCCACGACGCAATGAGATTCATTTTCCACGAAACCATTTGGAATTATTATATAAATTAATATAATGAGTAAATATAATATCTATGAACTCAATATAATTATATATATGAAATTTATATATCCTATTCATAAGAATTATGACTTACACAACAAATAAATTCAAAGGAAAATGAAGTAGTTAACAACCAAATCAAAGTTAATATCAAAATACTATTAACAAAATGATATAAGAAGATCCAGAATGGTATCATAAAAATGGATATGGTTATTTTATAACTTGATAACTTTTATTATACATTATAAATGAAATTACATTAATTTACACTAAATTAATGTATAATGTAAGGGTTATTTCACAATCTACTTATTTTTTAGGATTGTTTATATGTAAGTATCTACTTGGGAACATTTATCATCCTTGTACAAGATCATATAAATGTTTTCTAGGATATTTTTACTATTTTAATATAAATATTTAAAGTTATTTTTACCCATGGTTGACTTTTATTAAATGGTTAGAAATGAATCCTTTTTTCCTTTTCTAAATGAGGTACTTTGTGACTTTTTCAATGAAGGGAATGTTTTTTACTTATGTGGGTGGAGATTATTTTTATTCTATAATAAATACTTAACCATTTGAAGCTACTTTTAAATATTTACAATGTTATTTGAAATATAATGTTTTCATTTATAATTGTGCATATTTCAAATAAATGATTTCAATGTAAAAAAGTGTATTTATTGCAAAACATTTAATGGTTTTATTTGAGTATCTAAATCTTCTCAATATCCTCTATGGAATACTATGGTTAATTGAGGTTGATCTCTTATGAATTCATTTATATTTTCTCATTGAAAGGTTTATGATGTGTTTGACTTTGGATATTTTATTTTGATACCATTCATGGTTTATGGTTGATGTACTCACATTTTTTATGCTAGTTTTTTAATATAAATGATTATTTTGTTTATATTACACCCTTTTCATATGAAGAATGAATTGGAATTAGTACATTATGGGCATGGACCACTATAGTACATCGATGCATCGGTAGGTCGTGTGAGATGAAACCAATTAGTGAAAAAGCCTTCAATTTTTTTCTAAATAGTTTTAAATTTTTTGGAGGAAAAATCACGACACAAATCATACCAGTTTCTACCCAAAGACATAAGAGGTCATGATGATTGATCTTGATAGTAGATATCTTGAGGATAAATCTTGATAGTGAAGATGTTCAACATTATGCATTATGTCATTATTATTATTGGATGTGATTCTTTGATTAGTTAGAATATCCATTTTTATATTTCATACCTCATTTGATTATTTAAATGGAATCTGTATCAGTTATATACCTTTACATATTTTTTATTCTCTATTTACTCATTGCTTCAATAGTATACTTAACCTTACTGAGTATTTGAGCTCACCCCTTTCATATGTTTCATTTTTTTCCTAGGACTCTGAGAAGATTTATATATAGGGTTAATATATTATAATAAGGGAGTTATTAAACAATTTTCTAGGTTGAATTTTATTTTTTAATATGTAATGCAAGGTTCATGCACATAATCTATTTTCTAGAACTTCTAAACTAATCAATTATTTTTGATTTGACACTTGTATCTATACCAATGTAATAACTAAATCACTAGATCTAAGCTAATGCCGTCAGTGTTGTTAGGTGCATGATCTCACATACATGTTTGGGTATCTTCGCACTATCTCACTAACATGTATAATGTTTTTCAGACAATCTATAAATGGACCATGCAAATCACCAAACCAATTTTCATAAAAATCATCACATCTTTCTTCACATGAATTAACAATAATTTTCATCATTGATCAAATAAAAAACTCAATACTCATCAAGAGTTTTTCTACTAAGGCATCATGTGATCAAGATGACACACCAGATGTCTATATCATGGCCCAATTAACATTCCTGAGATCACTAGAGTGATAAATGAACTGTTCGTCAAAAGAATATATACTTATTACATAACCCCTTAATTAACTCACTAAGATTATTTGGTGGAATAATATTGTAATTTATTTTCCACTAATCTAAAAATTATTCTCTTATGATTTCTGTGTGTGTGTGTTTCTATTTTCTACATTTAAAGTGGGTGTTGTATAGGCATCACAACCCCATATATATACTGTTTTTTCATGTTATTAAGTATTATATCATCACTTGAGTTAGTGGAGGGAATAATCAAATATGTTTATAATGTATCCTTTTCCTCATATGATCAACTGTAATATCATTAACTAAGTCATCCATTTATCATGTGATAAAAAATGACCACATGATTATTCTGACATTACTGAATTTCATTAATCAAGGGCTTATCAAAGAGATTCACATGATCTAACTAATATATCTGAGTGCCATCATGAGGTCATTCTAACATGTATGAGATCATTTGTGAGATTACTTTGACATATATGAAATCCTTTGTGAGATCATGGTAACATCACTAAAAACCATAATGAGACCAAGACACATTCTTGAGGGCATTTGTAAGATCTTGATGACATGTTATAAGGTCTTATCCGGATCGATCCATCAAATTGATAAAAATTTGCATGATCTAGGAACTGATCACATCATGCACATGATACCTTCACATGAAGATCAATATTCCTTACATCGCATAAGGATCCATTCATTTTCATATTTTATCAGATTAATTCCTCGATGGTTGTCAGAAATATTTCCACTGACATGAAAAATTATAAGGAAGGCTCATCTGAGGGAATTTCACATGATCACAATGATTTTTTGTAATGGACTACAATGATCTGTTGGTATTTTATTATGGGGATTTTGAATATGATGAGGGATTTTTAAAATGGAATTTGATTGATAATCAACTTGATCACATAGTGTGCATAACCTCTTCCCATGATATTCCTAGGGTGGTGTGAGTTCATGTATTACTTAATGTGCCTGGATTCATGTTACCCAGGTTCTTGATTACAATGTTTTAATAATTCTTCTTTATTAAACTTTTTATGAAAATAAAACCTTTTCATTTTGTGTTTCTTTAACTCAAAATTATCGATGATCATTTTGTGGGATTGAAAAAATATCCCTCCCCAAGGAAGAAATATCTGGAAGAATAAATGAGGACTCAGTTCTGAGGAAGAAAATTATAATCTATATCTTTTGGTCTTACACTGGTTGATCCTTCAAGAATCTAATGGAATCTTGAGATTCCTTTGGTATTCTATGAGGTTTTATATAAAGAGGGTAAGATGGGGCAGATCAATTTTTTAGACAACCCACCAAATATTTTAAGACATCTTTTTTTCCACATAACCACTTCCAAAGACTTCTTCTCATAACCTCACTGCTATAATCAATCTACTAATATCACTATGTATTCTCTTCACATGATCTAATCATGTGATATCACTTCTTGAATGAATTCTACTGACATCTCATGCAAAAACCCGCTAACTAATCATGTAAAAATCACTTAAAATATGATTCACATCCTTTTCCATGGGGTTAATTCATGTGATTCACATGTCTCAAGAGGTAGATCCCATGATCTCTTAAGACTTATGATATTTGTGTTTCCCTATAATGGTCAAATAATGAACATGATTATAGATCGGTCAACTAATAATGACATTATAAATGGATCACATGATTGTGATACTTGGAATAGGTATTGTGACTCTTGTGATACTTCCCAAGACATTCAATTTTTTATCCAATAAATAAATTTTTGAAAATTTTATTTATTCTTATAACATAATCATCTAATGTATTGATCCATTGGACATCAAAATGGGATGCTTCAATGGAATTATCTCATCAATGTGTTATAGTTGTCAATATGGATGTCGAACAGTACCTCATAGTCTATTGATATCTATATTAGTTAACAATCTAGATCAAAAAAATCATCCATAATATACTGTTTGGGATCATTAACCATATATAGAGTGGGATCTAAAAAAATTATCTTTTCCTTGAACTACAGTTGAATATCATTATCCATTCCATGTTTTTAAGACCCATAATACCTTCACAGTAAACATTTCTCATGCTGTTCATTTAGTATATGAGGAAAAGTTCACCGATGGATATATATTTAATTACATGCTCATAGGTTTTGAAGGGATTCATTAAAATTCCGATCCTAAAATGCATATATATCGGCCCATAATACTGATATCCAATATGGATTATAATTTAGGATGGCTACTTAGATGGGATATTTGATTGAGGGATGTTTTAGAATGGGTTAGGCCTGGATATTTGAGGTGAAATATACATCAATAAAATTTACTACTATGTTAAAAAAGATTTGCCTATATGATTTTGTGTAGATCTCCCAAACACATTCTTATTGAAAGATATGACTACTTATAGACGTGTTCAGCTGACGTAGTCTAGACACTAATTTGTTTCATCTGATGCATAGTGAATTTGATATTATCTTCTAAGATGTTGATAATATCTCTAGGATGACAATCTTAGGTGATATTTAGTATGAGTTTCATCCTTATTAATCTACCTGGGATGATGTAGTGAAGACTCTTCCCATCTCCAGGAATGTAATTGAAATATCCAAAAATGCCATCAATAAGGACCCATCTATGGAAGAAGACATCCCAGTCAAGTAATGGGTTTAATTCTTTATTAAGAAGTCCCATTCTAAAAAATATATTAATTACATAAAGGACATAAAAATACTACAATCCCTTGGAATTGATTTGGATTATTGGAAAACAATTGAGGAAGGTTATTTTGAAAAGTGGGAATGAAATATTATTCTTGAAATTAAAAAATCTCTTCAATTGGATGATAGTTTGGAAATGTACTCGAGTGAGTACTTTATCACAACCAAGTAGAAGGGTATATTTTGGGTTTCCACATTCATGATTGTAGTATCCATTAATGGATAAAGTCACACTGGTTTATCCATTCCTATTATGACCAGTCAATATCACCTTATATGCAATATTTTCTTGTAAAAATCACAATATAATGTCTCCATCCAATTATGAATACTATAGATTAAGTGGGTGATCATTTGGGAGGAAATGAGTATTTGAGTGCATAGAATTTTCTAGTGTTCTAGTTAAATACCTTTTTACAATGAATTAATAGATTTAGTCCCATCACACTTAAGAGCTAGTAAATCAGGGAAAACCTAATCCTATATGATCATTTCTCATTGATGAAATATGATGAACCCATTGGTTTCATAAATAAATATAGAGAGGGATTCCCGGAGTCTCGATCTTACTTGATTTCAATTAATGAGTGGGTCCTACCCACATGGAATAATAGAAAAATCCAATAAAATTGGTATGTGATCTGTTGGTTTGGGAATCAATTTCAATGTATTAAAATGAGGTACTATTCTCCACTATACATCTGATTTGAAAGGATCTCGATGACGGGTCACAAATTTTCTTAATGTTTACTAGGGAGGAGACTTAGACTTGGGAAGACTTTTCTCCAAATAGCATTGGGAGTAGTCTATCCGAGGCTTATGGTGATACTTGGACCCTCCCATACTATAATAGAAAAATATCTACAATGGTTCTCAACCCCAATGAGATTCCATTGATAGTTGAACGAAACCTAAGTCCTGGGAGGAATCATTCTTCCAACAAATCAATGGCCTCCATATTATCTGACAAGATAGTGAGGTATCCTGAATTCCTTTTTTTAAATAGGAAAGCATCCAATTAATATAGATTTTATGAGTGAGTTGTCCATTAGTAAAGCACCGACCGAGTTGGAGTTTTCAAAAGCATGTATAGAGTGGAAATTTTAAAGGACTTAAAACTCATATACTTAAATCGAGGGTTTATTTTGAATAGTGGTATTATAATTGGTGTGTTTCAATGAACCACTTAACCTAGGGAATCACTTTTTAAGAGAACCCTATGGAGGTTGAGGCATTCCTTCAAGACCACAACATAGAAGTTCAAATTGGGAATGTCTAAATCCATTCAATTCATCTTCGGTTCTACAGATGTTGCTTCCCAATATGATTATGGTTTTTTTTGGATGAGGGGGATCATGTTACATCTAAAGAAGAGGTAAAAATAACATTACTACCATCCTCACACAATTTAATTACCATCATAATCACGTATACATATTTTTTATTTCCTTGATAATTTCAGGAAGATGAGGGGAAAATATCACCCTTAGCATCTCCAATGTATTCCCCCTAAGAGTAGGACCACTGGAAATGACTGAGATGATGAATGGGAGACCAAGCATGAAGAAATCCCTAATTGAATTTTTTTATTGATGGTGCAACTTCCAATCCTAAGAAATCATGATCCTAAACTATATTGGTTCCATTTTCCGTTCCTTTTGTGTTACCCTTTTATCTAGATCTCTCTTTAGGGAGGATGAGGAAAAGAAATCCTTCAAAATCATCAAAACATTATCATCCAGAATCATTGAGTAAGGGTTACACTTTATCTCCCAGTCCTAATATTCTATTTTAGTATCTTATTTCGGTCATCCAACCTATACAAGCCATCAACAAATCAATGTTTAGGAATATACATCTATTTATAGGGTTGAAGGTGAGACTTATTCCCCACTAGTGGAAATATCAAGACTTGGAATGATCCTATGAGAGGTGTAAATGGTTGACATGCTAGAAAAGTTGGACCTAGTGTCTACAAATGATGTATCCAAAATCATTCCCTTTGACCTGACACAGCTTAATTCATTTCTAGATGAGGATTATTCCAACATCTATTCCATCACTTACATGGATCTGATGGTGGAATCACAAAGATATGGTATATGCTTCTATATAGACTCAATAAATCATCCAATTTTTATTATATCACATAAAATTTCCATAAAACTATTTATCTTTAAGTTGGGTGGCCGATATGATGACAGAGAAAAAATTAGTGGTTCCTCCAAGCCACTCACAGAAAGAGGGTGTTTCATCTTACCCTAAAGGCAGAATTCAGAAAATAGATGATTTAATTGATGTGACTGAAAAGGTTATGATATAATCACTGATTGTGATTTTTGAAATTAAAAACGAATTACATTATTGATCTATTAATTTATAAGACCCCATACCTCTCCTTACAGTACCCTCACTTTAGATCTTAGAGGAACGAACCCCTCATTGTATGGGATTCCCTCTAATTGGATCGACTGATGATGAATCTGTATTTGTTCCCAGATCATCGAAGGATGCAAGTACGAGCCCTCCCCATAGTGAATTAGTCTCATAATATATTAATATTTCTATGTAAAGATTGATTTGAGTCTTGGAGTATGCATAATTTAATCATCATATGTAAAGAAAAGTGTTGTGGGATATCTAAAGCCTAATCTTGAGTGTGGGGGTGGGCTTGGAAGGGATCAAAAACCAACCAAGTCAGCTGAAATATATTTTCTCCAACCTCATCTATGAGATATTCGACTATAAATTTTATCAATAATTGCTGAAAGACATGTTTTCTCTAAGAAATTATATGAGATCCATTAATCTAAGTGTATTAAAAAAAGAATTGTTATCTATAGACATACAATGTTGGGATTATCCCTTGAATTAGGGTTCATAGTGCGTGGGATAACTATTATCTCATTGAAAAAAATTATTGATGGGAAGTCAGACATTGGAAGGACCCATTATAATCTCAACCAGCTTTAACAAGATCTATCTTGGTTACAGTAATTGATAAAAACCTAAGAGATATATATTTGATAGGAACAAGAGATACTTGATATGGAAGATAAGTTCATAATTGATGTTGTTTCAAGGGAAGAGGAATTAAAATGAGTTTTAGAGGTAGTGATTGTGATGGAAAATAAATTGATCTAATCTATATCACCTATAGAATAGAAGTCAGCAGAGGTCAAATAGTATTTTGAGAAAATGTTTTAATGTGTCATTACTTTTAAGATCCCAACTTTTTAGAGGTTTATGAGAGAGACTCCCTATTTAGGATATTACTCATTAATATGTATATTATTAATGAAAAAATAATTCAAACTCCATTTTTTCTTATTGTCGATTCCCTATTTTATCATGTGTGTGACACTTTGTCATATTCATAATATACATATAATAAAATACAACTAGATATATACATAATATTGAAAAAACCACGAATTAAAATTCAAATGCTCGAATAATAATAGACCTATCATGGGTATTGGACATGAATTATTAATGTAATAATCATCCTCATTGATATTTCTACACTATTCCATCAAATATTATCTTGGTTAAAAGTGATAATTTGGGTAAATATTTCCCAAAGAGGGAGTTCTCTTATTGTTTCATATATCACTGGACATAGTTGGAACTAATCCATTATTTGTTAGGACTTGATATGTGCCTACAATATTCTATATCACTTGTTTTTAGCACTAACTTTTTTGAATTCTATTAATGTAAATACTTTGAAACCCTAAAGATGGAATTTTTTCATGATTCCCTTTATGGGGTTTCATACTAAAATGTTTTCTAACTTTTACTTTTTAAAATTTTCAACTTTTTTCTATATCACCCAGGGTGTATGTCTAGTGAGTTAAAACATGACTTTTTCTTGGGGTTCCTTTGTAGGTATTAAACATGAAGATCATTGTGTATCCTTCAATCATATGCTTATGGTAATTCTTGTGATAATTATAATTGACATTATTTTTAGGCTGAACATCCTGGACCATTTTTTATATAGTTTTGGATATACTTGTTCAAACATTATGTTTCTGTTATTTAAGGACTTCAAGTTCTGATATTCTATTTTTGTAGTTTTTGTTATTCTAAAATGCACATTATGTTATAATATTTTACATGATTTGGTATCTGATTGTTCATGTTATCATTTATGGTATTCTAGTTAAGAAACATTCTTGTTACAGTTTAGGTTATTCTAGATCTAACATGCTATTGTTGAAGTTTAGGTTTATTTATATGAGGACTACTGTTGTTTTATTTTTTGGTCTCTTAAATTAGACATACTATTGGATTCAGAAGTTGAATACCTAAAAGATGTATATTCACAAAGGGTTATGATATCCTGCATCCTATATGATATTCCGAATAATTATTATTCTCGTTGGATTTTTACACCTTTCCTTATTGTTGAGATTTTGAAGAATGAGTATTCATGCTAGGGTAAGAAACCCAATATTCTTACATAAGTTGTGAGGTATGGATATTTATTATGTTTTCTAACACCCTACATCAATTATTCAATGGTTCTATTTAGATAGTGACATAATGTTAGGGATTTCAAATCCACATGATTGGTTGGATTAAGGGAAACATAAGTCATAACCTAATAGTTTGAACTTTTTTTGATGATATGGGGAAGACAATATAGAGATGAGCGCAAAACACTATGAGGTGTTGAGTTCCACTTTGTTGTTGTTGGGGATCATGATGATTGTATGTCCTTTCCACCAAGAAAAGATGCCTCTAGTTGATTTGTCAATATCCCTTATGCATGAGCACATAAGGATTATATTTATCGTATATAATGGTGTCCCTACTCATTTCAAATTTCCATGAAATTGTTTTGATGATTCAACCATTTGGACAATGAATTCGGTTATGGAAGAAATGATTAATTAAGAAGGGTTCTATCACCCCATGGGTAATTTATTTATGGTTAGGAAACACATAACCTTAATTATGTATTGTTAGTTCATGTAATAGTGGCCACTAGAAGGATCAACAAATGAGTAACAAATTTATACTCTAATAATGGGTACAATACACAATGACATTACATCAAGAGTGTCGAATCAACATGAAAATTATGGTCATTGGAATTTTAAATCACGATATTACAATATCTGAGTCAAATGAAAAAGGTGGATGGTGGTTACAGTTTGATCATTAGTTATTGTATAAATTACTCTTTCAAATATTCTAGATGACAACTCATGGATTTAAGGGTGAATTTCATCCATGACCAAAACATATAGTAAGAACAAGCACTGAGGTGTTACTTCATTCATGAGAGAATCAAAATAGGGTTATTTTAGAGAAGTAATACTTACCACCAATACAATATAAGGAAGAACGAAAAGGAATAAATAATTGATTTGGGGTTCCATGATAATTTTATCAACTTATTGAATTTGTGGGAATCAGCTCAAACATAAAATATGTGAAGGTGGTTTTGGTAAATTTTAATATACAGGAAGTGTTTGAGAACCAATAAAGTTCTCTCTCCTCCTACTGAATAGGTTATTACAATGAGGGGATGTAAAAATAATTTCACAATATTTTTCCCATACTTGAGGTCCCTAACGAGAATGAATATTCTATTACTAGGGAAATAGTATAAGACCAATGAGATTTTCTCCTTTTATACTTACACACAAACATTTTCCATTACCTAGATGATAACGCACTTAGCGAGTAAAGAATTGATATTTTATCATAAAAACTTTTTTAAATTTTCATACAAAAATATTTTATATATCCTTCAATTTTTGTTTAGGTTCATGTGGAGTGGATCATCAGAGAATTGATTTTATGGTTGTACAACATAGACCAAACTGCACAAGGTTTAAATTCAGGAATGCACGTGGACCTAGTATCAAGTAAGTGTTACACAAAAACCTAATTAGGATTACCACCGGTAATAATACTTCAACAACCTTTTGAGATTGATATTATAAAGAGGTAATTCATGTATTGTGGTTCATGAATCACGAGTGATGAAATGAGGCAGTCATGTTGAGGATGACTGAGAATCACAATATGATAATGAGTTCCCCTGAAATGATTTCAAAGCTCACCAAAATCAATAGTAACTTCATTCAAGGCCAAAATATCATTGGTTTATAGGTTAAGGAAACTTATGTTGATATGAATCATTCAAGATAAACATATTGATATTTTATCCTTTATGAGGGTCATAGAATATTTGTGGTAACTTGATATTCATAATAAATGAAGTGTGAGTTATAGATTTAGGTGATCACAAAGATGATGGAAGCGCCTCAAAATTTGGTTGAATATGGTCATGATCTAGTGGTCCATTCATATAGTGTGATGATAGAAAATGGTTTACATAATTTATTTTCATTTTGTTGGTATTCACCTTATTTGAAGTTTAATTTCATATGATGAGGATATAATTTTCATATAGTTTAACTACCTGTGACCATGATTCCATCCTTGTAGTTTAACATCATGTTCTAAGGATTTATTAATAAACAAGAAATTATAAAAGATATCCTTAAGGAAACCTTGCACTGATCATGAGAAATTATATGTGGGCGGATTGTCATAACTGTTCACAAGATTATTGGTAGGTGGTCATAGGTTGTAGTCACTTTTTTGAAGATTTTATTCAAGGGAAAATAAGCCACACACAAAATTATTTAATATGTAAGAGATGTTATATTTTATGAATTAACCATATATAAAAAGATTAAGGACATTCGTGTTATAAAATATCTTAGGGGGAAATAAAATATCTTAAACTAGTCTTCGCTAGTTTTCCCTAAGAATTTTAGAAGGCCATGAATCATTACACAGTAAACTATTTCAATGAATGTTTTCTAGGCATATCTAATTCATATGTGAAAGGGTGCATGTAAATTATTTTCCTCTGTAAATTATGGATTGTCCCATGTTTGAAGGATCATGTATGTCACTATATATCCTTCCATAATATGAATCAATCCACATTTTTCTCTCATCTGGATTCCCACATAGATCGAACTAGTATGTGGGGAGGGGGTATTTTTGAATACATACACAATATTTGTGAGTCTTCCTCTAAAAAAAACCATCCCACGTGGAGGGATGTAGAAATAACTCATATCTTAGAGTAGATTTATCAGATAAGTGAGATATCTATACTATAGTTTAAGAACGTAGGTAGGAGGGGAAATTTTTTATTTGAAATTCATTGTTTGGATAAATTATGGGTGGTCCATGAATCCCTATGCATCGTATGTGAATAAACATTAATCGATAAGTATAATTTCATATGTTAATGTTACTCTCACAAATATATATGAATCATATACTTGGGAGAAAGGAATTATTCCCTTGAAATAGAACTCATCCACTATCACCTAGGTGTAAGTTCAATAATTGTCAGTGAGTCAGTTAAGGTGAAAGGGATCTTATATTGGAATAGGATTTCACATGGATGGTTATCATTACTTTATTGTGTCGAAACATGGTTGAAAATAGTAAATAGGGATTAATCACCTAGGAAGGTTGTAATAGTAGGAAACATGTGAATTTTACATAGATAAGATAATCAGGAATCACTAAGTATCCTATCAGTTCACGAATCATTGAACACATAAATATCATTAGATATGGTTTCCAGTAATGTTTTGGATCATGCACATAGAATATGAACTTGATTATTTTGAATATTGTAGATGGGAGCAAATGTAACACAAGTTTCCCTAATTTTCTCGTTACAATAGGAATAAAGCCACACACAGTTCATAGTTATTCTCCCCTATAAATCTAGTTCATATCTAATGATCGAGAATTTTTTTATTTTTTTGGTGGGCCTCAACATTATTGTTGGGTAAATCACCCTCTCTGTAGATCAAGTTCATACCAAGGGAAAGAGAATCTATTAATTTAATCTTGATATAGTGATGAAAAAATACTCCTAGAATTATATTTATGGATAGTACAACCCTATATAAGTAGAATTATGTCTTTTAGGGTGGACCTTATGTTACATAGATTAATTTCATGCCTCCAAGACATATTATAGATGATGTTTTATGGTCATGTAACATTTAAGAAATAGGGTCTCAAATAATATTTAGTTTTTCAAGGCATTTGGGACTTCAGAGGAGTTGCATACCTAAATAAGAAAGGGTATAAAAATGTAATGTGATAATATTGGATTGATAATGGGTAAGATGAATGGATGAGTAACATTGAGGGTATCTGAATCACGTTGAATAGTTGGATCATGGGAGATGTATATAATAATTCTAGAATATCTTAGTTAATGAGATATGATGAATAGTGGGTATAGGTCAACCAATTAATAATGGAATAATCCCATATCCCATGTAGTTAGGAGAATAGATTCTAGATTTAAGAGGGGACACTCCACTTGGACCAAAATAGCCATTAGTTATAAGTTATGTGGGGTTTTTTTATTCACTAAAAAATCCATTTGGGGTCCCTTTAGATTAGTAAGCCTTAAAACCAATTTTATATAGAGTGGAACCAATCAAACATTGAAAAAAACTTCATTGGGTTCCAATAGAGGTATATAATATTAATTAATTGGATGGTATGAACTCAAATATTATAGATATGAAATTAGACCATGGAGAAGAAAATATTCAATAAGGGTTCTAGAACACTAAATGAAAATCCAACGTGTATTGGACACAATTTCAAGGAGAAGGGATAAAACCTATGATTTTTGAGTTCATAATCATCATGGGGATGATCTATTCAGTTTTAAGACCTCTTTTCATATAGTTTAATGACATGTGACAAAGACGTGGTTGTTTTTCTATTTAAAATAATGTGACTAGGACATGTTTTTGTGTAGTTTAATGTAATGTTACTTGGATGTGGTTCACTATCTTTGAATAATAATCATCTAAAACGTGCTAATCAGTGTTCCATGATATGACCTTTAAGTTCACTTGAGACATTCTAATTATGGATAAGAGGTATAAATGTGAATTTAGTTAAGATATGTGAGAGTTAACGATTGGGAAAGTGTGATGGTATTAAAATTTCAATACGAGTGGGAATTCCTATTAAATTTTGGTTTGAATTGGACAATATAGTTTTGAGTAAAGAGAAATCATTTTTGGGATTATAATGAAAGATCTAGGTGTCACTAAATATCATGTGACAATAGGAATAAAGCCAGATATAGTTATTTGAGAGAAATATCAGTACATAGGTCTGGACTGTATACAGGAAAGTGGTATTTTTTTCACTCTTCCTCAATTTTTTATATTTTGGCTAGGCCAAGGATTATAGATTTAGGCATCGCAATGTATTCCATGGTAATATGAATCAATTAACACATAGTTATTATATGGAAAATTATTTATAAAAGTATGACCCATATATATAGTGGATAATTATTCATTTTTTATTTTGGAAGGACCAAATATTTGGTATTCAAGAATCACTATATATATATTGGTCATTGTAATCGAGACACACATAGTTCTTATATTATGAATTTCATTCACATATAACACCCATGAACTTAGAGGGAACTTTTTTCCTTTTATTTTATGAATGGACTGAGTATTTATGATATTATTATAACCATATACCCATTGGTAACATAAAACAAGCCATAAATTGTTCTTATATTATATCCCCTATGAAAATTTTACTCTCACATAAGGATGTGTACATATTATTTTATACGAAAATATAACGCTGAAATTGTATGTTTCAATTGAATAAGTATCCCAGATTTAGAAATAAGGATGTGTTATGTTTAGTTTAACATCAATTAGTAAGAAAAAATTTCTTGTTATTCACCTGTGAATCCT
This sequence comes from Viscum album, assembly GCA_963277665.1. Lineage (NCBI taxonomy): Eukaryota > Viridiplantae > Streptophyta > Magnoliopsida > Santalales > Viscaceae > Viscum > Viscum album. The sequence goes on from OY728135.1 coordinate 2,015,727,902, forward strand.
AGAGGGTACCTTTAGAGACTAAGATATACCAGAGGAAAATTTCCTGATGTGTTATGTTCTTTAGAAGTGAATCCTAGAAGGGTCCTTTTGGATTAGGTAGTCGCAATTACCAATATACTACAAGATATATCCAAGAGGATTTGTTCTCAAGGTCCATGAAATAGAATGAGAATAGAAACTCAAGAATTTTAAAAATTTAACCATTAAAAGGGGTCATGGTGATTATTTGTTGGAAAACGGGTTGATAAAATGGATTTAGAAACTAAGAGGAGTTGGGTCTTAATATGTGATACAAACCTCAAAATGAATAGGTACAAGAATGAAATGTTATAATATTTCTTTGATAATGAGTAAAATACATAGATGAGTAAATTAAAGGGTATATTAATCCAATTCAACAGATGAGTTATTGGGGATATAAGTCATAACTCAATTATATCTATGTCAAAGGGAGATAAATATTGGTGGTTACATGTGAAACATTAATATTTGATGAAGCCCATATCCCATGAAGTTATGAAAATAGTTATTGGATTTAACGGGGGACTCTCCTCCAAGATCAAAACATCCACCTATAATAAGATATTAGGCATTTTTTTTATTCACCATTGAATCCAAGAGGGATCACTTTGAATTAGCATGTCCATATTCCCAATATTTTATATGAAGGAACCAAAATCATGTGGTCCTAAGGTCCATGTGTTCTAATATAAGTGTATCAACTCAAGTAATTGGTTAGTACCACATCAAATATTTATTATATGAAGTTGGTTCAATGAGAATGTAATATAAAAGAAGGTTTGGAGAACACTAATGTCTATTCCAACTTATTTTGAACATTTTTTGGGAAAAGTGATAAAGCAACTGATTCATGACTATAAAGTGATCAAGAGGATGATATGTTCAACATTAAATACTCATTTTATGTATTTTAACATCATTGTACATGCAAATTTTCTCAAATTTTAATGTCATGAAACTAGGATGTGGTTCCCCATCTAGAACACACCTCAACCACATTGGTCATATATACTTTCTAGGTTCCCTAATCTCATATGATTTATGCTTGGTGTGAAAAAATAGACAACTGGGTAGTCAATAATGTCACGTGAGAGTGCATGGTATGGAATATGAAGGGGTATTAAAATTTCAATATGAGTGTGAATCCCAAAAAACACTTTGTCTTCATTAAAGAATATAGCTAGGAGTCCGGAGAACTTGCAGATTGGCCTAGAATGGAAGATCCGGGTGTACAATTGTAAGGACCCAAACTCTAATATCCTTGAGTCGGTGTTGAAACATGTTGTGTAATTTTTTAATGAAATAAACTAAATAATTACAAAAATCACTAAACAATAGAAGACCTTTACTAGTGTAGATTTTGGATAATTAGAAAAAAATATTGCATTTCAAAAACACTATATAAAATGATATTAACTAAAAAATAGAATATTTAGTGTGATGCCTCCATATAGAAAAATAAATCACTAATAAAGCTACAAACCTATGAAAATAAATTTAAAATGTAGGGTGAGCGTTCAGAATGCCCAGTAAGGGGTTTTAATCCAATTAAAAAAATACATTTAGAACATTAATTTAAAAGAAATATACAAAATAAAATTATATTTTCATAACATTTGAATTCTAAATAAGTATATTTAAAAAATCATAAATTTCTCAAAATAATTATAATTTAAAATATATTTGTGAATTCTCCATTTAAAATAATAATTTCTGGCGGTTTATTTATGATATTGGTACACATAAGGCCCTACTCATAACTCATATGGAGAAATGTTCCCTTAAGACTTATTAGTTCACTCCCCATAATATCACATAACATACTAGTGCTAATTTTTTAAAACACATTCAATGGATGTTCCTTTGACAATCCAACCCCAAAAAATTTCAGAAATACATACATAATATTATTTTATTTAAAATAAAATAAAATTTCTTTTCACATGTCATCATCATATTCTTGAGAGTTTCTAAATTTTTTTAGAGAATCCCATCCTAGAAATAACTATTTTTATTGGAAAATTAATTAATTAAAAAGATAAAGAAATAAATACACAGTTTATCTAAAAATGAATGGAATTTTATTTACAATTTAGATGATTTCCATTCCGAATTATTCAAGACATACCAAGGGGGGAGATACAAATTAGCACATAAAATTATTTCATGATTAGGATGGTCACATAAAATTATTACTGTTATCATTAAAAAACTAACGATACACATAAACATAAACCATATATTGATATATTAAGAATAAATTAGGAATTCGTATATAAATTTCCAAATAAAATATTATACATTTTTAAAAAATAAATTGATATACATATATGTATTCACACAAAAACACACACACACAAACATATATCATTATACGTTATAAATAATATAATGTTTTTTAAAATACAAGAAAACCCTTTGGTAATTGATTTACCATACAACATATTATCTTAGAGAAAAAAGTTTTAAAAAAACCTCTGTTTAATAAAATATTAAAGATAGAAATATATAAATGTATACCTTTAAAATCAACACAATTTGAAAGTATTAAAACTAAATCCATGAAAATTGTAGAATTAGAATGAAAATTTAAATCAAAACCCTTATATTATATTTTCTGAAAATAGATATTTATATATATATATATATATATATATAAACAAACACATATATATACATACATATATATATGTAATATATATACATATACAACTATGTAAATTATTATAAAACAAAGATAGTTTTATAAAATAAAATAAAACCTTATGTCTATAGTTTTGAAAAATACAAAAAAAGATAAAACAATATTCAAACATACATATTTATAAATCTGTATATATATATATATAGATCATTATAAATTGAAAATAATTTTCCCCTTACCTTGGTTTGCATAAATGAGGGACTTATAGTTTCTGAATTTTTGTGCAAGAAATAAAGGAGAGTTAGGGGAGATGAGGTTCAGGTTCAAGGTGAGGGTTTAAATAACTCAACTGACATTATTAAAATAAATAAAGATAGTTTTGTTTGAAAGGAATTATTTTATGTTGATTGGAACATTATTTATTTTATATCAATGGATTTCAGAGGATGCTGTGGGAGATTAGAATTCATGGACTCCATTTTATTTTATTATAATTTATTTAATTGATTTTAGAAGTAGAAAATGGAGAAGGGACAATGATGGAGGGAGGCTTCAGTGGTGGAAATAAATGGATAAAAGGAATCCTCAACCTACTGGCTCGAGAATGGGGAAAATAGAGAATTTGGTTAGGGGTTTGGAGAGATGACACAAATGAGGCTATGTCGATCGGGCAGTTAGAAGTCATCACAATAATAATGGTCACTGATAGAGGACGACAGTGGTGATATGAGTAGGTCAGGGTTGGTTAGCAGTCAGATATACTGCTCTGAGGAAGAATAATTGGAGAAGATGCACAATTTATCTTCTCTCCATTTAATATTTTATATATTCATTTTTTGTATTGCTTTCTCATGTTTCCCATTACCCAATTTTCAATTTTCATTTTCCATTTTTTCTTTTATGTGTGTCACGTTTCAATATTTTCAATGTCATAATTTACACATTCTATTATTATTATTATTTTTCTATCACACATTATAATGATAGGTCACATATAAGAAAAATGAAAATTTATATATTTAGAAACTTATAATTATAAAACACACACACACACACACATATATATATAATAAAAATGATAATTATAAATTCTTATAATCATATATTTATATATATATTTATTAAATCACATTAATATATATAAAATAATTATATATACTTATAAACCATATAATTTATATTTTTATAACTGAAACATATTTACAAAACATTTCACAATTTTTTCTTTTTGGATTATTCTTTAAATTCGATTATTTTTAAATTAATATAATTATATATATTTAAAAAAGTGTAACATTTAATACTTGTATAAATTATTATTTAAAATTATATATATATTTATAATTTTAACATATCATAATTATTTTTTTTATATTTTATAAATCATGTTACTATAATATTAACATTTAAATTTTATTTATTTTTAAACACCTTAAAATTTTAATACCATTAATTAAAATAATGCCTCTTATTTTTTTAACATTTTAATATTACAACTTATAATACATGAAAATTTTATTTTATTTAATATAATCAAATTCTCATAAAATAATTAACATATATTTCTATCATCACAAAAATAAGTAGTTTGAATAAGGATAAAATTAAATACATTCATTAAAAAAATTTGTAAAATAAACTTATGATAAAATAAATTTAATTAATCAAATACATTTATAATTATTTTTATGAAGATAATCAAATACATTTATCAATATTAAAATATTCATTTGCACAAAATAATACAATAAAATTGTATTTTTCATTACAATAATTTAAAATGAATTTGAAATATATTTGTTTGTAAGTATTGTTATAAATGAAACACTTAATTTAAATTATTATCCTTCATAACACAATTTATTTTAAAAAAAATTACTAGGGTTTTATATTATTCCCCTTAACAGAATTGTGTCCTCGCAATTTGTTTATCGGACCAAACGAATTTCAAATTTCCATCTCCGGAATTAAGAAAGACTGGGACCACTAAAATTTTATACTCTACAGATTAGTTCATAATATATAACCTCCAAAATTGTCTAATCCGTTACTCTGAAACCAAATAAAAGGACCCAGACACCAGTATCCTGAATCTGGTGTTGAAACATGTTGTGTATTGTTTTAAAAAACAAACAGAATAATTACACAAGACATTACACAACAGAGGATATTTACCGGTCTAGGTTCTAGAGAATTAAATACAATCATCACATTTTAACATAGCTGTACCAAATGAAATTAACTAAACAATAGAATATTCAGTGCAATTCCTTCATAGAGAAAAACACATCACTAATAAATCTACTAAACATATAAAAATTAATTTTAAATATATGGCGAGCATTTAAAATACCCAGTAAGGGGTTTTAAAACAATTAATAAATTATTTTAGAACATTTATTTATAATAAATATAGATACTTAAAGTAAATTTTCATAACATTTTAATTCTAAATAAATATATTTAGAAAACCAGTATTTTCTCAAAATAAATATAATTGAAAAGATCTTCAGGAATTCTACATTTAAAATAATAAATTATTATGGGTAATTTATGATACATGGAAGACCATAATAAAACCATAAATGAAGGCCACTTATCATAACTAATACGGAACAAAGTCCCCTTAAGACTTAAAGGTTCACTCCCTATAACATCACATAATATTCTAGTTCCAATTTTTGAAAACACTTTCAATGGACCTAAATTTCTCAATCCTAACCCAAAATATTTAAAAAATACATCCGTAATATTATTCTATTTAAATGAAAATAATATTTCTTATCACTAGTAATCATCATATTATTTATGTTTTATAAAACTTTTTTTGGTATAACACCATGCACGAAATAACTATCTGTATTTGAAAATTCATAAATAAAATGGATAATTAAATAAATACACACAAGATCTAAAAATGCATGTAATTTAATTTATAATATATATGACTGTAGACGCTGAAAAACGTCCGTAACTCCCAGAGGAAGTTTTGAAATGACAAAGCGAAGTCATATTCGGAATCAGAGGCCCGGTCCGGAGGCCCGGGAAGTGGTGCGCGAAATAAAGGAGGCCTTGCGCGAAATAAAGCCATGGGCGCAAAGCATCCCCAGGATGCGCGTAATCGAGCCAGTGAGGCACACAATTTTGCGTGCCCTGGTTCCTCGCAGTGAAGCTTTGTGCGCCGACGGTTCCCAGTGCAGAAGATGTCGCGCGCTGCCTGGATTCTGCGCCGGCGGATGCCTATAAATAGAAGGTGACACCAAACGGTTTGGGGTTGTGGATTTCGGAACGGCTCCCGTGCACGCAATTCGGACTACCCCGCGCGCAAGATGACTTCCAGGTAATTCCTCTTTTCCCGTAACCTTGCGCCGGGGTTCGCCTTTGCGCTCAACTCCACTGTCTTAAGTGAATTTTCCCACTCCTACGGGTTCTCGCCTTGCACGCAATCCTTGCCTCGTGCGCGCAATCCCCTTCTGTGCGCGCAATCCCAATACTTTGTGCGCAATCACCTATCCGCGCAATCCTCTGGTCCTATTGGGCGCCATCCCCGTGTTTTGCACAAAAACCTTCTCTTTGCATGCATCACCCATGACCCTTTACCTTGACGCCCCTTGGCTGCCTCTCTGCGTCGGCACCTAATTCCTTCCCTACCAGGCATGCGTGCCATGCGTTGTTTTCCCGTATGGCCTTCCAGGATCGTACGAAGTAACCTCAAGGTCCCTTGGGCGGTGTTTCCAGTTGCATTGCTTTATCTCATGCTTCTCCGCATAGGCACGCTAACGGCTATTGCTTCTTCACATAGTCACACTAACGTGGACCCCCCGATGGTTCTCGCTACGGCCCCCCTTCACTACGAAATTACCGATGCCTTACCCTCCCACAGGGGGTAGAGTGAATTGGGAATGTAAGCCCTAGGTTTGTGGAGCGAACCCACCTCATCCAAGCTGCAGGACGATAAAACTGCTAAGCACCTCTTCCTTAACACATGACGTTAAACTCTAGTCTGACCCCATGCCTCGCACGCTGGGTCCCCCCCAGCTCAGTCATTCTTTACGCCCACTTGTCTCCACGGGAATGGAATCTTCCTCACATGGAATGAGATCCTCCTTGTCAGAGTTACATTTGTCCACAGGGGAAGGGATTCCTCAGAGCGTAAGCCCCTAGCCTCTCTTGTGGAAGGTTTCACCCATGAACCTCTGTACTTCCCCCCTGCCAAGACCAGTGGAGTCCCTTTCCCACTGCGCTTTGTCGCACCACGGGCCTCCATCCTAGAGTAACCCCTGGAAACAAGGGCCTCTAGCCACGCGTAAGCCCCTGTTTCCTCTTTGGGATACTCAACGTGTAAGCCCCTTTCCGCTTCTCACGGACGCACCCTTTGCGACGTGACCATATGGTCCCTACTGCCTCTTGTTTCTCACACCGAGCATGACTCACGTGGGCTTAGAGCGCGCATCGACCATGACATCCTCTATGGGCCACCTCAGAGCGTAAGCCCCATCCCACCAAACTATGTGGACTTTGATCTGTGCTAACGCATGGTATGTAGGAAGCCTCTACGAGGATCAAGCCCACCACCCGGTCATTCCGACTTCTTCTCATCGGTTTTCCAACACTTTGGGCCGCCTCAGAGCGTAAGCCCTAAATTCCTTGTCCCGCATGACGTTAAAATGTATGACCTGAACTACGTGGACTTTGATCTGTGCTAACGTATGGTACGTAGGAAGCCTCCACGAGGTTCAAGCCCATGACTCAGTTGTTCCGACCCTATCGCGTCGGTTCACCAGCACCATTATGGGCCGCCCTAGAGTGTAAGCCCTGTATTCCCCCTCTTGGGACGTCTCAGAGCGTAAGCCCCATGTCTCACACCCACGTCTCTTCCTGACTTCCCCCTCGATCCCACGTGCCTTGGGAAGATCATGCCCTATCCCGGAGATCTTAATTCCTCCAGGATCCAATCCATACGTTCATTCTCATGGGTCGCCTCTCCAGTTGTCCCACTGTACCACCGAACTACGTGGACTTTGATTCCCTCCCATGGGGATACATAGGAAGCCTCTATGAGGTTCAAGACCGTCACCCCATCACCCATCCTGATCCTTACCCAGGCCACCACATCCCAGTGTGATCATGCTACCTCATTCTTATCCACAGTATCCGGGAAGCCGCCCACGTGCTGGCCCCAACATCGGTGTTCCCCCTAGGGGGTACTTCAATCTGATCCACTCTCATTGTTCTGATCAGTCCGATCCGTCTCCGTAAGACGCTAAACTCACGACATACCCCATGTTAAACATGGGAAGCTGAGGAAAACCTCAAATGGTACACAATACCTGTGTTAGATGTGGGATGCCTCAGGATTCCATGCCCTTGAGAAGCCCTGTGATAAGGGACAGAAGACTGAAATGCCAATTCTCAGCGTCAAGACATGCCGACGACACCCCAACGTGACCATTCTCCTCACCGAAGGTTGCTGCCCCGATAAGACCGCTTGGAGCATCTTGACAAAAACAACGTAATTAACCAGCATCCATGCAGATATGGTGCCGAGAACGAGATTCACGAACCTATCTTAAATCTATGAGGGAGACCCAGACTAGGTGATGAGCTCCAAGGTGGAATCCACGGAAGGAAGAACTAACATCCCATCATCCCGGTTTCGATCAAGGAGCAGAAATCCCTAAACAAAGAATGGATGATGCCCGCCTTTGGAAAGCGGGAATGCGGGGCAACAAGCCATGCGTCCTCCCATGCGTGACGGACACACACGCGCGCCCCAGCGTAAAAGCGTCGGAAACAAAAACTGGTGAACCCGATGTGAATCTCTTCTCCTTAATACAGAGACGGGTAGCGTTCGGGGTGTCAGAAGATTATCATGTCACCTGGTCCGGGTACCTATCACAGGGACGTGAAACCCACCAGGGGTTGAGGCAGTTAGGATATTGATCACTCCGTTCTGTGACGTCGTCAGTGTGGATCCCTCTTTCCGACACGGAAGATGGAATGACGTTGGGCTATTGGTTGTCGATTTCTTTTCCTGTTTGTACTAATGGGTTTATCTCCCTACTTACAGGAATCAGATCACTGCATCCGGAGCTCGATCTCCACCTGCCCACTAGCATAGGGGCAGTACCGACACGGCTACCTCATGAGGTCCCACCTTTTCCAAAGTCACTCCGGATCCGATTTCTACGACTGTCGGGTGCTCACGCCCCCTCTCCCCATCAGAAATAATCCAAAAATGGGTTATCAACGACCTGGTTCGTAGGTACGAGGAGGAAGGGATCATCCCCACCAGGGGCATGGACTGTCTGGATCTAGAGGCGGCTGCGCCTCACCATCATCGCCACCCCTGAGGGCCACGCAGGGAGATGTCGCTCCCCACTCCGACGTTCAACCGCTTCAGGAGCCTATCCCCGGAGTGCCTTGACACATCCCTCCCCTATGCCAATGAGGTGGGGGATGTTCGGGTCCGCCCGATCGGAAACCCGTCCCAAGGGGTAACGACAAGAACCCCCGCTAGGCTGCGTCGATGCCGCCGCCCGACTCCTCGGGCTGAGGACTAGGCAATCTTCGTGCCTGCACCATCGGCTCCAACCCATCTGACCCGACGCCAGTGTCGGGTGCGAGTGGAAGAGAATGCCCGTCCTGGGGCACCAACATCAGCAACCATTGTGGCCTAAGCCACTACTGACTCCTGCTACCAGACCCCCACACACGTTGAGTGGGGGCAGTCACATGCCCGACTGGGATCGAGGCCCCGACTGCCCTGCAGGCAGGTTGGGTCGACTCTCCCAGTCGCGGGCATAAGAAATGGCCACCGCGGACCAATCCGTGGTAGTTCCACCCACCATGAAGGCTCATTCCGTGCCACTGATCTTGAAAGATGAAGTCTTCTTCGCGACAACTCCACTCCGGGTATGACTCTTTCCAGTGCCCACTGCACTGTGTATGAGGTCACTCCCCCTACCTCTGGCCTTGAGTATGGAGCAGTTGCATATCCGGTCACTCACTCACATGGAGTTCCTCCCCATGTCCCTTTCGACATCTGTCCCAGTGCTTCTCACACCCCGGACTTCAGTCCCCTCTTCCCCAGTGCTATTGGGGCCAGGGGACTCCTTGACGGAAATCATCCTTACCTTGAGGAGCCACCCAGGGGAAGGAAGGCGGGGCGTCGTCACCGTAAGAGGAATGTCATGGAAGTCTGGATGGAAATTAGACCAGTCTGTTTCTCGGACTCTAAGGCAGAGTACGACTCGATGATGGAACCTTCCCCCAACCCTTTGAGTCAAGGGCAGGGATGGGGACACGACGCGTCAGTCTCGTACTCCCCCAATGCGAGATCCGTATGATTCCCTCCTCCCTCCAAAGGTATATCTAGGAGAACGAGGACTTGGCGTACCCCCAGTGGTCAAACGTGTAGTTACCACTGGCCTCCCTATAAGCACCTTCCACCTCAGTCAGGGAGGGTGGGGAACTTTTCTAGGGATCGACGGAAGAGTCGCAACGTGACACACCCCCGGCGAGCACCGACGCTTTTACAGGAGGCCCATTCATTGGCCCATCCTATCGTGACGTGGTAGCCAGGGTACTGGAACCCTTGGAGGATGACTCAGGGATCGGAAACCAATCGGCCTTTTCACCATATTCCCCGCCGGCCATCCCACTGGCCCGACGGCCTGCCTCGGTGCCGTTTCCAGTTCCCCAGCCATTCTCAGTTGATGAGAAGGGGAAGCAAGGTCTGAACCCTGAACCAGAGTCATGGAGCTTCTGGACCGTCCTCACAGCGGGCCACTTCCCCGAGAAGTTTTGGCCGGTCGCAGGATCAGATTTTGATATGCCAGAGTCACTCACCCCGGGACTGTTTGAATGTTTCTGCCAGACTCTTCGGATGACTCACTCACGTCTTCACTGTCAGCTAGCGCCTTATCCCGAGAGTCAAGCACATCTTGAGGATATCAGTGAGCAGTGTCGTCGGGTCGACCTGGCTGCGCTCCCCGCGGTTTGGCACCCCGAGTCACTTGGCCACCACAGGGCCCTCTAGCAACAATGCATCCAGAGTTTTCAAGTAATCCGCAAGGTTATCGAAGAATCCACCCCCCACGCGCATGTTCGCGGATGGGGGAAGTACGCTGCCCTTCTTTTCTGTCTGATCCACTGACAGACCGAATCACTAGGCGGCCCTGAGGGAACGTCGTCAAGGGTAGTGGCGGTCAACATGGCTGACCTTTCAGATGAGGAAAATGGTGTGGAGCTCCTTGACGGGGACTCGTCCCCTAAGGACAAGCCCCTACTGGACCCATCTAGGAGGATTACTCGCCAATAGAGGATCCTCCTAGGTCTCCCTGCACCCACTGAGGCACTAACACTGAGCCGAAACATCAGCAATGGTAAAGAGCATGTCGGGTCTATCAAGATTACCGACCCATATACATCGGTACAGAAGGCAGATAAAGATCCCGAGAAGGCCATGCTATGCCAACATCTTGCTGAGCAAAAGATGCTGGTTGATGAGCTTTTGGACGAACGCATTGCAGAGCGACGACCTAACTACGGTAACCCTAGGCCAGGACAACAGGGGCAGAAGCACCTACCCCTTGATGAGATTCCCCTGGGAAACCGCGACCATGTTGCATTCACCGACAGGGGAGAGGCTGGAGCCCATGGCAAGAGGGCGCGATATGTTTCGCCGAACCCTCCTGAGCGGCGTAATCACCTGGGGGACCCTGCTCGGTTTCCTCCCGCTGCCCCGAGAGTCACTCCGCTAGCCGTCCCGCGAGCTGCTGAGCTTGAAAACTAGATTGAAGAGCCCGAAATTCTCTTGTAGTTAGAGATCCCCATCAGGACATGAATCCACGTCCGGACGATCTAATGAAAGTACTCATCGCCCGCTTAGAGGCCCTGGAAACTCGGCAGGTGGAAATCCCACCGGACGACAATCCATACCCATCGTGGGTGGATGATATTCTACCCCCACCGGGATTTGGGAACCCCACTTTCTGCCCCTTTAACGGGACCAGAGACCCACCAAAACACCTGGCCCACTTCAACTCGAGTTTCGAGCCTATGACACGGACTCCGGCACAGTAGGAGGCCGCCAAGATCTGTTACTTCGTTCAGATACTCGATGGACCAGCAGTCGTCTCTTACAACCAGCTCCCTATTGGATATATGACTAGCTGGGAGGAACTTCGCCGAAAATTCCTCTACCAGTTCAGTTCCACAACCCAGAAGATGAACATTGCAGAACTCTTCAGGTGCAAACAAAGGCCTGATGAGCGGGTCGCGGACTTCGTCGCCTGGTGGAAGGGGCTCACGTACTCCCCTGACATGCCACTAACTCAGGAGAAATTACTGACAATGTGTGTAGGGAACATCGAGGTAGAGCTGGTTCCTTCTCTGATCACTCAGAATTACCCAGAGGGTTCCAGGACTTCGTAGACAAGGCTCAGCGCCTCGAAGAAGCCCTGCAACAGGCCAGTCAGGCATGCCCGCTGCCTCCTGTAATCCCTGCAAGGAGAGCCTCCAGAGCCGAGCCCGCTGTTGTGGCCCAGATAGAGCCCCCAAGATAGCTAGAGTTGCTACCAGTAAGGCCAGCTCAACAGCCCCATAGGGGTCCACCCCCACGGGCACAGCCTCCGGCCCAGCAGTGACCACCTCAAAACCGACAGGCGCCTCCGCGTAATGCACCGCCACCACACAGACGAGATAATCAGGATCCGCCTATTCAGCATACTTATCCAGCCCCGGGTCATGGTCAGCCTCCAAGAGCCCCCTTTCCAGAAAGAACGAATAAAAAATACTCGTTTGACGAGGCCCTGGTCCCCGGTTATTTCTGTAGTGCCTTGGAGCAGAGGATCGTGTGGCTGCCTGAGTGCTGGAAGCCAAAAGAGGCACATCTCACTGATCACCCTAACTACTTCCCTTATCACCGGACCCTGGGAAAAAACATCCAGTGATGCTATGTGTTCAAGGACTGGCTCCAAGACCAGATTGACAACAACATAGTCAGGTTGGGCCCAGCCCCGGCGCAAGTGGCATGTGTCTTCAAGAGATCGGATGGCAGCAGTGGCAACGAGGATGAGTGGGAACATGTTTCCGACTGTGGGTCCCGGAAGTATAATGACTGGATGGCCCATAGGAAGGTCACCTATTCCCATGGCATCATCTGTGCCCACCTGAGTCAACCAGAGCCCTCAAAATCTACGAGCTCCTCTTTGGCATCATCGTCCCAGCCTCCCTCTTCCCAGAAGAGCAAGCGGCGGCGCAAGAAGAAAGAACGCACCCTACCAGTGCCATCATCTTCCTGCACGCTTGGAAATTTTATGCCCCCGGAGATGGGGATCCCTCCGAGACTCAATCTAGTTGTGGATGACTCCTCGAGTGAATGCCCAGGGCATTCTTCGTTTAACACCGTAGAGTTGGTAAATCCATTTTTAACTCCCAATGATGAGGAACGCCAGGTGGACCTCAAAAATGTCCCCAGCCGTCCCCAACGTCGGCAGTGCCGTGACTACGTGAATCACCGGGGCATGACAATCGTCACCTCCAGTCAGGTTGTGAAAGCTACTAAGACCAGGCAACATGCCCGATACAGAGATCAGCACACGCGGCCCCCTCACCCGGTGTTGACAGGTTCTCCTCCACCACTGTTTGTGTTGCTGGATCAGGCGGGACCACCTCAGCTGTGCCGCAACCAGCCCTGCCCTCCCACCGGCCGACTACAGCCTTTCGGTCCTAACACAGCAGCCACATCCCAGGATTTGACTAGTGAACAGCGAGACGTGCCTAGTACCAGTCAGTCACCTGTCTTGCCGGCAGGGCCCATCATGCCTCCAATCGCAGAGCGGCCTCCTGTTAGAAGAAGCTCATGTTTGGATCGAAAGTATGATGTTCTGAAGCACCTGGACAGCATTTCGGCAAGTATTTATATCCTTGAGGCCCTTCTCCCGTCGCCTGAAATGTGTGAGGCACTCGTCAAGGCTCTAAGGAGCCCTCTCCAGTTTGAGACAGAGGTGGCGGCCATAGAAGCCTTCCACACTGAGGTGATTGCGAATGCCGAATGTTAGGCAGTCATCTCGTTTTCCGGTGAAGATGAAGACCTTCCCATATAGGGGCACATTCTCCCACTGTACATCACCGGCCAGTTCAATGGCGTGGAAGTCTGCCGCTGTCTTGTTGACATAGGTTCCGGGATTAACCTAATCCCAATTCGGATGCTGCGGAAGATGGTCCTGTCTGAGGATGATCTAACTCCGTTCGTCCTAAGGATCTAGGGGTATGACAGGACCGACCAAACTCCACTCGGCATGATTCGTTTGAAGACCCAGTTCGGCGGCCTAATTTCCAATACCAAATTCATGGTTGTCTCTCAGGACACCGCCTACAATGCATTGATGGGAAGGTCATGGCTCCACCTTCACGCTGTTGTCCCCTCATCGTATCACCAATTCCTCAAATACTCCCTTAATGGTAGAGTGGGAATGCTCCAAAGAGATGTGTCTTTTTTTGCCTCTTGTGAAGCTCGTTATCTGAACGCTGACTAATACAAGAGCAAGAACAAGCAGATCCCGATAGGTGAGGTTGAGCCCACCACTTCCACGAGTGATCCCTGGGCAGGTTTGGATGACGCATATGTCTTCCCAATATATTGGTTGGAGGCCACGACCCCCGACATGGGGAAGTGCTTTGTGGTTTCGGGTACCAGAGGAAGGCATATTTCTGGGTCCAAGCGACGGTGGGAAATCACCTTGTACTCTTACACCAACCATGCTCAGTTGATCCCCGAGCCTCCTACCCCTGTATGATATCAGGACGTTATGCCCATGGAAACGACAATACGTCATACATGTCTATTTCACTGGGCTGGAATCAACAGGCTCAAGCCAACACGCCACTAATTATTTGATGTCATAATGCGTGGCCCCTTGGGATGAAGTCCAGATGGGATTGGATAAACCACCTTTGTCGCCAGGGTCTCCGTAGTGCACGAGTCTCCTGACATGACAACCTCTGCCGCCCAAGCCAGCACCAGCTTCCCATCAGGGTCTGGCAGCCCCAAAACGGCTCCTCCTATTGATGATCCCTCCAAAAGTGGAGAGGAGGAAATGGAAGATGATCCTCCTGCCTTTGAGGAGGGAGTCCCCACCATGGTTGATGAGTTAGTGCAGTTGAACCTCGGTAGCATGGCGGACCCGAGACCCACATTAGTCAGCACTGTTATGCCCCCCGAGGAATGGAAATAGTACGTAGACTTCCTTAGACAACACTGTGATTTGTTCTCCTGGAGTTATGATGAGATAGCCAGACTATATCCCCAGGTAGCCGTCCACCACCTTGGCCTTCCAGCAAACCATCACGGGTTCAAGCAGCCTCCTGGAAAGATGAACCCCTCTCACAGTGCCATGGTTGAGGCCGATGTTGATAAGATCATCAAGGCCAACTTCATCTAGGAAGTCCAGTACCCTAGGTGGCTAGCCAACATTGTGCCAGTCCGGAAGAAGAACGGGCAGATCAGGGTCTGTATCAACTTCTGCGATCTCAATCGCCATTGTTCGAAGGATGATTTTCCCCTTCCTGTGACAGAGTTGTTGATTGATGCCACGACAGGTTTCCAAGCCCTATCCTTCATGGATTGGTACTCTGGGTACAACCAAATCCCGATGGCCCCCAAGGTTGAAGAGTTCACTGCCTTCAGGGCCCCCCAGGGTACTTTATACTACCATGTTATGCCCTTCGGCCTGAAGAATGTCGGTGCCACCTATCAACAGGCTATGCATCGCATATTCAATCCAATCCTCGGGACACTGGTGGAGTGCTATGTGGGTGACCTAGTGGTTAAATCTCGTCAGTGCCAGGACTATCTCAAAGTCCTTGAGAAGGTGTTCAGCTTCCTCAGTTCTCACCACTTGAAGTTGAACCCGTTGAAGTGTGCCTTCGGGGTCACCTCCGTAAAGTTTCTTGGCTTCATTGTTAAGTATCGAGGCATTGAGATCAACCCATAGAAGATCAAGGCCATCAGTCAAATTCCTCCCCCAAATAATATTCGGGAGCTTCGAGGCCTCCAAGGCCACATAGCCTATATATGCCGATTCATTGCGAATCTGGCTGGAAATTGCAAGACTATTTCTAGCCTCATGAAGAAAGGCACCGCATATGAATGGGACGAAGAGTGTCAGATCGCTTTTGAGGAAATCAAGCAGTATCTACTCCAACCTCTGGTCTTGATTCCACCCATTTCCGGAAAGCCATGGGTATATTATGTGACCGCCCTGGAGCAATCCCTCAGCGCACTTCTCGCCCAGAATAACTACGAGAGAACAGAGAATAGCCTCTACTACCTCAGCCGCATGCTCCTCGACGCGGAAATTAGATATTATTCCATCAAGAAGAGCTTCCTGGTGCTCGTATTTTCCGTTCTGAAGTTGCGGCACTACTTGCAGCACCACGAGGTACATCTAGTCTCTCGGGTAAACCCGTTGAAATAAATACTGAACCTACCTATGTTAACCGGCCGATTGGCATGCTGGGTGGTGATCCTCCAGTAGTTCGACATCAGGTTCGTACCCCAGAAGGCTGCCAAAGGATAGGATTTGGCATACTTCTTAGCTTCCCACCCAACCTCCACGGACCAGCCACTGGATCTAATCTTTCCTAATGAGGAAATCCTCTCAGTCGATCACGGCATCCCATGCTGGCAGATTCACTTTGACGGTGCCTCCTGGAGCCCCACCGGTAGAAGGCTCAATGATCCTAGGCTTAACAGAGTGGGCATGGGTGTCATCTTCATCACCCCGGAGCAAGTCGTTCTGCCGTATTCATTTCTGTTGTCAGAAGGCTGCACCAACAATGAGGCAGAGTATCATGCCCTCATAACTAGCCTCGAGTTGGCTCTCAAGATTGACGTACCCCATCTGTATGTAAAAGGGGACTCCGAGCTAGTCATCAAGCAGGTCAATGGTGACTATGCTGTCAAAAATCCATAATTCATGCCATTGCTGGAGTGCACCCTCCGTCTAATGGATAAGGTCCCGTCCCAGCCAGATGTCGTTCACATTCCCCGGTCGTAGAACAGTTGAGAAGATGCTTTGGCCAGCCAGGCCGCATCCCTTGCGGAGCCCGAATAGGATGACCTAATTATCCATGTGGAGAACCGGAGAGTTATTGCTCCTGTTATTCTGAAGGGCGATCATGGCCCGCGAGTGAACCATCTCACTGCTGGTGCCCCTACGTCAAGATCCCCAGGGGATTCAGGTGCGGCAATCAAGACAGTTCCTGACTGGAGGACACCCTTGGTTGAATATCTCCAGCATGACAATCTTCCGCCGGACCGAGTCGAGCGAGAGCGAATCCGACACCACGCACTGCAGTTCCCCATTCAAAGTGGTCCCAACCTTGAGCAGCTCCCTTACAGGCGCGGATTTGATGGTGTTCTCCTCTGTCGTCGTCAAGGAGTCGAGATCTCACAGGTCATGCAAGAAGTGAACGCTGGTTCCTGTGGCGCCCACCAGGTTGGGTCCAAGTTGTCCCACCAGATTCAGAGGCTGGGATACTTCTAGACCTCCATGATCTATGACTGCATCGAGTATTCCCAGAGTCTGGGGGTTGGATGTAGTAGGTCCTTACCCGCCGGCGACGGCCCGCCAGTGCCGGTTCATCTTGTCCACTACGGATTTCTTCTCGAAGTGGGCAGACGAAATCCCACGCAGGGACGACAAGTCCTATTCTATCGCTGAATTCGTGAGCTCAAAAATCATCTATCGGTTTGTAGTACCTCACGCTATCCTCACGGATAACAGAACCAACTTCTGAGTAGCCGAGCTGATGAAATTGTACGCCAAGTACAACATTCGCTCTAACCACACCTCCCGCTATCATGCGCAGGCGAAAGGACAGATCGAGGCATTTAACAAAACCCTCTCTTGCATTCTGCAAAAGATGGTTGGTCAAAACAAGAAAAGTTGGCCGGAAAAGATCCCCAACGCCCTTTGGGCTTATAGGACGACGACTCGTAACTCCACCCAGGTGACTCTGTATTCCTTGGTATACATAGCTGAGGCCATTCTACCCAGAGAGATCCAGTTTCTCTCATTACGCATAGCAGTCTATGACCAGTAAGAATTGGATAGAGTTGCCAAAATCCATCTAGCCGAATTGGAAGTGTTGGACGAAAGTAAGCTTCGCACTTTACATAACGTGGAAAGGCATCAGAGCAGGATAGCTCGAGATTTTAATAAGAAGGTTCGCTTCTGATCCTTCCTGCAAGATGACTTGGTGCTTTCTCTTAGAGCGCCAATGATTCCCGGCAGGAAACCACCCATGTTGGATCCCAAATGGGAGGGGCCTTTCATTGTCAATAAGGTCTATCCCAATGGAGTTTATTCCCTGGTGACTATGGATGGTGAGCGCATAACTCCTCCCACCAATGCCAGGTTCCTCAAGCAGTACTTTTCCTAAGATCCTTGGTCCTACAAGACCTTAAACTATATGGTCCTGCACGACCCAAAACTGCACCTTGGTATGGGATTATGCCCTCACCTGCATCAGGTATGCTTTATCGCATCATGTGTGTTCCCCCAGGTCCAAGCCATACGAAATTAAACTGTGCGGCCAGGTCCAAGCCATATGACCTTAAACTGTTCCGCCTGGTCCAAGCCATACGACCTTAAACTGTGCCGCCAGGTCCAAGACATACGACCTTAAACTATGCCCCTAGGTCCAAGCCATACGACCATAAACTGTGCCTCCAGTTCCAAGCCTTACAACCTTAAACTGTGATGATATCCTCCCGTTAAGACGCTACCTCTAAAGAACTACGTAGGGATTTACTCTCATCCTTGTGAGATACGTAGGAGCGCCTGGGAACTTCCCCATAGGCGCATCCTGACTTTTCATGTTCGGTCTCTTGGCCAAAACGCATCCCTAGGAGAACATTGTAAGCAAGGCTTTTCCCTATTCACCTTGGGTTTTGCAACCGCTTTACCATGTGTCTCCCATTCCCCTTATCCTTTGGTCCGAGTTCTTAGACCTAAAACTAAGATCCTTTCCCAGGCTTTCCATGACTCGGTCTCTCTTGTGGGATTGTACGGTGTGGTGCGGGAGTATGTCCTCATTCAGGTCAAGTTACCCATCGTGTCGGGCCTATCCCCAGATGATATGTGTCCCCCGTCCCACACGACGTTAAACTGTATTTCATCCAACATGACGTTAAACTGTGCTTCTAGAACTACGTGTGGCTTGATTCTCATCCTAATGAGATACGTAGGAATGCCCGAACATTTTTTCTTGGGTCCAACCCTACGGATTACCCAGTCCCGTCCCTCTTTATTGTCGGCCCCTCAGCCTGACTTCTTGGGAAGTGGTGTAATCGTGACATCTACCCCGAATAAGTTTTGTGATGCCCCATTTTAATAATGGGAAGCAGTAGTTCTCTTGCCAGAGAGGTCCTGCTTGAAAATTGGGACGATCCGTGATCATGTTGGTACATCCGCCTAATGCGCCTCTGCCATGGTGGCACAATTTCGATAGTGTTGGACTCTGTTCGAACAAACCACCACTCCACTTTCCACGCTTTGCATTCACCTTTATTCGGATCCTCATTCTCTTTCATGTTTGACGGGACCCCCTAACAGTATGGATGATAGACCTATGGTCCGCCTACTGTCCTAGGCCAACGTTCCAGAGGACTGGTCATGTTTGATGGGACCCCCTAACAGTATGGATGATAGAATTTGGTCCGTCTGCTGCCACAATATGGATGATAGACCTTTGGTCCAAATATTGTAGAAATATGAATGATAGACCTATAGTCCGCCCGTTGTCCTAGGCCAACGTTCCAGAAAACTAACTGGCGATATTTGAGTTAGGCCTCGTGTTGTGAACATGGTCAGCAGTCATCCCTCATTTATTATCCCCATTTCAGGCCAACACGATATGGATGTTACAATTCCATCACGGTTAATAGTTATCCTCTATCGTCGCGCCCCAGAGTGTTCTGAATTCAGGTAGCGTGATTCACCTTTCCTTTCCATCTCCCTATGTTTGGATGGATTTCAATACCCCCAGCATTACCGCACTCATGTGTCAGAGCACATTGAGAAGGTGATATATCAATCGTTCTGAGGTCTTCTCCTCAGAAATACATGCCCAATTTCGGATGCCTGAAGCTTGGTCAATGCCCCATAGTTGAACGAAATGATAGCACGAGTATCCATTGCTTCTCATGTTGGGTGTGACCCACAAGAGCTTAGGGGTGATTTGTTATTCATTTCGGAATTATGGTTGATCATATTAAACTAAAGGTAAAAATGAATGGATTTTTCTGTGTATTGGATTGAGATGATGAGTAATACAAGAAAGAAGTTCATGAGATGGAAAAAAAAGCCCTTAAGGATCAGCGTGCTGAATCAATCTTTCCAGCACTACTACCTTTTGGCTGGTAGCCTCCAGGACCGCTTCTCGCTCCTTGAAGACTCTCTCCTCATCAGCCACAGCAGAGCACAGCTCACTAATCCTAGCTTGTGCCTGCGCCCACTCGGTTCGAAGTACGTTCATCTGGTGACTCGCCACCGTCAGTTGTTCCTGCGCATCAGCCAGCGGGGTCGTCAGTTTCTCCACAAGATCAGAGCATGTTGCAATGAATCCCTCCTTGTCTGTCGGCGGCCCTTCGAGGTGACAGACCTCCCGCTCCACCCTCATCAACGCTCGGGCGCTCGCCAATCTTTCCCGAAACTGGGAAACGTCGGTGCGCCGGCTGCTCTCACGTATCTTCTCATCCATGTAATCACGGACCGTCAGATGAAGGCGCTGAGCATCAGCCCCTCCGGCGCACAGGAAGCACAGCCAGGTCTGGAGTGATCTCATCCGCCTCAGCCAATCCGACTTGGGATGTCTGAGAAAGTGCTGGATACACTTCCACCCTTTGATCCATGTCATCTGGCTCTCCTCAGCTACCTCTAAGTCTGAGTCATCTATCTCCTCAGGGTCAGCAGGTCGGTACGTAGGGAAGGCAGCCAGCAGATCCGTAGTAGGATCTGCCTTAGGGATGTCTTTTTGAGGAATAGGATCCTCGACGTCCGGGCGACCATCCTCTCTCGCCCTAGCAACGATGGTGCCTCTGTCAGCTTCTGGCCTCACCAAATGAACAGCGCCACTGATGTCCGCTGCCCCCTGCTCACCAATTGTCGGGGCCAACTCAGTGTAGGGAGCATGTTCTGAATGAGGAGGTATGTCTGCCACTGGTCCGCTCGTGGATGGCCCGGGTTCTGCAGCCTGACGAGTCTCCAATGTTGAGATCACTGCGCAAGGCATACGCTGATTAGTTGGGATCTTTTGATACCAGCGCTATTAGTGAAGCGTGAGACTTACAGGAATCCAGAGCGTCGGCTTCTAGTGTTCCGACTGCTGCAGGAGCCGCCATGATGGGAGACCCCTCTGCACTTGTCAATTCAATGATGGGCGTCGGGTCCCCATCATGTCCCACCGGTTCCTATCCTCCCTCCTCTAGTGGGGATGCCCGACCAACACTCAAACGCTCCTGAGTGAGGTAAAGAGATGGTTTGGAAATTGAAAAGGAGATTGGGTGAAGAAGGAAGATGAATGAAGATAGAGACAGACCTCAAGTACTCAGTTATGTTGAGATCAGAGCTGACAATCTTGCCGCTATCTCAGAGACTCCCTTGGTAGGTCGCCCCCTATGACCCCTCACCTTTGGGTTCTCCTTCTTCTTCATCTTATCCTTCGCCTTCATCTTCTCTGGTCTCCTCCTCCCCCTATGACTCCTCGTCACTATCGCCTTCTCCCAGCGACATCACTTCCGGATCATGCTCCTAGCCGAGAATCACTTTCACTAGGAAAGCTGTCTCTGCACGCCGAACCCTTTGGAGTGTGTATATATCCATGGCCATCAGATAAGCATGTCATCAATGGAAGTTTACCCGGTCGGTAACTCGAAGGAGCCCGACCTCTGGCAGGTGGATCCCGTTTTGCATTATCTTCTTCCAGATGGCTTCAACGCTCAGCTATTGCCGCAGGGTCATCCAGGCCGACCACAGTGCCGGGAGAATTGCATCTTGGGATGGTTTGAGCAGGTATCTTATCTGCTTCCCGGGCAGCTCCCTGGCCGCCTCATGTGACCCCCCTATGGGCAACGAGGTCGCAGCAGCGCTGTGTGATGTTCCCACTGCTGAAGTCCCAGCCTGCGTAGGCCTCGCTGCCTGACACACCCCTGGTTCCCCCATCCAGCAGCACCTTGCCTTCTCTCCCGTCACCTGGTTTCCACGCGAGTAGCCTTGATTTGTTGGACTCGCTTGCGTGAAATCACCTCAGGGTATGCTATGGTCTAGTGCTTGGCATACTCGGTTGCTAGGCCAGCGTCAACCCCGATGAGAGGAAGAGTAATGACATCGTCGGAGCCGAAAGTGGTAAACATAAACCACATCTAGCGCAGAACGCAGGGATTCTTCTCCTGCCAGATATCCGTGAATACCTTCTTCAGCATTCGTTGGAGGAACCTGAATTTCCTGGTGAATCGGGATGGCACGTATGGGTCGCAGATCACCTTCCCGTCGATTCGAGCCATGAGCACCCCGCCCTGAATGCTCTTGAAATACTCTTGTTGTTCCAGAGAGCCTCGCTCGTTGCCCACCATCTAGCCGACCGGGGTGGGGAACGGGCTGAAGTGGAAGTTGGTGTGGTTACCAATGCGGATTCTCACTCCCTCCTCATTGAGCGTCATTGGCGCCACCCCGGCGATGTTCAGTAGGGACGGTCGCAGGCCATTGCCCGGAGGATGGATGGAGTATGGGAAAGTGTACCCGCCGAGATGAGCCGCCACCCAATCATGGAAGATCTGGAAGGGGCCACATACTCTCATAGGCAACCCCCTCGTGAGATGCGTCCCATGATGGCATATAGCTTGGCCAGAACGGGGACCCCCATGTTGAACCGTTTGTTGGAGGCCATGATGCCTGCCATCACCAGTGTTGCTGGACGGACTCCCATCCTCGCTTCCCGCACCGGCAGGAGCCACCCGCTCTGGAAGGCAGCGAGGAACCCGGCATACCATATGTTTGGTTCCTGGGTCTCAAAAACGCGGTAGCCCCATGATTGGTATTTCCCCGCCTCTAGGGTCTTCCAGTATGACCCATCCCTGCTCCTCTGATCCGCGGTTGGGCAACATTTACCCCATCCCAACATCTTGATGGTCGAATAATTCTCAAGGAACTGGATGAACCAGCCCTTGTAGGCAATGTAATTTAGGAAGTCCATGACCCCCAGCCTCTATTTGGCCAGCTCCAACACGTGCCACGTTATCCTGGGCATCCGTGACCTGCCTTCTGAGGTGTTCTTTGGAGGAACAAACTCGTCGAATTGGTAGCCCTCTAGTGGGATACCTCCGATGCAGTGAACGTCCCAGAGGCTGATGCCCACTTCCCCATGGTGAAGGTGGAATGTGTTGGTATCATGAGACCACCAAGTGAATAGCTCTGACCCGAGCTCAGAATGACGGTGGAAGTGGAACTGTGACGTCCATACCGCCTCGAACAGGCTAATATGCCGCAGTTCATCCCCAAACTGGTCACAAGTATGGCGAACCCAGAACGCCCATGCCCACTGACTGGTGAAGTTTCCCCTAGACCGTAGGTCCCAATCCTTCAGCCAGCCCTTCGTGTCATCTGTGACGCTCTGACGGAACGTGCTCGCGTAGAGGGCCGAAGAATTCTCTGTGACATGCTCGTCTTCGGTAATGGTCCTGTTCCTCGGGTTCAGAACATATACGTCCAGTTGTCTAGTTTCCTTGGTAGGGTGGCCGTTGTTGGTGATGTTGTAGTGAGGAAGCTCGTCCTCCCGGGTCACCCATGACGGCGGTGTGTCCACCTCGAAGCCCAGGAGGGGCACCTCCTCGAGGATGCCAATGTTCCAGAGCGGGAGGTTGTCAAACAGGGGATATGTCTTCTGGGCTAGAGTCAGTAGATTGAACACGGTCAGGTTGTTGGAGATAATCACCTTGGCGCCATAAACCCCCTTATTCGCCGCCATTTCGGTCCTATCAGCGGCGGCTTCCCCCTCATCAACTCGGTTTGTGGCCATCTCGAATATCTCAGGAGTTTCACGAAGTCAAGATGTAGTGGGTGGAATTGGAGTGTGCAGCGTGAAATCGGAAGTGGCGGCGTGAAATCCTAGAGGTGGGCGCGCAATCAACACACTAGGCACGAAATATCCCGAGTAGGTGTGCAAGGATGCCCAAAATTCGGAAGGAATTACGCACTGCCAGAGCATTTTTACGCGCAGCTGTGGGAGAAATTTCGCACGCGATAGCGGTAAGCCTATCGTGTGGAAAACCATGAGTACATATTCGGGGCATGTTGCCCTTTTTATAGGCGAGGCCAGAGTTCCGCGCCACACAGAAAGAGAATTTTGCACGGATCCGTCATTTTGCGCGCCGCGTTGGTTGTTTTCATGCTAAGCGCCTAGGAGTGACCCTCCTTCGGCGTTTCAGCATTTCCCTCGGAATCCGACCGTTGTGACCTCTCACCAATCCAATTCCGAGGGGGGGTATTTGTAGACACTGAAAAAAGTCTGTAACTCCCAGAGGAAGTTTCGAAATGACAAAGCGATGTCATATTTGGAATCCGAGGCCCGGTCCAGAGGCCCGGGAAGTGGTGCACAAAATAAAGGAGGCCTTGCACGAAATAAATCTGTGCGCACGAAGCATCCCCGGGATGCGCGTAATCAAGCCGGTGAGGAGCACAATTTTGTGCGCCCCGGTTCCTCGCGGTGAATCTTTGCGCGCCGACGGTTCCCGGCGCGGAAGATTTCACACGACGCTGGGATTCCGCGCTGGCCGATGCATATAAATAGAAGGCAACCCCGAACAGTTTGGGGTTGCGGAATTCGGAACGGCTCCCGTGTGCGCAATTCGTACTACCCCATGCGCAAGATGGCTTCTAGGTAATTCCTCTTTTCGCGAAACCTTTCCCCAGGGTTCGCCTTTGCACGCAACTCCACTGGCTTAAGTGAATTTGCCCACTCCTCCGGGTTCTCCCCTTGCGCGCAATCCTTGCCCCGTGCGCGAAATCCCCTTCTTTGCGCGCAATCCCAAAACATTGCATGCAATCACCTATCCATGCAATCCTCTAGTCCTATTGTGTGTCATCCCGGTGTTTTGCGTGAAAACCTTCTCTTTGCACGCAACACCCAGGACCCTTTACCATGACGCCCTTTGGAGACCTCTCCGCACTGGCACCTGATGTCTTCCCTACTGGTCATGCGGGCCATGCGTTGTTTTCTCGTACGACCTTCTTGGCTCGTACGAAGTAACCTCAAGGTTCTTTGGGCGGTGTTTCCCGTTGCGTTGCTTTTCCTCATGCTTCTTTGCATAGGCACGCTAACGGCTATTTCTTTTTCGCATAGACACGCTAACGCGGACCCCCTAATGGTTTGCCCTGCGGCTCCCCTTTACTAAGACCTTGCTGATGCCTTCCCTCCCATAGGGGGTAGAGGGCATTGGACATGTAAGCCCCAGGGGTGTGGAGCAAACCCACCTCGTCCAAGCTGCAGGACGTTAAACTGCTAAGCACCTCGTCCTTAATGTAACGATCCGAAATTTTGAATAAATCTTGTTTCCTAATTTTATGTGTTATTTTATTTTATTTTTATACTCAACAAAAATGTTTCATTTGATAATATGAGTATAATTAAAATGAGACCGTTGGGTTTTGACTGTTATATGACCATTGGTCAATATGACCGCTGGAAACTAAATGTTTTGATTATTGTCTCTAAATACAATTAATCTTGGTTAATTAATATAGAAAGAAGATTTGATGGCCTCACCCAGTAGTCTTGGACCGATCGAAGCCCATCTAAGAGAACTTGGGAAGGAGGTAGCACCACTGGGATTTTCTCTGGACCAAACCCAAGCCGAACTTCATCGTGTGAAGCTAGAACGGAATCACATTTGTGAGAAGTTCAAACTGATAGATATTACTACTCATGCGATGATGGTCGAGCCTCCCTCAGATTCTATCACCTTAGCGCACCTTACACTTAGGTCTTATGCTTGTGTGATAAGGGGCCATGTTAGGAGACCGTAACTTCCTTGTGTAATCCTTTGTTCTAAATAAAAATTGGGATTTCTTCTTATGATGATGTTTATGAATTTTCAAATGTCTGGATAAATATAGTATGCATATTTTTGATAAATTTTAGAAAAAGGATATTTTAAAAATGTTTAGGTAAAACTTTAATAATTAAAAATGTGTAATGATTTTCAAAAAAATGGTCTTCTATAATTATGTTCAGTATGAAATTTAAAGTCTAATAAGATCAACTTGATTTTTGATGAATAGTAAATTATGAATAGTGATTTTATGCTTAGGATTAGTAATGTGACCAAATGGATTAGTAATCTCACTTAATGAAAGTATTAATACAATCTAGGCACCTTGATAAAGTAATGTGATTCAATAAAATGATTAAATAACGATTTCATAAATTATTATTCAAGTATTAGTTTTTTCGGATGAATAGTGTTTTTTAATTAAAAATTAAGTTACAAATATTTAGAAAATTATTTTTATAAAATGGATTTCATTTTTGAACTCAGAGCATCGATATTATGTTAAGGTAATTTTTGGGAATTTTTCTAAAAAAAATGAATTTTAAGTGAATAGTAAAAATACAGTTTTAGGGTTTCAATATGTTTAATGACATCATAACTGTGTCATGATGATGCCATGAGATATTTTATGGGTTGGACGACCAAAGGTGATGAATTATTGTATGGGGGCCCCATGTGGCCTAACTCCATGGGAAATACCATGGGAGAGCATATGGTTTTGAGAAACCCACTTTTGAGGTGTCCCTTGGCCATTAATGCCTTGTCCCCTCACTTTCCCTATAAATACCAAGCCATCCTCTCATCCATTTCGACTACCCACTCTCCCCAACGAATTTCTTGTCTCATTACCTCCCAAGGAGTCCTCCCAAGGTTCCCTAAGCCCTCAAGGTCCCAACCATTGAGTTTTAAGAGTTACGTTTTAAGGTAAGGGATCTGACCTCTCTCTTTCTTTTCAAGAAATCTATTTTATGTCATTTCTTTTATGATCCATGTTCTTATGTTAAAGGATGTTCTTTTATACTACTATTACTGCCCTTTTCATGTTCATATAATGAGATATTCCATCTTACTCTAATTATTTCGTTTTATGAAGTTTTAAGTGGCGCCGTTAGGCTACCGAAATTTTTGTAACAGATTCTTTCTCCCTTCTAATTTTTCAGTATATATTTTCATGTAAAGTATTTCAAGTTCCTTTTTATTATGTTGGGGTATGATCTCTAAATTTATCATACTGATCTTTTATGATAATATGATGATAGACCCCATTTGGTCTCTTCAATTCAGTATTTTGATGTTTTAAGTGGCGTCGTTAGGCTGCCGAATTTTTAAGTTGTTCTTTCACCTTTCTCCTTTTTCAAAGTTCTTATTCCATGTCAAGCCTTGAAAGTTCCTTTTTATTATGTTGGGGTATGATCTCTAAATCTATTATACTGATCTTTTATGTTCATATGATAAGATACCCTATTTTATCTCTTCAATTCAGTATTTTGAAGTTTTAAGTGGCGTCGTTAGGCTGCTGAATTTTTAAGCGATTCTTTCACCCTTCTCGTTTTGAAGATCTATTTTCTTGTCAAGTCCTTCATGTTACTTTTTATTATGTTGGGGTATGATATCTAAATATATCATACTGATATTTTATTTTCATATGATTAGAGACGCTATTTTATCTCATCAATTCACTTTTGTTGAAGTTTAAGTGACGCCGTTAGGCGGCCAAATTTCTAAGGGGTTCTTTCACTCTTCTCATTTTCAAGATCTATTTTCATGTCAAGTATTTAAAGTTCCTTTTTATTATTTTGTGGTATTATCTCTATATCTATCATACTGATCATTTATATTCATATCATTAGAGACCTTATTTGATCTCGTCAATCCATTTTTGGAAGTTTTAAGTGGCGCCGTTAGGCTGCTGAATTCTCATAAGAGAAATCTTATTTTTTTGTCTTCCATTCAAGTTCATCGTTTCATATGGTATATCATTAAAATTTCATTACCATGTTCTTAAATACTTCATATTATGTTCCCCTACTATTTTATGTATCATTTTTGAGTGGTTGACCCATGTCCCCTCTCTTTTCAATGTTTTCTAAAACCATGTATCATAGACGTTATGCTGCATAGTTTTCGTCTCAAAATGCCTCCCTCTTTATCTCAAAATTATTTTATGTTATTAAGTTAATTTTCAAAGCTCTTATTTATATAGGGGTATTTACATATATATAAAAATGTTCTATTTTAAATTCTTTTATTTACATACATGAAACCCGCTTTCCCTTTTCCGTGGGATTAAAGTTTCATAAAGATCATGTCTTTAAAGAAGTTTTTAAAACATTATGATTATGAAATGAAACCCATTTCCTTTATGCTATATGGGTTGTTTATGAAATTATTGATGATGATATATGTGGCTCACATGATAATAAAGACATGTCAAGGGTGCGCCTAGATAGCGCTCCAATGCATTGGGTAAAGACTTAATCTCTAGAGATGACTTTTTAGACTGATACCTTGGTGAATAACCTTGGTAATTTTTAATGACACCTTGGGGATGGACCTTGGTGAAACAAAATGATTTTTAATATTAAATATTTCATCCACATCTTCAAGTTATGGAAAACGTTGTTTTTATTATGATATGCCTCATGATTTCGTTCTCATGCCTTAAAGTTCTTTTCATGACCTTATTGAAGTATCTCAAGTTCACATGTAAAATGTTTCTCTTGTTTCCATTACTCGGCCTTCTGCTCACCCTTTATTTTGAAGTATGTCTCCAGGATTGAGGTGCAGTAATGAACCTAGGATGAACATGAGGAAAATCCTTTCAAGTTTTTAACAAGAATGTTTTATGTTTTCATGTTTTACGTTCCTAGTTTCCAAGACACTAAACCTTAAAGATCCTCAGTTTTTTAAAATGTAATGAAAGTTTATGTGATAAAAAGGTGGGATGCTATAGTTGGTATCAATGGATGGTTTAGTTATTTGTGGAAATTAGGATATGAAAACTTTAGGAAGAATCCTATATAAAATTTTATATATAAAAAATCTTTCTGGTATTTTGGTGAGTATTGAGTAATGGGTTGCCAAGCAAATACATCCCTATCTGGATACAAGCTGGTAGAGGTGGCTATGGAACAGATGTACATAGGTGTAAAACCTGAAAACACAGCTTTGATCTATACTCGAACAGGAACTGGTACATGACAACGTGCCTTGCTGCACTCTTGGTTACGACACTTCTGTGGGATATGTTTTGGTAAATTCATAAGCATAGTATGAACCATTATTAAAGGAACAATGATGAAATAAAATAAAGATTCACATAAGAATATATGATCATGTATAACCTAGTTTAAAACCTAGGGGATAAAAATTTAGGGTATACTTTTCTTCTACAAGTTATCCTTATATGATTTAAGTTCCTTTTCATGATTATTAGCTAAGTATTTAAGCCCCTAATTATACCTTCTCTTCTTAGTTAATGGTGGGAAATGGAAGAACATGTCCCAACAACCAATGTGATAGGAAATGCGACGATTGCCATATTAATATGACAGAGATGATTAGAGGATTAAAAGATGATTATTATTTTGGAGGACGTTCACTATTTTGGGGACCCTATATGATCGAGGAAAATAGATTACTACGGTAATTTCATTGAGAAGTAATGTTGACTTATATTTTGAAGAATCGATCAATTTAAGGTGGACTTATAGTAATTTAGGTTACTTATGGGAATGATTAACCTGTCATGGTTAAAATATGTTTAGGTTAGCTACTTTTGTTATAAGATGTTAGGAGTGGTTGATGTTGTTTGGAGATGAACAATGATGATTATTTTGGAAGACTATGTTATCAAATACCTCTTGTATTTGGGTTTCAATCTTAGTTTTGTTTATTTTGAGTAATTTTAAGGACAGTTATTTATGCAATGGTTTATGATGATCTTTGGGTAGTACCATGGAACATTGAAGATTTAAAAGTAGTTTCCATTCCTGTGGGATTATTTCTTTCTGAAGAGTTGTTTTACCTTACCCTTTATGTTTTTGGGAAAATTTTTAAAGATAGATGAAATAGATAGTTAATCTTTTGTGGATTATGTGATTCTCTAGAAGAGGATTCTTGTGTTTTGATGAGACCAAGTAGTTTTGAATGCTCATCGTTTGGAGAAAAGATTAGTTTCGGGTAGAAACTTATTAAAAGATGAAACTCTACATAAAGGTAGGTATATTTTCTATGTAGTAAATGAATTCCTCAAAATTATGAAAAGGAACGTAAAACAAAAACGATGTTGGTTTACGTTTCATACTAGGTAATCAAAGACCGTTTACACACATCATAAGTTTGGGATTTTCTTATGGTTAACTTTCTCCTAATCATGTTTTCTATCACTCTCCTTAATAACTTGACCCTTTGTTTTCTCCTCCATGTCCATGTTTTCCTACATGGAAACCTAGTGTGGGTTAACTCGGGTGACCTTTGTACTTCCCTTTCTTTCTTTTAAAGTAATAGTTTTACTGACTCATTTTTTGATGTGGGACTTTTAATGAAATTTCAAAACCCAATTTTAAAAATTGCGAGGATGAAATTTCTTAAGGGGGGAAGATTGTAACGAACCAGAATTTTGAATTAATCATGTTTCCTAATTTTATGTGTCATATTATTTTATTTTTATACTCAACAAAAATGTTTCATTTGATTACATGAGTATAATTAAAATGAGTCCATTGGGTTCTGACTGTTATATGACCATTGGTCAATATAACCGCTGGAAACTAAACGTTTTTATTATTGTCTCTAAATACAAGTAATCTTGGTTAATTAATATATAAAGAAGATTCTATGGCCTCACCCAGTAGTCTTGGACCGATCGAAGCCCATCTAACAGAACTTGGGAAGGAGGTAGCACCACTGGGCTTTGCTCTGGACCAAACCCAAGCTGAACTTCATCATGTGAAGCTAGAACGGAATCGCCTTTGCGAGAAGTTCAAACTGATAAAAATTACTACTCATGTGATGTTGGTCGAGCCTCCCTCAGATTCTCTCACCTTAGCGCACCTTACACTTAGGTCCTATGCTGGTGTGATAAGGGGCTATGTTAGGAGACCGTAACTGCCTTGTGTAATCCATTTTTTTAAATAAAAATTGGGATTTCATCTTATGATGATGTTTATGAATTTTCAAATGTCCGGATAAATATAGTATGCAAATTTTTGATGAATTTTAGAAAAGGGATATTTTAAAAAATTTTAGGTAAAACTTTAATAA
The DNA here is from genome assembly GCA_963277665.1 of Viscum album. Classification (NCBI taxonomy): domain Eukaryota; kingdom Viridiplantae; phylum Streptophyta; class Magnoliopsida; order Santalales; family Viscaceae; genus Viscum; species Viscum album. The sequence continues at coordinate 2,015,758,951 of OY728135.1, forward strand.
TTAAAAATGTGTAATGATTTTCAAAAAAATGGTCTTATACAATTATGTTCAGTATGAACTTTAGAGTCTAATAAGATCAACTTGATTTTTGATGAATAGTAAATTATGAATAGTGATTTTATGCTTAGGATTAGTAATGTGACCAAATGGATTAGTAATCTCACTTAATGAAAGTATTAATAAAATCTAGGAACCTTGACTAAGTAATGTGATTCAATAAAATGGTTAAATAACAATTTCATAAATTATTATTCAAGTATTAGTTTTTTCGGGTGAATAGTGTTTTTTAATTAAAAATTAAATTAAAAATATTTAGAAAATTATTTTTATAAAATGGATTTCATCTTTGAACTCAGAGCATCGATATTATGTTAAGGTATTTTTTTTGAATTTTTCAGAAAAAAATGAATTTTCAGTGAATAGTAAAAATAAAGTTTTAGGGTTTCGGTATGTTTAATGACATCATAACTGTGTCATGATGATGTCATGAGATATTTTATGGGTTGGCCGACCAAAGGTGATGAATTATTTTATGGGGGGCCCATGTGGCCTAAATCCATGGGAAATACCATGGGAGAGCACATGGTTTTGAGAAAACCACTTTTGAGGTGTCCCTTGGCCATTAATGCCTTGTCCCCTCACTTTCCAAATAAATACCAAGCCATACTCTCATACATTTCGACTCCCCACTCCCCCCCAACGAATTTATGGTCTCCTTACCTCCCAAGGAGTCCTCCCAAGGTTCCCCCAATCCCTCAAGGTCCCAACCATTGAGTTTTAAGAGTTACGTTTTAAGGTAAGGGATCTGACCTCTCTCTTTCTTTTCAAGAAATCTCTTTTATGTCATTTCTTTTATGCTCCATGTTCTTATGTTAAAGGATGTTCTTTTATACTCCTCTTAATTCCATTTTCATGTTAATATAATGATATATCCCATCTTACTCTCATTATTTTGTTGTATGAAGTTTCAAGTGGCGTCGTTAGGCTGCCGAAATTTTTGTAACAGATTTTTTCTCCCTTCTCATTTTTCAAGATCTATTTTCATGGTAAGTATTTAAAGTTCCTTTTTATTATGTTGGGGTATGATATATAAATTTATCATACTGATCTTTTATGATCATATTATGAGATAACCCATTTTATCTCTTTAATTCAGTATTTTGAAGTTTTAAGTGGCGCTGTTAGGCTGCCGAATTTTTAAGTGGTTCTTTCACCTTTCTCCTTTTTCAAAGTTCTAATTCCATGTCAAGTATTGAAAGTTCCTTTATATTATGTTGGGGTATGATATCTAAATCTATCATACTGATATTTTAAGTTCATATGATTACAGACCCTATTTGATCTCTTCAATTCAGTATTTTGATGTTTTAAGGGGCGCCGTTAGGCTGCCGAAATTTTAAGGGATTCTTTCACCCTTCTCGTTTTCAAGATCGATTTTCTGGTCAAGTATATCATGTTACTTTTTATTATGTTGGGGTATGATATATAAATATATCATACGTGTCTTTTATGTTCATATGATGAGAGTCCCTATTTGATCTCATCAATTCACTTTTGTTGAAGTTTACGTGACGCCGTTAGACTGCCAAATTTCTAAGGGGTTCTTTCACCCTTCTCGTTTTCAAGATCTATTTTCATGTCAAGTATTTCAAGTTACTTTTTATTATTTTGGGGTATGATATATATATCTATCATACTGATCATTTATTTTCATATGATGAGAGACCCTATTTGATCTCGTCAATCCATTTTTAGAAGTTTTAAGTGGCGTCGTTAGGCTGCCGAATTCTCATAAGAGAAATCTTATTTTTTGTCTTCCTTTCATGTTCTTCATTTAATGTGGTATATCATTAAAATTTCATTACCATGTTCTTAAATACTTTATATTCTGTTCCCCTACTGTTTTATGTATCATTATTGAGTGGGTTACCCATATCCCCTCTCTTTTCAATGTTTTCTAAAACCATGTATCATAGGCATTATGTTGCATAGTTTTCGTCTCAAAATGCCTCCCTCTTTATCTCAAAATTATTTTATGTTATTAAGTGAATTCTCAAAGCTCTTATTTCTACAGGGGTATTCACATATATATCAAAATTTTCTATTTTAAATTCGGGGATTTACAAACATGAAACCCGCTTTCCCTTTTCCGTGGGTTTAAAGTGACATAAAGATCATGTCTTTAAAGCAGTTTTTAAAACGTTATGATTATGAAATGAAACCCATTTCCTTTATGCTATATCGGTTGTTTATGAAATGATTTATGATTATATATGTGGCTCACATGATAATAAATACATGTCAAGGGTGCACCCAGATAGCACTCCAATGCATTGGGTAAAGACTTAATCTCTAGAGATGACATTTTAGACTGATACCTTAGTGAATAACCTTGGTAATTTTTAATGACACCTTGGGGATGGACCTTGGTGAAAAAAAATGATTGTCAATATTAAATGTTGCGGCCACATCTTCATGTTATGAAAAACTTTATTTCTATTATGATATGCCTCATGATTTCTTTCTCATGCCTTAAAGTTCTTTTCATGACCTTGTTGAAGTTTCTCAAGTTCACATGTAAAATGTTTCTCTTGTTTCCCTTACTGGGCCTTATGCTCACCCTTTCTTTTGATGTATGTCTCCAAGTTTGAGATGTAGTAATGAACCTAGGATGAACATGAGGAGAATCCTTTCATGTGTTTAACAAGAATGTTTTATGTTTTCATGTTTAAAGTTCCTGGTTTCCAAGACACTAAACATTAAAGATCCGCAGTTTTGTAAAATGTAATGAAAGTTTATGTGATAAAAAGGTGGGATGGTATACTTAACACATGACATTAAACTGTGGTCCGACCCCATGCCTTGCACTCATGCCCCCCCATCTCGGACATTCTTTATGCCCACTCGTCTCCATGGGAATGGAATCTTCCTCACATGGAATGAGATCCTCCTTGTCGAAGTGGCATATTTCCACGGGGGAAGGGATGCCTCAGAGCGTAAGCCCCTAGACTCTCTTGCTGAAGGTTGCACCCATGAACCTCCATACTTCCACCCTGCCAAGGCCAGTGGAGTCCTTTTCCGACTATGCTTTTTCGCACCACGGGCCTCCATCCTAGAGTAAGCCCCAGCACCAAGGGCCGCTAGCCACGCGTAAGCCCCTGTTTCCTCTTTGGGCTGCTCAATGCGTAAGCCCCTTTATGCTTCTCACGGATGCACCCTTTGCGACGTGGTCTTCTGGTCCCTGCTGCCTCTTGTTTCTCACACCGATCATGACTCACATGGGCTTAGAGGGTGCATCGACCATGAAATCTTCTATGGGTCGCCTCGGAGCGTAATCCCCATCCCACCGAACTACGTGGACTTTTATCCGTGCTAACGCATGGTACGTAGGAAGCCTATATGAGGTTCAATCCCACAACTCGGTCATTCCGACTTCTTCACGTCGGTTTGCCAACACTTTGGACCACCTCAGAGCGTAAGCCCGAAATTCCTTGTCCCACATGATGTTAAACTATATTCCCTTGTCCCGCATGATGTTAAAGTGTAAGCCCTTGTCCCGCATGACGTTAAACTGTATGCCCTGAACTATGTGGACTTTGATCCATGCTAATGCATGGTACGTAGGAAGCCTCCACGAGGTTCAATCCCATCGCTCAGTTGTTCCGACTCCTTCATGTTGGTTCACCAACACCGTTATGGGCCTCCCTAGAGCATATGCCCTATATTCCCCCTCTTTGGCCGTCTCAGAGCGTAAGCCCCATGTATCACACCCACGTCTCATCCTGACTCCCCCCTCAAGACCACGTGCCTTGGGAAGCTCATGCCCTAGCCCGGAGATCTTACTTCCTCTAGGATCCAATTCATGCATTCATTCTCATGGTTTGCCTCTTCAGGTGTCCCATTGTACCACCAAACTACAAAGGCTTTGATTCCCTGCCATGGGGATACGTAGGAAGCCTCCACGAGGTTCAAGCCCATCACCCCATCACCCATCCTGATCCTTACTTGGTCCGCCACATCCCGGTTAGATCATGCCACCTCATTCCTCTCCACAGCATCCGGGAAGCTGCCCACATACTGGCCCCAACATCTTTGTTCCCCCTAGGGGGTCCTTCAATCTTAAAAACTCTCAGTGTTCCGATCAGTTTGATCCATCTCCGCAAGACATTAAACTCGTGGAATACCCCGTGTTAAACATGGGAAGCTGAGGAAAACCTCAGATTGTACACAATCCCCGCATTCGATGTGGGATGCCTTGGGCTTCCACACCCTCGAGAAGCCCTGTGATATGGGACAGAAGATAGACATGCCAATCCCCAACTTCAAGACATGCCAACAACACCCCAATGTGACCATTCTCATCACCGAAGGTTGCTTCCCCGACAAGACCCCTTGGAGCATCTCGACGGAAGCAGCGTAATTAACTGGAATCTATGTAGATATGGCCCCAGGAATGAGCTTCACGAACCCGTCTTCAATCTATGAGGGAGACCCAGACTAAGTGACGAGATCTAAGGAGGAATCCATGGAAGGAAGAACCGACATCCCATCATCCCAGTTTCGATCAAGGAGAAGACGTCCCTGAACAAGGAATGGTCTTCGCCCGCCTTTGGAAAGCGGGAATGCGGGGCAACAAGCTGCGCATCCTCCCGTGTGTGACGGACATGTGCGCGTGCCCCAGTGTAAAAGCGTCAGAAACAATGATGGACACTACTAATTATTCATGACATAAGAAGGGGTGAATTTATAAATTATTACATGAAATGATATCTAGTTTAGGATTGTCATATAAAATGATAACTATTATCATTTAGAAACTGAGGTTACTCATAAACATAACCATAAATCAATATAGTAAGAATAAATTATAACTTCTTATATAGATTTGGAAATAAAATGTTAGCCCTCTTTAATAAATAAATTGATATACATATATGTATATACATAAATATATATATCATTATACCTAATAGATAAAATATTGTTTTTGAAAATACAATAAAACCCTTTGGTATACAATTCATCTTACAACAGATTAACTTAGAGATAAAAAATCAAAAAGACATGTATATAATAAAATAAAAAAGAGAGAGATATATATATATATAAAATCAACACAAATTGGCCAATAATAAAACTAACTCCATTCAAACCATATGCTTAGATATAAAATTTAACTAAAAACCCTTATGTTATATTTTATGAAAACATATAATCATATAAGTGTATATATACACACACATATATATTTCATATATATAAATATACAATTATATATGTAAATTATTTTAAAAAGAAGATAATTTGATAAAATAAAATAAACCCTTACATATTTATTTTTGAAAAATACAAAAAAATAGACAGAAACAAATACTAAAAAATACATTTGTATAAATTAATATATACATAGATCCTTATAAATTGAAAATATTTTTATCCCTTACCTTGGTTTTGATAAATGTGTAACTAAGAGATGTTAAATTTTCAAGCAAGAAACATATCCGAGTTAGGGAAGATGAGGGTCAGGTGCAATGTGAGGGTTTAAATAACTCAAATCACATTAATAAAATAAATAATCATTGTGTAAGTGGAAAAGAATTATTTTTAGTTGATTGAAATCTAATTTATTTTATATAAATGGATTTTGGAGGAAGTTTTTGGAGATGATAAGTCACATATTTAGTTTTTTTATATTTTATTCAATTCATTTTAGAAGTTAGAAAACAGTGATGGTTTATAGAGGGAGGGTGACTTCGTTGATGTAAATGAATTGTGAAAAGGAAGCATCTACTTAGTGGTATGTTGATGTGGAAAACAAAATTGGCTAGGGGTTTAGAGATATGACCTTGATGAGGCTATGTAGATCAAGTAGCTAGAATTCTTCTCGATAATAGTGGTCGCTGGTAGAGGATGACGACAGTAGAGCAGGAAGGTCGGGGCTGGTCACAGGTATGTTATACTAGTGCGAGAAAGAATAAATGAGGATGATGTATAGTTTGTCTTCATTTCATTAAATATTTTATTTATTCATTTTTTGTTTTTCATTTTCACATTTCCGAATTCCAACTTTTCACTTTTCTTTTTTGTATTTTATGTGTGCCACGTTTCAAGTATGTCATTTTCATAATTTTCACATTTTATTATTTCTCTATCTATAATTTATAATATTAAAGAACATATAAAAGATGATAATATATATATCTATATACATATAATTATAAAACATATATCTATTACAAATAAAATGATAACTATAATTTTTTATAAACATATAGCTATATCTAAATTTATTAAATCATTTTTTTATATATAAAATAAATATATGTATTTATAAAACTTATAATTTATATTTTTTGTATCTCAGATATATTTATAAAACATTTCCCATTTTTTCGTCTTTTTGTTTTATTCTTTAAATTACTTTAATTTTTAATTAATACAATTTTATATATTAAATCAAAATGTGTAACTTTTTATACATGTATAAATTCAAATTTTATATATTATATATATATATTTAAAATTTAAAAATATCATAATTATAATATTTATATTTTATATAACATGTCACTATAATATGAACATTGAAAATTTATTTGTTTCAAATCACCTTAAAATTGTACTACCATTAATTAATATAATGTCACTTAAAACAGTTAACATTTTAATATTACAACTTATAATACTTGATAATAGTAATGTATTTAATGTATAAAAATTATGATAAAATAAAATAAATTTTATTTTTATAATTACTAAATAAATAATTTGATTATGGATAAAATTAAATAAATTCATTCAAAATATTTTGTTCAATAACATTTTAATAACATAATTTTTATTACTCAAATATTAATTTAATTATTTTTTTTGAAAATAATCAAATACATATATCCTTATTAGAATACTATTTTACAAAAAATAATACAATAAAATGGAATTATTTAACAAATGAGACTACCCTTTAGTGAGTGACATGGAAGGATATATATTTCTTATTAGGATCATTCAAAATTATGACTATATTAACTAGTGCATTAGCATAAATATTCATTGATTATGCATCACGATTCAATGTTGGTTCAATAGGTAACTCTACCATTAGTCCTATCACATTACCTATAAGAGTCCCTCATTATTACTTTTTGATGTAATATTTCCCATTTATATATTTTGACACCTTATATGATTCCCCCTATTCATTTAGGTAGGATATATACAATTTGAGGGCTAGATCAAGGCCTACAAAAAATGATTTAGTATAATTCCTCATTATTAGTATTTCCAATGGAAATTGAGAAGGACTAGGGAATGATTTCCTTATATGGGGAAAGCAATACAATTCCTAGAAAAACCTAGTTGAGCTTCAAGTTTTCGATTTTCATTCCACTGAGGCTTCAGATGTCACCATCAAAATACATTTCCCACATTCCAGTAGTTTCATTTGTATATAAACTTCATAGAGTATATTTTTGGATTCCACGGGGGTGTTTTTTGGTGAAGCATATACCTTGTGGAAATCATCCCACACCTTCCCATTAATTGCATTCTGTGACATAAATACGATACAAAACTATTTTAGAATAATTACCCATCAGGAAAACACCCAGTTAAAACAGGGTGGCTAATAATATAATTGAGTGGGTAAATATGAGAGATAAGCTGGGATTCATGATTCTATATAAAATGCCTCGTCTTATTCCCTACAAAGATTAGATCAAGGCATTTTTTCTGAATAAGAAAATTTTAAGTCTCATTATCTAGCAGTGTTTGGTTAAAATAATAGAGAATAATTTTTGTTCCACACATAATTTTTAATTGAAAAGAGGGTACTAATATATAATCCCATGGTGGCCATGTATACCATAAGTTCATTTCAGTCAACCAGTGGAATCCATAATGATGGATACCAAATGTATTGCTGCATGTGCTCAAAATATTCATTGAAATCCTTTCCCCACTGGATGGTGACACCATTATTCATTAACATATTTAAGGGAAGAAAGTTTATATCTAGGTTAGATATAAAACATCCAATATAAGTGATGCTCCCTTAATGTCTACCCAATTAATTAAGATTCTGAGAAATTTTCATTTCTAGGACATCACAAATACATTCTTGATCAATCATGATGTCACAGTGGAGTGCCATCAAATTGAGGAATTTCCTTGATTTTACTGAAAAAGAACATATCAAAAGTTTTATATTCAAACTATGATACTATGATTTGATGATTAGTAATTGAATATCAGTGAGGTTTCCACAATTCTGTTGAGATTTAACAAACATGATATCAATGTATCACTCTGTGATTCTAGCAAATAAGGGTTTAAATATATTATGTATGGTACATTGATAAGTAAGGATAAAATTATATAATTTCTAGGGAATGACCTATTAGGAACATATAACTTGATGAAATTTGAAGAATGTAGATTCCTCATCTTTACGGGCCATCTTAATCTAATTATATCATGAATAACCATCCATAAAGGAAATGGAATGGAAGCCAGCTGTCACATTGATCAAATTTTCTATGATTTGTACCAAGAAATCATATTTAAGGAAATATTTTTTAAGGTATCTGAAATTTATGGAAACCCATATATTCCTATTCTTCATTATGATGGTGATAATGTTGATGACTCATTTTTGGTACTGCACCTCTATGAAAAATATTCCATTGATAAATTTTTCAACATTTAATTTTTCCTTAATATCATGATAGGTTTTCATTATCATGGATGATCTATTTAAACCTTTATTGTTATCTAGAAATATTATATGATGAGTATCCTCATAAGGGTTTACCTTGAATGTCTCTATATACTTTTAGGTGCATACATATATAGGTTCCTTTAGAAATAAAATATACATCTACATATTTTTGAGATTCATGGTGGTAGTAATCAATGTTGCTGCAAGTCTTTATTTGATCCATGAAAACCCTCCATGATCTCATCGATGGTGGTGGTGATTCCTTCATCATATATGGGATGGGCATTTCTAAGGAAATCCTCCTCTTCTTCAATATCTTTGTCTGTGGGGGCATCTGCATGTATGGTAGACAGTATAGTTCTATAACTATCTTTTACAAAGTATTAGAGGATATGAGAAGAAGTGATGTCTTCCTAAACCACTAAGTATGTTGTGGGGTAATTTTTTATTTCATTAAATGTTTCATGGTAATTTTCTTATCCTAGTAGGGAATTAGTATAAATAACACTTAACGAACCCACTTCAGCAGGTTCAATCATTATCACATAGACATAAACTGGTGAAGTTTGTAGTTCATAATTGCTTAGGGTGATTGGGTCTATATCCCTTATTAGGTTTAGGGGAATTACATAATCACTATTAAGAATAATATAGGGATTTTTGTGGGAGGTTCCCAATTCATTATAAGAAGAAACCTTCATAACATGCCCAATCATTGGTTGTTTCCCACCCCTCTTTTAGAAACAATCATAGGAGTATACTAAATCACAAGATTCAAAGGGGATGTTGTCAACATATAGTATGTTGATATTTACAGTAATGGGTTATTTAAAATATTGGTGCAATATTTATTTCACACCACATAGAAATGAAGACAAAATATTCCATGTAGGAAATTATATTTCATGTTTTGGAGGATAACCTTGATCTCAACATTAAATATGATATCCCAAAATTAAGGATTGAGCATGACCTTTATAAGGATATTCTATTTTGTTTTACCATTCCCATGAATGGTTAGTTTTATTGGGGATATATCATCCTCACCATAACCCAAAATTTGAATGGTATAAAATGGGATGAGGTTAATCCAATAAAAACTTTCAATTAGATCCTGTCTTATGTTGAAATTATTGTGATTTCCTAAGGTATACAGGTTTCTAATATATCCATAGATAGATTCATATGGACATATAATTAAAAAATGTATGGTGTTATGAAATTATTCCAATAAGGATTATACTCACTAAACCGTGGTTGTGACAACATTTCTCTCAAAATATTGGGGACTACTGGGGAATCACTAGATGCCTATAAGATCAATTTTAAAATGTGGAAAGAATAAAAGATTGAGTGTTTATCTAGGAAAGAATCTAAAAATTATAGAACTACAAAATTATGTTCCAGAGTTCTATACATCCCAAGGTGAAGTTTATTCTTATCATATGGAATACGTGATAAAGTGTTTGACATAGATTGGCATGGATATTAGACATAGATAGAGGGTGTATTTTCTTCTAGAGGTGTATTTCACACTATTATACACCTTCACTTGGGATGACTAGAATGTTTCACCACCATCTGGTTGATTAAAATGGTTTGGTTCAAATGACCACTAATGGGATCTGAGGAATTACCATGCTCTTATTAGGAATGATAAAGTGCTCTCCCATGTGAATCATCTCTGTATATGGACTCTACAAGGATGTGATAGAAATATTGGGTTTTGTAATGATCACACAATACCCTATACATGTTTCTTCGACAACCTGAACCTCCAGGTCCATTTTTAGGTATGGGAAACTTGTATTCATGATCATATTCCTCATCATATAAAGGGTCTTTAAAATAAAATAAATTAAAATAAAAAATATCTCTTAACATAATGAGGATTTTATTTTTTTGGGGTGGTTCTTATTCTTCAAATATTGATAGAAAGAAGTAATAAAGAGTCATAGTATATGTGGGTGTTGTATATGACACTTTATCTTGTGTCTTTTCATGAATCTATTGATAATGTCTTCATTTATGAGTTTCAACGTCAAAACCCAAACCAATGGGGCCCTAGACGCAACTCCCCAAGCCTTCTTCCAATAGGTCAGGGCCTGACGACTAGTACCGAGTCGAAATATCACAATGATGGGAGGAATTTTTCTAATGTACTTATAGACACACACCCACAAACACCTCAATTAAATATTTCAGAGATAGAAAAATATTGAAAATAAACTACATGTGTACATATATCCCGGACTTGAGTACAACAGAAGTATTGAAAGAGTAAAAAGGGAAAATAATGTGCCCACTAAGAAAAAATGAAAAAGCATCCAACATTATCAGAAGGAGGGGATCACTGTCAGATGAAACTTCTTGAAATATCTATATCCTAGAAATGTTAAACACATTGGTTGGTCTACCTCACTAAGCTTCACCTACCTCAGGTCCTCCAGGGACTCTGTTGAATAGTCTGTGGTCAGCACAAGACACAGAAAATCTAAACAAATACGGGGAATGGGTCAGTATAAAAATACTCAGTAGGCTTCCCAAAAACCCAAAAGAAAAGGGAAAAATTGAAAGGCAATATTCTTCTTAACCTAGAATGAGGTAACCCAAACGAGAGAGAAACTAAATCTTGAACCATCATTGAGTATATGTTACTAGTTAGCTCAGTCTACAAGGGTGTCAACCCAGACACATGACACCACTATGCGGACTTATAGAATCACCCAAATATACTCATATTAGATTCAAAGTCTCCTGAGGTTCCATACACATATACATAAATAGGATTATTCTCAAGGATCTAATGGAAATATAAAATTATGAGAAAACACTCCATGAGCACATCCATCTTAAATGGAACCAGTTTGATAGATACACTCCATTAGGAACAACTCAATAGGACCATATCCTACTCAAAACAACATAGGTCCTTCCATCGCTAACCTACGCCCCACGCGAGGCTATAAGAAACCCTTGTAGGGAGGTCCACCCCTCACCACTTCAAAAATTTAAGAGAGCACTACTCCAGACAATGCACTATGTGCATCTTATCTAATGAGATAGAAAATAGGGACCCAAATATCACTATTACTGGATAGTTGTGGTAATATTAGCTCCTAACCTACCCATTAAACCTCTTCCTCAGGTGAATAGAGTGGTCCCCCCTCAATCTATTGGAAGATCACTAACTATTTACCAAGTATCAGACACAACTAGTAGAGGGTCCTCTCTTCATAACTATTCTCAACAACTGAGGGATCACTAAGAAAAAGGAGGACCCTCTCCCCTTGAAAATCAGAGATAGGGGAGTACTAGTATATAGGTGAAAACCCAAAAGACGGTAGAATAGGAGAGTACCAATCTACTAGATCGATTATCATAGGGAACCTGCACCCTAACACGATAGGGGATTTCAAACCCCAATGTTAGTGGACCCAATACTTAGTGCGACAGGGGAGTACCAACTCTTCCTTAACACTACACATATGGAGGACCCACACAATTGAATAAAATGTAAGCATCAACTCCAAGGACAGAAGACCCAAAACCTAACACAATAAGGGAGTTTCCAATCTATCTATACATCACATCTATAAGACCCACACCCCGAAATATATGGGGAGTACCAAATCCACAGATATAGGAATCACATACATGTCAAACATAAGATTACCTACTATATCAATACAATAAGTTAGGAGGGGTCACACCCTATCATTTTGGGGGTGGACTAACTCCAACTACACAAACAATACAGGGTATCTGCACCCCTTTCCAATAGGGGAGTACTGCCCCTGGAGTAACTACCAAATAGGCATGGAACTCGTTCCCATGATGTGGGGATTCCCATATCTAAGAAAGGATCAAGGTATGGAAAAAACATTCTTTGATCCCATATGAGAGTACCTGTCCTAGATTCTCTCTCTAAAAACCACACCGATCTCCAACAATGGCCAAGTGACACTGAAAAGTGCATCCTACTTATCATACCTTGCACCACAACATTGTCATGGGAAAGGGACCCATGCCCTAGTACACAAAGGGAGTACTTCTCTACTGGAATAAAGGGTTTAGGGGAAACAAATCATATGGTGAAAGGGAAGGGTACAAACCCTGATGTCAACACTGTGATCCACCTTCATCATTTCTCAAGGATAAAAACCAATCCTACAAGGTCGTTCTTAAATATAACCACATAAAATATCATAGGCAGAAAAATAGGCCACCATCATGTTATATATGAAAAACTTCATAGGATTGGATACCCACAATCATAAATATGATTTCAATATAAGGATATACAAAATGAGTGGTATCTCAATAAGATACCAAGGGGGAATACAACATGTAAAGAGGCCCATACAATTTGTGAACCTAACAAAAAATGTAGACATGTCTCCTATTCAAATGATTTAGACTGTGCAAGTAGGTATACATAGAATTTACAACATGTACACAGTGTGTTCTACCTCACCTTTTATCTGGTCGTGTTCTCATTCCACACAGCCCGACTGACTATGTCCCTCAAACGCCAAGCATCCCAAAATATAGATCTTGTTTAGGATTAATATATATCTGGCCCTCAATTTTTCCCATTCTTGTTTATTGTGTACTCTGTGTGTGTACTTTGGATGTGTAGTTTTACCTATCCCTATACGATGACACTATTATCTTGTCCATGTCCTCTAGACACCTGACATGGAATCATTATATGGTGTGTTACTCTAGTACATAGAATGTAGCCCCAAAAATTCATCTTCCCTAAATAGGAAAAGAGACAGGACATGTATCATTTGACTACACGCAATGTGCACTAGAATTCTAGTTTGTATTTCCATTATGATTCTCCTAATTTTCCCCGGTTTACCTAAAAACCAACATATAAACCTAGTAGGGATCACTATCAAGCTCAATAGGGCTCTAAAACATTAAAAAAATAAAAAAAAATGGGATAGGGACCGAAACTAAAAAATTTATACCTCGAGGGAGAAATAAAGAATATTCGGCTATAGAACGAGGCCAAGATCGTGATACATCTCTATCAGATGATGATCAAAATAAAGAATGGAGATCGAAAACGTTTTATCACTTTGATTTGGATCAATATGAATCCATCGAAAAAGGGGAAGAGATGGGGTTACACCTGCATTGCATCGTGCATACCAAATAGTGTGGGTATGTTTAATAGTTTATTTTAATTAAATTATATCAAAAAACACTTTTTATCACCCTATCTCCAACTTAAATTTGGTTGAAAACGTAGCATTAACAAATTTTAGGTCGCACATAGGGTAAACATGATGTTATGAACTCAACTGTGGTCTTATAAATACAGTTCAAGACTCCCCTTGAGAGTTATTACATGTTTGAGTAGAAATTGTGAACATGTGACAAAATATATTTAATATTTTTATAATCACCTTGAAAAAGATCTCTGGGCCTAGAAATCCCATGGAAACTCAACACCTGGATTCAAAAATATTCTTATAAATATTACAATGTCTTATAAGCCAAAACACTAGTCACTATATTCTACCCACTATTAGTATTATTTCCCCCAACAAGTTAAATGATTGGAATAAGGGATTGAAACTAACCTCTCTACTAGAACTCCCACACCAATGTGCTCACTAGGGGTTCATGTGCTGCTACAAGAACATAATTAGGGGAACCACCAAGGCCAAAACACACTCACATACAACTTCAACTAGGTTAAAATTATGCAAAAAAGCACAACATGTCTCATAAGATGATACATGTGGAAAATCCACAAGTACCATATTCCATGTGTAGTCATGGGGTCTAGCAGCACACCACCTTGATAACATGATGAATATACCATGGTAACCCCTCATTTCACATCCAATAATTGATGAAATATTTCATTAACTCCTCAAGCATATAGTTTCTAAGGTTGATACTGAACACGTGAGGGTAACAAAAAAAATAGGGATGCCTATGTGTAATAACTGGGTCTTACTGGGTGCTTCATCTACGATCCTCCTAATATAATATAGCTCACACACACTAAAAACACCCCACACCCACTACTATCATAGAATCTAAGTATGGATGGTAGAAAACCAATACACACTATGGAAACATCATAGAGACTAACTCTACCACTATAGAATGGTTCTAAGAAAGGATCTAGCTTCACCAGGGCTTCCAATAAAAAGATTCAAGCAAGAAAACTCCACTAGAGAGGCCATGATCTGCTCTGAGACTCTAGAACAAAACATTGCCTCGAACACAAAAGTAAAAGGAACTCATTCACCAAACCTCAAGACTATCTTATTTGGGTGATACTAACCCACCCACACAGTTTTGATCATGTAGAAAGAACACATCTAAATGGGGAAATCTTCCCCCTTCCCCAAGATTACAAATCTACATCAACCATACCACATCACAATTGAGAATCTCACATAGAAAGATGACATCAATCACATGAGGGTAAAAAAAGGACTTACCAAACAATCATACTGGGTTATATTGGGCACAATGTCGTAACCAACAACATTCCACCTAACCCCAAACAAACAAGTAAGAGAGACTCATCCACCACACCTTTATACAACCTACTTTGGGATAATTTGACTCGCCTTCATAGTTTTACATCAGTCTCAAAAACATGTCTCATTGGGGGAATGACCCCTGATTGTCATGAAAGTAAAGATACATAAAACTAAAAAAACATATGGTTACACTGATGCCCAATTCACTATAAACAAACCTCGAGTAAGAAGGGAAAATAAAATATTACATCACAACAGTGTCTATCAATTACTACTATTTAAAGTAGAAATGAAATAGAGATCACCCTTATTTATCCTCAAAATATATAGGTAAAATGTTTCTATGGCATGTAGCTGTCCTCAGCCTCGTCCTCTAGCTCCCTGGGCCTATTATGGACTCCCTAGTAGTGGTAGTGACAACACCTCAATCTTCCTTCCATAAACTAATACTCTCCTAGCCCCTCCTCCACATCCACTATCTTCTGGAACTTCCTACTCCAAAAACATCATCTTCTAAAGAATCCCATTGACTGGCTCCTTCTCAGTAACATGGATAGTCATATAATCACTAGATGGATGTCCTTGACCATCGTAAGTGTAAAACCAACTCTCATGTGGCTGATCTAATCACCAATAGGACTACTATGCTACATGACCCCATGCCGAAGCTAGGCATGGGTATGCCTTATGTGCTCTGATCATAACATCTTCTGTTTTCCTACTACCACAAAAGAATTATCCTCATGAACACTACTATAGGACACATCATCCCATCCCTTCCCTAGTAATCTCTCCAATACTAGAGCTCTCTTTAGTATCCCCACATAAGACGAAAGGCATTAGGATAGCACACCTCCTCGGACGTCTATGTGGAGGCCTTTCTCTAAGACACAATATTTGAAGAATGGTTCTCAAAACCATATATAATAAGTTATGCGATAGGTCTGTGAATCTCATAGAGTACTCCTCTATAGTCATTCTACCCTGATAAATTTGCAGAAGCTCCTAGATATGCACTGGCCTCAATATGCTTGGGTAAATCTCTTCCCTAAAGAGTCATTTGAATTCCTCCCAATTTATTGTCACGTCATCATGGGAATAAATCATTAAACTACACCATCTCCCAACCAAAACCAATAAAAGGATCACTACAAGGATCACCATATGATAAAGAGGATATAAAAAAAGAATGAAACCATGCATGAATGTCTCGATGTAGTCATCAGATGTTTGGTGGTCTAGATCACCCGGATACCTAAGAGGTTGCAACCTCTAGAACTCATTTTTTTTGCTCCTCTTGTGTGCATCCTCACCTAGAACTATGGACACAACCAGTATCTCAACAGGTGGTGGGTCAACAAGCAGACCGCACGATGGTATCACTTTATAACTAGTTCCCTACAATGAATCCTCTTCATAGGGTACATCGTCATCACAAGGATTCCATTTAACCCTATCCAGATGTTGTCATTGAGGCATCTTGAAATAAAATCAAGATTTAGCAAGGTAAATGATTATTTCTAGTGAGATGACTAAAAAAGAACAATAAAAGACCAAAACCCTATCCTATATAATGTATGTACTATTATTTCCCAACGTCAAGTTTCCTAATGCAACGAATCAAAAATGAGATTATCAAAGTCCTGGTGAACGGATATGTCGGCTATCACACCAAAATTGGAGAATCTATCCTATGATTAGAAATGAAAACACCATAAAACTATCAATATGAAACTAAATCCTATATCACAATATTGCAGTCCTAATTTGGAATCAGAATTTGATACCACTCTATCACGAGCTGACCCGATGTAGCCCAGGCTGCAACTCCCCATGCCCGCCTCCAATATTCTTGGGGTTGGAGACTAGTGCCAAGTAGGAATATCACAAAAATGAGAGGCCTTTTCCAAAATTACTTATACACATGCACCCATAAACATCGTTATTCAATAAAGGAATTATAAAAAAGTGGAAACTAAAATACATGCATACATCTATCCCAAACCAAAGTGAAATTGAAGTATTGAAGGTGTAAAAAGGGGAAAACAAGAACCCACAAAAATAAAGATGTAATAGAATCCATCCTAGTTATAAGGAGGGGTAAATATCAAATTAATCTTCTAGAAATATCCCCAGACTAGATCTAGTTAACAACTTAGTCATTCTAGGTCACTAAGCTCTGCATTTCTTGGGTACTTTAGGTACTCCATCAAAAGGCCTATAGTCTGCACAAGACACAACATGTGGATGAAAAGAAAGTAGATGGATGAATACAAGAATACTCAGCTGGTTCCATAAATACAAATGAAATTAGATAAAAAAATGATATTGTATGATCGACCTAGCCAGACTGAATCCAAATGATAGAGAAACTCTATCATGAAGTATCTGCGGCTATACATGACTAGTCATCTGAGTCCACAAGGGTGTCAAACTAGACAAGCGAAAACGCCATGAGGAATCAAAAACCTGCTTGATATAATCATATTATACTCCAAGACTAAGAGGTTTTGAACTCATAGCCAGTAATACGATTATACTCAAGTCTCAAATGATAAAACAAAACTAGGAGAACACACTCCATGAGCTCATCTGTCTTATATAGAACTCGTACGAGAGATACAATTCATTAGGAAAAACTCCCTAGGGCCATATATAGTTCTCAATACCATATCTCCTCCAATAAACAACATTTTCCTTGAATTAGGCATTAATAAACCCATTTAGAATGGTTTTTCCCTCACCATTGCACAAAGTTGAGGTAGAACTGCTCCGGAATATTCTCCACATGTATCCTTAATAATGAGAGAGAATAGAGGGACTAGAACCTCACCACTACCCCACATTCTGGTGATTAATTGATCCAAACTAACCAATGAAACCTCTTCCTCTACTAAATTTAATGGTCTTCTCCTCAATCTGTCATGGGATCACCAAATCATAACAAGGTATCACACCCAACTAGTGTAGGGGCCTTCTCCTCATAACAATACTCAACAGATGAGGGAGAAATAATTCTAAAGGTGTACCCACTCTCTAATTCTACTCAGAGACTAGGTATTACCACTTATTAGGCGAGGGATCGCTCCCTTGTATGATAGGGGAGTACCACTCTAACCACTTTATTGGCATAGGGACCCAAACTGACATGATATGGGATTTCCAACCCTAGGCTAGAGGGCCCACTCACTAGTGTGACATGGGAGTACCAACTCTTTCAGAACAATACAGTTAAAGAGGACCCACACCATGGAATGATTGGAGAGTACCAAATATAAGGATTGAATATCTACACCCCTACATGATAGGGGATTACCCGTTCAATCTATAAATCATGTCCGGAGGACCTGAGCCCTGACACCGAAAGGGAGTACCAACTCCAAAGATAGAGGATCCACACAACGGACCAACAAGGGAGTAACTACTAATTCTAGACAACATATCTAGGGGCCCATTCTATGGAATGAAAGGGGAGGGATAATTCCAACAATAAAAAAAAATACAAGGAACCCGAACCCTTATCCAACCTAAGAGTACAAACCCTAGAGGAACTACCACAAAGGCAATGCTGATGACGTGGGCAGTCCCATCTCTACCAAATAATGGAGGTATAGGAAACAATTCCCTAATCCCATAGGGGAATAAAGGTACTAGTTTCTCTCTATATGAACCACAAAAATCTCCAACACTGGCCAAGCACTATTGAAAGGATTATCACACTTATCGTACTTCCCCTCACAACATAGCCACGAGAAGAGGACCCACACCCTAGTACAATAGGGGAGCACTGCTGTACTATCATAAGGAGTATTGGAGACCCACATACAACAGAAAAAGGAGAGGTTAACATCCCCAACATCAATATAGTGATCTAGCCTAATCACTACCCAAGGTTGAACACCTCTTTTACAATTTCATGCTCAAACTATGAAACACCATATCTTGTATTCCGAAACTGATGCCATTATTGCATTCTTCCCAGAAAACATCTCAGGATTGGATACTCGTAGGTATAAATCTTATATCTATAGAAGAAGATACATGAAGTGGATGATGTCAAGAAGTTCCCAAATAAGTACATGACTTTAACTAGGGCCCACACAACATGTGAACTTTCCTGAGAACTTAGTTATGTCTTCTATTCCCATATCTTTGATTTTACATGTAGGATTAAATGACTTTTAACATCGATATATGGTGTATTATACCTCACTCAACCCATAACTATGTTCTTTTACACACGACATAACTATCATTGTCCCTCAAATTCTGTGTATCTCATACTATATGACGTGTAATACAAAAAAAAACTTGGACATGTAGTTTTCAAGGGCCATTTATGGTACCCTGTGTCCATGTACATTGGACTTTTACTTCTATATTTCCATGTTCGATCACATGACTATCCAAGAAATATTATCTGGAAACATGACATGGGGTTACTACATGATGCCTAACTCTAGTACAAAGAATGTAGTCACCAAAATTCATCTTTCTTGAGACATAAGAGTAAAAAATCTTGTCCCAATGAAATAAAATCCATGTAAATGGTAATTCATGTTGGGAATTACATTCATATTCTCCCGATTCACCCTGGTCTACCCCAAACCAATTGATCAACCTAGAGGGGATCACTAACAATTGAAATAGGGATCTAAAACACTAAAAAAAAATAATGAAAGGGATCAAGACCGAAACCCAAAATAACTTAAGTAGAGGGTGAAAAATGAAGATTCATGTGTAGAAAAATTCACAGATCGTGCTACTTCTTGATATGATGATGGTAAAAATCAAGAACAAAAATTTGAAATGATTCATTTCTTCTATTGGGATCATGTTCCATCGGTCACATAAGGGGAAGATATGTAAGGTGGAAGATCTCAAGAAGTTCGGAAAGAAGTACATGACATGAACTGGGGCCCAACCGACATGTGAACCCACCCAAGAACCAATTCATGTCTCTTATTAACATATCTTGTATTTACCATGTAGGATGAAATGAATTTTGTAGCATGTACGTGGCCTGATTAAAATCACCCGACCCCTGGCTAAGTTCTTCTTACAGATGGCATGGCCAAAAGTATCACTCACATTCCATGTATCCCATACTACATGATGTGTTACATAAAAAACTACTTGGACATGTGGTTTTCATGTTCCCATTTCTAGTACCTGATGTCCATGTACATTGGCCCCATAGTTCTACATATCCATGTATGATCACATGACTATCCAATCCATTTCCTCTGGCTGCACGACATGGGGTTTCTACATGATTTGTAACTCTATTAAAAATAATATAGTCACCAAAATTCATCTTTCATGAAACATAATAGTAACACAACTTGTATCAATGGACTAAAATCCATGTAAATGGTAATTATAATTGAGAATTACATCTATATTTTCCCAATTCACCCCTATTTACCCCAATCCCAATAGAACAACTGATAAGGGATCACTTGCAATTGCAATAGGGATCTAAATACTTAAAGCAAAGCATAACAAAAGGTATCAGGAACAAATATCAAAACCAATTAAATCGAGGGTGACACAATTAAGATTTGTGTGTAGATTAATTCCTGGATGATGTTACTTCTCATTTTTAAGATGGTTGACATCAAGAACAAATATCAACAATGCTTTATTACATCGATTTGGCTCATGTTTGGTCTATCACCTAAGTGGAAGATATGGGTCCTTCCTCCCTTTAATTATTCATAAAAAATGAGATGGGTAAGGTTAAAGAATTGATTTTAATTAAATGAAATAAATTAAAACCTTTTAACACCCCTCCACTAACTAGAATTCAGTAAAAAACCTACCGTAAACAAATTTTATGTCACACATAGGGTAAAATTGATGTTCTATACTCAACAATGGTATCTGTAATTGGATCATATACTCTAATAGAGAGTTATTATATGTTTTATATGCATGAAAAAAATATATTTAATATTTTTAAAATCACCACACAGAGGTCCTTTGGGACCTAGAATCCATCCTCGACTCATCCCTTAGCTAAAAAAAATATTATTAATAATATTCAAAAGAAATAAAGTCAAAAAATGTGTCACTACATGAAATAATGAATTTTTTTGAAGTTTTTCTATCAAGGTGGTTTGTGATTAGTCAGTTCTCTTTAAAGTTATCTTGTATCAAAATTTTATTGATGCCTATATGGAAATGTTTTCTAGTCACCCTAATCTTATTATTGGGTAAGGGTAAAAAAGGTCACATGTATTAGGAATTTTCATAGTATCACCTATCTAGAATCATCAATTCTTATAAGGATTTATTTAAAGACAAAATGATATTGGATGGTGTAAACTAGTGTCCTATAGACAGGGTAATAATCATTGTAATCCTTGAGGATGATCTCATTAGATTTATTTGTCTCCAATATCTTGAGGATTTTTTTCTCAATGGTTGTGAGGAAATAATTTTGAAAATATTAATTGTGAAATTAATATAATTTGTTCATCCATTAATGAAATAATTAGCATCTTTTATTAGTTTTTACCTCTAGTAAAGAGAAGTTTTCTATAGATATAACTTTATGGGAGGTGTAAGGTGATTAATTTCCGACAAGGTTACTCTAGAAGACACTATAACTAGTTTGAGAGTGACCATAATAGTCTATAATCTACTATTCCATTTCACTATATTGTAGAAATGGGAAGAGATTTTGATATAGTCCACCAAAAGATATCATATAAGTGTTGTAACAATTCTATAAACTCTAGAGTACCCATAAGTATTTCACTAGGTTAACGGTTTTTCAAAAATTTCTAATTTTTTTTCATTATAGATTTACATTAATTTTCTTGTGTGAGTTGGATAAAAAGTGAGTATTTTAGGCCATTCAAAATGATGATACATTTGTAAAATATATAATTGCACATTTGTTTCTATTTTTAGGCTTATGTTAATTATTTCTTTTAGAGTGGAGTTTAATTGATAAATGAATAAATGATGAATTTCTACTATACCCATGAATGAACTAGTCAGAAGGCTATACAAAAAAAAGGATGTCCCCACCATAGTCTATTCAAACATTCTTAGTTTTTACACATCTTGTTGGTCTTAGGGGACCATTATTGGGCCATATTAGGATATGAAGTTCAAGAGATTATATTCTTGGTCACACAGTCTTTTGATGGTTAAAAATATAGGATTATGAAAATTAGGCTAGGGAAAACTGTCATCCACCCATTAAGTTTATGGATTCTATTTGGGAGATAAAGTGGTGAAACAACCAACTATGGATTACATCTGGGAGTCTAAGGAATTGATGGTTTTGGGGAGTTCTAGAGAAACCATTTTATGAAACTCATTAGATGAATGAAGTTTGGGCAACACATGATTTTGTTAACCTACTTTCATATCCAATTTATTTTCAATCAATGGAAGGGCTTAGTGATTTTCCAGATAAAGGGGTGGATGTCACCATAATGGAGGAAATTCACATTCATCCTCAACTTATTCATTTATGTAAACATGTTTCTTTGATTCAGATCCAACTTGATGCTCAAGTTACACCCTATAAGGTGTATTATCTTTATCTTGATGGGTTGGATGTGGTTTATACATTTCATCTTGAAGGAGACACACATGGAGAATAATTTCCCTAAGTAATCCATCATTCATATGTCCTTCTATATCTAATTTCTATATTATGCTATAAATTCAACTATATAGGGTATTTATTCTATTCTAGGTGGTGATTGGGATATAATGAATAATTTTCTTTTATCGTCAGTGAAATTTGACAAAGTAGGTGGGAAATCATCATTAAATGGTGCCATATTATAGCCCCTTCTCGGATTTCACATATCTATAGTCATATTTTGTGCATCAATATCACTCATCTATTGAGGAACTTTTTCCTCATTTCTCCCCCTTTTTAGCATCTTCTTATACATGATTTTTTGGATTTATGGTGATGAAGTTCACTGAGGTATATCACATAACAATATTCATCAATTCACTGAAAAAATAGTAGGGATGATTCATACCAGTCATTTACCCATGAAGAGTATAATGGGATTACTGCCCCTAACCCTTGATCTTATCTTTCCATATTTTCTTATGACCCTTATGAAGTTTGATTATCATTTCCATATGTTCTTAATAACTTGAATCGTGATAGTGATCCAAAGGGTGTTTATGATCATTCTTTTTGAGTGGGACCCTAACGAAAGGGATGTGTATTTTAGTGGGAGGAATATATAGGATGATGTCCATTGGTATTGAATTCATATCCTAGAAATGAACAATTTAGTATGATTTGATTATAATGTCAAAAGTATACCATCCTAGTGGACTATTGTTCATTTGGAACCCTCTTTAGAGATCTATTGATGAATTGTGGTGCAGAAATTGAGATCAAAATACCCCATCCCTATGATATGGGGCTAGTTAATAGGAACCACCAATTTATTTAAGACACAATTTCGGGTCGACGAAAACATGGGTTAAGTTGGTGGTAAAAATTCTCCTCCCATGGGGATGTGTTTTATCCTAGACTATATCTATGGAAGACTCTATTGAGATATAATATATTTGAAACATTCCCATTCACACATGGTTTGGGTTAAATGGATTCCTATAATGGGAGTGAATTACTGCGAGGAGCTATAACACAATCCATGAATTGAAATACGATATTCGATATGTTATAAAATTTTGTTGAGAGAGCTATCTTAAGATCTTTTTGGCAACACTCTATATTTATTTAGGGTATCTAATCATTGTGATGGTTGAATAGAATCATTGTATTGACTCACTTGGACACATTACATGGTACGACGTTATATCCTATGACTACGACATTGTACGATTCATAATCTGGGGATATTTTCCATTTTGGGGACAGAGTGAATTGAAACCCCCAAAACTCACCCCAACCATGGATATGGATGTCTTATGGGTCATAAATTATTAATTTCTGAAAAAATTCTTAGATATGGAGGAAAGCATGTGGATTATTTTCATTGTGCCTTTTGGGTCTCACACCTCGGGCCATATAGATAGTGGATAGGCCAATATGACAATATAGCGTGTATATGGACAAGAAGTGACCCTCATATCCCAGATAAGGATGGTTTCTATGCTTTAACTACTGATAAGTTCCAACATGTTTCAATGAATTGAAGGCACACACAATAATTTATCTCATCTGGGACATTATAGTAAAATGTAGCTCTAGAAAAAATTATAGTTGGGATGATTATTTCATTCATTTCCCACCATATATCCATGAAAACCCATCTTCATCAATTTCACATGCGTCCACATGGTCAGATGACAAAGTGGATTCTCTGGGATGCATAAAGATCAATGAGAGGTGTTGCAGGAAGCTGATGGGAAAGTATATTCAGTTCACCCAGGTGTTTCCAACACATTTTTATATGAAGGTGTTTTGTAAGTTTTATAATTTTGGTGTTTGGGTGAGATATTAACATGGGGATGTTGTCTATGATAGATATTTATGGTTGAGTCCTAGTAATCAATATATACTACTAATACGAAGTGGATTATCATGGTAGTTATATAATTCTACTTCTGTTAAAAATTTATAAGACCATCACGGTATTATAGATATGCTTTATAGTATCTCAAGGACACATTCATTTTGTAGATTAGGAATTTGAGGCCTATATAAAATCATGGCTAGAATATAAAGACCCAATTTTTTGTTGATAAATAATATTTTCATGTGTTAGGAAAGTGGAAAGAATATGTTGATGACTATTTTATGCTATGGGAATATGAGTCCACTACTGAGAAGATGCTGGAGTGTGTTGGTGAGCTTATTTATTTACAGTGTGTATATGGGAATACCTTTGGGTTATTTTCAGAATATTTCCATTATCCATATTTAAAGAAGGGGTATGATCCAGGTTCAGATATGCATTCCTCATTGGAATATGTGGACAGACCTCTCTTATGAGATATGGGATATGTGCCTCCTTTAATATAGACTCTAAATTATACTGGTGCACCCATTTATTAGTTGGAGTAGGGAGACGAACCATGCTCCTATAAGGAAAGGGAAAATGATGATCATCTTTATTGTTAGGGATATGAGCCTACCCTAAGTTGATTTGCAAACTATGCTGGTGGTCATAGATGGCAGTTGGGATATAAACCTTTTCATGGTTAGCCTTATGAATATTCTAATGGCCTTATTCTATAGTAATGTATTCCAACACTATGGTGATTGAAAATATAGGATTGAAAACCCTAGTTAGAAAGATAGTGTGATCCCGATCATATACCTCATCCTTTATTGAAATATGTCGATAATCCTCCTAGATGGTTGAAAGAGTATGTTCTTTCTATAGAGTTTCCATGTGTTCATGCGGATCAGGGTGATATTATGTTATTTCAATAAATATGGGGAAATATTTATTTCATCTTATATTTACATGTGCAAGAATACAATGGAGGAGTAATTATGTAATTTCTAGATTATAATTTCACTTCATTAATGTATGTTTAGAAATATAAGACTTCACATTCTTGGTCTTCCATATATACTTGTTTATTCCATTAATTGATGTGGGGATATAATCCCAATCATATCCTCCTTTCAAAATCATAATATAATAATGGGATTTGAGTATAGCTGTATGGATATGTTTATTCGCAATGCATGATGTTGGGATATGTGGGAAGAATTGGTTCTGATGAGATGGGATGTAAACCTATTTTCTATATACCTCTAGAATATGTCGGAGGTCTTCATTAGTGGAGGTGGGGATATGGGGAAATTCCCATTAATGTGCATCATTTAATGCATAATAATATCACCTTCTTAGCTGGGTATGTATGTCAAATTTGTTGACCAGTTAGTTGGTTCCCTTAGTAGGAAACTGAGAGGAATTGGTGGGTTGAAGCTTTTTGTGGTGGTTGACAAGAGAATTATTTTGAAACTCTTGAACCAGTATGGATTCATAGTCAACTCCATGATCCACCTTCCTAAGGTAACAATGATTTTGATTTTCATGCTTCAAGTATAAGCTCCTAAAGAACTTATAAGAGGTAATATTAATCATTGGTATCATCACAACCATCACTAAGTGACGTGGGATCAAAGACATCAGTTCTTGGAAACCCCTACATGTGGCCTAGAGGGTCGGGGTTATACTCTCTTCCTAGTATTCTTTGACCATCATGTATTCCACTCAAGAATGAAGGTGTTAGGTTGGTGATCTAATTTCATGATTAGTGGGGGTTATTTCCCCAATTGAGTATCCATAATGTTTTCTTGGTGACACCATAGAATAACATTAGAAATAATTTTGTGGGTACAATATTTATAAACAAAATATCAACAATAAACAGGGTCCTTAATCAGTAATAAAATTCAACTAACTCACATGATTAATTAAATATGAATATATAATCTTATTTTATATTAGGGACATTTTCTATCATGGAAGAAATAGATTTTCCAACCCACATAAAACTCGATTATATTAAATTATTGTAAGAATCCCACCAGGCTCACAATTTTTTTCCTGAAAAGATGGTGCATATTGACAAGAGTATTAATGGTATTCTTCTTGGGCTCAACATTTTTCACTACTACAGAAACTCCCAATGGTTCCCACAAATGTAATTAGCCACAATACTTAAATCCAAATAAGGATCTCATTTGGGGTTTCAAATACAATGGGACATATGAACTCTCATTTTTTAAAAGGATGGGAGGTCATGTTTATCAAACCCTTTTTGTGGGAATTACTACCTACATTGGGACTCTCCTATAGATTTAATATATGTCACTAAATCATCCCCAAACCCCAGTATGAGACTTGTTACCCAAATAAATTAATCATGTAATTAATACATATACATGTGAGAGGGTATTCAATTAATGACACCGTCTTTGTTTTTCAGAGGTTATCTATCTTGTTTTTTTGTTATTACTTATCTATGAGGGAATACTTATGTTTGGAATCTATATTACTAATAAATATGAATTTTATTGATTCAATAATTGAAAATAGCATTTTGGGATTTCAATTGAATATTCATGAGGTGTATTACTTATCTAATTAGAATAGGAATCAAAAACGATGATTTTTATATTGGAAAATTCCAACCAGTTTATCATCATGAATAAAATATATATATAAGGGAATTTAAGAATTGGTTATAAGGATAATTCCTAAGGATTATTTTTATGAATCCTACTAATAAAATGAATTATAATCCATGTAGTTCAGTAAATTCCCAATACACTAAGGGGTGAGGAAGTGTAATTAACAATAGTGATGGTTATTATCCTAAAGATTAAGAATGATGGGGACTTATAAAAAGATAGACACTTAGATATTCTAGTGAGTCTTACACACTGATATTTCCATTATTGGAATTTTTTATTATGATGACAGAATGATCATTTCAAATCCATATGATCATGTGAGTTATGATAGGTTTCAAAAAAGATATATAACAAAAGATCAGATACAAAACGTATAGATATGGGACTTATGTATTGATGTAGCACCATGGGAAATGATTCCAAACCATGTGATGGATATGACCCCACAATATAATGCATGGTATTCATGCTTGTTATGGATCGTATCCATTAGACTAGTGTCCTAAATATCTTATTTATAATAAGAATTTGAGTCCTTATTGTTCATTTTAGTTCTTAATGCCCTGATGGATGAGGAATGTTGGTAGAACCATTAGTGGTGGGTCCCATCGGATATATAAAATAGAATTTTGAGGGAGTTACACCATTTTTGGAATACCATGTCACATATCTAGTATTATCCTACGATGGAAAAAGTGATGTACCATAAGAGGTATATATAACATGCTTGGATGGAATGGAGACCCTTTTTGAGGGAATAAAGGTTTCATGAGTGCATAACCGAAGACTATGATGGGTAATAAACTCATAAAGGGGTAATCCTTAGAAAAAATGCTAATGTTTTAGTTTTCACATTGACCGAGAGTACATATAAAAGTATTTATAGTTGATAAGGATAACATGTTTGAGAGTTTATACTTGATATAGAAGACAGTTCTTTGGTTGAATACTTAACATGTTTGAGGATGTACTTATTACAAGGGTGAAATGCTTGACAGATTTTGTGTGAACCAAGAGACATGTCTAATGGTTATGACATGATGAGGAAGTCATCTATAAGGAATTAATGAGAACCAATTCAAAATATATGAAGTGACTCACATGATCTAGTTAACATGTTTATGTTTTTTCATATGATATAGATTACACGTCCACGTGTCTTCACATGATCTGACTAACATGTTAGGGTGTCTTCACATTATCTCGTTAAAATTTCTAGGTGTCATCAAAAGATCACACAGACATAGAAGCATGCCTTTTCATGATCTCACTGACTAGTACAAATGTCATTGAGTGATCTATGAATAGATCATTTGATTAAAATAACCCATTTGAGTTAAAATAAATGTGTCTATATTTTCATGAAGCTTCCATCATTTTCAGTAGTCATCATATAAACACCTAAACAATTGTTAGGTGTTTTCCTAGTAAGGGATAATGTGATGAAGCCAGACCTATTGAAGTTCCTTTTCATGATCTAGAAAACATGCTTCAGATCATTCATGTGGTCAATGAGATAATCACAAGAAGTATATAAACCTAGAACATAATCACTTAACTCACTCACCAGGCTTATCAGGTGTAAGAATATTGTGAATTAATGGCCCTATATCCAAGAAATTCTACTCTTTTCTCCATGTGTGTGTGTTTTCTATGTGTAAATTGGGTTTTATAGGAATCATTTCCTTGTCTCTATTCATCATTGCATAGTGATTATATCTTATAAAATGTCTTCATTCAGTAGCGGAAATATTCATATAAGTTGATAATTTATAATTTTTTTCTCATAACTAAGATGCATGTCATTAATGAAACCATACATTTTATATGGGATAAATAATAACCACATGATTACTAAGAAATTGTCATATTTTAATGAATCTATGGAATGCCAAAGGGGTTTCATGTAATCAAAACAAAATGTATGATAACCATTGTGATATCAAACAAACATGTTAGAGATCCTTCATGATATCATTCTAACATGTTTGAGAAAGTTTACAAGATTGTGATAATATGTCACAAAGATTTACTGAGATTACAACACATGTTTGAGGAACTTTTTTTATCAGTATGTAATTACATAAGGGTTTTTAATGATATAGATATCACAGTTAATTTTTTTTTTGTGATCTCTCAACTGATCATGCGATGATTATGATCCATTTCGATGAAGATCAATGTTACTAACTTCACCTATGGATCTTGTCATTTTCATCTTTTATTGGATGAATACCTCAATGGATATTAAAAATATTTCCACTAATATTTCTAATAATAAAAAAATCTGAACTGAGGGGACTCTACGAGATCTGGAAGGTTCATTTGAGGGACTCCACATGATAATGATGGATTGTCGAAGGGGTCATCATGTGATGACATGCGATTTTCTAATCGGGATATGAGTGATTAGTGAATAGATCACATGAGGCACATATCCCATTATAATGATATTCCTAGGGTTATAAAATTATCCATATTGCTAAAGGGAATGTTATTCATCTAACCCATGCTTATGCTCCCCATGTATCCATGCTTCTTATTTATTTCTCTTTATGGGAAAATAATACCACTTATTTGGGTGTTTCTTCGATGCTAATTTATTGATGCTCATTTTTCAGGAATAAAAAATCATCCAAAAATAATTTTTAAATAATGAATTACAAAATTATAACTTTTTATCAAATACTATTTATATTAGTGGTCGATATTATATACAATATTTTCTCACAAAAATAAAAAAAAACAATTTTTGGAGAATTGTTTTCTGAAAAATAAGATGATTTTACATATAATTTATTGTTATTTACTAAGAATTTATCCATATATTTTGTATTATTTTCTTCATATATATTTTATAATTTGTTACTTATATTCTTTCACTCAAATTCATAATTGATGTTATAACAGTCAAATATAAAAAATAATATTTCATGTGACATTTAATATCAGTATTGAATATCATATATGGTATCGAATATATTATTCTTTTTAAATTTTTTAGGAGTTACATTCTATCAACCTTAATGAAATTACATCCTCAAAAAACTATCTCGTCCATAAAAGGTATAATATTTGGAAATACCTGGGTTGAAATACAATTTATAGAACAACATAATAGAAATTATTTAAAAAGTGATATGTGTGAAAAATAACAGTTACCAGAAATAACAGATAATCTGGTCCCCGGATAAGGGAAATAACGGTGGAAAGCTAAAATATTGGAATATAAGAGAAACATAGTTTCAAAATCATGTAATGTGAATGATAATTTAGTCATGAAAAATTTATATACCACAAAAACATAAATCAATATATGATTAAAACACTATACATTCATCATAAATGAAGGTCATATGATTTCATTTAAGTTTCAATATCATTTTATGAGACTTAAGAAATTCAATTAATATATAGACTAAGAACATATGGATATATAAAGGTATTTTTTTCTTCAAATCCATAAATAAAATTTCATCCATTGGTTTTTTGTTTGAATATGCTTCCATCTTTTTATCATCCCTTATTCCAAATGACAAGTATTAATATTTAAGGCATGAATCACAATAATAAACATCAGATTTACTATGAGGTATTAAATAGGATGAAAATAAAACATTAATGTATTTATAAACAACACATATCTGAAAAAATCATCATAAGGTATGATAATATCCAATATAAAAAAACATTCATAAGAATAAATATGACATCAATATCCAATAACTCAATAATATTATCCATTACTCATATTAAATCATTATATAACTAACATCACTTAAAATTCTTAAAAATATTTTAGACTAATATTGAAGTAAAACTATTAAAATGATTTGATCATATATTCCTCCATGATAAATATATCATCTAACTATAAATAAAATCAACAAATCATAATTTTTTATATAAATAATATATATTCCACTGTCACATAGTCACCAAAATATTTTAATTATTTTGGAAAATAAATTCATAAGAACATTATATATGCATCAACAAGTTAAACAAAGTCGTGTTCATCTAATAGAAACTCAACTTAGAAAAAAGTATTTCTTTTTAGCTTTTTCATATAATGTCTAAAAAATAGTGAACTTATTAAAAAAACTATAGTCACATAGTGTCTAAATTGATTTTCAATCCAATAATTATCTACTTGAAAAGTCAGTAGTTTCCATCATTTAATAACACTTTTATCCCAATTAACACTAATTGCATCAACATCAAAGTTAATTTTATCCCAAAAGGTTATCACTATCATTAAAAATATAACTATAAAATTATAAATAATTAAACCTAAAATAAGATATCCAATAAAACATATACCAAACCCAAGTGATTTATTACTATAAATTCTCCCCAAATAACCATAATAATTATAAAATCCATTCTATTAAAACCTCAAAAAGATGTGTATTTAATTTAAATTACGATCAGCCTTAAACAAATAAACCCAGGATGATATCTAAAACAATTAAGATATAACCAAATGAAAACTTACTAACCTAAAAACTAATATATACCCTTATCTGATACCAACTATAACATCCTTGAAACTACACTCCTTGATTTAGTTATTAAAATATAATCCTTATATTTATGGTTGTGATACTAGAAAGAATAAAATAATTTTAGTCATTGAAAATGTATAACATCATTAGAAAATATTTTATCACTCACATACCTAAGTATATGAACTATTTATGGTTTTAAATAATTATTCAGATATCTTTCAAAGTGAAAAATTCCACACATTATCTTTTTTTTAGAAAAAACATGTTCTTTATAAAGACATGTTTTATTCATTCAAGGTGACATCCATATTTATAAATCTATCATTATTACTTATTATACTCATCGTTATGACATATAAAATATCAGTAAAAAAATTTGGATGAGAAAAAAAATTAGTAAGGAACATATTTAAAAATAAAGGAAACTGATTAGTCTATTTGAAATCCATGAGGTCAAATACAAACGTTTTTCATTTAACAGAATTAACATTGAGAACAATGAAATCCTTTATTTACAAATGAAATAATTATTAATGCCCAATGTTATTCATAAAATAAGTTATGAAAAAATATAAAGGTTAAATCATAATCATAGTTTCTTCTGATAAAACAAGTGAACCCTTGAAGAACATTTTCATAAAAACATACACTTTAAATATAAAAGGAATAATCATTCGATTAAAACAAAAGACAATTAAGATAACTTTTGAAATAAAAATATTTCCATGAAAATTCATTATAATTAATAGAAACTTCATTTAGGTAACATGGTAAATAATTTCCATTCCACTCTTAGAATCACCTATATAAATGGAATAATATACTTAGTAAATTTCAACTAATTTTTAGGAGAATCCTATGGCAGTTAACTCTATCACCTTACCCAATGAATTAGATCTATATTGGGATAAACCACAATTATTATTTATTTCACTATCACATATCATTATAAACTA
Source organism: Viscum album (assembly GCA_963277665.1). Lineage (NCBI taxonomy): Eukaryota > Viridiplantae > Streptophyta > Magnoliopsida > Santalales > Viscaceae > Viscum > Viscum album. The sequence continues at coordinate 2,015,791,776 of OY728135.1, forward strand.
TAATATCTCATGTTTTTAAAAGTAAACTCTATGTTCAATATCATACAAGATAAGCCACATTGAGCTAAAACAAACAACTAAATAAAATTTAAATGTTAATATTAAAACCTATATGTTTCATTAGTGGAAATTAACATTAATAATTTAATTATGAAATTTTAGTTTAGAAATTTCTATATAATTAATTAATTGGTGAAAAATTATTTATAAATTAATGTAAAATTAATTTCAAAATAAAAGAAAACTTTTTTATAAAAAACTATTTAAATGTGAACAAGGGTGTTTTATAATAATAAATTAGTAACATTATATTATTTTATTATATTAATGAAATATATATATATATATATAATATTCAATTTATTATTTAAAATTCATCTTATGTTTTTTCTAGATAAAATATAAGAATGAATCCAATTTTATAAATAAAAGATGTATTTTTCAAAAAAGGCAATTGAGCTTCCTTTTGATGGAGAACTTGTTTGAAATATAGTTTTGAAACTTTTATAAGTTTTATTTGAGATAAATAAACTTATTATTTAAAATAGTAGTATAAAAATTTAATTTGATTGATTTTTTTTTCTTTTTCTAATAATTCTCATGTTTTGATCATAAATAGTGAAAATAAAATTCATTTTTAATTAAATACTACATTTTCATAAAATTTATCTATTGTGTTAAATTATATTTTTATTGGTTTTAAATTATAATTAGATAATTTATTTATCCTCTAATACAATTTAGGTCATTTGAATCAAAATCACATTGACAAATTTGGCAATTAAGAGAAAAAATAATATTATAAATATGATAAAATTACAGTAACACTTACCCTTATTTAATTTTATGAGTGTTGTTTCTACCTTATAAATTAAATTATTGGTTATGAGACCATTTAATTTATTTTTTATCAGAATTTAACCTTTATAATATTATATTCAAAGGAAACTAAGTTTTTTATAATTTTGTTTTAAGAAGAGAAATATTTTTAATATTGTCTAATACAGAGGATACATTTGACAATAAGTAGTCTTTTGAAATCTAAAATGTTTATATAAATTATGGTAATTTTTTTAATTTTTAGTGATAAAATAATTTCCTTAAATGGTGACCCAGTGATGATGCTGTAATTGTTTAAATAATGTATGAATCAAATAAATGAAATAAAATATATTGAAATAAATAAAATTTTGTATAATTAATGTCATAAAATTTTTTGGAAGCATTTTAAATTTTATTTATTCATAATGGCATTTTTTTATGATATCATTTTTTATGATATTTTTAAAATTTAGGTGATGAATAGTGTCAAAATTGACATTAATGATACTTTAAAATAAATAATATTTTATTAATTGATATAAAAAACATAAAAATATAATATTCAGGAAAATAATTGAGATAAGTATTAAAATTTCAGTAATGACCCATTTACTTTTCAATTAAAATTTTTTAATAATCATAATTACCATAAAACTATAAATTACATTATATCATTGTAATAATTAAAAAGGATAAGTAAGGGTTAAACTAAAACAGTAAGAATAGAAAAATAACCAAAAATTATTTAATTTTCATTGGATGAATTTTATTCAACCCCAAAAATGATATATTCTAAATAAATTAGTTCGAAATATTTGTTAATAGAAAATTAATTTATATTAATTTAGTATAAAATAAATTTATATTAATTTACTATATTGAGAAATTCAATGAGTGTCCCTACACTCTTTTATTAAAGGTAACCCATTTATCTACATTTTTTTTCCAAAAATATATATTTCATTATTCCATGTTCTGACCAAAACAATTCATATAATACCTACCCTTATTCTAGAGGCCTTATTTTATGTAGAACACCACCATTAGAGGGGTTAAGGAATTAATCAAAGGAGACCACCCGAAGAAGAGGTATCATTTTTAATTAAGTTTTATATTTTATTTCTTTTTAAACATCCATAAAATATTATTAAACTAAGATTAAGTAATAAATCTAGTATCAACAATATATTTATATTTTATTATGTTAATTTTATTACCTAAATCCAACACCACTTCCATCAAATGGAAAAATAATTACCATTCATGTTTTCAACGAACTACTACCACATTGAACGATATAATTTTCTTTCTGTCAGCATCTCTCATCATGGGTTATAATGATCGAATTAATATTTTAATATGATATTAATGAAATATTATTCATTATTAAACTATCATATATTATTTACATTCTTAAATCTTTCTGTACATAAAAATGATAATTTCGTTCATGCGTATTTGTAAGCTATCACCTCCATGAAGTAATGTTATTTTTTTCATCACCACATCACTTTAATGATATTTATAAGTATATTTAAATTATAATTATAATATTAATGATTTTATAATAGTTATATAATGATAAATAATGCTTACCTTTTTTCCATAATGGTCATAGAAAAATGAAAACATTACTTAGGCGTGTGTAAGGTATACTGTCTCCATGATTGTAACATAGTTCATTTTTCATATCCATATTTAATTAATTTATTTAAAATTATAATTTAGGTATGAAATTTATTATTATTTCTATAATATTATTCTGAATATGATTTAATAATTTCCAATTTAACTATTGATATCATACCAACGTCATTTTGGACTCATGTACTGAATATCGTCAAAACATCCAATGTGAGCTTTAATTGTTAAGTAATTGTTATAACATATTGTAAAAGGAATAATAAACATAAAAAGGTACTAAATAAATTAAATTATTAAACTATGATTAATTTTCATTAATATAAATATTTCAAATGATGCTTCAGACATAAGATAAGAGATTTCAACTCAATCTTCTTTCAATGAGGCATTTCTTGATGATATGAACCTTTAGTCATTTATATGTTGTATATACAGCAACCATGAAATTTAATATCCATATTGTTTTCTATAATATTATTATTTAATGTTTGGGTAAATTTATTACTTCATGGAGACTGTGATCTAAATTTTCAAAGTGGTATGAGACACCTTTAATGACTAAAGATTTAATTGTCAATCTTTTTTTACTTGTCAATATTATTGATATTATTTTACATATTTATTTATATGGAATTAAAATGATTATAATTAAAATTTTAAATCTACTTTTAATTTTATGAATTTTTTTCCAGAAATTTATTATTTTAAATTTTTATAAGGAACATTTTAAAAATAACGACAAATGTAACTTACTATTCTTAACACAGATGATGATAATGAAATTTCTGCTTCCATGGAAATTGTTTTATTATCACCTTCCTTCGGAATATTTCATGTTTCCTTAATTGAATCCACATATTTTTTTGGGAATTTTGGTATTGAAAATTATTTTTCAATTAATAGGTTGTTTGGATATTAAAATTTTGTTTTTGAAAGAAGAAGTTATTTTTATCAGAAAGTGGTTTCATATGGGATTAAAAGATTTTTTCAAAGGGTTTTATCATGAAAGAGTTTTAATAATGATATGTTACATGAGAATTATAGGAAATGGGTGATCCTGATATATATTATACATGGGGGTGGACCATATATTACTAGTTAATTCTTTTATAGCCTAACATGGGGTGGCCTAGATAACATTGAGAAAGCCCATTATAGCTTATAATGGGCACCACAGATAGCACCGGGTAATCCCGTACTTGATTAATTAGAACATAGAAATATGGTTACACGAATGGAAATGGTGTTGAAATGGTTTTGTTTATATTAGGATGTAATTCCCATAAATGATTTTTAATTGCATGCTATCAGTTTTAATACTTTTTTTAGAAAAATGTGTTTATTATTCATTTGAAAGTTTTTATTTTATAATCTCATTAATCATTGAAGATAAATGTAAAAATTATATGATTTCACGTGTTTTTTAAAAATTAATGGTTTAATTTCACTCTTTATCCATTACTGAGCTTATATACTATTCCCATGTTTTCAAAATGACTTTCAAAGGGTTTAAGGGGGAAAGAGGAAAAGGATGAGATCAAGGGGATAACTATGAAGATTTATCATAAAGTGAAATCATGTTTTATTTTAAGGAGTTTTATATTGTGAAAAAAGGATACTAAGTATAAGTGTCAACTTTTAATGTACTGGTTTAATTTGAAAGAGGTTCTCCTAAATTGCTAAAACTCTTAATTGAACAGATCATAGAATATGAATTCTAGTTAAAAAACACCATAATAAGTTATGTTTAGGGACGGGTCATTACAGTTGGTATCTAAGGATGGTTTAGACATCTTTAGGGATTAGGATGTCTTCTTAAGAGTTAGGAATATCATCATGGGTTTATAATTTTCAGGTTGATTAGAAACCATTTTTAGGCTATATGTTATGAAATTTTAAGGTGACAAATATTCTTTTTGGAGACATTAATTTTGAGGTAATTAAGTTTTAATACTTTTTGAGATGTAAAATGATAGGTATAAGATGAAATTGGAGGTTAAAACATATTATTTTAATTTTTTAGGATGTTTATGAAATTTCTATATTCTTATAAGGATTATATCATTACTATTTTAAAAAAATAACTACCCACATGATGGTTGACAACCCGTTTCTTAAGGGAAGGCCATAAGAATCGAACCCACAAACAATGCAAGACAATGGTACATCGCCTACCACAGGCCTACAGGAAGTCCTGGTTAGAATTATTTTTTTAAAGGAGTTTATGATTTAAGAATAATGTTATTTTGGAAACATATGTTTTATAAAATGGATAACAATGGGGATGGAAAATTATTTGGTGATAAAGTGATTATTTTTTTCATTAGATGTTTACTAATTTGGTAATCCTTTTTGATTAAGGTAAACAAAATTCAATGGGATTTTATTATATAAGTAAAGGTTGAATTATATAATTTAATACTCTATGATTTTATTGAGTATTTATGTTGATTTAGGTTATTTATGGAAATAATTAGCCTATAGTTTGAGATTATGTGATTTTTGGAAATTAAATTTTTTGTATGAGATATTAAGAGTAATTGTGGTTTTTTGAAGAAGACTATGTTATCAAATCCTTCAAAATTCTAGGTTCCAATCTTAATTTGTATTATTTTGAAGAATTTTATAGTTAATTATTTGTTGAACAGTCCATATTGAACTTTTAGTGTCACAATTGAATTGTAGATATTAAAATAGATTCCATCATATAATAGTATATTTTTTTTGTGAAATTTTCTTATCTTATCATAATATTTTTATTTTTCGTTACTTCATTAATAATAGTGGAATGGATTTTCATTATTTTGTGTATTTAGTGATATGTATAAGTTGAATCCAATTCTAGGTGTATGAAAATTCATCCTAAATACTCATAATTTGGAGAAAATGGTGAGTTAATGGTATAATTTGATTAATGGATTGGTGATGTAAGTATATTACATTATCTTATTAGTCTAGGCTATGAAATTATTTCTAGTCAAGTCATGATATGACTGGTTTGAACCTAGACACAATGTTGATTAAATAAATTTAAATATTACATGAAAAAAATGAAAAGGTCCATTGTGGAAATTGCATGCCAACAAATTTCACAAAAAAACAACACAAACCTCTCAATAATGAAAAGAGGCCTTATTTCACATCACATAGAAGTATCCCCATCATGAAAAATAGTCCCTTTATTTCCTGCAGATAATCAAATCGATTCAACCCCATGCCTGTCCAAGAATATCATAGAACCGCCAATGCACCACTCAAGCTCAATGCAACACATCAAGTCATGACCTTGATACAAACCCAACAAAGCAGGAAAATAATTCATGATTTAGGACCATCCCCATGCATGTCTAGGTGTAAAAATGGAGATAAGATTTGATCCCATGCCTTCATAAACAAAAGGATTTCCATGCAATGGACACACCTGCAGACACATCACATAAGTACAAGCACAACAAATTTTACAGGTGCAACACAACATAAAAGATCAAGACACTGCTGAAGGGCCTCATGATCCTCAACAAACATGTCTAAAAATGGTATATTTCTCATTGTACCTTTTAAGAAAAGGGTTAAGATCATCAAGAACCTGATCAAACCAAGAAAAGTTAACTCCGATGATGCCCTTATTTGCAAGTCCATCAGTAACCAAATTGTAAACTGTATCATGAATAATTAATCTAAAACACTTGATAAAAACTTGATAGTTCGTTTTATCTTCCATTTACATGTTTTAATACATCATAACCTCGTATTTATTGCCTCAAGTGGCCTTTATACTTCCATTCCATTTTTTATATGGATGTTTCATTTATTTTTCTTTTCAATATGGGATTTCAAAAAATGTATTTCAAAAAGTAAAACCTTAGTTACTGAACCCAAATTAAGAAGTGAGATGCCACAATTTATTGAAGGGGGTGATGTAACACTGATTTATTTAAAAGAAAATGTATGTTTGATATCATACATGATACATCAAATAAAGCTTAAATAAACAACTAAATAATATTTAAATATTACATTTAAAACATATCCATTAGAATGGAACAAATGAACAATATTATTTGAATTATGAAAATTTGTTTTAAAAATGTATATATAATAAATTATTTGGAAAAAATAGTTATAAATTAATTTAAACCCCTTTATAAAATAAATGAAACTGTTTTTCCAAAAAACCAATTTATTGTGCATAAGTGAGTTTTATAGTAATAAATTAATAAATCACTCTTGTTGGAATATGTTAATGATATATATATATATATATATATATATAATATTTATTTTAATAATTAACGTTAATATTAAATGTTTTATAGACATCATTTAAGGAAAAAAAATCCAATTTTAAGAATGAAAAAAGTATTTTTGAAAAAAGTCACCTTTGCCGCCTTTTCGGGGAGAACCTATTTCAATTACTATTTTGACACTTTTATAAGATCAATTTGAAACAATATACATCTTCTTTGAAATAGGAGTATGAAAATTTAATTTGGTTTAATTTTTGTTATTTTTTTGATATGTTTCATGTTTTGATGAATAGTGTAATATAATGAACTTTTTATTTAAAACTAATTTTTCATAAAATTTATTTATAGCGTTAAATTATATTTTTGAATGGTTTTAAAGTATAAATAGATAAATTTTTTATCATCTAATCCTATTTAGGTCATTGTAATCAATTTAACAGTGATATTGGATATAAAATCTTTGTGACCTTTTTAACATTTTTACTTTAAGACCGAGTTTTCTCATTCCATCAAAATGATTAATTTTAAATAAATTTATGAAATTTATATGTATTTAATTTTGAAAAATGGATTAAATATTTTTAATCACAAGTTTTAAATTTTTTAAATAAGACCATTTAATTTTTTACACAATACTAATAGTTTTGTTATCAATTTTTATAACCATAATTAAGGGTAAATTAGGTAGATAAGGGTGAAAATGATATTATAAATATTATAACATTACTCTAACCCTTTTTCTAATTTTATTGAATGATTATTTTTTATTTATTACTATTAATGGATCTTCTAAAAAACCATTTAATTAATTTATTTTGAGAATATATCCTTTATAATATTATATTCAAAGGAATTAAACTTTTTCGTACTTTGGTTTTAACAAGTGATATATTATTCATATCTCATTATATAAGGGATATGTTGGACTAAAAATAATATTGTGAAATGTAAAACGTTTATCAAAATAATTTTAATTTAATTACAAATTTTTGGGATAAAATAATTAACTTATATGGTGAAATAATGATGAGGTATTAATTTTCTAATTAATGGAAAAAAATAAAGTAAATGAGATTAAAAATAATAAAATAAATAAAATTTTATATAATTAATATCGTAAAAATATGTATCAATTAAATTGACTTGTTAGTGATTTTTCAATGGAGTTTGGTTAAAGATATCATGTTTGTATGATATTTTTGAAACGTCAAGTGATGAATAGTGTCAAAATTTACTTTAATAATATTTTAAAACAAATAATATATTATTAGATAATATTAAATCCATAAAAAAATATAATCCCACCAACTATTCATTCTATGTCGCAAAATTGAATCAATGAATTAGTAATTGGTCTTTATGAATTTTATTGTAATTATACTAATCGTCAATATGTAAATTACAGGATATCCTAATAAGAATTAAAAAGGTTAAATAAGGGTTAAAATAAAATTATAAGGATTAAAAAATAGTCAAAATATTTATCATTTTATTGGATAAAGGGTCTTTGACCCAAAATCATCATATATTATAAATAAGTTAGTTTGAAACCATTTAGAATATATAATTAATATATATTAATTTAATATTTTGAGATGTTCTAAAAGTCCACATTCCCTCTCTTATAAATGGGTACCCATTTTTCTCAATTTCTCACATTTGAAAACATATTTGGTACAAATATGATTTTCCAAAAACCCTTAAGAAAATACCCACCCAAATTCTATTATGTTTGTTTTAGGCAGAACATAATCTTTAGAGGTGTTAATGTGTTAATCAATAGAGATTGTCTGAAGAAGAGGTATCATTTTCAGTTAAGTGTATTTATTTTATTTAATATTCAACTTCCTTAAAATATTATTAATTTCTGATGAATTAATAAATATAGTATCTTAATCATATTTCATGTAATTATTTTAATATCATCACTTAAATTAATTTCAACTCCCATCAAATAAGAATAGAATTATGGTTTGTGTTTACAGTGAACTACCACCACACAAACCGACATAATGAGTTTTTAGAACCACCTCAGAAGAATAGTAATAATAATGGTATTAATATTTCTATATGATATTTATGAAATATTTGTAATTATTAAAGGATTAGATATCATTTAAATTATTAACATTCCATGAACATAAAAACGATAACGCCGTCTGTGCATATGTGTGAACTATCACCTCCCCAAAGTGATGTGATTCATTTTTCCTCACCACATCACTTGAATGATATATATAATAATATTTAAATTAGTAATATAATATAAATTATATTATTATCATTTTTTTAATATAAATCACACTTACCATTTTTTCTATAGTGAACATTTAAAAATGAAAACATTACTCTTGAGTACGTACGACTTGCCGTCTCCCTGATTATTACATAGATCATTTTTGATGTACATATTTACATAATGGATTTGAAAGTATAATTGATATATAAAAGTTATTTTTATGTCTTTATTATTATTATGGAGATGTTGTAATAATGACCACTTTGACTATGAACTTCATACCAAAGTAATATTGGACTCAAGTACCGAATATCATGAAACCGTCCAACTTGAAAAAAATTAATCAATTGTTATAACATGTTGTAAAATGAAAAAAAAGATACTAATCAAAGTAAATAATTAACCTAAATTATGTTATTCATGAATATAAATACTATACCTGTTGATTCAGACTCAATGAAAAGGATTCCGACTCAATATCCTTTCATTGAGGCATTTCTTGATGATATGCACCTTTATACATTTATAATGTGTATATACAGTTACAATGACATATCTTATCCCTATTTTGTTGGGAAAAAATCCCTCAAGGTACCAATGAATAATTTTTGGGTTGGTTGGGTGTTTTGAAAAAGCAGGTTTCTATAGTGAGTTGTGATGTTCCAGAGATATTTTGGATAATGTACGTTGATAAAGAACCATTAAAAAGGAATGGATGAGGTGGAGGTGGTACAAAAAGAATAGATACAAGGTGTCATATTTTTTTTAATGTTTTCCAAAATTTGGGTCCAAAAATTAGAGAATAGAGATAAGTATTTTTGGCAAAGGGAGTTTCACTTCAGTGTTAAGGATGATTGGAATGTTGCACTCCAGGAATATTTCAAGATCATCACATAAATATTTGATGACGGAAAGAAAGTGGCACACAAGTTAAGAAGTGGAACGCAAGTCATTAAGTGGCGTGCTAATGAAGAAGTGGCATGAAAGTCATATTTCATGATCATTACATAAAAATACGACAAAGGAAAGAAAGTGGCACACACGTTAAGAATTGGCATGTAAGTTAAGAATTTTTGAACATGACATTAAGTGGCATACAAGTGGATAAGTGGAAATTAAGTCATATTTCAAGATCATCACAGAAAATTATGAAAAAGGAATGAAATTGGCTTACAAGTTAAGAAGTGGAACACAAGTCATTATGTGGTTCGCAAGTGAATAAGTTGCGCGCAAGTCAAATTTTGTCACAACAAAATATTACAAAGGAATGAAAGTTGTGTGCAAGTTAACAAGTGGAACAGAAAGTCCTTATGGGGCATGCAAGTAATGAAGTAGTAAACAATTTATGGAGTGGAATTTAAGTTATGGGTCCCCAAAATTACTATAAATCAACAGCTACCCTCCTCATTTCGATAGATCTCAATACTTAGAGAAAATATGATATTTGATAATGAAAGTGGAAGGGGTGTGAAAGTTCTGAATGGTGTGAAAGCAGTGAGTTGCACAAAAGAAGTGAGTTTTCTGCATGAATTATGTGGTGCGCTTGTAGTGGAACACAAGCAGTGATTTGTGTAGTTAGTTGCACCCAAGTAGTTGTGCACAAGGTGTGGCATGCTAGCAATGAACCAGAAGTAGTGTCACACAAGTAGTGGCATGAAAACAGTGGAACACAAGTATAACTTAGTGCACACTTATAAATTAGTGCGCAAGTTAGTTATCCAATAACAAAGGTAGAGTTCGTGCACTAGTTAAAGTGTCTCAAAGGTAAACCTAGGGTTGCGAGAATGTTGGATGTTTCCCAGTACATGTACGATAATGCGGTATTCATCAGTGGATGAATGTTTCACTTTGATAGAGCATCTACATTCATTGGAGGGTGCCTTCATTTGTGTTAATAAAGAGACCTACAGGAGTATAAGTTGTGAGTGGATATTCTAAATAAGTAGGGAGCTCTCTTCAGTTGAGAGAGTAGTGGGCTTTCAAATTGTGATTGCTTGTAAACTAGGAGGGATAGCGACTCCTCTATGAACTTTGTAACTTGAAATGCACTTTTAGTGGATTTGGTACATCAGCACATCACTGATGTATGCTTCTTGGACATAGCCCAGTGAGGGTGAAATAAGTAACATTGTTCTGTCTTGTGCTAGCATTATGATTTATCCGTACTCTTCAATGAGAATGAGATAAAATAGAGTTTTTTCTAACAAAGAAACATGATCTATATGGGCAGTTTTTTAATCTATCGTACCCGGATTCACCCCCCTATGTGGGTATCATACCAAGAGATCCTAAAAATTAGAATCATAGGGAATGGTTGATATCAGTGTTTCTCTCTCAATATAGGTCTCCAATAATAAATGGATTCTGATATTTAAGGGGAATAAATTTCAGTTATGGAATAATTAGATGCAACACTACTTCCAATCATTGGGAGTGGATGTGTTTATAGAAGAGATGCATGGTATCACATCCGACATCAATAGTAGCGCGTTACTAGAAGATGAGCGAAGAGAATTGGATTCTACTACCAAGGGAATCAACGTTTTAGGGGGATCCCTATCAATTGATATATATATATATATGAAGGTTATTATAGGAAAAAAATACTTGATATGTGGGAAAATCTACTGAACATATATTAAGGTGAGTCAAAGGTCGGAGAGGCAAAACTAGAAGTACTATGGAACTAGTATAAATAATTGAGAATGTACTCAAATGAGTCCGTTGATGCATTCACTGATATGGTAAATGTATTAGTATAGTATATTTGAGGTCTTGGTGATGTTATTGAAAACATAAATATTGTGAAACACATCCAAATGAAACTTCTACCTAACTTCAATCTGATGGTTTCAGTATTGGAAGAGAATGACCTGAAAGAGTTGACAATAGATAATTTTTTTAGTTCCCTTGTAGTATATGAGATGATAAATGATGATAATGATGCTTTGGAAATTGTAAAATCCAATGAGGTTGAATTCAAGGACATGAAGAAGTTCACTATTGAAGATACTCAGAAAGAAAAAGAGATAGATGATGTGATGTCATTATTTTCCTCAAATCTTCAAAGTGGAAAAGGAATGTTTAAATGAAAACATTCACTTTCCACCTTTATATGAGAAAAGGTTGGTCATCTTGTGGTATGGTTCCCAAAAAAGTTATAAGAATATGATAATGTCGATGAAGTTGAAATTCCCATGAAGAAGTCTTCAGTATATGTGAATGCGAAGAAACATTTCAAGAGAAATTTCATCTAGAAGAAGAATATTCATTAACAAGAATGTGAAAATTTAGATGAATATGTGGTTGAAGAGGTCGAATAGATAGATAACATCAAAGATCATGGAGAGAATTCTATAGTGGCTATTGTTGGTAGTGCTTAGAAAAAAGAATATGTTGATGAAGTTGAATAATTATAAGGAATAATTGATATGAAAGCTATGTTAGAAGCTGATATTGAAGAGAAAAATGTTTGGAGACACAAAATAATGAAATACAAAAAAGTGGTTTGTAAGGAAAAACTCTAAATGCAGCAGCAAGAAGAAGAGAAGTCCTAGTTAATGGAAGAAATTGAGAAACTCAAGCAGCACTAAAGGACTCAGAATTAGTTAGTAAGTATAAATTCAAGTTTTAATAATAGAAGAGGGAGATAGATGGATTTAATAATATAGTGAAGGATTATGTCAAGTGTATCGAAGAACATAAAGAGGAAGTTGTCGGTCTGTGATGAAAAGTTTGGGAACAAGATATTTTTTTGATTCCCTACACGTTATCAAGAAACACGATAATTCATATTCCTGAAAAGATGAATGAGGAGCATAGTGGCCTAGTAGAAAAAAAATTAAGAATCGTGTTTTGGCACTAAAGCTGATGTGGGGCTTAATCAAAAATAGAAATAATTTAGGGTTAATGTTATACCGAAATCACCCTTTCCAAGATTAAGATTGGTATGGGTATGAAGTTGAATAAAAAATTCAGATAATCCAAGGGATAACTAGCAGTACAGAAGTGACAAGCCTGAATGCACACTTCATTAGGTGTTATTACTATTGAAAGATGGGAAACTCACAAAATGTGTGTTCTATAGTTAGAAGACACCGAAGGCCAAAAGAATATTAATGTTATGAAAATAGAGAAAGATAATCTAGAACATATTTTTAGGGACACTGCATTTGGTGAGAAGGATTTGGGCACATGTCTAGATATCTTACATCGACCATATAGAGGAATGTGCTAAATGAGAACCAAAACGATCTCAAATAGCAGATAAATGAACTAACAAGCGAGTTGAAAATGAAAAATAGATTTAAAGCCTTGCAAGATGAATCCAGTCCATCACACTCTGAGAAAAATCATAAATCTCAATCTATTTCGAGTATGAATAAAGAAACATGGACCAAGAAGAAGAGAGATTAGAAGGTAGGGGTGGCTGAAATATCCCATAAATCATCAGACCATTGTGGTGTATGGATCCTTAACATTGGATTAACATCTCACATGACATGTAAGAAGGATCTTGTTATAGGAATAAAATATGAAAATGAAGGAGTTATCAAGTTTTTAAATGATTAAGGCATGAATATTATTGGATCGAGAAAGGCTAGGTTTTGTGGAAAATAAATAAGATGTGCTGCAATATTAGTAGTAGAAAGTATGAGTCACAATTTTCTTAGTGTCAGTCAACTATATGACTTAAAGATTTCAATAAGGTTTAATAAGAAGATTTGTATCTTTAAAGAAAGATATGGTGTATTGATTCATTAAGTAAAAATGATAAAGTGAAATATTTATCTTTTATGTGGTTATAAAGATGTGTGATTTTTATCCATAGAGGAGGAAAACAAGTTTTGGAATAAATGACTCAGTTATCTATGACGACCTTCCCTAGAAGATCTGGCAAAGTTTGATGCATCTAGAGATCTCCCCAAGATATCATGTAATCATACACATACAAGCGATACTTATCAATATGTGAATATCATCATAAATACATACAAAGAAAAGGAAAATAAGTCAACAAGAGTGCTTTAGTTAGTGAATGATGATGTTTGTGGACCAATCACACCAAGATCCATTGATGTAATGAGATATTACATTATGTTCATTTATTAATATAGCAAAATGGCATGGGTATTCCACATTTACAATATGTTCGATGTGTTCAGTTTCCTAAAATAATATCGGAGGGAATCTAAAATGATTATTGGGAAGGAAATTCTGATGATTTGAATAGATAATAGTACAAAATTCACAAACAGTCAGGTGGAAGACTATCCCGAGAAACACATGATAAGATATTAAGTTTACTTAGTAAGAACTCCCCAACAGAATGGAGTGGTTGAAAGGAGAAATTGGATCATCAACAACATGGATATAATGATTCTTATCGAAAAATTCAAACCAGAGAAATTTTGGAAGGAATCAGTATTGACATCGGTCTATATTTCTAACAGGGCTCTATTGTGTCCAAAAATGAAAAAACTCCATATGAGATGTGGTATAGAAAAAATCCAATGGTGAAATACTTTTGATTCTTTAGAAGTAAGTGATTTATTCTCAAGAAAATAAAAACATAGAAAATTTGATTCTTGTGGACATGAGGGGATATTCCTTGGATAATCAGGAAAACCAAAAGCATATAAATACTTTAACAAGAGGCTGGGAAAAGTATTTGAGAGTAATGATGTCACTTTTATGTAAAATGAAGAAATTAATCAATATCATAGTGAACCATTTATTTAAGAAAGTGATGAAGGGGAAAGTAACACAAGGGGTTCAGAAGTAAAAGATGCAAAATTAGAGGAAGATACTGATGATAATGAAGAAGAAGTGTAGTATGTATTTATAAAGAAAATAAAGAGTCAAGTCAAAATTGATAGGCATAATATCATTGGTGATCAGACAGTTCCAGTTCAAATAAAAAGAATGAAGTCACTACAGCAGACATCTCTCTTACCTCATGTTAAACCTAAATGTTTTGTTGATGTAGCTAAAGATGAAAACTAGGTACAAGGGATTGAGGAAGAGATAGACCATATTGAGAAGAAGCATGAGAGATGGTTTTGATGCCGGAAGATAAGAATGTCATCAGGACAAAATGGATCTTTCGAAACAAAATTAATGAAGATGGTGTGGTGATCCAAAACAAATCACGTCTTGGGTGAAAAGGATACTACCATATAGAGTGTATTGATGTTGATAATACATTTTGACCTATGTCAAGGATAGATAAAAATCATATTAATCCTAGCCATTGCAGTGAAACAGAAGTTCAATGTGTTCCAGATATATGTCATGTCAGCATTTTTAAATGGGGTCTAGGAATAAGAAGTGTATATTGAGTAGCCAAATGGGTTTATCATTCATGAATATGATAAAACATTTTCTTGGATGAAGAAGACTATGTATGGGTTGAAGTAAGCACCAATATCATAGTATTCAAGGCCAGATCGGTTTTTGAAAAATCTCATTTTCTAGTGTGGTGGAGTTGATTACAATTTATATGTGAACAATGATAAAAATCAAAGGATGATGGTGCTGGTATATGTTGATGATATAATATTTGGAGGACCAGATGAAGCATATTACAAACAATTTTCAAAATTCATGAAACATGAGTTTGAAATGTCTATGATTGGTGAGATGACATTTTTCCTTGGTTTATAGGTGATAAAATGAAGGAATCAAACATTTTTATCTCAATTAAAAAATGCCAAGGAGGTTATGAGGAGATTTGGGAAGGCAAATTACCAGGAAATGAAGAATTCAGTTGCTATGCAGATGAAATTTTCAAAACATGATGAAGTTGAGGTTGTTAACATAACAAAATACAGGAGAATTATATGATGTTCACTATACTTGACTGTGACAAGGCCTGAAATTGTACATTCCACATGCCAAGGAGAAATATATCAAAGTAATAAAAAGGAAATCTACATGCTTTCAATGAAAAGAATATTTTGGTATATTAAGGGAAAAATTTATTTTGGCTTAATGGATATTGACATATCTCAGTTAGAGATTTTGGGATATATATATAAAGATTGGGAAGGTTTAACAGATGACATGAAATCAATGTCAATAGGTTCTTTTTATCTTGGTGGATTGTGTATTCCATGGTTGAGAAAGAAATATGATTTCATTTATTTTAGCACCATATATGCTGAGTATATTGCATCCACAAAAGCATGTTTGCAGTTATTATGGATGAAACATCAGCTTGATGGCATGGGCATGAAAATGAATTCTCTGATAAGAAGTCAATGTGATTACCCAAGTGCTATAAATCTTATCAAAAATACCATTCCTTATTCAAGGACCATGAAAATTGAAATAAAATAACATTTCATTAAGGAGAAGGTGTAGCAAGGGCTAGTGAAGTTGGAATATGTACCTACAGATCAACATGTATCTAATATTATGAAAGCGGCCTTACCTAAGGAAGTATTTGAGAGGCATCAACTAGCTCTAGGAGTTCATTCGACTCTAATCACTTGAAAGAGTGTGGATATGGGATCCCCCCTCTCCCCAAGGAATGAAATGTTTTTACCTAATGTACTGATATGTGTTTTCACCCTGTTATATACTGAAAAATGATTGACCCTTGGGTTAATTGAAAAAGGGGAAGAAAATGCGACTGTTCAAGGAGGAGAAAGTGTGTCTTTTTATGGGAGAAACTATCTTAGTCAAAGACACGTTCATAAGATGAGAGGTAGAGCAGCGAGATAGGGGAGAAACAAGATAGGGGTATATGTTTTTCTTTAAATATGACAATTCTTGAAGTGGCTGATCAAAGGATATATGTCAAAAAAACTGAGGTTCGTAATGAAAGAAGTTAATTGGTTTCAAGAATTGGTGTTAGGATTTAAGTGATTAATTAATGATATTTTCATTATAATCTCATTTCTCATGTCAATCGTTTCTCATGTGGGATTATAGTATGTTTTGAGTAAATATTTTATTGTTATCATAATTGGAAGAGGTGAATGGTGTTTAATGATGGAATAATCTTTAACGAGGTATCAAATTAAGTTTTGTTTCCAAAAAAAACCAAAGGGGAATATTGTTGTGAAAAAATCCATCAATATACCATTGAAGAATTTTTTGTTTGTTTGTGTTTGTTGACAAAGGGGGTTTCAATTTTGAGTTTTCATGTTCTAGAGATACTTTTGATAATATATTTTGAAAAAGAACAATGGAAAATAATGAATGATCTGAAGGTGGTAAAAAAAGAACAGATACAAGTTGATGCCATTTTCCAATGTTTTCCAAAATTAGGGTCCAAAAATTAGAGAATCGAGACATGTTTTTTTGGAAAGGTAGATGCCCTCCAGTGTTAAAAAGGATTGAGATGTTGCACACCAGGTATATTTTAAAACATTCACATCAAAATATGATGAAAGAAAGAAAGTGGCATGCAATTGAGGAAGTGGCGCAAAAGTCATTAAGTGGCGCACCACTGATGAAGTGCCAAGCACATAATATTTGAATATCATCACATAAAAATATGGAAAATGAACGAAAGTAGAGCACAAGTTAATAAGTGGAACACAATTCATTAAGTTGTGCACAAGTTATGAATAAGAACACAAGTCACTATGTGGAGCACAAGTGAAGAAGTGGGATGCAAGTCATATTTCAAGATCATCAAAGAAAAATATAACAAAGGAAAGAAAGTGGTGTACAAATTAAGAAGTATCATATAAGTCATTATGTAGAGAAAAATTCAAGAAGTGGTGTGCAATTCATATTTAATCACACCTAAATAAGAAAAAGAAAAGAAAGTGGAGCATAAGTTAACAATTAGCTCGCAAGTCATTAAGGGGTGCGCAAGTAATGAAGTGGCATGAATGTTATAAAGTGTAGTGTTAGTTATGGTTAACCAAAATTCTTATAAATAGATGGATACAATCCCCATTTCAATAAAGTTCAACACTAAGAGAAAATCCTTGCAATGATTGCACAAGTGGGAGTTGAACACAAGTTCTGAGTGGCACACATGTAGCAAGTTGTGAACAAGCAGTGAGTTGTATGCAAGAATTAAGTGGCATGCATGTAGTGAGTTTTTCAGTTAGTGGCATACAAGTACTAGCATGCAAGGAGTTCCATGCAAGTAGTTTTATGCATGAAATGGCACAAAAGTAGTGGCATAAAAATAGTGGCGCACTAGTATAAATTGGTGCGCAGGTAGAAATTGGTTCGCAAGTTGGTTTTCATGCAAAAAGGCAGAGGGTATACATTAGTTAAAGTAGCAGACAAGTCAAAATATGTATTCATGAATGTTGGATGTTTCCCAATACATCTATGGTAAAGAGGTATTCATTAGTGTATGGATGTTTCACTTCAATAGAGAATCTATATAAAGTGGAGCATGTATTCATTTGTGATAATGAAGGGAACTAGAGGTCTATAAACTATGAGTAGATAATATAAAGAATTAGTGATATATCTTCGGTTGATTGGGCTGTGAGATTTCAAATTGTGATTGATTATAAACTAAGAGGAATAGTGAGTCTACTCTGAAACTTGTAAACAACAGTGCGCTTTTAGTGGATTTGGTTCAGTAACACATCACTGGTGTGTGCTCATTGGACGTAGCCCTGTGAGGGTGAACCAAGTAAAATAAACATTTCATGTGCTTGATTTAGGATTTGTTCTTATTATGCATTATGATGGAGAGAGAAGAGAGTTTTTTCTAATAATCAAACAAGATCAATAGGGGCAGTTGTTCTAATCCGTCATACCCATGATTCACCTCCATCATAGGGTATCTTACCTAGAGGACATAACATATTTTATATATAATAATGTTATATAATGTTTTTTTAAAATTTATTATTTTATGGAAATTATAATTTAAATTTTCAATGTGGTATGAGACACCTTGAATGTTTAAAGATTTAATTATCAATATTTTTCTCCATGTCAATATTCTTAAAATTACTTTTTATATTTATTTATATAGATATTAAAGTATTATAGAGGAGATTATATATATATATATATATATTTTTTCTTTAAAAGGGTTTCTATATGAAGTAATTTTATGTGTTTTATATGGAATGTTTTGAAAATGAAAATGACAGAAAGAATGTTCCATTCTTAACGCAGAAAATGAAAATGACTTTTTTGGCCACCATGGCCATGATTTTATTATCATATTTATTTAAAAGATTTAAATTTTTCTTAAATGAAAAAAAATATTTATATTTTTTTGAATTTTGGTATTGACAATGCGTTTTCAATTAAAATTTGGTTTCCATATTGAAAATGGGTACTTGAAAGAAAAGGGAAATTTTACCCAAATGTGTTTTCAGATGGGATTCAAATAGTTTTTAAAATGGTTTTATGATAAATGTGTTTTATTAATTATTTGGTACATGATAATTATAGGAAAAGGGTGAGACCGATATAATTATACATGGCATGGCCCATATAGCGCTCAGTAAGCCCATTATAGCATAATATGAGGTCCACCATAGAGTGTTGGGAAAGCACGTTATAGCTTAACATGGGGTGGTCCAACTAATACTGGGAAATAAATTTATAACTCAACATGGGGTGGTCCAGATAGCACTGGATAAGACCATAATAACTTAGTTTTGAGTTATCCATACGGTTATTCCATTTAAAGGGTTATATATTTAGGATTCTATAAGCCACGTAACGTATTTTTAATTTCATGGTATGTGTTTAAATGATTTTATTTGGGGTAAATGAGTGTTTATATTCAATGAGAAAATTATTTATTATACATTCAAAATTAACTTTAAAGTTAAAGGAAAAAATATATGGTTTTTCATTTTTTTTACTGAACAAATAGTTTCTTTTCGGTTATTTTTCCTTACCGAGCATATGTGCTTATCCTAAGTTTCTAAAATGACTTTTATAGAGTTTAAGGAGGAATAAATATAAGGATTTGAACAAGGGAATAATTGAGAAGTTTTTTCATAAATAATACTAATGTTTTATTTTTAAGAGTTTTATATTGTGAAAAATGGGTACTGAGTATAAGTGTCCACTTATGATGTATGGGTTTACTTTGTAAGAGTGTGTCCCAATTCCTTAAAACTATAAATGGAAAATATCCATGAATGTGAATTATTTTTAAATAACAGTAGAATAAATTATGCTTAATGTTGGTTCCTTATATAAGAAATTTTCAAGAGCCTTAGTATAAAAATAACAAAATAATATATTAATTCTCATCAATTCACTCATAAAAATATTACATTCACCTTTAGGAAAAAAAATTCAAGATGTCAAAATATCTAATACATTTAAAACCATTTTTAAAAATATCTACAATAAATAAAATAAGGAGTTTTTCATTGAAGAATAAATGGGAGCTGATAAAGGATGAAAAATATCATTTGATGATTGTTTGGTAGAAAAATTATAGATTCCATCTATCATAACATAGAAAATTCTTTTTTCTTTTTTTTTCAAAAATTCTATATAAAATGTGTAAGGATATTCCTTTTTATAACTTTTTAATGAATGTAAAAGGTGATATAAATATTTCAGATAATCTATTTATATGAATGAAGAAAAAATTACTTAAATAAATTTAAAAATATAGTTATAGATTAAAACAAATTTGTAAATCTATCTTAAAATATTTAAAATGAGGTTCTTATGGTAATTTGTTCAATACATTGAGTCTTATATTTCACTTATAATCATTAATTTTTGTGGAATATAATTTTATGAATTATTTAATTTTTAAATATTTTTCATAATTTTATTTACTTTCCTTTAATAAATTTATTTATTTTATTATAATTACATGTTTAGGTACTTAATCAGTTAAGTCCAAGTCGGGTGATTTCAGAATATTCGACTCACTATTTTAAAATGACATCAGTATGTGAAGCATTGTAAAAAAGGAAAATATCCCATAATTTAAAATATTATAATTACAACACAACAATAAATTTTATACATTAATTACCTATTTATAACTATATATGTAATATTTTTATGAAAAATGAATTATATTATTATCATGGAGATCGTATGCCATTGATACTGATAAGTAACATTTCCATTTTTTAGTGAACATGAGGGAAGGAAGGTAAGTATCGTTTTACCTTAATAGAATGTTTATTATTTCATAAATATAATATTATCTTTATTGATACACTTATATATACAAACTATATGTTTTGGTGATGAAAAAATAACCATATCGATTCATTGAGGTGGAAATTGACAAGTGAAAATGAATAATGAAAAAATTATTCAATGGGAATAAATGTAAGAAAACTGATGAAATAATAAATTTCAAGAAATATAATTAAGTAATTAGTATCAAATATATATATATATATATATTAAATCCTAAATTTTATTCATCTATGAGATGCGATGATGGAAAAAAATTATATATTCCCAATGTAGTAGTCTTACATAAACATCAATAATGGTTTTGTTACCTATTAGATTAAGAAGTATATTTATTAATGTAAATATATAAATATAATAATTTGTTGGTGTTTAAGAAAAATTTATGTTATTTAATCATAGTGTTTTTATGTTTTTTGAAAGTGGTAGAATAATAAAAAATCTAAAACAGTTGGATAAAATAAATACCTCTTCAATAAAAAACCTTTGCTTCCTTATACATTGATCCCTCTATAGTTCGTATTATACCCAAAATTAGACAAAAAAGAATTGAGTATTTATTTTTTTATGGAATTTTGGATAGGGATTTGTAGAAATATATTTCTCAAAATGATTCAGGAATAGAGGATATGAGTTGCCTTTTTTGTGAGGGGAGGGGCACCCTTGTAATTTCTTAAAGTATTAAATAAATATAAATTAATTTTGTTCCAAAAGTAGAACCACCATTATAAATTTACAATATTGTTTGTGTATGAGTATAAATAATATAAAAATAGAATTTAGATAAATTTAGGTTATGAATATCCTCTTATCTCTTTGTTTTAACCATTGTTAAACAGTTTGATGATTTCTATGATATAAATGGTAGTTTACACTTTAGGGGTCATGAATTTTCTATAAAAGGTCACTTGTCAAATAATTTTTTGATGGATGATATTATAGAACATATCCCATTTTGTTTTTGAAATATATTATTTTTATGATTTTTCAATACTTTAATACAATATTATTTATTATTAAATATTTATAATGCTATTATTCAAAATATTAGTTAAATTAAATTGTAAATCTATGAGGTAAAAAATATAATATGAATATTATATATTTTAGATTCAATAAAAAAGTATTTTTAACTATAACATTCTTTAGAACTATAATTCATCAAAAATAAAAAACATTAAATGTTTATAAAATTATTTACTTAAATATTTCATCTTCTTGCACAGGAACCCGGTTCACATTATATATGGATTTAAGGTAATTATATAAAAAAATGGAAATAATATAACATCATAAAAATTATTTCATTAAGGTTAAAATAATGTTTAGTATTCTTTCAAAATATATTTTTATCCCAATGTGAACATATAAGAGAAATTCAAAAGAAGTAGAGTAACATCATAACGATTTCATTACATAAAATATTATATATTTTATTATCAAATATAATAGTATGTAAGTGAAAAAAATAAATAAATAATATCATTATTTAATTACTAAAATAATACAATAGTATAACAACAAGTTTTTTGTTGATTTTTAATCCTTTTTCACATTAATTTTACCATTAATTATCCTAATTTTCTTTTTAGTGTATTCATAAAATCATTCCATAATTACTATTCACATTAACAAAAAAACGAGAACTATTTACCAAATTTTAATTATGATGATTCCATATATTGAATATATTTTATCAGATTTATCAAATATAAATTGAATAATTTCTGTTGAAATTAATTTCGAAAAATATGATGAAAACTGTTTTCTAGAAAAAACCGCCTTCTTGGTAATTAATATTTTTTATACAAAAATCTAGAAATAATTGATTCTAATGAAAATAATTGTCTTTTTAGTTATATTAACATACTAATTTTTCACTTAATTTATTTTAAAAAGGTAACATTTGTAAATTCCTGAACAAAAATGATATTATTCCACAAAAATCACTTATATCACCACTCAATGAATGATAAATACATTTAGAAAATTCCAAAAATTTCAACCAAATTTAATTTTTATATGAAGATATAAAACATTATATAATTTGTATAAAATATTTTTTCCAAAATAGAATGAAATTATTTAAATTATTATATCAAAAAATGTAATAAAAACATTTTTGATGAAAATATAGTTATGAAGCATAAAATGAATTATCAAAATTGGTTTCTTATTTACTAATAATTTATAAATTATTTTTTATGGATTATGATATATATATATATATATATTAATTCATTAAAATACATTTATACCCACCGATTTAACAATTATCCTATAACAAACTTATATACAAAATAATATATCATGATTTGTTTAATATCATAGTTTTTTGACATATACACTATCAAACATAGTGTTCCCCTAAAAAATATTCAGGTGTTTTAGTTTTCTTGGATGATAAGAAAGTTAGGAAAATTTTATGTTCCACTACAGGTATATTCATTTGTTTCCCCATCTATTGGTCCACCCACAAGCCTGAATTTTAACATTTCATACTAATGACTTTCCTCATAGGCTAACACATGTTCTTTTATTTTGTGATGTCCAAACTCATACATGCATTGGGAAATAAACTAGTTGTCCATACTTCCACGTGATATATTGTACTATCTATGAATAACTATAATGTATTAATATGTTATAAATCTGAGAAAAATGGTTCACTGTGTTGACAGTGGTTGTTCAATTACCCATTTATGAGTCAATTTTTCATTTAGTTTAACAGAGTAATACATGAATGAATTTTTTGGTGAATTCAATATTTTATTAATAAATTTAATTTTAACTATTTATTTAAAACAAGTGTGATTTGGAATGCTATCATATATTAGAATGGATGTGATTATATACATCAATTAGATCATTGATTTTAAAAAAAATACATTAGTGTATTAATCTTATATTAAAAAATATAGAAATTATAATGGGTTCAAATAATTTGTTTAATTAAATAATATATACACTATATAATAAAAATATATAATATTTTAGCATTAAAGAATATTCAAGTATTATGTGAATTGATATAGAAACTTATCCTAATTAATATAAAATCCCTTTAAATTGTCTTATCCCAGTATTAATATAACAGTATCCCATAATAAACTACCTCTATCAATCATTATACAATTTAAATCAATCTATATTTTTATAAAGAATCAAAATGTGTTATATATAATTTTTTTTCAGTATCTTAACAATTAATTTTCCTATTCTTTCTCCCATGTTTATTATCTAAGAAAACCTATATTTTATAAAATATAATATTGATTATATCATTAATGAAATTTATTAACAATATATTCAAATAAATTAGAATAGATGAATTAATCCCAAAAGAGACTGATAACATAACATGTATAAATAAATTGTATATATATAATTTATATACATTATTAAATAATTTACTCTAAGAAGTCATGCAACAAGAATTAATATATGTAGTTTAGAAGACTAAAATGAATTTATCATGTTCTATTAATGAATTTAATCCACCTGTAAGCATTTACTTAAATTCATATACATGTTAAAATATATCTTAAATATATATTTACCAATTTTAATAATCGATTACCTAATTTTATCAATAATATTTTTATTTGTCCACTTCATTTAATAAATTCTTGGAATTAAATGGTTTTATCGACACAAAATCTATATTACATTTTGTGATACAGATACATCATTAAATGGGATATAACTAAAGGAAATATAATAGGATAATATCACATAGTGTAATATATTTAAAAAATTTCAATCATTGAGGGTGATACATGCACATCACATGGAGAGACATCAATTTTATATTGGGAATTTTACATTTTGAAATTTATTCTTCCACTGTGAGGTAAACCTTAGACATAATATCATGAGAGGATATGAAACATATAACATTTAATTTTTAAATATTTAATGTTCATTTTTGTTTTAGCATTGAATAAAAATAATGAATAAAATATCTATACCATATATCCTATACTTACACAACTTTGGGGGAATTAATGAAGATATTATATGAGGGGAAAATAAAATGTAATGGAATTTAATTTTGGACATCCAAATGATATACTATCTATTTTTTCATTCTCTTTTAATGATAATGATCAAGAAATCCTATGAGTATTTGTAAAATCATACCATGAATTATTCATGATGTTTTATATATATAGTGAATATTATTGAATGTTAGAATTCATTAATTGTCACTATGGGATATTACTCTGTAATTTTCTGTAATGATTCTACATAATAAAGTAGTTTTTTTATTTTATCATTCATTCCTTAATTTCACTTATGGTAACTCAATTGAATGAATCTTTGTAAAATTATTATACTATATATCAATCATGAAGATGTCCTTCAATACCTTGTAATTGTATAAAATAATACTTTATTATTCTTAGAATGATCTATGGATTTTATTATTGTAATTCATAAACATTTTAAGGACACAGATAACCTAGATAATTATATGCCAGTATCAGAGTCTGTTATATGAATATGGTATATGTATCCAATTTTCATCCACTGACTATGGAATTTTTTATAATAATATGTGAAACACAATTTAAAATCGATCATTCTTCACTAATAAAAATTACTATGTATTATATTTTTCATGTGATTTGAGATATCACATTTCATAGTACAAATTAAAATCATATTTATTGATAACATTAAATGAAATTTAGTGATGTCACTAAAAATGATTTTAAGCACATATATTGATATTCATGGGAAAAATTTGTCATATTTATTTTCTTCTATATCACAACATGTAATATGTGATATCATTAAATATTATATCGAACAAAATTGGGAATGCAATAAGATATTGAAACTATATTTACTTTATCATTGATAATGATATCATATATATCATTTCCCAAGATATAAATTGCGTCTATATATAATTTTATTTCATTTTTGAATTAAAATTATAATTTAAAATTTGTTCATCTATTATAAAAATTATTTTAAATGTTTATTTATATTCCCAATGAGTGTATAAAATTAAATATAAAATATGAGTTGTATGTAATAAAATATTAAATATATACCCAATGTTCAATAATTAAATGTTTAATATAAAGTGTTTTTATAATAGAATCAATGATATTATTCTGAAAAGTAATAAATTTAAAAAGTCCCCCACTAATAAAAAAGTAAAACCAAAATATATCATTATATTATCTATATTCTCACCACCAAACACATCATGGTTGATGGTCAGGTAATGTTGGTTTTATATCCCCAAATACCAGTCTACATATCTTGCCTCATGTGAAAACATCTTCATTTCACAACCCAACCCCCATTTGAAAAAACATAAAGAACAAAACCTCAAAATGAGAGACTCTCAACTAAAGAGCCTATGATCAACATTTCTATCCATCATCATCCAAGTAAAATATCTTCATCCTAATCTAGAAAAATAGACAATAGAGATAGTGCCCCTGATCAAAATAATACCACTGATAACCATGAAAAACGATATATAAATAGTTTAAAACATAAAATAATAGAAACAAAAAAACTAATAAAAACATACATAAATGAACATGAAACATTAGAAGAAAACCAAAACCAAAATTAAAAAACACATTATAACTCAATATTTAGTTGGGGAAACTGTTGATGGTTATATGAATGTTGGATTCCATGTTTTTCTCATAATTTGAAATATAAACGATATATATTCCAAAATATATTCCAAAAATATATTAATTTAATCAATATAACTCATCCAATGAACCCCACCATAGTTTATCTCGTCTTTTATCCTTAGATATAAGATGCATATGAGATTCTTCAAAACTATAACGTCACCAAAATGTCATCTCTAGTAGTTGTGTTGCAATGTCCTAGATTTTATGCGCATTATTTTTTAAAGTTATATGGATTAATTTGAGACTATGAGCTAAGACAACAAGAGATTCTGAGCCCCAGGGTTCCTAGGATAAATGTTTGAGTAATATGAATTTATTAAAAATCACATAAATGTAGTTTTCTAGAAAATGTGGAATAAATTATAAATGGGTACATGGATTAGAAATCTAAGGGCACTATTACGTTCAGAACCAAAATTTTACCTTCAGTGCGGCCTAACATCAGCCTGCACAGGTCGACTATGAAAATTAGTTTCTGTAAATTTTAATGAATAAAATAAATTAATGATTTATTATATTTTTCTCTATTTTGTCGACAGAACAACACAACAATGAATATTTTTTAACTAATCCATTTAGAAGGGATCCAAGGTTAGGCTTATATCCCTAAGATTCGCAAGAGGCTCTAGAGGTAAACCATGAAGAATTATCTTTGTAGCAATGATAGAGACATAGATCCAAGATTGTTCTTGATGGATCTCACCAATGATAATATATCTATATCAAAGAACATTCCAATTCCCAAGAAAGATATGTTATTTTGGATTTCTTTCTCCATTAGTAGACTAAAAGACGAATGCGGTACAACCAATGAACGTGTTGATTCATAGTTTGATTATTCCTTGTGGAATTGGTTATACTCTACATGACATATCATGGTTTTATAATTTTAGAATTGATTTTTTTCTGATCATTCTTATAAGAACAAATCAACTAGTAATGAAAAAATAATGAAGTTCATTCCTTGGATTTGTTCCTTGTGTATTTTTATCTCCACTGTTTTCTATGTGTTATTTGTTCACTGATGGGTCTCTGAACGAGCGATTGTTGGGCCTTCTTTTATTGGTTAAAAGATCTAATATATAAGATCTGTCATTAGGATGACCGAATAGATGTGTGATGATGATGGTGAAGGAAAAATCATAATGGTTCGAGAGAAACTGTTCTTTAAGCAGTTTGTGTCGGGATGAAATTAAACTGGATTCTTAGACGATTGAAGGACCTAAACACATCTATTTGGTGTTAGAGTGATGATATAACATAGGATATGGATTTTAGAGTTGAATAGACTACTGGAGAAGAACATAAGATGTTGTCGAAGTTGTGGGAGGAAGAAATCGTAATTTCTAGATATTCTAGAATACATGACATGTATTATTGGATACATGGCTTATGTTCATCGTCAGACCACTTAGCGTGTACTCTAGGAGTACACAAGTATGGGTGGAGTGCATGAGTTTCCTACGCGAGAGGTTCTCTCCCCACATCATTTCATGGAACAGGTACACAAACTATCCAGTGTACTGGTACATAGGCAGAGATACACTAGTTGACACAGTGTTTCGGAAGACATCCAAAGTACAAAGGTGGACCATGAATGGAAGGACATGTCAAGTGACTTCTTCTACATTCCATGTACCAATATTCTATATGAAATAGTTTTTAATGTCACGCGACATTGTACACGAGCAGTACCCATGGTTGAGGGATATAGTCTGCGACTATACTACACGTCGTGTATACCATTCTATATAGACTGATTATCTTTCCCTCCATATCATGGGAATTTTTTGTTAGGTTTCATTCCCCTATCACTTCCATATAGGTAGTTAATAATCATTTCCTACTCTTAAGACTATGATCCCTTAATAAGGACATCTAGGATATAGTTATTGGAATCCAATGAGAGGACAAGATCATGATCCTTTATTCATTATTAATACCTTAGGTAGAGTCCTTGGTATTGACATGACCAACTTCACCAGACATCAATCCTCTACTTTGAAGGTTAATCTAGATGGATTTTTTTTGTTTCAACCCATGACCCTGGCTATGATTCTCATTTGTGGTATCGTATTCTCTTTATAGCTATCAGCATATCTCTCTCATGTATTTTTCCAATGAACAATACTTCTCAGATGGACGTCATTAGTGTTATCAGACTCAAAAGTGTGTTCTACTAGATGAATGCCTCATGGAGACATTAGATTGAATTCCTAGTGCAGGTATATTGTGGTTGTGACTAACCTCTAGAACATGTGTCTTGGATAGAGTTTATCTGGATATTCTTGTTATATATGTGTTGACATATACTATGTTGAGATGGTTGTATATTCATTTGTGTATTAATTTTTGGTTTTAGAGTGTCCTAATATGTACTTTCACACTCACTATGCATGGTCTTTTCCCATACGTTTCATGTCTTGTGCATATGAGAAACCTTTTTGATGGTGTTTTAGGTGGATGAGGACTAGATGGTGCTTTGGTGGATACAATTAGCCAAGGGGTTCCTATGAATATAGATAGCAGTCCCAGTACCTTTTTCTTACAGGTTGGACTTTGTGGTTTGCAGAATCTATTTGTTGGGATTGTATTGTAGTCCAGTTTACATTAGTACACATTAATTTCATGTCGTACAGTAGTTGGGATATAGTGGTATGCATGAATTTGGTTCTTAGTGGTGTTTACATTTCAACATTTTGTGGGACTAGAGATGTGTGTGTGCGTACAAGTAAATAAAAAATGCCTCCCATGTAAGTGATATGATTACTCTGTGATAGTCACCAACCCCTGGTCTATTTGAGGTGGGATTGGGGAGTCTCAACACATGCCCCTATAGTACGGGTTGTGATAGAGTGGTATTAGAGGATTTCAGTTCTAATTTAGTACCAGGAGTTTGTGAAATTGGTTTGGGGAAATAGTGTTATGCATTTTGAGTTTATATTTTAGGACAGGGACTCTTGTGTTGGTGCATCAACTGAATTATCCATACATCAGGACTCTGATATCCTATATTTTGACTCAGTACATGAGAACATTGGTTTTTGGGAAAACAATTGTACATGACTCATATAAGAACGAGTTGTGGTTCCATGTCCTTCTTGAATCATCTCTCTAGATATATTCATTGATAGTGGTACATCTATTTTTCATATAGGATTCCCCCAAGAAATGTAATAGCTTGGATTCAGTTGCGCAATCATGAGGATGACCCCCTCAGTGAAGAGGCATTGATACATGGACTAGTTTCCGAGGTTTTACCTACAGGTGGTGCACTAGCTATAATCCACCTTCGGAGTACCACATATTACCCACAATACCAACATATGTAGAGTGAAGGCTGAGTGCACTACCTGAGTTTCAGAGACATAGACCCCTCTGGTTATGAGGTGAGCCTGACCCTTAGTTAGATGAAGTATTTCTTGAGTCGGTGACCCAAGTTTTCTATTCAGTCAGGACACCAAAAGATCATATGTTGGTCCTAGTGGTGAGCCTTCAATAGGGTTCAGTAGGGAGATTATTTAGTTTGAACACCCAAACACACGATGAGGAGACTCTTTCCTAGAAAGACTTAGTTCACATCATCACAGATGAGTTCTCAAAAGTTACGTTGAGAGCTGTTCATATTAAAGAGCTTTCTCAGCTCCAATAATGATACATGACCACGAATGATTACTAATCATGGTTCACCAACCTTTCCATATACATTATTAATATGGATAACTATTAGTAATTTACGGAATAGACCATAGAGCATTGTCAGTGTAGAGACATCTGATCTAGAATTATCCATCTATGCATTCAAATGTATGTTGGGGGTGATTGAGCGGGATTTGGTTGTCGAAAGCTCATTGGTTGAGTAGAAACAACCATTAATAGATTGAAATGGACGAGTAAGAGAAGATACCTGAATAATAGGAAGCCTATGTCACTCCAGGGACGGGGATGTGGGAGAGGTTTCAGAAGGATGTCATGGGATAGAAGATCTACATTGCAGGGATCACATTATAGGTCTAGTTAGCCTAGGGAGAGTCAGTTATATTCATTTGATGGTAGGGGACATCTTTCTTGAGATTTTCCACAATTTATACTACTTATAGGGAGATAGTGCATGAACCATTGAGTTAGAACAATTAATGAAGCAGGTAGATCCATAGGGTGACAGGTGTGGAAGAGGAGATGGGAGAGAAATAAGATGTGGTCTACATTTCAACATGTTACCACAACCACCCCCAGGAGGTCTGCGGCAGATTCAGGGAGCGGGAGGAAAAAGGTGGGGGTACCTGCATGCTGTCAAGGCATATGAACCGGGTTATTTATGAATTATTGTAGGTTAGATCAATCCCTTTTATACATTAGATGAAATACAAATAGACACATTTTCTAGTCATTTATTTCTTTCCAAATATCCTATTCAATACATAGAGATTCCCATTGAATTGTTGACTCGACCATCATGATTGGAGATAACTAATAGAGAAAAATCAGTGATCAAACACTTGTGCCAATAGTGTGGACAAACACTTGGAGAAGAGTGTATCAGTTGGAAACTCTTAGAAGAATCTTTAGGCCTTCAGTAGTTATTAATAGAATGGATTTTTTATCCTAAATCCATGCCCATATTGATTGTTTTAGGTGAACGGTGATGTGTGTCCTTAGTGAAAGAATGAGGTTTTGATTTTTTCGTGAAATAGAAACCCCGATAGAGTAGTATTGACTCATGCATAGTAGAGTGGAATCGATTACTAATTTGTTGGATATCCCAACCCTCAGTGTAACTAATGTTATGAGTTACCAGTTTCTTATAGTGGTGGTGGAGTATGAGGCAACTTCTATGAAGATATTAAAAGATTTACTCCACACCAAGATATAGGCATCTGCATTGATTGACACTCAGGGATGGAAATGATATCTTCACCAGAAAATCAAATTTCCCCCACAAAGCTTCATGATCTAATGGTGCAATTGAAGTATTTTCAGAAGAAGGGATTCATGAGACCCTGTATTTCACCCTAGGTGGACAGAATTTCGTTTTTCAAAAATGATATATGGGAGTTTGAGGTTTTGTGTGGACTACATTCTCTTGAGTTAGGTGAATGTGAAAAACTAATATCCACTACCAAGAATCAATGAACTCTTTGATCAGTTGAGAGGGGAATGACGGTTATCAAAGGATGACCTCTGATATGGCTATCACTGTCTACGATTACGAGATGAGGATATCTCAAAGATGACTTTTATATGTCGTTACAGACACTATGAGTACCTATTGATTCCATTTGGAATGAAAAATTGCCCATAATAGTTCATGGGGATCATTAATCAGATCGTTCTACCTTTCATAGACAAGTCCATGGTAGTCATCATCGATAACATCCGTTTGTGCTCAACATCTGATTAGGAGCACACGAGAAACTTAAGGATGGTTCATAAAATACTATGAGAGAACTACATTTATGGGAAACTCTTGATGTTCCTGTTATAGATTCAGAATTTCCACATTCTTGGACACGTTATCTCATTAGAGGGAGTGGTTGTGGACCCGAAAAAGGTTGATATAGTGTTAGAATGGGAGCCACCTAGGAGCATTACTAATCTTCGGAGATTCCTTCATTTAGCAAGCTATTATTGGATATTGATACCTGATTTGTCTAGAATACCAAAACCATTGATAGATTTGACTCAAAAGGGGAAAACATTTGTGTGGAATGAGAGGTTCTAACAAGCTATTCAGTAGTTTATAAATAGTTTAATGAGTGCTTCAATAATGATATTTCCAAAGGAGGATGTTGATTATGTATTATTCTAAGATGCACCAGGGACTAGGAATGGTTGTGTCCTGATTAATAGGAAAGAGATAATTGCATATGCTTCAATCCAATTGAGACCACATGAGAAGAACTATATGACCCACGATCTTGAGTTAGCAGCTGTAGCATTCATGTTGAAGATGTGAAGACACTACCTGATGGGGGATTATTTTTTCATCTACTCTGATCATAAGAGTCTCAAGTATATTCTCTCTCAGAAATATTTTAACTTGAGATAGAGGCCATGTCTAGAGATCCTCCAGGAATATGACATTGAGATTTCCTATACTATTAGGAAGGGGAAGACAATAGAATATTCTCTAAACAGGAGATCTAGTTCATAGTTTCTGAATGAGGCATCAGAGTAATTGGCCTCATTAAAATTATATTTAGTGGATGTATATAGAGCAGCTTAACTCAAGTCATTGGATGGTACCCCTCCACACAAACAGTTATTCAGGGAGGCAAAAATTGAGGATACTAACTATAATACTCTACATGCTCAGATATATACAAGCCATGCTCTTGATGGATATTCAAAAAGTGGGTAGCACGTCGTACTTTTCAGAGGAAATAAAATAGTACCCGTGATATTTTAGGAGGAGGTTTTGAGGGAGTTTTATAGGTCCCCTTTGGTGTTATATCCCAGTGTGGAAAAGATATTCTAGGAACTCCAATGTTAATTTTGGTGACCATAGATGAATAAGGGAGTTGCCATATTTTTTTCTCAATTCCATTCTTGTTAGCAAATAAAGGATAAGCACCAGGTTCTAGTGGGTTTAGATCAACCCCTTGAGGTGCCAGAATGGAAGTGGGATGTGATATAGATGGAATTAATGATGGTTTTAACCCTTTCATCAAGGGGACACGTGTCCATATGGGCGATCATTGAAAGAATCCACAAGTCAACCCACTTCCTAGTGATCCAAGAGTAGAGTTTAGAAGAGATCATGGGACTCCACTACATAAAGGAGATAGTAAAACTCCACAAATTTCCATAGACTATTGTTTTAGATCATGATTCTTGTTTTAAATATCGATTATGGAAGTGATTATAGGAGGATTTTAGGACCCAATTACTCTTAAGCACAATGTTTCAACCATAGATGAATGACCATACAGATTATATCATTTATATTCTATAGGACATGATATGGGATTTCATGTTAGACATAGGATTTATTTTTAAATATCACCTACCACTGGTGGAGTTTTCATACAAAAACAGATACCATTACTCCATTGGTATGGCACCATTTTCGGTTTTTTTATGAGTGACCCTGTAGGTTACCACTTTTTCGGAATGACCCGGGAGAGTCAGAACTGATGGCCCTAGAATTTGGGTGACTTACTATAGGAAAGTCACAGATCATCCTGGTGTAGATGAGGACTACCCAGAGCCATAAAATGTTTTATGCTGATAGGTGGCATATGACTTTGTATTTTGGGGAAGGAGAGAATTTATTCCTATAGTTTTCACCATGATGAGGATTACAGATATTTCAATAGAGATACATGTTATCTCTAAGGTTTATAATCCATTTTTAGATACTACAGAGAGTTGTAAAGGTGGTATACTTCTTAGATCTACATAGACAGTTAGATTTGGTACATGGAGCCTTCCACATGTTTTAGCCGAGGAGGTAAGTTCATGACCTATCACATATCATAGAATGGGGATAGATGGACATTGAGAATGGTTTGAATTTTTCTGAGTACCCAGTGGAGATAAAGTATCATCAGTAGAGGATCCTTCATGGGTGAAAATTTATTTTATTATGTGCCTGGTGGCAATACAAGAATATCTATGAGTGAACTGGGAAGAAAGAGGCTCAAGTTATTTCTCAGTACCATCATATTTTTTATTAGCCTATGTTTTGGATTTTTTGGGGATGTAAATACCGAAGGTAGGGAGAATATAATTTTCTAGACTTTCCATGTAATGTATTTAAATTTTTTACGGATTAATTTTTAGACAAGGTGCTAAGAAGACATTCTATTTTGAGGCCCATGGTGCCTGAAATAAATGTTTGAATAATATTAAAATATTATATAGCACACATGAAAAATTTTTCTAAAAAAGTTGAATAACTTCTAAATGGGTTCCCAAATCATAAATCCAATGGAACCGTTGCATTCAATATAATGAATTTACATTATGTATGGATTAACATAGGCCAACCTGGGTCTGATGGGAAGATTAGTTTCTAGAATTTCTATTGAATAAAAAAAATTAAAGATTTTGTTTAATTTTTTATACAGAAAATCAGGGACACTTATTTTTTTATGTAAGCCTATAGACAAGGATCTAGGGTTAGCCACACAACCTAGGAATTCCCTATAGGATCTAAAGATAAAACATGGATAATTATCTTGGTTAGGACAACAGATACTTGGATTGGATATTGTTCATGATGGATCTTTCTAGTGGAATCGATATTGAATAGTGAAATATCCAATTCCCAAGTAGAATGCATTATTTTGGATATATTTCCTAGTTATTAGATTGAATGATGAATACAGACAGACCAAAGAACATGTTGATCTGTGGTTCAATAATTCCAGGCAGGATGGGTTATACTCTACGAGATTTGATCATTTGAGAATTGAATTGTTTTTCTAATAAGTCTTATAGGAATAGATCATAGCCAGAATGAACAATGGCTGAGGTTCATTCCTCAGATTTGTTCCTTGTGTAATTTAATCTCCACCGTCTTCTACACATTCTTCGTTTTTCAGTGAGTTTTTGAATGATTGATTGTTACGCCTTAGTTTCTTGAAAAAGGAACCAAAATTTAACATAAAACATTGAGACAATCTAATAGAGGTGCGATGATTATGGAGATATAAGAAGCAGAATGGTTCAAGAGAAAATATTCTTCGATTGGTTTTCTTTGAGATTAAAATAAATAGAATTCGATTCGATTGAAGACCCAAAACACATAGATTAATTGTTAAGGTTAAGAAACAACCTTGGATCTGGAGTTACAAGTTGAAAAATCTATGAAAGCAGAACTTGGGAGATCATCCAAGTTGTGGGATGAAGAACTCGAATATTATGGAAATTCTTGAACATGCAACATGTTGTATGGGTTACATGGTGTGTGTTCCTTGTTGGACCACTCATCGTATACTGCCCCAGATGGATTTTCCTAGAAAAAGAACATGGACTAACCCATGTACTGGTACATAGGTAGAGATACAAGGGTTGACACTGTGTACTAGCACATGGATGGAGTACATGGGTGGAACCTGGATGGAAGTACACATTGTGTGACTTCTTCTACATGTTGTGTAACCATCTTCTACATGACAAAATTTGGAATTCAATAGACCATTGTACATAGGCTATACCCATGCTCAAGGTACATGGTGTGTGACCCTACTACACACCGTGTATACCTTTCTACATAGCCAGATTCTATTTTCCTATTTATCTTGGACAAGTTTGGTTAGGGTTCATTCCCCTATCACATCCCTGCAGGTAGTTACGAATCATTTCCTACTAATAGGATTATGATCCATTTTATGGAACATATTTTATAGAGTTGTTTGAATCCCCTGACAGGCCTAGAGTAGGATCCTCTATTCATTCTTCATTTCCTAGGTTAAGTCCTTGGTTTTGATGTGACCAACTTCCCTGAGCGTCGATACTCTAATTAGAAGGTTAATTCAGATAGAGTTTTTGGAATCACCTCATATACATATCTATGATCCTCATATGTGGTATCATATTATCTTAGTATATATAATTTTATCTCTCTCTTGAAGGTTAATGTTGTATATTACTTCTCAGAAAGACATCATTAGTGATATCAGACTTTGTGGTTTGTATACTCTTATTAGTGGGCTTGTATTCCTGACCGGTTTGGTTTACTGCACTTTGTATTCCTATCATAATATTGTTAGGATATAGTGGTATGCTTTCATTTGGTTCATAGTGGTTGTTTACATTTCAGCATTTTGTGGGCTTGGAGATGTGTGTGTGCATATAGGTACATATGAAATTCAACCCATGTTAGTGATATGCCTACTCAGTGCTAGTCACTAACCTCTGACCTATTGGTGGAATCCTTTGGGAGAAATGACATAGACCCCAATAGGACGGGTCATGATATATGTAATAATCAAAAAATATAGAACTATAGAAACACATGTACACTAAAAATGAATATGGATAAAACTAAAAATAAATATGAGAGGATAAATATGTCTCCACTAGTAATAGATTCACACATTATTCAATGGAAGGGGAAACTAACTAAAGATCACTAACCAAAGAATCAAAATAATAATTAAAATAAATCTTAGAATACTGAGGAAATTATCCTATATAGAAGTATAATAAAAAATAAGAATAATATAAAAAAATTAAGGTCCAATATTTTTTGTGAACGAGCATCATATTTCTCTAAGATGTTGAAAAAATTGTAATTTATAATACATACCAAGGTTATCCATTCCATTTAGATGTCTAAGGGGTGGGGAAAAACAATCCAGCTCCAACATATCAGAGTCTAATGAGGAAAGAGTAGTAAATCAACCAAACTCAATGAATAAAATAAAAAAACCATTATTTTATAAAGTACTATAGAAAATGGTTCTCTTTCATGTACCTATGGGTAGGAGAAATAATCATGTCACATCTTATCAATCACCAAACTAGAATATGATACATAGAGAGAATTAAACATTTTATGTAGTATGGAATCACTTGTAGAAACCCTTGAACACTTAAAAGAAATACAATAGTGAGGTAAAGTAAATCAACATATCTATAATTTTGGTGTTTATGAATCCATAAAGGATATTATATTTAGAGTTTTCCTCACATACATAGGTAATTAGATAACTATTCTAGCTGATGTAAGGTGTAATGTATATAATTCAATAAAAAATCATTACACCCTGCAATTCAGTTGACACACCAGAGTTAAAGAATATTCATCATCCCTCGGATAAATAACATGGAATAAAAATATAATTATTGAAAGATACTAACATGAAGTCATGAATCCCAAAGGAAAAAACACTAAAACACTGTAATGCTCAACCCTAAAAATGTGGTGGGTGTCAAACCCTCCATGGTTCTAATATACCCCTTAAGAGAACCACCACAGAACAAAGTGCTAGTATTATTATGTATTGATTTACATGGTATTTAATTTAAATTTTTTATATAATATTTTTATATTAAAATTATAAAATAATACAAATGGGTTTTTATATTAAAAAATAAGGTACAATATATAGAGCTTGTGTTAATTTTATGAAAGGTTATAAATTATAATAAGAAATTTTCATATGTTTTAATATCTAATTTGGGATGCCAAATTTTTTTGTTGAATAAGAAAATGGATTTAAATAAATATAAAATGTCTAATATTTTAATAGTATAATGATATTTTATGATTAATATTTAAATATTTATGTGGATTTAAAATTTAAATTGTTCATGTTTTACTAATTAAAATATTTATGTATAAAAGTGTTCACATATATAGAAGTTGATAATGTATAATATAATGTAATAATATTTGATGTATAAACTTATATTTTATACATTATTTTTTAATTTAATATTTATAATATTTAATTTTGAATTATAATTTTTTTATTTTTAGTATTTATTTGGAATAAAATTATGAATTGTTAATTTTTTTATTTATTCCTTTTTTCACGAAAATATATAATTTATTTTATGAATAAAATTTATTATATTCAAATTGATTAAACTAATTATATAAAATTTTATTTCATTAATTCAAGTAGTTTCATTCTAGGGTATGACTTAATATTTAATTTTGTCATCCATGTCTGGTGATTTGAATCTCTTATTTATAATGTTATTATTTTATTTTTAGTATTATAAAATATTTGATGTTAAAATATTATTAAAAAAGTTTCTATAATTATTGATTAATAATCTAGTGATACTGGGAATTTAGGTTCACCTTATACTGGATCAGGGATGATACATTTTTATTGGTTTTTTAAATTTACTACTGGTCACACCATACATACTCACGAGATTGATTTATATATATTATTATTTTAATCATGTCCATGAAAATTTATATTTTTCCAATATCATCATATTCATGAGGACATGAGTTAAACATTATTATAAATTCATAGTAAAAACACAACTAGAATAATTTTCTATATTAACTGTTACAAATTAATGTGATTGGAGAATGTTAATTTTGTTAATAAAAATTATATGTATTCATTAAATAATGAGAATCATGAATACATATTCCAAAAATATAGGAATAAATATACATGATATTTATAAATATGTTGATATAATTAATAAATACCATCAAAATATTATGAATTAGATTCCATCATATATAAACACATGTATAGTACCCCCAGTTTCTGGTACGTAACCCTTTCATTGTGTTTTTTGGATATAAAGTATAAGAGGGAATGTTGGGAGTGTTTGGTGAACTTTTAGTATGTTTTGTGGGATAAAGGAGAGGTGTGCGGGCTATGAAAAATTTATCCAAACCGTGCGGCCATCCTAATAGAAACCATATGAAGTGGATGTTTTGAGGCACATAACATTGGCACATTGTGTGCTCGGTTAGGGAGACCGTGCAAGGAGGTCGTGCGAGGGCCCACCTTGGTAGTATCTAATGTAAAATTAGTTCACTATTTATCTAACTGTGAGAACTAACCATGTGGGTGGTTTATTTGAGATCCTAAAAAAGTGGATCTCATATATTTTTTCTTCTAAGTGGTTCGTTTCTTCTCCTAAGTGGCCATAACTCAAGATTTATTTTCCTTTAAGGTATAAGACCCTCTCCCAATAGATTTGGAGTCAATTTGAAGGTTTCCCTTGGGGTTTATATCTTTTATTCTTGATTTATGAGATCATTTTTCATCATTCTTAATCGGTTTCATAGATTTACTTATATATACTTCTCCTCTCCTTTTAGTTTTTAATAGAAATGATGGGAATGATTTCAAATTTATTATCTTATGTTGAATTGGTTGTGATTTGGCTATTTATAAATTTTTGGGAATATTTATTTTAAATTGTTTGGAAAATTTGGGGAACTCTAGAAAATTCAGTGTTTTGAATAAAGTGCTTTTGTTCTTGGTTTTAAAATATGGATTTTAAAATAGGAATTTTTTGGGATTGTCAAACATGTATTTGAGTATATTTTTTCAATAAAAAAGGGATGTTTTATTGGATAAAATAGTTGTTTTGAAATTGGATTACTCTTTGGTTTTCAATAAAAGTAATGTTTTATTTAAATGTTTTAAAATGGTTATTTTGAATGGTTTTGGAATACATTGGTTTTTTTGTGAGTTCATGTTCGATGTTCCCCTGAATAAGGGACACGTACCATTGGGGTACAAGGTTCCTGACCCTTAATCGAGGGTGTGTTTCATTGGGACACAAGGTAATGGGATGAGAGATCACTCATGAGTGTGGAAATTTCAAACAAAGAATGCATGTGTGGGTGTGATGTGAATTATGGAATGGGTAAGCCAAAATGATTATATGAATTGGGTTTTAAGCCATTATTAGTTATTTTTTGGAAAAATAACTTGCTTGAAATTGGCTTCATTTACTCTTGTGTGAACTTTTTTCTAATTGGTTTTCAAACTTATTTATATTTGGTTAAAACTGTTTTGGGGAATTTTTTTATATATTATGTTTTATATAATGAGATAACCTTTCTGTCATAGTTGCATCAGTGGGGAATTCATTAGGAAAACCTACTGAGTTACATACTCACACCTAATTTGGAACTTTGGTGATTTTCCAGATGATTCCTTACAAGACATGGGAAAAGGTAAAGTATCACAGTTCTTTAGAACCAAGTCGTGATACTTTGGACTACTTGGTGATATTGGAGCATAGAGCTTGTGGGGCATGGAGTCTTGTTGTCGTCTAGGAGTTTATTCATTGTCTTTCTACTGTTTACTTTGATATTGGTATTTCTTACACTGTAGCATACCTTAGATGGTTGTTTTAAAATGAATTATTTGAAATGTTTTTTTTTATTTCATGCATCATATAGTGAGCTGTTTGTGGGTGGTTTTTCGGGTTGTTGTTTTTTGACATTTATTGTTAAATCATACCCCACATGATTTGAAACCCTTTGGAATTTATTTGATGCCTTTGGAATATTGGGTATATATCCAAAGGCCTAGTAATGACTTGTTGTAGTCTTGAGATAATAGAAATTAGAGGGTCATTACAAATGGTATCTGCTTGTTCGGTCCTTGTCTGACAAGTAGTCATCAGTGTTCTTGTTCTTGTAGTTGAAATTAATTCTTGTCTATTCCTTGGGTTGGATTCTTAGAAAGGAGTAGGATTGTTTGAACTTGAAATTTATATCATAAAATGATGTAGCTAACCCTTTTAGGATGAACTTCATGTTTCTAGGTAATTGAGTATATAAGTGTTTGGAGAAACTTCCAGGATTTGGAAATATCATTGTCATGGGTTTAGCCAATGAGATGAGTATAAAAGACATTGTAGAGGAATTAATTCCCACTAGGAGTTCATACATTATTTTGAGGAATGATTCAATTTGTGTATAATGTTTTGATTTTTGCAAGATTATGAAACTATTTTAAAATGAAAGTCTTTGAATAAGTATGGTTGATATATTTTTGAAATGGTCTGATTTTGAAAAATTGGAATAATATTTTTCAAAAATGGTGACAATAGAAAATGTTTTTTTATAAAACAATGATGTGATAGTTTATGTGATAGAATTTCAAATTATAATTCATCATTTTAATGAGAGTGTGATTTATAGAGTTTTTTTGGTTTAGAAAATGACACCCTATAGGCATCATCAAAACCAACCTGAAGAAGCTACAGAGAATGTGGTTGCACCAGAACAACGAGTGAACCAAGAGATAGTTCAGAGTATTGTAAAAGCTTTTCAAGATATGGATATGGGGAACAAGATGAATGAACCAAGGCATGTGTATCATACCTTATAGTTTATGAAGCAGAATCCACCTAATATCCAGGGTGATACTGAACCTAAGAAGGCTAAGGAGTGGCTGAGTAGGATGAATCGTATCTTCGAGTTCATCGGCACAACAGTAGAGATTAATGTTAATATAGAAACTTATTTGCATGAGTATCTTTCATGCTAGAGGTGGGATTTAGCGGTGCAGGAAAAATTGGATGAAGGCCTTATATGGGAGGTTTTTGAGGAATTGTTCAACAAACAATTCTGTCCTCAAACATTAAAAATCCATAAAACAAAATACTTCATTTGCCTGAAGTAGGATAATCTATCTATCATAGAATATGAGGCTAATTTCAGGAATTTAGTAATTTCTTCACTAGAAGTTGCGTTAAGTGCATCGTTAAAGGCACAAATCATTGAATCGGGGATAAGACCGGACATTTAATCGATGATTTCAGGGCTTTGTATTACAGATTATACAGAGATGGTGAACATAGAGACTATGGATGAGCAATTTATCTCAGGATCTATGGGAGGAGGTATGATGATACCTATAGGGAATGGGGGGAACTCAAACACTGGGATCAAGTGGAAACAGGACACCTATTTCTATGGCAGAAGTGGAAATCAAAATCATATGGTTGGATCAGTGAACCTTCCTCCACGACCCAAGATAAAACTAGGTTGTTTTCAATGTGGTTCATTTGACCACATAAAGATAGAGTGTAGACACAACCAAAATCAATTCATAAATGCTAGCATGTGGGGCATCTTAATTGATATTGTCACAGTGCTCCATGGTCAGGTACTTGAGACACTTCTCCGGCGTTGTGAGCATCATATTCATCAACATGT
Organism: Viscum album; assembly: GCA_963277665.1. NCBI lineage: Eukaryota > Viridiplantae > Streptophyta > Magnoliopsida > Santalales > Viscaceae > Viscum > Viscum album. The sequence goes on from OY728135.1 coordinate 2,015,834,148, forward strand.
CAAGGATAGAAGAACCAATATCGTCAGCATAGAAAATCTATACATGGTGATTATAGAAATACCATGACTCCTAAACCATGGAAATCTCATTAAAAAACAAGGAGAATAGTGCAATGATGAAGTAGTTGTAGGAATATGAGCAGAAAATTGTCAATGATATGGCTAGACCATCTATAGTGACAAGTATGTTTCATTTAAATTATACCCTTGTACAAGTTCTCTTCGATACTGTTGAATCACATTCTTTCATTTCTTCTTGTGCTGTCAATTTTATAGGTTTAAAGTCAGAAATGATTCTTTCTGTTTTAAAACAAAAAGCTCTTATCTGGGAAATTGAATGTAAAGATATTATGGGTAGATCATGTGTTATAACTATAGATGGAGTTGAGTTCAAATGGGACTTCTTGATATTAGACGTGGATTGATAAGACATAATTATGGGAATGTATTGGACAAAAAAATTTAGGGCTCACATCGACTGTTATAGGAGAATAATTAGTTACATGACTAAAGATGACATCAATTATCTCTTCAGAGGAGAGAGGATGGTAAAGAAATGGGAAAAGATCTTGTTGGCATCAAGGGTGGGAACAATCACTTATTAGTTAGAAGTATTGACTTTGGCCTTAATGGAAGAGATCATGGAATACAATTTACAAATAGTTGTGGATCAATTTACTATTTTATTTCTTGATAACTTCTTAGGGTTACCACCAATAAGGGAAGTAGAGTTCACGATTGATCACTTTCTAGGGACAAGTACTATTTCTCATCCATATTATTGGATAGAACCAACATAGTTACGAGAATTGAATGTTTAGTTGGAGGAGTTAGAAAGTAAGGGATTTATTTGGTCATGTAGGTATCTGTGGGCATCACCAGTCTTGTTCGTGAAGAATGTAGGTGGAACTCTTCACCTGTGTATTGATTATCTTAATCATAACCAAGTCACGATACATAACATGTACCCACATCCACACATTTATGAAATGTTTGATCAATTGAGGGTAGATCAGTGATTCTCCATGATTGACATTCGATTAAGATATCAATAATTTCAAGTTCAGAAGGAATATATTCCAAAGACATCTTTCAAAAGAAGATATGGCCACTAGGAATATGTAGTCATGAATTTCGGTCTAAAGAATGCACCATCAGTCTTCATGGATTCAATGAATGAAAAATTTCCACAATATATAGATTCATTTGCTGTGGAGTTTATGGAAGACATATTGGTGTATTTAATGAGATGGTATTACCTTGAGGAAAACTTGGAAACAATGTTACAAATCATGAGAGATCACCGTTTTTATGAAAAATTATCAAAGTGTGATTTTTGGATACATGACGTATATTTTCATGGCCAATTCATTTCTAAGAAAGGTGTTTCTGTTGACCCTAAAAAGATAGAAGATGTTATCTAGTGGAAACCACCAAATAATTTCCTTGAGATAAGAAGTTTTCTTGGTCTAGATTGTCACTACCGATGCTTTGTGCTTGATTTCTCTTGACTATATTCTCCAATTAATGCTCTGAAAAAGAATAATGCTTAATTACAATGGACAAATGAAATCTATAATTCTATCTAGGAACTAAAAGTTCATCTTACATCGTCACCTATATTAATTTTTCTGGAACCAGGATAGGGTTATGTAGTTTACAGTGATGCTTTGGGATCAAGTTTGGGTTGTGTTATCAAGAAATAAGACCATGTTGTTACTTATGGTTCAAGTCAGTTGAGGGTGCATAAGAAGAATTACCCAACAATATTTTTGGAGTTAGATGAAGTCATCCATCCCTTGAATACATTGCATCATTATGTTTTTGGTGAGAGATTTACTATGATTTCGGATAATAAATGCTTGAAAAATATTTTCTCATGGTGAGATTTTAATCTGACACAAAGGACGTGGATGGAGTGTCTCCAAATGTTTGTCTTTCACTTGATGTATACACCAAGAAAATGAAATTTTTTGGTGAATGGATTGAGTATAAATTCAGATGCTCAGTTAGAGAAAGGATCATTAGATGAATGGATGTTGATGTTAGTCCTAGCTGACATGCATGAGGAATGTGAAAACCAAGGTAATGTTGTGGTTTTTTTTCAACTATACATGTTATTGATTTTGAAAACGTGGTCAAAGAGGCACAAACAAATTATGTAGAATGTCTAGTTATGAGTTCAAAAATCAATTGCGGGGAGACAATTGAGGGATGGAAAATCAATGGGAGTTCAGTTTTGTGATTTAGAGATTGGATGGTAGCACATATGGCCTGTTAGGAACAACTCGTTCAGGCTTACCACCATTCGAGATTGAATGTACATCCCATCACACATAAGATGTATAAGGGGTTAAAGGCACAATTTTGGTGGAGAGGCATGAAAATGGAGGTGGCCAAGTTCGTTTCTAAGTGCTTAACTTCCCAGAAAGTTAAGGATGAGAATCAGAGACTAGTGGGTATGTTTCATCCTTTACATATCCTAGTATGGAAACGGGAGAAGATAGAGTTGTATTTAATTACAAGTCTCCCATGAATAGTTCGAAAACGTGATGCGAAATGGGTGATAGTGGAACATCTTATCAAGTAATCCCATTTCATTACAATTAATGAAACTTATACGGTGGAATATCTATCTAAAATTTATATCCAATAAGTGGTAAAGAGACATGGTGTAACAGTTTCAATCATGTCATATAGAGATTCACGGTTTACATCTCGTTTTTGGAAATCCTTAGAAAAAAACATTGGGACTCAGTTGACTATGAGCATAGTGTATCATCCTTAGACAGAACTCTAGAAAGGGATGATGATACAGAAATTGGAAGAAATGTAGCTGGCTTGTGTAATGGATTTTGGTGGATCTTGGGAAGAGAACTTATCATTAGTGGAGTTCACATATAATAATGGTGTTCAGTTCTCGATGCATATGGATCCGTTTAAAGCATTGTATGGGTCTGCTTGTCGTTATCCACTATATTGGTTTGAAACGAGAGTGAAGTCACATGTTGGGCTGAACCTTTTTTAAGTAACAACGGAGAAGATCCAGTTGAACAGAAAAAGGATGGATATAATTTAGAGTCGTCAGAAATCTTATGCTGATCATTGTCAATGTTTTTTTTTGTTTGACATGTGAGACCTTGTGTTCTTGAGGATCTCTCCAAGGCGTGGACATCATCGTTTCAGGAAGCAAGGCATGTAGTCATTGAGATACATTTTCCCTTTCAAGATACTGAAACATGTCTGAGAGGTGGCATATTGGTAGGCATTACCACCATGATTCAGTTTTATGTATGATGTGTTCCATGTATCCATTTTTAGAAATTATCTGCCTGATCCAGACCATGTGATCAAATGAGAGCATGTTGACCAAGAGTCTGACGCTTTGTTGATATATATCCCAGTACAAATTGTGGATATGAAAGAGAGTAATTATTTCATGGAAAAATAATCAGTTTGGTGTGGGTTTTATGGAAGCTTGGTCATATTCATGATGATACATGGGAACATTAGAAGGAAATGAAAGAGCAATGGCCAGAACTCTTTCAGAGAATCTTCGGTTTTCTACTTTCTAGGGATGGAATGATAGATGGTCGGGAGAATTTAATACCCCTGATTTCTGTTACATAACCCTTTCTTTGTGTTTTTATGGATATAATGTATAAGAGGGAAAATTGGGAGAGTTTTATGTTTTTCCTGAGGAGTTACCCAGACCTCCTACCAAAAGAGAGGTAGAATTATCCATTAATCTTGTACCTGGATCTCAGCCGATATCAAAGACCCCGTATAGGATGGAAAATGTGGAGTTGGAGGAATTAAAGAAACAAATCCAAGATCTTATGTAGAAGGGGTTTATCCGACCGAGTGTGTCTACTTGGGGAGCAGATGTTCTCTTTGTGATGAATAAGGATAGATTGATGCGGCTAGGCATTGATTATTGAGAACTGAATGAGATTATAGTAAAGAACAGATACAATCTTCCAAGAATTGATGACTTATTTGACCAACTTCGTGGGGCTCAATTCTTCTCTATGATTTATCTTCATTCTGGTTATCATCAATTGAGGGTGAAGAAAGAATATATTCCAAAAAATGCCTTCCGATCAAGATATTGGCATTATGAGCTTGTTGTTATGCCCTTCAGACACCTGAAAGTTTTCTGGATTTTATGAATATAGTCTTTAAGGACTACCTTGATAACCTTGAGATAGTTTTTATTGATGATATTCTGATATATTCCAAAAGTTTCGAGGAGAATGAAGATCATCTAAGGGTTATTTTGCAAACTCTACAGAAGGAGAGGCTTTTTGGAATGTTCAATAAATGTGATTTCTAGTTACAACAAGTTTCTATCTTGGGGCACATTGTTACCAATGAAGGAATCACAATTGACCCTACAATGACAAAAGTTAAAGATGAGTGGCCTCAGCCTATAACAATAATTGAGTTTCATAGTTTCCTTTATTTAGCAGGATATTCTAGGAGTTTTCTGAAAAACTTTTCACATATTTGTAATCCATTAAACATGTTAACTCGAAAATGGGTCAAGTTCATCTGGATAAAGGAATGTGAGAAAATTTTCCAAGAGCTGGATAAGATATTGGTTACTACACCTGTAACGTTACATGTATTAAACCCAGAGGTGGTACAACTGAAACATGACCTCTCATATGAGGAGCATCTGGTGGACATCTTGGATCCTAGAGACAAGGTTCTAATCAACAAGACTACTAACTGTTTTAAGTTGTTTTGGAGGAACCAAAAATGTGAAGAATCCATGTGGGAACCAGAGGAGTCTATGAGGTAGAAGTCCCCACACATTTTCTCTTTTTAGGGTACGAGTTAAAATTTCAGGGATGCAATTTCTTGAGGGGGAATATTTTAACAACCCAAAATTTTGATAATGAAAATCCCTCTTGATCTAATAAAATTTCATAATATGTGAAATGGTTATAAAACATATGCACTTATTTTGTTTTATGTTTTTGGATTTCAAAATACCATTACGAATTGTGACCGTTGCAAATATAGCCATTGAACAGTGATCACATGATTAGTTTAAATATAGGGCTTTAACAAATTCTTTTTACCCAGAAAAAGGAAGCGATGGCCTCATCCAGTAGACTTGCCCCGTATGAAGCCCATTTATCATAGCTCAGAAAGGAGGATGCAAATTTGGGCTTCTCTCTTGACCAATCCCAAGGTGATCTTGAATACGTTAAGCTCGAGTGGAACCACCTACGGGAGAAGTGGATGTTGATAGAGATTACCACTTAAGCGATGTTATATAGCCACCCCAAGAGTCTGTCACCATCGCACACCTTTCACTATGGTCTTATGTGGGTGTTTTATTGGGTTTTTTAACAAGAACCTAATACGATGATAATGTACATTTTTTTTGTATATAATAATGAATGTACTATCATTTTATTATTGTTAGTTTATAAATTGTTTTTAAAGAACAAATAGTAGTTTTAGTTAAATATTCAACTAAGAAATATATTTTGACGAATTAATGGATTTTTGAATTAAATAAGATTTTAATAAAATATTTTTTTAAAATTAATATTTATTAAATATAAATGACAGTATAATTTTATGAATGAAATTGAAATTTTTATTATGGTTTGAAAGCCATTTTTTAAAAAACCATGAATTTTTGATAAATGACATGTTTTTTTAAAATGTGAAAATTAACATATTTAAAAAAATATTTAGATAAAATTAATATTATTTCTCGAATCAGGTCATTAAAATTATTTAATCAGTGAATTTTTCATATTTTTTTGAGATAGTCAAATTTTTGGGTAAAAATTAAATATCGCATACATATAATTTGTTTTATGACATCATAATGACCCAATAGTGATGTAATAAAATACTATAAACTCTATGTTCAGAAAAAATATGATTTTCCATTAAAATAATGTGAATTTGGGTTTTTATTGATTTATTTTACAAAGCTTTAGTGGACCCTCCAAAACATATATTACATTTTGTATTTTTAATTTGTTTTCCTTGAGACTGTGACTAGTCTCCACCTAAGATACCATATTATTTTAAGATGTTAGGCCATTGAACATATAAAATACTCCTTTTCACTTCCCTTTGGAAGAAACCACTGGCAATAACCATGGGCTGGTTTTTGGTTTTGTTTAGTTTAATGTGAGGTGTCCCAAACCTAAATAATAAACAATTCCATCTCCTTTCCTATATAAACCCACCCAAACTCCCACTTTCTCTTCACTAAAAGCCTTTGAAATTCATCCAAAATCTACCATCCTCTCTCTATAATCCTCCACAGGTTCCCTCAATCTTACCTAGGTTCTGAACTTCATGATTTCAATGATACTCTTCAAGGTAAGGGATCCTTTCACCCACCTCTTTTAAGTCATGACTTCTTTTAAGTTATGTCTTCTAATTTCCATTTTATTATATGGGGGTATATTATCCAATATAATTATTTCTATCCATTTCAAGTCTAAATGATGAGAGACCCTTTCTTCCCTGATCAAATTATTTTCTGAATTGTTAAGTGATGCCATTATGCTACCGAATTTTCATAAAACAAATAATATATTCTCTCTTCCATCAAGTTTAATTCTTATATGGTATTTCCATAAAAAAAACCATAAAATGATCTTATTTCTTTTATTCATTACTCCTTATATATAATTAGTTATTTAGGAGTGGTTGACCCTAGTACCCTCTCTAACAATTGTTTTCTAAAACAATGTAATACAGTCGTTATGCTGCAGAAATTTCGTCTCAAATTTCTCTCTCTTTCTCTCATGAAAATTTCTTGTTTTATTTATTTGAATACCCGACCAATTTCATTTTTGTGGGAGATAATAAATACAAAAAAATTATATATTTTATTCTAGAATTTACATTCATATAACACTCAATCCCTTTCTATGGGTTAAAAATGACATAACGATCTTATTTTTAAAGCACATTTAAAACGTCATGATTTTGAAATGAAACCCATTTCTTTAATTATATATGGGTTATTTATGAAATGTTTGATTATGATCTATTTTAATCACATTAAAATAAATAAATATTAAGGGTTTACCTTGATAGTGCTCCAGTGCATTGGGTAATGAATTTATCTCTAGAGATGAAATTTTTCACGATACCTTGGTGAATAACCTTGGTAGTTTTTATTAAACCTTGGGGTTGTACCGTGGTGATATATTAATAAAGGTATAAATGAAATTTTGTAGCCACATATGCATGTTATGCTTCAAGTTCTTTTCATTATGATATGCCCATAATTCCACTGCTCAGACCTTTATGTTTTTATCAAGTTCTTATTGATATCACAAGTAAAGAGATTCCCTTTCTTTCCTTACTAGACCTTATGCTCACCCTTTACTTTAATGTATGTATCAAGGTTATAAGAAGTAGTAATTGTACTTAGTATAAACCTATGATGAAGCCTTACAAGTGGAACAGAAGAATGATTTATGTTGTTTACAAGGATTATGTACCTGATTTCCATGACACTAGACTTTAAATATCCTCTGTTTGTAAAATGTAATGAAACATTATGTAATAAAAAGGCATGATGTCATAGTAACCACCGTTCCCCACATCCATTATGAAAAACATTTCATTCATTCATTTGTGCAGACTATCACCTCTACGAAGTAACTTATCCCATTTTATATATAGTATCATTCTTATTAGTTTTAATTTTTTCAAAATAATAATCACCACTAAAAAAGTTTATAAATAATATCATTAATATTTTGTAATAATGATTTTATTAAAAAGTAATCCAACTCCGTAACCATTCTCATCCATTAGTTAGGAAATATTCATGTTTGGGCAAATCAAACATAATATGTGAAAACATATATAAAATAATATCATTAATGAATACGAGATGTTAGTAACTAATAATATATGATATAAATAATTAAATACTTATTATATTTTGGTTTTGGAATGGAAACCTTAATTTAAATCTCAGTAATTGTGACATAGATATCGATTTGTTAAAAATTGAAAAGGCATGATCATTACCGATTTAACCCTTAAGGATATGAGAAAAACAAAAATAAAATTTAATATACCACTATAAATAATTACAATTGATTTAATAAACTATTAATAATGATATTTTTTGGAGGAATGAATGACAACAATGATATTATGAGACTATTTCAAAACAATGAAGATTACTCACATCCGATATGGAATATATATATATATATATATACAATGAATAAATATATATGATGTTTATAAAATATTATATATATGAATTTTATTATGAGATAGGTGGTTTAGATAGTTATTTTATTATAATGTATATTCACATGCTCTAATGGATTCCAAGAGTTAAGGTAAGAAGTTTTTTCTCACAAATTAAATTTATTGAAGAATATTTCATATTATATACTATGAATTATTTAATTGAGAGGGATTAATTCTTAATTAATTTAAAATAAAATATTTATTTAATTCATAGGGTTTGTTGATCCGTTCTAGTTTATCTCTTAAAATTATTTTTGATTCAAAGGATAAAAATTTTGTATGGGCTGTAGTTTACTCAACTCTATTAATTGAATTATAATTAATATTCATAAACACATTTCTTCTAATAATTTTTTCTTATACCATAATATTTTATCTCATGGTACTTTTACATCCTCAACAGTCGAAACTAACCATTTAATTTGTTAATTAAATTTTGAAAAAATTTATTTGTCAAAAATTATGACATAGTTGTGAATAATTATCAAAGACATTAATGATGGATTTTTATCCTTCTAGATTTTATATAAATCACCCTAAATATAGTAACCCAAGTTATTTCATTAATTATTATATTGATAAAATATTTAAGGGATCACACTACCCTATATCAGTCAGTATATTTGCCACATAAAACTATATACATACTTGATTCTAATTTGAAATTGGAAATATAAAAAAATGAATAAGAAAAACTCCCACATCCTCTAAAATCATTCATTATGTTCTTCTTCATATACTAGTAAATAGAAAGATAATAAATGGTGATATTATATTCTCAATTACACTTATATATAGTTGATGAAATCATGAGTAAATAAAGAATAAAGAATGATTTAATTTAGATAATCAAAACATAATCTTTTGAATCAAAAAAATTAGTTAAATTATCATACATGGATAACATCAACAGATAAATAAAACATAAAATTGAAACTAGTTTCTCAGTAAAGTAAATTAATATTTATAGAAATTACAAATCAATGCCTATCAATAATAATATCATGAATATTCTAATTAATTCCTCTAAACCAAGACACCTTTTGTTTCTTGATGACATCTCTACCATAAAATTATCATTTTATGGGTAGGTATACATAGAATACCTATAAAATATAACACAATATTAAAACTATAGACCATAAAACATAAACACATATTTTGTCTCATGAGACCTATTTACTCATCAAGGGGATATCTGTAATCAAGACCCACTTGTCACATTCATGTCATATGAATTCTTTATAATTTGGGTTATTAGGACAAATGAATAAAAAAATATTTATAAAACTAAAATTTCAAATACCGAATCGAGATTATAGAATATTAATTCTTCCCCAAAAAATGAAATATATTTCTTAATAATCATTCTTAAAATGGCTCCATATATAGAAATGTTATATGATTGAAACGCCATCTACGTAATAGATGTGATTCATATTTCATCAAAGATATTAAAAATATAGACATAATAGAAGAAAATAATATCAAATGAACAATGGATATTGATAGGGAACATGACTATATAACAATTAATGATATAGACAATTATAATCCATTATCATAAAATGAAGATAATTGATTCATCAAAAAATGAATGTTTTTAGTGAACATTTCCCTTTATAAAAGAAAGTAACCTTTTTATAGCATTATGTAAGAATGTAGGGACAAATAAAATTTCAAATATATTTTACTTCCTTTAAGAAAATAATATGATTTTTATTCTAAATAACCTAAAAAAATACTAAAATATTAACATGAATATTTTTCACAAAAATAACCAAGAAATCATTTACAATAAATACCAATGTAATGAGTAGTTCTAATAATTGGAAATACTTTCTATATATTGTTTAAAAAAATAATTATTTATCTTACAACATTGGTAAAAATAAAAATATTTAGAATAATACAAGACGAATCATTATAATTATTTTTATAGAAATTAAAACATGGTAAAATAAATACATAAATATGTTAATTTAAAAAATTAAAAACATTATGGAATTTTTAAATTAAGACAAAATATTTACCAAAAAATGTGGGAAAATAATCTGTTATTAGAAAAAACAATTCTCAATTATGTTAAATAATAAAGGGAGTAAAATGAAATATTATTACATAAAACCTAAATTAATAAATAAAAGAGAATATTATATATGGTTTTAATTGATATTATCTATATAAAATTATTTAATGGTTTTTTTGCATAGAAATTCTTAAGGTGAAATGCTATTGTAGCGTAAATCTCTTTTTACTTTGAAATCTTTTGAATTGTAATCCCTTGAAAGAAATAACATCAAATGAGACATTAAATGAAATTAATATAAATATATTCAGGATATAAAATATTAATGGTGAAATATAAACCCCACCCAAGACATATTATTTTCATAATATAACATTCATAAAAAAGAAGTGAATTTGAGAGGGTAAACCCATACCACAAGTTTCACACAATTTTATAAGTCTTAACCTTTATTATAATTTATTATAATTTATTTTTATTATATTAAATTAAAACATAAATAATTATAATATCATATATGTTCCACTTTTAATATTTCAACACTTCATTAATAATTATCTATTAAAATCATCATTTCCATGTGTTAAATGAATCATTTTTCATGTATGTTCTGGTCCTGTAATTTCAGTACTTTCATCATTACCATAAAACTATAATATAAAAAAGTAAATAATATTGTAAATATCATATTTATATATATATTATATTAATTTTTTGAATTATTCATGGAATATTTACATGAAAAATTAATCGTGTCATTTCATAGAGGTGGTAGTCCAGACATACGCACAAGCGACACTGAATTTTAAACAGTTGTTTGGTTAAAGTGTGAATAGATATATTATAAATATTTAATAACAATTATATAATAAATATATGAAATATAATAACATTTTTTTTATATCCATCACTATGAAAAATGAAAAAGGTGGTAATAAAAAATGAAATATATCGTCTTCGTGAGGTGGTAGTCCACACATACACTTGAAAGATGGATTCATTATCCATTAGTGGAATTAGAAAAAGAAAAATGAGTTATAATACAAAAATAATAAAATATTATTATATGGTATATAAATTATTTATTATTAGTAATATTTAGGGGTGTTTATAATGAGTTAATAGAAAAAACAAAATGAAATTAATCAGATAAGAATTATACAACTTTTTTTTTTAGACAACCTCATTAGTTTTATACCAAAATCATTCATAAGATGGTGTTGGGATCAAAACAAGGAACTATATGATATACGAGTTTTATTTTTTTAATGTATTTTTGTAGGTATTGTAATATTTAATAGGCTATTTAATGATAAAGAATAGTGGAGTTGTTGTGTTCATTTATAAATTTGGGAAAAGCCACACTTTGGAATTTTTCATATGAATAAAATATATTATTGATTCGAAAAGGTAAATAGCTCCATAATGACACATAAATTAAGGGGAGATGATATATTATTGAAATATTAACATGTCATATGATTTATTCATGTTTTTATATCATTTAAATCTTTATTATTTTTGTTTTCACCAATTTAATATGTTTTAACTCTTATATTAGAAACTATTTTTTTTAAAGTTACTATTAAATATAAAGAATAATGAAATTGGAATAATTAAAAAATATGGATATTATGATACCAAATATTTATTATATTATATAAAATTAAATTACTACTATTGGAATAAATTACTTTTAAAATAAACATTAAAAATAGGATGAAAAATTAGTTTCCAAAAAATGAACTTTAGGTATAAACAAGAATTTATTTCATAAGGTTTATTTAAATAATTTCAATTGTTTTATGTGTAAAAAAATAAATTATTGAAATTTTAAATCCAATTGAAAAATGGGTCTTTGTAAATACATGAAATTAAAAATGAGTTTTTTATAAAATTGGTATTTTATGTATTCACAAATAAATCAGTCTTTTCTAAAAAATCATAAAATTCCACCCTATTATTAATATGATATTTTCATTTCAAAATTTAATTTTTTTACTAAAATTTTTTATCTAAAAGTGTAATTAATTGGTTATGAAATTAATCAATTGAAATAATAAGGACCATTTTTATTGAAATTATATTATTGGATCATAAAATGAATACTAACAAATGAGTTATTTATTAAGAATTAGTAAAAAAAATTTGAGTAGGACCTTTTTATATGTATAGATATATTTTAGAATCAGTATAATACTATTAATTATTTTAAATTTAATGTATTCATTATTATGGTAATATTTAAATTATATTACCTCATAGTTTATTTAAGTTCGGTTTTGGGTGTCCTAGATTCTATCAAACACAGTTTTATTTATAATCGAAAATATAAACAAAAATCATGGGATATAAATTATCCCATAATTAAATAATTTTCACCCTCTCAACATTATTTTTATCTAAACATAATATAACATTGAAATAGAATATGTTATAACTTTTCTCATGAACATTAATTACTATGTTATGAATATGACACTTATCATGGATGTATCTTTATAAGACACATACTTAAATAAGATTTTCTGAAAAAGTAACATTGTAGTAGGGTATTATATTTGATATAATACTCAATAATTTTTTATTTAGTTTTACTGATTTTGGTATATTCAATTATCATTTGAATAAAAATAATATACAATAAACATAAATTTTTTCTTCCCATTGTAAAATAATAATAACATCCTTTGAAATGGATCATCATAATCATTTGGAATTTATCGTGATTGAAGAAAAATAATAATTTTTTACCTATTATAATTTCCAATAAATGATGGAATGTTATTCTTCCTTTTGAAAACAAAAATCCTTAAAACAAGGGAAAATAATAACGAATATGAATGATCTTTAATATGAGTAAATGCTACTGTAATATGTAAATCTTAAATAATAACAAAAAATATTCAACATAAATTATTCCATATGTATCTAAGCTTAAAAATCTTCAAAATATTTTTGACCAATTTTAAAAACCATATTTCCAAATTATTTGACTATATATTCTTTTGAGATCAAATTTTAATTTATCTCTAAAATAACTTAATAACACATAATGTGATATAAATACACACACACATATATATATATATATGGATTTCTATATAATCTATAAAATACAATAATTTTTACCACAAAAACAAAAATTCACAAAAAATAAAAAGAAATTTATATATGATTCAAAAAGTAAAATATTCCATTAAAATTCAAATTAAATTAAAAATAGTAGAAAACTATATCCAAAATATAGTGAAATTCTACAAAAATGATGGTAATCTATTTTTTACCAAATAAATATTTAATATATTGGCTATCTATTTTATAATGAATGTATTCCTAATTGTGAAAAACCTTTATTGTAATTAACCAAATTCACCAAAAATTATCATATTAAACATAATGTTTATCAATACATATGAATACATGAATAGAAAAATAAAAAATCATTCTTCATCAAATAATAGTTTCACAAGAATAAATACTAAACCAAAGGGTTCTATTGTTATGTTGTCTCTAAAAATATCTTTAATAATCATTAACCACTAAAAAATTAAACCTCAAAAGAGGAATATATGTTATTAAAATTGTGATCAACCTTATAATTATCATCCCCTGGCACATTAACTTTATCCCAAATCTCAATTTCTAATCATAATATACCTTAGGTTCCATCCACTCAATCATCATATCAGTTTATAAGGAAAATTTGGATTAATCTATGCATTGGTTTTTGGAGTGTCTATCCCAGTTTGTAGTATTATGTCAACTCATTGTGAACTGGTGATGATAAATTTTATAATTACTCCACCACTATTGGGGTTATTATCACCATGTGCATCTAAGACACAATCACATCTACTTTCTAGTAACCAAACAATGATGTGTCTTATTTTGAAAAAAATAATTCCAAATTTACTAAAGCTTCATGAGATAACCCAATATATATAATTATTGATATAATATACTATAGGGTTAGGTAATCCAGTTATTATTATCCTAAATCAAGTTCATTAGGGTACTACTAAATATTTTATAATACTAAATGTAACACCACCACTGCAATAACTCAGATACAATGCTTATAAATTAAGTTGGTATAAGATAAAATTCGTCACACTACACCATATTTATTGGACTAATAGTCTTTTAAAATTGACAAAATACATGATTCATATATTATATTTATAATATAAAAAATAATATAAAAAAATTATTTTATCAGGGAAAGTCATTAATATTATCCTTCTTCATATATGGGAAAAATGAAAAAGATAAAGAGTGAGATCAAATGCATAGTAAGGGAAATTTAAAGTAGATTCAATCATGATTAAATGGGGAATAATCAATATAGTAGATTGGATAATAAAAATATTTTCTTGAATCAATAACTTTTGTTCAATAAACACCCATAAATAATATCAAAATAGAAAACACATACATAATTTAAACTAAATTCTCAATAATGGTAATTTATCATTCTGGAAAATCATTATCAATTTTTCTCATCAAATATATGTTTAATATTTTCATCAAGGACTCTCTTAAAACGTAATTTTCATACAATAAATTTTCGTGGACCATAAAATTATCATAGTTTGGGCTTAAAAACACCAAATACATATATACTATGATATAATCATTGATAATAAACACATACATCATGCCAAACCATTTTTCTCATTAGACATATCGATGCATCAAGGAGATATCTATAAATGGTCCCAACATATCACTTTCACATACTATTCATTCTTAATAATTAAAATAACTAATATAATTCATTTTAAAAATTCATTATAAATAAATATTAATCAATATTGATTTGAGAATACATATCATCAATATTTCCTATGTAACTAAAATAATATTAATAATAAATATATATTTAATAAGTCTATATATACATATATGGTATACAATTTAAATATCATTAATTTAATATAAATAATACTAAATTCATCTATGATATTAAAAATATATATTCAAAGGAAGAAAAATAATTTCCAATTAATAATAAACAGTGATAGAGATCATAATAAAATGAAAATGAATGATCCCAAAATATAATACAATACATTATCATTATTAGAAGACCATAGATTCATCCTTATTGAATATTTTTTAGTAAAAAAAATAATTTATAAAATAAAATAAATTTTCATTAACTTAGTGTAAGAATACTTTTATAAATTACTTTTTAAAATTCATTTAATTCCATTAAAAAATAATATAATTTTCATTTTATGTCATTTAAAATTAAAATTTACAAAATATTGAGAGAAATAATTTCATTGAATATAACCATAGAAACAGGTAATGAGAGATTCAATGAAAATGGATGTCATGATAGATGAAAAATCAATTCATGCGGTGTACGTTAAAATAAATATTCTATATAAATAGTTGGTAAAATGCAGCTGAATCATAAAATGAATCGAATGATCTATTTAATCTTTTTTATATAATGGTAGAAATTTGAAGAAAATGAAATAAATGAATCATTGGATAATATTACACACATTATTTAAAACATGATAATGAAAATAATTTATTGGTTGGGAATGATTCTCGACCAATAAGAAAATAATGTCAGGTTTTTATAAAAACATTTTCACAGTCAATTTAAGTAGCCAAGAGGAGAAATTTATAACAACAAAGGAAAATTACATGAATAAAAATAGGAGATGAAAATATATGGACTTTAAATTAAATGATATAAATAATTTCCCTTAAAATATATATTTTTTATAATGAATCATGAAATGAAATGCGATTATAACATAAATTACTTTCCACTTCTATAGATTTTTAATCACAAACCACCTGAAATAAATAACAAAACATTAATATTCAGATAACATGAATATAAATATATGCATTATAGAAAATATAAATTGGATCTATAAACACCACATAAATTAATATATGATCATAATATAACATATGTCCCAAAGAAGTTAATTTTAATTGATAAACCATTTCCACAACTCTCACATGACTCATATGTGATTTAAATATCCTATATAATAAATTTAAATTTAATTTATTTATATAATATAATAATATACATAATATAATATATGATATAGTTTTCACATTTCCACACTTGTGTATTATTAATTAATTTTTAATTATTTCTTTCTCAGTGTTAGCTTATTTATTTATCAGGATGTTTTCATTCAATAATTATAGTCCTTTCATGTTGATCATGGTTTCATCATCTATATAATGTTAATCATGATATAAATATAATATATAATCATTTTATACATCTTTTTAATAATTACAGAAATTAATATATTAATATTTAATATTATCTCTTTATTGAGGTGGTAGTCCATTCATACACAAAAGGGAAATTATTTTTTTTATTGGGTGAATGAGTAAGAAGTTAAATGAAATAATATAGTAAAAGAATAATAATTATGTAATAAATATAATAACTATCATATAATGTTTTACATTACTATATTTATCACCAACCATAATAAGATGTAATGAAAAATGAAATACATCATATTCACGAGGATATATTCCACAATTACACATGAAAGTTGTTTTTATTTTTCATTGGATGAATAATTAAATATACATTTATTACAATAAATTAATAATAGTATTTTATAATATATTATATAATGATTTCATTATTTTACAATGGTTAGCATATGTTTTAAGGAGATAAAACCCCAATTAAAAGAAAGACACTCGGTTATGACCCATATGCATTATTTAGAAAATTATATCATTTTTATATCTAAGTAATTCATTGGATAGTATTGAAATCAAAAATACCCAAAAGATGTGGTCAGATATGTTAAAAAATAATTTTGATAGGGGTTGGGGGATCTAAAATGAAATATAATTGTGCAGAAGATATTTTAGGTGATGTATTTTTATAAGCATGGGAGCATATACACATGAAATGTGTCTAAATAATATAATGTATTAATGTTTTAAATTACCCAGATATTTAACAAATGAACAATATTCAAGGAAGAGAAGTTATAGGGTATAAATATGGATATGAAATATGATTTAGACATGTTTTTGGCTCATTTTAACTATTACAATATTTATCCAATTTAACTAGTTTTATCTACTACTCTAGTAAATGATATTTTATAATAGATACCTTTTATATTGAGAAAAACAAATACATTATAATAATTAATAAATTTTTGAATTATGATTCCAAATATGGATTATATTTTATTAAAATAAATTTCTATAAGGGTGATGAATTACTTAGAAATTTATCCCATAATTCATGATAAAAAACGTTTTTAAGAAAAAAGTATTCAAAATATAAATATATTTTTCATAAGAAGTAAGAATAATGTTGATTTAAAGAAAATTAATTGTATTATGTTTAATAAATAGGAATTAATGAATTCAGTATGTGTTTTTATACTAATATGGTAAGGTATAATGATTTTTCAGATGAGTTTTCTCTATTTTTCAATGAGATTTTTCTAAAGGGCCTTACATCAAACTCTTAAAAGGTTTTTCATTTTTAGTAAAAGAGAATTTTCCATATAGAATATTTCTCATTCATATAAAAACAATTAACTAATGTAATAGGAAAATAAAATAAAAATAAATTCATACATTTTAAATATTGTAAATGAAAATGAACTTCATTGTAAATTTGGTACTTTTGACAATACATTGAAAAAATAAATCTTTTTAGATAAATAAAAAAATTTAACAAAAAGAAATTTGGATATAATGATTTAAAAAATGGAATATTATTTTTTAAAATAAATTTCTAAAACTTAATAAATTCAATTATAATATTTTGCCCCAATTTTTTTATGAAATCATATTTTCAAATTATAAAATTAAATTATTAAAAATTGAGTCATTATTTTATAGAAAATAATATATAAAATTTTATTAATAAGGAAATATATATATATATATATATATCATTATGAGTTTACGATTATTAATTAGAACCAATTCAATTAATTGGTTATAACATGCATATTTAAATAATATCATCACAAGGTTTTTTAGGATCATTGTTCCATATTCTATACACTATCATCCATAATGTTCTTTTTATGATAATATATAAACTTAAATAATAGGATATGGCATTTTCCATACCCAACAATATTCTGTATTATATAGGAAACCAAATTATGTGTCATCTATTAGGTTTTCTTTGAAAAATATTTGTTAGGTCAGTCACCTATAACAAGATATGGTAGAATACATTTAAAGGCAATGTACTAGCTCTAGGGATGTCAAATTTCATATAGTTGAAGTCAACTCATTAGAATATTTGGAGGAGAATATGTGAGTTAATCAAATTCAGTACCATCAGTCAAATTAATGTTGGCTGACATCCTTATGATGTAAGGTCCAATGGTGTATGATTTATGGTGTGTGATCATCGGAATAATAGTGTATAGAGATGAATAAAATTAGTTTTTTGGCTAGATAATAGTGAAGGATGGGTACATGAATGTTGTTGAATAAAATCTATAAATTCCCTTATTTTTGAGTTTGGTCATATATCCAATGTTTTTAATGAGTTTAACAGTAAGGGAAGATACCATTAAATTAAATTCTGCTGAAAGGATATATAATATATGTTTTAAAATTTAAATACTACATGAATTCACTGATAGTTGGAAGTGGAGACCTTCATCATTAATCTGTTAAATGAAATATTTATTAAATTATTATTTCTTTATAAGTTTTTAGAATTCCCTATTAATTTAGAGTTTCTGTTGATGTAGACATAATTATAAGAAATTAGTGGTTTCATATTGCAACAGAGAGATGATTGAATCAATCCCTCTATAAGATGTTCATTATCCCATATATTCTATGAAAAAAATTATTGAATTCTAGAAAAATATTACAGGTCCATACCTAAATGAATATATGGCTCTATAATAAGAACACCTAGGAGAATCTAGGTGATATTGGCATAAATATTGTAGCCTACATAGCAAGAGGTGGTTCATTGAAAGATAATTGGTGAAAATATAGTTAGTGAAACTTCTTATTGTGATCTAGGTGGGTCGTTAGATGGTAAACATTCCATTAATTGACATGTACTTCTGATGGAATTTTGGATGTTCCACTACTATCCCATGGATATAATGAGAATGTATGAACCATGTAATCAATTGTTTATATTATGTTTTTACATTGTTCTTATACGAGTATGTGTTCATTTTGATCTTTACAGTATGTATGTTTTATAGAAGGAGATTCATTGAGTTATTTGTACAGAATGAAACCAATATAATGGTTGGCTAAATGAAATGGTTAGGGAAGGAGGTATTCCTAGATCTAGTATTTGAAATAATGGAATATGGAAAATTGGAAGCTATAATCTTGTTGGTGTTTGATTATCCACAGAGCTATATAACCTGTAGTATGAACTATTGAAGATCATTCTTTACACACTCATAACTAATAATTGGGATCATATGGTCTGTTTATTCTAATGATTGATGTGAATAATTGGTATCATATATTGAGAGATAATATTCTTATGAGAATTTGAGGGAAAAAAGGAAAATGAATTCCATTGTTTCACTGAGCATGAGATTCAATTGAATTTTATTTTGTTTTGAAAGTTAAAAATTATTGTATAACTACATGGAGGACCATTCTGATGATCTCATGGGATTTGGATGTAATAAAATCTCTCATATTTCCAGGTCATGGTTAGATAGTTAGAATAAATCATCTGGAATTGAAGTGTCACAGACCCATTTCGTAACATAACTTGTTGGATAAAAGTTCAAAAACGTCATAGTATGAGTAATTAGTTACTATTTTGATTGGAAAAACTCTATTATGGAATTCATATGAGCTTCAAATATGGATTATAATATAATATTATGGTTATAAGGGACTAAAGAACGTCTTTGGTGGATGTTTGGATGATCGAAAGGAATTTGGAATGGAGAATAATGCAGTTTCTATAGACTGAAGGTGAATGATTGATATCTATAGAGACATTTCTGTGAGAAATATAATGATCAATGAGGGGAATATTATTGGAAAAAATAATAGAAAACATTTCTCATTTTGAATATTGTTATGTTTGGGAAAAAAAATTCTTGGTCCAGTTTCAAAGGTATGAATGATCAGTCACTAGTATGAACATTATAGAGAATCCAGATGGGGAGAATACATTAGCACTATCAGATTTTGAACTGAGGATACTGAATTCACTTAATCAATAATTTATGTGGTGAATTTTTGAGTTCATCAAATATTTTTTCATCAATAAAATTTATATTTTTATAAGAGATTCAATATGTTAGGTTAGTTAATATATGATAGATAGTATGGGATCAACATAAGTTTAGTGCTAATAGATTGAGGGATAAGTTTTGTAGGTAGAGCATATTGTTGAATGATTGTGGTAACTATGAAAAATAACATATACAGAAACACATACATCAAGGGTGAATCTAGGATTCAATGGGTTCAGTGTGGTAAATAGCAGGGAAGAAACTAGAAGGTAAATAGATATCCAAATGATCATTTAAGTAAATGATGATGTTTGTAGCTTATTTGTAGTAATTAATAATGGTAAATAGATTCATTTCTCATTAATTAAATAAATAAAATTTTCATCAATGTAATATATGTTTATAATATGGTGCAATTCAATATAAACCTATAGTTAGGGGTTGATATATACATTTCTATTGGAAATAATAGGTTACACTGTGAAATAAGGTGACACAACCATATATTAGGTGGTCATGCTAACCTGATAAACCATTAGGGAACTATATAATAATGTAATTAGTCCACATGTATAGACAAATTAATGAATGAAATCAAGTGAATGTTTATGGGGACATAATTGGAGGTTGATATAGCTTTAGAATGAGCACACATGTGTGCATCAAGGTAATGAAGACTAAAACATCGATGGTTGAGGACCAGGAGGAGGACTACCAGAAGAACCATTATACAAATGGGGTTGGTGGTAAATTTTACCATAATTTGGGTTGGGATTTAAGATGTTGGAAATACCTTAAACCTAAAATATACTTCTAACATAATGGAGTATATTCCTTATTCTCCCATGGATGTAGGATGAAAATAAAAAACATGTAATGACTTGTGCGCATCATGTTTATACCTTATGGCATCATGTGTGTGTTTATCTTTTGATTTATAATTTATGAATTTTAAACATTACAATAATGGAGTGACCAGTAATAGAGGAAGCCGATATGAAAGATTAATCAATGTATCCATTGGGGCGAGGCTTCTTTATAGTTCCAATCATCAAATTCAAGTGAGATGTATTATCAGAAACTATTCAACTTCAGGTGCTTGATGATAAACTTTTCTGTATAATTAGTTTTAGGAACTACCATTGATTGGTTTCTTTTCCAATATTAAAAAATATATCATTTATATTATATATTTATCTTTTAAATATTTCAAAAGTATATTTTTTAATTGTTTAATAATGTTGGTTTTCAGCTATGTTATTTGAAATTTAAAAAAATTATCTCTTCTAAAAATAAAATGATTTTTATTCCAATAAAAATTTAATTTTAAAAACCATATATATTTTCAAGGATATATTATTGAAGTTTTTTTTTAATTGTAAATTATTTCCAATTATTTCACTTAACCATTTTGTAAACATTATGTCAAGTATCGTATATTAATTATAATTTTTTACAAGTAAATGTTTTCAAAATGTTATGCCATAATCTATCTAAAACAATTATTACTTTCAAGGGCCTCATTATTGATATTTAATTCAAAATATTGATGTTTAGAATTCCTTTTTTTAATGTATTAAATTTTACATTTTCAAAATTTATAAATAAATGTTACCCATAACTTCTTCCCATACCACAATATTTTAAGTGTTATCTTATAAGTATTTTAAAAATTTTCTAACAATTTTAATTTTTATCTCTAAGGACATATTTACATGGAAGTTATTTTTTAGGAGTCACCACAAATATTTTATTAAGAAATAAACATTTATTTTTACTCAATTTTTCCTATCAAAATTATTTATTTATGTGGTATTTTTTTATATCATAGGGAAATATTTTGAAATCCCTTTCTATTTACACGGGTTATTTATGATGAGATGACTAATTTTCTTCAATTCAAAAACATATGTATGGATGATTTAAAAACATTTTCATATATCTCTTCCCAATTCATTGGTTAATATTTTATATATCAAGATATATGAATTTTATGCATGAACATGGACACATATTTGTTTTCAAAAAATGGTATATGGACATAATTGAATAGTGTTTTTTTTCAGATGATGGACTATGGATATAATTGAAATTATATTTAGTAACATAATTGTTCATATAGATGATGAAATATATATTTTTTCATATGTTGGTGCCTTGAAATGATCATAAATAGATTCGTTCACATGAAAGTTCATAGACATGATCAAAATAACTAGGCTTAAAACTATACAACTGGATAAACACTCTATTGGTATATGCTTTGGTTAATAACATTATTTTTATAGGAAATTATGAAGGATTTATTATGTTATGGTATTATGTTAAATAATATGATAGATACCAACCTAAAGAAACCTATATTGAATCAACAGTTACATAGGTTGGACTAACAACAAATGTAAAAAATGTTTATGTATGAGATATTATTTTGTAGAAGTTTTTATGTAATTTCATTAAAATAATCCTATTATGGTGTTAATTTTTCATCACTAATGAATAACCCATATTGGTTTTAGAAGTAGATGGAGTCAGAAGGAATGGAGTAAATAATATAAGTGATAGAAAATGTAGTAATTATTCTAATATGAAACTAAATTGACAAAAGTTATTGATAAAAATATTACGGGTATGGACACCCAATTATGTCAAGTTATAGTAAAACAAACTGAGACTTTATAAATAACAAAACACACCAAATAAGAAAAAGATATAGTTTCATATAATATTAATTAAGGAAAATGGTGATGGAAATAATATTCAACTTACTAAATGTAAACAAATATAAGAAGAACCACCCAAGGGAACGTGACAGGGGAAAATGAAAGTGTTTGATGTGCGAAAAGATTGAATTTTGAGCTCATGATTATTTAATTGGGGTTAAGAATCTGGTAAAGTAAATAGAGGTGATAAATTACCAATGGATCATATTTCAAGAGTTTGTGAATTATACAAAACGATTCCCTAACACAATAGATAATTAAGATAATAAAAATTATCTACATTCTATACCATGAGAAAAAGTGTAATCCAATGTTATCTTTACTACTGTATGTAGGTCATGAAAAATAATGGTCAAGGGTACACTCTCCCACCACTCCATATTTACTGATATCCAATTGTAATCTTATTCTAAACACCTAAGTAGGCATAATGTATTATTATGAGCATCAAATCAACATCCAAATTACATGATATTATCTATAATGCACATATGTTATTATTGTATCCCATGATAGGGATTATGGAAAATTCTTCATAAATGTCATATTATCCCTTCGTTATATTGATAAAATATAATTTTTGAAATTTTTTTCACTATATCTATATGAAGTATATAGTAATAAAAAAAATAAAGAAATCACATTTAATATTTTAGGCCATCCTATGATCATATGAAAATTAAATAAAACTATGATATCACATTGAAAATTAATTCTATTATAGTAGATATTATACCTAATCTTAATTGTTTTTTAACTCAAATAATTAACAAAATATTATTATTATCATTGACTCTTTCAGAAGGAATTATATATTCGCTATGTTTCTTGATATCACTCTACAAATTATCTCTTGATTTGTTCCCATATTTTCAATTCCATTAATATGTCTCAGAAGTTAGTGATAAGTTAATTTTTGATGATTTGATTAATTTATAGTGTGGGGGGGATGTAATGCACTAATATTTGGAAATTATTTTTCCCAAATTAATAATATGATACATTTTCTTATCCACAAACAAAAGTAAATTATAATTATACATTCAACATTTTTTTTAATTATATTTAAGTAAAATAATTACCATAATAAATTAATTGATTATAATCAATTATAAATGGGTATAAATTATTTTAAAAATAGCATCTTTCAATAAAAGTATATTTCATTATAAATTTGACTTTCATGAAGTGAAACTATTTGTAAATTTTGTAAAATAAAATTTAAAAAATGAACCAAAATTTATATTTTGTATTTCGAAATTACATTAGGATAAATATTTTGGATTTTTATGATATAACTAAACATTAAGGTGATTAATGGAAATTACTATTTTCACTAAAATTGGAACATTTATAACTATATAAAGATGTAAATATAAGTTAAAAATATATTAAAAAATTTCATGGCCTAATATGTATTTATCGATTACAAATATACTTTTTGAAATGAAATTATTAATTTATAATTCCAATGCATAGAATTTTATAAACCTAATTATTATTTTCCAATATAAGAAACTACTTTAGTATTTTATTTTAATTACATATTTTTTTTGGAAATTCATTATTTTCTTGATTTAAATTTGAAATTAAATATATTTATTTTATTAAATACAATTTTTTATCATGTAAATTCAAAATATTGAAACATTTATCTTATAACAATTATTTAGCATAGAAATTACTTTCTTATAAATATTTTTTTTACACATTGTAATAACTAAGGTTAAAATAACTTTTTCAAAAACATGTTAATTTTATTTTATAAAATTCACAAAATATTTTGAATTATTATTTCCAAATTCTATAATAAGGCCCATTTTAAAGCTTAAATAAATAATTATTTAGGAAAAATTAAGTCACTTCTATAAAATCTAAAAGGGTACACAAGGTTTAACAAACTGGTAAAATCCCAAACATGTTAAAAATATGTTTAAAATTGAGTTGTTGAGATATGGCTCAAAAAACCTTATAAAAATAATTTATTTTCTTATTTTAAGTATTATTGGCATGGGAAACATGTTATCACATTATATTAACATGGAATAATTAAAAAATATTGATTCTATGGACTTAGGAAAGGGTTTTATCAACAACACATAAAGAACAAACACAATATTTTGTTTTATCTTGAAAATATTACCTCATTCATTCCCATAGAATCATATTTAACTTAAATAATCTTATGTATATAATTTTATTTCCTAGTTCCACCCTTTACAAGGAACCCTATATGGGATATATTAATTTTCTCAACATAAGTACCAAATTTCCGTAACATTATTCCTTTATATCATTCCCATTAAAATATATATTTATAAAAAATTAAATTATGACTTCAATATTTATAGTATATATATTATTTATATATTTTGGGAATAACCATTTAACACTTTTATACATTTACATTTTAAAATATGAAACAATCATTCATTAATTTTAGTGGACTTACACCACGATGAAGTAACACATAACATTATTCATCCAGTTTCATTAATATTTATTAAAACAAATTAAAATATTATTCAAGACCTTTAAATTATGTAAATAACATCATTATCCTTCTATAATAATGATATTATGCTTAAATAAATATATTTTATTAAAATAATGATCCATTAACTATGGCATGGTCACACTTGGGTTAGTTTAATCCCCAATTTGAATAATGTAATAGAATAAAACCATTGATGTAACAATTCTAAATCTAGTAAACCATATTAATTGTATTCATTATTACATTACAACTAGTTACAAACAATCACATCCCAATGGACTGAATTGTTAATTAGTCATGAATAACTAGATAAATATATCAATCCACTATTACATAGGAAATATAAATACGTAGAGTAATAGCATTAAAGAATACCTCATAATATTCAAAAATATTTTATATCATGGGGAAAATAAATCAAACAAAAGGGTGAGATTAAATTCTCATAAAGGGTTTCGTACTATAGAATATATCATGAGGCAAAAAAAATAATTGGCATGTAAATATAGATATATTAAAACACATTCCATTTATTCAATACATTAAGCATGAAATGAACCCACCGATCATATCAATACTATATTATAATGGATACAAATAAATAAACTCTCAATAAATGAAAAAATTGATATTGAGTGTAAATATTTTAGACATCACGTTATCTATATCATTAATTCTTTATTCCATGAAAGATTAATCAACTTGAACATATACATTAGAGACCCATTTAATGCAAGCTTAGTGATTTTCCACATGAGGCATTTGATGCCTCTAAGACACATCAATAACTCGGCCCCAATAATTATTATATTTCAATAAAATTTCACATATATAGAATGATCAATTCAATTCATTATAAATATTCATTATCAATAAATACCATTTTTGATTAAATAATAAAAATTTATTTTGGTTTTCCCCAATAAATCAAATAATATTCATCAAACAATTCCATATAGAAAAATTGTATACTACTTTTGAAATAATCATATCAGGGATAAAAAAATATAAATATAAGATAAATTTAATTTATAACAGATATAGGAACATGAATGTTTCAATGTAAATGTAATGACTGAAAATTAATCAAGAAATTTACTTTTAATACATTCCTTTGTTAAAATGATCATAAACCATCAATAAGATTAATAATGATTGTGTCATTGAAACATATCCCGAATAGTCTATTTTTTATATAAGGATTTTTTATCCATGATGAAAAGAAATACTATAAAAGAATATATAAAAACATTCTTTAGAATTTTTTTATATTGTTGAATATTTTAAAAAATATTAAATTTTAAAAAATTAGAAAAAAAATTATTTTAGAATATTTTTTTAAACATGAAAAAGAACTGTAAAATCAAAGAGTATTTTTGGTGGTGTGAATATTTTATTCATGTTGAGTTTGTTAAAAAAATGATTCCATTCAAATTTTCTATAAAAAGTAAAAAATGTAAAACATTAGAAAAATGGATAGTAGATTCCTATAAAACCATTATAAGAAATGTAAAACATGAATAAAAGAATATATATTAAAAAGTTTGAGAATATTAGAAATATTGTTTTTTTTGGGAATATATAGATATTGATGAAAAGGGATTTTGAATCCAAAACGGAAATAATGTTTCCATTTCCATTTTTTTCAATGAATTTATGTACCAAAGTGAGGGAAATGGTACTATAAATTGAAATTTTTATTAATAAATAGAATAGAAGAAAATTAATAGGTTTTATTTAAACATTATAAAATAATTTTCAAATATATAAATTCAATCATAAATAATCCTAATTAAAATTAGTTTGATGACGAAATTGTTTGCGATTTATTAAATTTTTATCTATAAGCCCCATGAAATAAAGAAGATCAAATGAAACATTAAATACAAAGAATATAAAGTTATACATGATATACTATTTCAAAGGGAAAGTATATATACATTATATGTAGGTTAATATTGCCAAATATGCCTCAAATGAGTGGAAATTGTGGTCAAATCATTTAAAGAGATCATACCATTGAAGTGATAATTAATCAATGGATTGATTATTCATATAAAATTTAAATCAGCATAAAAAAATTTAAATGAAAAATAAAATAATGAATATTCATTACACATATATTATTATGATATAAAAAAATCGACAAGTAATATAACCCAATGAAAATAAATAGATTTATGAAACCCCTTACAACTTGGAAAATTTTGAGCAAATCCAAATGAAGGAAATAATTTGAATTGTGACATAATATAACATGAGTTATTAACGAATCATTATAAAAAATTTATATGGGTATAATATATAGAATATGAAATTCATTGGTTTATAACATTAAAATAAGCAGTAATGAAAGAAAATTGAGATGAAATATCTTACCCCAAATTTCCTTTTAATTTAAGATGTTTTAACCTACTTTATAATAAATTTTGATTACTTATAATTAAATTATATAACCTTATATACATCTACATTACCATATATGATCTATTTACTACCATTTTCACCCCTTTTTAACAATAATTTATTATTATCATTATTTCCATTGTTAACGACATCAATTTTCATGTAGGTGTTGATTTGGAAGATCTTGTCATTGTACATTAATTAGGGTTACATAATATAAATAATTTTATTCACGTTATTAATATCATATATTTTCATTATATATTTATTTGTAGTCATTCATAAAATGTGGTGATAGAAAAATGAATTACACTATTCTAGGTGATGGAACAGCGTATATACGCATAAACATTGTATTCACTTTTTAACAAATATAATAAAGAAACATGAATAAAAAATAATCATTAATTAATCATTATTATATCATATATATCATATAAATAAATTAATTTACTCTTGATTATATTCCACATAAATCCTAAATTAAAAATATATCACCTCACATTGTGGAGTAAGCAGTCCATGATTACGCAAGAGAGACCATATCATTTTCCAACGGATTATAAAGTGAGAAGATATATATGATATGGTATTCAAATAATAATTTTTATGACATATATATAACATATAGTCATTATTTCCATCTATATTACCATCCATGTGATGTAGTGATAAAAACCTAATTATATCGCTTTGTGAAGACGGTTATCCATTTGTACTCATGAGTGATGTTTTTCATTTTTATAGGATGTAAAAGAGATGGTATATAGTTGTACCATAATCAAATTAACATAAAAACATATTTATGATACTATAGTTATTATTTTATGTTTTTTGTAAATCATTAATAGGATTTAGAATAATAAATATACTTAAATGATTCGATAAAAATGATTACTTGTTCTTCGGTAGACATCCTTTAGATCGGTTCATAAGATGAATATGGTTTCTCTTTTGGATGGTCCAATACATATAGAATTTGGATATGTATTTTTATAATTGGAATGGTTATGGGTTGGTTGAGTTAGATAGCTCAGTGTGTTGTAAAGAACAGATATGAGAGGTGTCCTTTTATAATTGAGGGAAGGGGAATTATTAGAATTTGGTAAAGTATTAAATTGATACAAATTATTTTTCATTCTAGAATGAATAAAAATTGATATAATTAGCAGATAATATGTGGATAATTTTACATCCTCTTATATAATAAAATTTTGATAATATTTGGGTATATTTCCACCTATAGTGTTCAGTTTTAACATCCCATGAACCTTTTGGACAATTACAATTGTATTAATGATTTCAACCATATATGTTTAATATTGTTACTACAAAATATAAAATAATACATAAAATAATATTTAATTATTTTAGAAATAATATCTCATTAATTTATATAAATAAAGGATATTTATAAATTTTATATTATTTAACAAAAAAATTATTATAAAATATCATCAATGTCATTTATAACACTATTCATTTATTATGACTTTAAATAAATCAATAAAAATAAAAAATTCATATATAATACTATAACACATCCCAAAAATTTTATATATATCTAAAAAATATGCATGACCCAATTATTATTTCAATCTATATTACTTTTATTATATTTATAATCATCTAATTTATTTTTGAATTAATTTAATAAATTTTTTATCAGCATTGGTGAAGAACATAATGTAATTATTTAATCACTAGAAATTTTAAATAAACTAACATAATAAAGATAAAAAAATTATATCTAAAATTAATATTTATACTGTAACATATGTGGTCTTTATTTGAATCATAAAATACTATAGATATTAAAAGAAGAAAAGTGGTATTTTAGTCTTTCTATCTCACTTAAAAAAATTAAAGGTACAAACCAAGGATAAATGGAAAAAAACATATATTCATAATATTTATATTAATTAATGAGATATAAAAATCCAATAAAATTAAATTATGTGTTAGGTTCATTTTTTATTCCTTATCAATATATCTTAAAACCCAAATTATCTAATTTACCCTCATCATTGATACAATTATTTATAATGGATACAATTCACAATATTTAGAATTAAATGGACCAATTTTAAAAAAATACTACATATTTACAAATATAGTATCAATTTTTTGAGATTAATTTCATATAATTGTAAGAAATTTATTTAAAATAAAAGTGAAAAATTCACAGAAAAATTAGGAAAAATTCATTTTTAAGTAAAATAATGTTTTTATACCAAATCCAACCATAAAATTTATTATAAGAAAAGATATTGGGTTATTTATAATATAAGAGATATAATGTTACATTGAAACCAATTTAAAACAAATTGTAACCATATACATTACATAAATATAAATACATATTTTAATAAAAAATAATAATTTTAAATATTCATGAGAAAATAAATATTCTTAGAAAAATATAAACTGCATTTAGATAATTATTATTTTATTATTTCAACCATTTTTTGAATTTATCAAAAGAATTTTGTAAAAGTAGAAGAAATTAATTTTTTTTATTTTCTCTAAAAAATGAAAAATCATTTTTGAGGAAAACGTTTTGTTGAAAAATCAAATGTCATTAATAAAAGTTGAGTGTTTATTCCCTAATAACAAATAATGAAATTTTTTTTGAGTATAAATGTCACATATTTTTCATAAGGAGGTTAATATTATTCATAACCAATAATTTAAAGGAAATGTTTTAATAGTAATATTTAAATGATTATATTTTTTGATTCTTTATGATCAGAGTTTCATGTTTTATATGATATCAATCATAATATTCTTTTAATGTATCTTGATATTACACTATTAATTCTTAAAAAATATCATCTTAGAAATTTCAAGTAAAATTACCATAAAAAGGAAGGTGGTTATTCTTCATAACATCCAAAGGATCCAATATATATTCCTCTATTTTAATAATTCTCCAAATTACAATTAACAATCAAGTCATTCGATTTGTCAACACTTTCTCATTTTTTTCACGAATCTGGATAGGTTATTAAATTTAAGATATATTAGGTTCCAGATCTATTTATTCAAATGTTAAAATATATATTGGGTATTTCATATAATTTAATAATAAAAATATATGGAACCCATCATGTACTTTAGAAAGGCTTCGTGAATTTGGAAATTGGTAGGACACAATTCCAATTATTTCAATAATTTTAAAAGATCACAAGAATTTGATGATCAGATTTCTATTATTATTTTTTAATCTAAAAACCATTACAAGAAGTTCTTTTCATGAAAATATGATCTCCTACATGAACTTCCAACTCCTTCCTTTAGTTACCAACACAAATCTGTGTCCTAATTTGATATTATTTAATATATTTTTGAATGGTCATTAACTTTGACATTTTCTTCTCAATAAATTATGGGCCTAAAATATTCCTCTCACCAACTTGTGAACAATATTTTGGAGTGTGAAATCACTTTAAAAAAACAATTCATACAATTCTTCATTGAATACATGAATTAAAGTTTTTATTTTAGGAAAACTCTACCAATGTAAAATACTGATGCAAGTTACAATGAATATCATGCGATCATGACATCAACACGTATTATAAAGTTTTATTATTATTTTTTATACTTCCCTCTATTTTTGGGATTATAGGATATTCTCAAATGAATTTTAGTATCATGAGCCTTATAAACTATTTTTCAATAATTATGATGTAAATTATGGATCCCAATTAAACACAATTGAAACAGGTACACCATGATATCAATTAGCTCTATTAATATAGATTCTTATGAGGATCTCTAGAGGTAAATATTCTTTTTACAGTGAGGTTGTGAGATGATTTTGTATTAGAATCCACCATAACTCATATTTCAGTATTAATTATCAGATCTTTTTGTAATCCCCTTATAATGTTATAAAATTTTCATCCCATTTCTCTATAGTAATTGGATGTAATGCAATAACTTTGAGAGGATACTGTCTATCGGTGTCCAATTATTGAAAAAAGAAACATATTGACACATAATCAATAATTTCACACATTATTTTATCCAAAAAGGAATGTTCATCATAATTATTTTATATCTTAGTTATGATTTTGGGTATAAAGAAATTTGAATTATTAAAATATTCTAATAATTCACTTTTTGGTTCTTGTTTAGATGGAACACATAACCTATTTATAATTTTTTGAACACTATCTTTGTACACAATGTTTTCCAATTTCCTTTCATTAATGAATTTAATTTTTCATTCAAAATTATGATTACTTGGTTGTAAATATTCTATATCTTCCTGTAAGGATGAATTTTTACTCATTAGAAAAAGGATTGTTGTTTCCCATCCCATAATAATTCCCTTATAGATCTTTATAAAATCTTTTAAAATAGGATCCCATATAATCCCCACATTTTTTATGATTCCATGACCATTACTACTCAATGTATCCAGAAAATAATTTTCCATTGACTAGGGGTATTATATTGATCAATCATAATCTTTGAGTAGCTCAAGCCATATTCTTTTTCTAATATTTAGAACTATTTTGAAAATATGTTTTTAAAACTCTTATATAAAATATATATGTCATATTATTTTCTATTGATATAATTTCTTCATATCATCAATGAGTAGATAATGGTTTCCATCTAAGGATCATTATTTGGATATTTTTTTTTCATGAGACTTTAATTTCCTTGATTCATGGTTAATAACATTATTATTCTGTATAAGGACATAACCATGTCCCTTAATAGATTTACTACTATATATCACCAATAAATTATTTATTAATGGTAGATTAAAAATCAGAGAATTAACCAATATCCTCTTCCATTATTCAATATATTTTTTTCATTCCTTCTTCTATAAGAACATCACACCTTTACATGTAATCTTGGTTAACAGGTTATCTAATCATAAAACATTTTGACCAAATATCTGATAGTAACATTATAAGACTAAGGAAAATATATACCTAGATTATATTTAATATTGAATTCCATTATTTTACTACCTTTTCAGTCTTATGAACAATTTATATTCTATATTTGGTGAGAACATGGCCAAGAAAAGAAACACTATGAAGCCATAATTTACACTTCAAAAATTTCCAAACTAACTATTTTATTCAATTAGTATCAAGAATTATCCTAAAGTTATTTTATTTGTGCTAAAAAAATTTCAATTTCACTATGATATAATCAATAAATAAAATAGAAAGATAATTATTATATTCCTTGAATAATCTATTCAGTATATCCGTAAAAATAGAGGATCATTTTTTCAATCCAAATTACATTACTGTAAAATCATTATGTGCATACCTCATTCAAAATGATGTATTTGGAATATATTCTTTCATTACTCATAATTGAGGATACCTAAAATGAAGGTTAGTCATTTTAAATTCTTGAGATCTGTGATGCTGATTGAATATTTCATCATTGTGAGCCTTGTGATACATTTTTTTATTTTAATTTAATTTATTTTCCTATAATCAATGCTTATCCTTGTTGAACCATATTATTTCATAACAAACAAAACATAGGTTCCCTAGGTATAAAAACTAGGGAATATAAATACTTAGCACACACATCCTCTATTTTTATTCTTTAACTACAATAATTATATAGTGGATATTGTATAGGGAGTATTTGAAACCATCCCTGCATCAGGGATTAAATCAATGGAAAAATTAACTTCACAGTCTAGGGGGGATGTCCATGTAATTCCCAAAAAATAATTCAATGTATTTTTGTAAAATATGTACATTATCATTTTGAATATCAATGTTTCAATCATTATATTATGTATTTTTGTTAGGGTTGGTGTCTCTAGAACCAACAATTTATACTTCGATTACATGAATGTACACTTATTATATACTGTTCATTATTATGCATAACTATAATATAATAATGTCCTAGAATTTTTGTTGCATTAATGAGGTCAACGCAGATCCCCGCTATGATGAGAACCTTTAAATGATATATAAATATTCGTAAAAATATTTCTATGTTTGGATTACATACTATGATAGTAAAAATAGTATAGAGACCATCAAGTGAGAGTACTCATAAGAAGATGAGACTCTCTCTCATAGATTATGCACTAGGTAGTCTCCAAGATGGAAGATTATGAGAACATACTAGCCAGTATTAATTCTTCATGTCTTGGTGTCATCATACATTGCTATCTACGAGCATGTTTAATGGTCCTTAGACTGTAAGATTGTCATTATCTCATTTCATGACTAGCGCACATAGATTTTTTGATGAAACTCATCACGAAGACAGTTGGCGGGAAGTAGGGTACGTTGGGTGCATCACTAATGACATGTTGTTAATGGATAAGTCGAGGAAGGATTTTTCCCTTCCATATTTATATAAGTAGATATCTTGGGCCCTTTGATTGAAATATGAATATCACCCAAATTCCATGGCCATGATGTCATGGAGAGTTTATTTCTGGAAGTCAAAGAATGAAAGATCAAGTATATAGGTTTATGACACTTCCATGAAACCTACTTGATGAGATGTGGAGGTAGGGATTAAATTACACTATAAGAATTTGTATGAGGTGACATGTTAATGCGGCGTCAACTGGTTTCTTTTGGGATCCTTGACCCATTGCAAGAAAGTAATCTAGGACTTTTAGCAAGCCCACCTAATTGCAAAAAGAAAGAGGCCTAGAGGGTCACACACTACGTGTATCCAAGTATCTCAAGTAGAATAAATATTATTATTGTATGTGGTGTAATAATTATTCAAGGAAGCCTAAATCGTTTTATTTATGGAGGAATAATAAAATGAAAAAACAATATATACAAGACATGTACATTGAATGAACACGACGTGTAGTTTTCAGTTTGGAAAGGAAATGAAAAAATATATGCACACCGTGTACATTGAATGTACATGCTGTGCAGTTCTCATAAAAAACAAGTAAACGTCATGTATTAATAATTACATGCCGTGTAGTTTTTCCAGTCAGTATTTTTAGGAAACAAAATCATTTTATTAAATTATATTTATTATAATCAGCATGGGCACATGTCTAGGAATTAATCATCTAACATGGGGGTTTTCGACAAGAGTTAATGAAATAAATAAAATGCGTAACACATTTATTTATTGTCACAACTCTATAACCTCAATCCTGATTATAAATATCCTCAATACCCAACACATTTCCTATGAATATTTGTGTACAAAAATTCCAGAGAATTCTTTCAAGGCCGAAAGAACTCCTCTCTTTAAGAATGCTTTCAACTTTAAGAGAGATCCTCCTCCATCGGATCAAGGTGATCTATGGTGGACAACGCAAGTATAGGGTTCTCTACACTAGAACCCATATATTCCTTTGGTGATGTCTAGAGATATACAGTGTATACGTGGATCACTGCTAGAAGAAGTATACATTTGGATTCTACGACAGAATGAAAAATCACATCGAAACATGATCAGAAATATCAACAAAGAAAGAACGCCATAAAAGACACTTCTTTTCAATTAATTAAATTAATTATAATCAACTTGTGATGATCATCCTTTTTTGTTCTGAGACTATTCTTCTACATTGTTTATTTAAGTGATTTTATCCGTGGAGTCTGGTGTTTATCATCATATTGATCCTAGATTGATCATTCCTAATGACAAAAAGAGAAGTGGGCACATCCACCCACGAGCTTCCGCTGCACCTAGGACCCTCAATTGCTATCAAAGGGAGGTTACAACGTTGATTATAGTTATTTAATTTTCATTGATAATTTACGCATTTATAGTTGATTCAATAAAAGACAAATAATTCTATAAAACTGAATGAACAAGATCTGTTCTTCCTCCTTTGTTTCTTGATTCACATCCTTGAAACATGCTTTTAATTTTGATTTTGATTAAAATAAAAACGAGGAACTCATCCAGAGGAGCTGCTCATTCTGTCTGTTCAACACAAGAATACACGGCTTGTAGTGAAAACTACACGCCGTGTACTTAGGTTCAACGAACTGATACTGGTCCTCCAAACCTCTCCGTGTGAATTGAGAATACTTATTTTTTTATTACACCATGTTGACTAGAACTAAAGGGCTCATGAAAAACAGAATACATGGTGTGTATGTTGAATCAACACACCGTGTAGTATAATCCGGCCTAGGTAAAGTTGTGTACAAGGAGAATCTATGTACCGCGTACATTGGATTTCCAGGCTGGTAACCGCGTAACAAGGAAGTAGACGTTGAGTTAGATTAATCTACATGTCGTATACTCCAACGTTTCCAAAGTATAGAAAACATGCCAAATCTCCCAGCATGTACATTGGATAAAGGGTGAAAACAAATACATGCCATGTAATATAGACTACACGCCGTGTATATTCCAAAAATGGAATTTCACCAAGTTTCCTCCAAAGTACAAAGACATGTACTAGGAATATGGATGAGAAGAATCTCAAAGAGATTCAGAATGTAATTTAAGATAAAAAATTGATTAATTATAATATCATAATTAATTAAATTCAAGTGCGACTTATCTTAAATAAAACAAAGATTAAAATAATGTTAATACTAAATATGCGTAAATGTCGTTGCATTTTATGGATGATCATGAGCTATACCAAAGACCCTTTGTGTGTGTATGATTTCATTTATATTTATTTAATTTAAATTCGTTGTCCGGCAAGCCTTATTCTAATAAAATATAGGGCATGCGTGCCCAAGGTTTCTTTAATGTAAACCCCATGTAATGGAAGATATCCTATGCTAGAGGAGATAGTACAAAATCCGAAGGTGAGGTGAAACCAACCAAAGAAGATACAAAGGTGGATAGGTTGTAGCAGCAAAACACAAACCATTGGGTTCAAGGAGTTTTTCCCTAGGTTAGGGTTAACTTATCAAAACCACTAGATAAACTGACTAATAGAAGCTCATTATCATGCCATATTATATTATTTCGTTCTGAATGCATGGTTTATTTATTAGGAATGTGTTTTCGCGATCACATAGTTAATAAAATCAAGAAGCATGCAAATATGGAATAAAATAAATCTGGACTATGCGTAAACATTATCAGAACATGTTTAATCACTTAAGAAATGATCACTTAATATTAACAAGCATGTGATAAAGTGATACAACACATAAAGGATTAAAATCCATCAAATACAATATTAAATCATACCAAGCCTTCCGTTACTTGATTAAGGGAAAGACTCAATAAAACTATGAGTTTGACCAACCCTTTTTGGGACACTTACTTTGATAATGGAATCTCTTATGAATGATTCAGGTTGACTTAAACATTTTACATCAAGAGGAGTTAGCCTTGTAAGACTTTCTGTAAAATGGAGGAAAGTGTTGAGGAAATCCAAGTCATGATTTTAGGATTGGGGAGTCTACTCAATATATCAAGGAACTGTAAACTCACAGTTGGCAAAGAACTACCTACCTAAATACATTTAAATAGCTTGACCAACCCTTGTTGGTGTTATGCAATGGGAAATATGGATCCTTTCCAGTAGAATGTCATAACAACTGGACATTCCAAGTTCAATAGTGAGGGCTATTGGGACTTGATAAAATAGTGGGAGAATTAATAAATTTATTTATTATTTTTCACAAAATGTAATCAAAAGGTACTGATAAATCTGCTATTTTAATTAGTAGAATCAATATAACCAACTCATGAACCACATTTTTTCTACAATCAATTCGCGATAATGATAATATCCTCACCATCAGTAACTTTCAGGAATGGTTTTGGAACCTTCAGGTTATCCTATGCCATGAACAAAAGTTTTACGTGTTAGAGTCCTCACATCATGATCCTCTTGTCCAATGGGCGAGTGGTGAAGATTTCCTAGTCTATGATCAACATTTGAGCGATGCACTCGACGTTCAATGTTTGATGCTATCATCAATGTCTTGTAAACTCATGAAGTCTCATGAAGAAATGGATTCTACTAGTAGGCTCGAGCACCTACGTGGTCTATACCAGGAGAGAGAAAGATAAGGATGGTTTGAGATATACAAGGTACTATTTTAGAGAAAGCTTGGAGAGGGTTCCCCAGCTAGGCCTCATGTAGTCAAGCTCACAAGCTACATTGAGCACTTAGAGGTTCAAGGGTTTAAACTCCCTAAAGAATTGGGTACTGATTAGATTCTTTCATCACTCCCCCAAAGCTTCCATATCTTTATTGTAAATTTCAACATGAATAACATTGAGAAGTCTCTATCTGATCTCTTTATCCTCATTCTCTAAGTGGACAATGATATGAAGCGTGAAAAGCCTTCTATCCTTATGGTGAATAAAATAAAAGGGAAGGAAAAGGTATTTAAGCCTAAAGCTTCTTCAAGGCCTTCCAAGAAAAAGGAAGATAAAAGGGGAGGCAACAGAATAGGAGGTTGTTTCTTTCACTTGTGGCAAAAATTTCCACTGGAAGAAAAACTGCACCCAGCCAAGGAAGAAAGGGGAAGCATTTGGTGTGTTTTTTATCTAATGAAATCTATCTATTTATACCAAATGGGTATTAGATACTACTTATGGTTCTCACATCTGTATCCAAAAACATGAACCAAGTAGATTTAGAAAAGATTGACTGAGGTGAGGTGGATCTGCATGCAGTCAATGGGGCCAGACTCGCTGTTATAGCTGTTGTAGATTACCACTTTTAATTGCCTATTGGGATTGTCTTGGTTTTAAATGGATGTTATTATGTACCCTATGTAACCCAAAACATTATCTCTGTATCCAAATTAGATACTGATGGATTCATATTCAAGTTTGGAAATTAATTTTGTTAATTTTATAAAGATAACATTTGTTTTGGTAGGGCACATTTATATAAAATCCTTTATGTGTTAGACTACACAAACCAAGTAATGGAAATCGATGAAAAATTTAATTCACTTGACTCATACCACACCCAACTTTGGCAACACCGTCTTGGTCACATCATGGAAAAATGTTTTACAAAATTACATCAAGATGGGTATTTAGTTTCGTTTGAACTAAAACCACTTGGTGTTTGTCATGAGTGTCTACATGGAAAAATGACCAAAGCCCCATTTAGTGGGAAAGGTGAAAGGGATAAAGGTCTTCTATAATTACGTAACCCAGATGTGTGAGGACTATTTCCAGTTGAATAAAGGGGTGGGTTCTTATACATCATAACTTTAACTGATGATTTTAGTAGATATGGATATATTTCCATAATGAGGTATAAGTCAGATTATTTTGATCGTTTTGAAGAATACAAGAATGAAGTTGAGAACCATCTAGGTAAAAAGATTATGAAACTCCACTCAGACATAGGAGAAGAATATCTTAATCGGGACTTCATTGATTTATTACAAGTGTTTGGGATTCTATCTCAACTCACTCCTCCTAAGATGCCTCAGTGGAATGGTGTAAGTGAAAGGAGGAACTGCAACCTGTTGGACATGGTGAGGTCAATGATGAGTCATGCAAGTCTTCCATTATCCTTTTGGGGATATTAATTACAAACAACAGTGCAAATACTAAACCAAGTACCAACTAAATCAATAAATGGTATTCCATACATGTTATGCAGTGGTCGCAAAGACATGTTATCAAATTTACATGTTTGGGGTAGCGATGCATTTGTTAAGACCTCTTTAGGTAACAAACTTTCTCTTAAAGGCACAAAGTGTACCTTTATAGTATATCCTAAGGAAACAAGGGGATATTACCTATACAACCCCTCAGATAAAAAGGTTACAGTGGAAAGACACGCCATATTTCCCATGTGGGATCACATCTCCAAAAGAGATAGTTGGAGCGAGACAGACTGTGATGAAGTTGAGGCTTAAGATACACAAGAGTTGGTACAAGAATAGATTCCACAAATCCCCATGGAAGAAAAATATATTCCATAGACACAAGAACTATGTAGGAGCATGAGAGAGGTAAGAGAACCATAATGATACAGTTTTCTTATCACCAAGGATGGTGACTCATTATTTGTTGATAATGATGATCCTCTTAATTACAAGGAAGAAGTTGTAGGCATAGACGTTTCCATGTGGAAAGAAGCCATGAATTCTGAAATGGATTCCATGTACCAAAACCAAGTCTGGATTTTGGTAGGTCCTCCAGTTGATATAAATCCTATTGTTAATAAATGGGTATTCAAGAAGAAACTGGATATAGAGGGGAAAGTCAACACCTATAAAGAAATACTGGTCGCAAAAGGTTTTAGACGGTGTCAAGGAATTGTCTATGATGAAACCTTTTCACCAGATGCGATGCTCAAATCCATCCGAACCCTATTGGACATTTCCACTTACCATGACTATGAAATTTGACAAATGGATGTCAAAACAGAATTCCTTAATGGTAACCTCTAGGAAGATGTCTACATGACACAACCTGAAGGGTTTTTGAATCCAATGGATGACAACATGGTATTCAAGTTGCAAAAATCCATTTATGGATTAAAGAAAGCATCAAGTTCATGAAATATTTGTTTTGAGGAAGCTGTTAAAGAATTTGGATTGGTTAAAACGAATGTGAGCCTTGTGTCTAAAAAAGGTTTGTGGAAGTGTAGTCATTTTCCTAATAGTATATGTTGATGACTTATTACTAATTGGAAACGCAGTACCTATCTTACAGTCTGTTAAGTAATGGTTTGATAAATGCTTCTCTATGAAAGACTTGGGAGAGGCAACATATATTCTTGGGATCAAGATCCATCGTGATAGATCTAAGAGAATGTTGGTCCTGAGTCAAAGTACATACAATGACATGATACTGAAGAGTTTCAGAATGGGACATTCCAAGAGGGGATTTCTTCTAGTGTCACATGGTATTAATCTTTCCAAGAAAATGGGTCCTCAGACACATGAGGAAAGAAAGATAATGGCATACATCCCTTATGCATTTGCGATTGGGTCAGTCATGTATGATATGTTATTTACAAGGCTGGATGTGGCTTACACATTAAGTGCGGTAGGCAAATATCAAGCTAATCTAGGAGACCGCAATTGGATGGTAGTCAAAACTATCCTTAAGTATCTAAGGCGTAATAAGGAAATGTTATTTGTTTATGGAGGAGATGAGGAACTATTCATCAGAGGACATTTAGATGCTAGTTTCCATACTGATCAAGATGACATGAAGTCGTAGAGTGGATATATATTCAGTTTGAATGGAGGTGTAGTGAGCTGGAAGAGCTCAAATCGAGGTGTAGTCATAGA
Organism: Viscum album; assembly: GCA_963277665.1. Lineage (NCBI taxonomy): Eukaryota > Viridiplantae > Streptophyta > Magnoliopsida > Santalales > Viscaceae > Viscum > Viscum album. The sequence goes on from OY728135.1 coordinate 2,015,875,499, forward strand.
TTCTACAGTAGAGTCTGAGTATATCGCAACTTCTGAGGTAGCTAAAGAAGCAGTACGGATGCAAAGATTCATCCAAGAGAATGATTTAGTACCTTGTAGTAAATATCCTATCACACTCTATTGTGATAATAGTGCAACAGTGGAACTTGAAAAAGAGCCAAGGTCACATCCGCGAACAAACCACATACTTCGTCAGTATCATATCTTGAGGGATTTTTCGTAGATAGGTGAAGTTGCAGTGAGAAGTATTTCCACAGAAGACAATGTGGAAGACCCCTTGACTTTAGCATTGACTCAGCAGAAACATGATCATCATGTGAGGTCTAGTGGACTAAAAGTTATAGGTAATTGTCTCTATTGCATGTGGGAGTTTTATAGGGTTGGTTTCCTAAGAACCAAATGTTTATACTTTGATTACAAGAATTTAAACTTATTATATATTGTTCATTGTTCTGCATGTCTATAATATAATAATGTCCTGTAATATTTGTTGCATTAATGAGGTCATTGAAGATCCATGTTATGATGAGAACCTTGAAATGATATAACAATATTCTTAAATAAAGTTCTATGGTTGGATTAAATAATATGATAAGACACATAGTATATAGACCATAATGTGCAAGTACTCGTAAGAATATGATACTCTCTCTCATTTAGTTCGCACTTGGTAACATTCAAGATCAGAGATTATGAGAATATACCCACCAGTAGTAATTATACATGTCTTAGTGTCATCAGACATTGCTATCTACAAGTTTGTGTAGCGGTCCTTAGATTTTAAGATTATCATTGACTCATGTCATGACTCGTGCACTTAGATTTTCTTGCGAAAACTATCATGAAGACAGTTGGAAGGAAGTAGGGTACGTTGGGTGCGTCACAAATGAAATGTTTTTAATGGATAAATCGAGGAAGTATTTGTCCCTTCCATATTTATGGAAGAAGATATCTTGGGACCTTTGATTGAAATAGAACTTTCGCCCAATTCAATGGCCATGGTGTCTGGACGAGTTTATTTCTGGAAGTCAAAGAATGAAGGATCAATAATATAGGTTTATGACACTACCATGAAACCTTCTTGATGAGATATTGAGGAAAAGGGATTAACTTACACAGTAAGCATTTGTATGAGGTGACACGTCAATACAGCGTCAACTTCTTTCTTTTGGGTGCCTTGAACCATTGCTGGACAGTAATATTGGACTTTAGGAAAGCATCCTAATGGCAGTGAGAAAGAGTCCTAGAGGATCACACACTTAGTGTATGCATGTATCTCAAGTAGAATAAATATTATTCCCATATGTGGTTTAATAATTATTCAAGGAAGTCAAATTATTTTAATGTTGGAGGAAGAATAAAGTGAAAAAACAAATATACATACTGTGTACAGTGAATGTACATGCCGTGTAGTTTTAATTTTGTAAAGAAAATGAAAAATGAAAACAAGATATACACGCAGTGTACATTGAATATACATTCTGTGTGGTTTTCATGAAAAAAGAGTACACACCTTGTATTAATGATTACAAGCTGTGTAGTTTTTCCAGTCGGGATTTTGTGGAAATAATATTGTTTTATTAAATGATATTTATTATAATATTCCTGGGAACATGTCAATGAAGTAATAATTCGATATGGGGGTTTTCAATAAGATTTAATGAAATAAATAAGACGCATAACATGTTTATTTATTGTCACAAATCTATAACCTCAAACCTGATTATAAATATCCTCACAACACAACACATTTCATAAGAATCGTTGTGCACAACAATTCTAGAGAATTCTTTCAAGGCCGAAAGAACTCCTCCCTCCAAGAACGCTCTCAAGATCGAGAGATATCCTCCTCCATCGGATCAAGGCGATCTAAGGAAGACAACGCAAGAAAATGGTTCTCTATGCTAGCCCCCAGAGATTCATTTGGCGACGTCCAGAGATACGTGGTGCACATGTGGATCACCACTAGAGGAAGTCTACACATGGATTCTGCAACACAATGATGAATCACATCGGAATGCGATCAGAAATATCAATGAAGAAATAATTCCATAAAATGTAGTTCTTGTTAATTAATTAAATTAATTATAATCAGCCTCTGATGATCCACCTTTGTGGTTCTGAGACTATTCTTATTCTTTGAATATTTCTATGATTTGGTCCATGGAGTCTGGAATTTATCGTCATATTGATCCCGGATTTATCATTGTTAATGACAAAAATCCAAGTGGGAACATCTACCCACGAGCTTTTGTTGCGCACGAGACCTTCACTATTTTTATTCTCCTAGAATGTAAATTTGAAGATCTATTGGGGGTTGCTCTAGACCTGAATCTGATGATGATGTACCCCCATCAAGTTAAGTAAATCTATATCCTCATCAAGAATCATAATTTACATGTATTTGAAAAAATTTCTACTTATTTTGAAATCTATTTCATAGAAAATATTCCCATGAAACCAACCATAAGTATAATAGTCATGTAAGAAAATATGGAATATTTATGTATCATAATGGGAATTAATTTACATATCCTTGGAGTGGGGGAATTTCTACTAGGAGTTTTGATTGAGAACTCCTTTAATAAGGTGTTTGGGATATATATTTTTATAATAAAATATAGAAGATATTAAAGTGTTTGAAGATACAGAATCAAATATGGTAGTTCTTTAATAATATAGACCTTCTCCCCTTAACATCATTAATGGTAGATTCCCTTCATTGTTAGGAAATTGGTCTAAACTATGAAATGTATATTTATATTTTGTACAATGGATAGTAGTTTTCCATCTCCTCCCCTTAAATTCAGTATAATAATTACCCCTATCTTAAAAAATATAAAATTTTCAATGCCCATCATGAATTTTTAGGATAATTCTTTATGTAATTTTCACATGAGTGAGATTGGTTGATTCTCTTATTATCCAATAAATACTTCCCTTTTTTTGATGTTCAAGGATACTATTATTTTTCATGATTTCCATTGAATTTTTAGGATATAATGAAATCCTTATATATATTAATTTTATTGATATTGAATTGTTATATGATTTTTTTAAATAAACTAGTCACCTTTATAGACTTAGCGTAATCCCGTCAAAGAAACATTCAATCCTTATTTTTGGATTATGTATGTAATCCAAGGAATTATTTTATAATCCTGTGATGTTATCCTCATATTAATATATCCATTATTTCTTTCATCTTCGTTAATGTGCAGATTTTCCAATTTATCATAACTTAATTTTCTCATGGTAAGTATACCTCAATGAAAAACTATTTAATATTTCTTCACTTAAGGCATTATATTAGATCATCGTCTTTAGATTTTTTGATTAATGAACACCATTAAACCAAATATATTTTCAAATAATACACTGTAAGAATAAAATTTTTAATTTGATCACATCCCAATGCTTGGAATATCTTTTTAGGAGACATTAAACATTTCTCAACTTCCAATGGATTAGTTGCTCCATAAAAATAAATATTATTCTATTGTATAAGGTGATACAACATAGGATAATCATGTTTTGGAATAATAGGGTTCTATATTAGGGAATGGTTATTCATTATAATAAGAGTATGTTTCCCTAATATGGTTATAATCTACTCAGTTCCAATACAAGTTGTAGTGGCTTGATCAGTAGGGAAATGATGACATTGACTACGGGTGTTGATTCAATTTGGCCTATTAAGATATGTTACTAAATAATGGAACACATTGAGTTAGCTCATTATCACCATGTATATTAATACATAATGTTAAATTACTGTACTGGTGAAAATTCTAAAATACAATATGGGATTATGAAAATTATTATGTTAGCTATGTTTATTTAATATCTAGTTCTCCATGTTTCTACAAAAATTTATCTCATACCAACTGTAACAACCCTAAATCCAATAACCTAGATCCAGTGTCTTCATTATTATACTGTACCTAAATACATGTAATTTCATCTCAAAAGACCAAATAATTTAGTATTCTCAATAAACCAAATATATTCATGATTCCAATATTACATCAGAAATATGAAGTAAAAAATAATAATAATTATGTCATCCTTAATATTATTTTTAATATAATTCATTATGTCCTTGAGAAAATAAAATAAATAAATGTGTGATCTATGATTCTCAATCGGGGTTACATACAGTAGATTATATCATGAGTAAATAATACATAATCAACATGGAAAGTAAATAACTAAAAATAGATTTCATTTAATAAATAACCTAAGAATTAATTAAATCTTGGGATAATATCAATGTATTAATCACATGGATTATAATAATTGAATTATATAAGATAGAAATTCATAATATTTGACGTCATTAATTTGTACATCAAGATATATATACTAGAAATGATTTCTACAAAGACAGTTTAATCAATGGGATGATATAGAACAAAAACTAATTTAATGATACCTTATTGATATGACTCATGAGACCTATCAAAGCATCAAGTGGATATATATAACTAGGACCACCCATAACTACATGTCCAAAGCATCCCTCATATATTCACTAAACAATTAAATTCATAAACTATATGCCTTAATAATTAATATCCATAATGTGTAAATAATAATGACTTTTCAATAATTAACATAGTCAATTAAATAACAATATTATTAAAATACCATTTGTAAAAATGATATAATGTTTAAGAAATAATCATATTAATGATACAAATAAATTGTATATCTATGATAAATTTAATGTCCTATGATCACAATAAATTATTATTTTTAGTTTAATGTTAATGATTAAACATTTAATGAAGAAACTGAATTTTTATTCTATCCTTAGTAAAATAGAACATAATCCATATAGAGGAAGAATAATTTTGGTATCATTATGATAAATCCCCATGTAGTTTATAAGTACAATATTTTTTTATTGTTGTTGATTAATATAATTACAATAAAAATATGATTAAAAAATATGGAGGAATTGATCATTTTCACATTTAAAATCACATAAAAAGATAAATTTTCATAATAATAGTAATTTTTTTAAAATACCTATGTGAACATGCAATAAAATATTCAAAATAATGATTTATCATTATGGAAGGAATATAAATTTCTTGTTGAACATGTTGAAACACATATTCCTTTATTATATTTGAAAAAAAGTAAATATATACCTTGTTCAAAAAAATATGAAGATTACTTTTACAAAAAAAAATTAAATGTAAAACATTAGAAAAATATTATTTAATAAAAAAATTTATTATATTAACAATATTTATTGAACCATTTTATGGAAAATATACATAATTATGAAAAAGGATTTTGGACATAAAACAAAAATAATGTTAGATTTTCATTAATAAATTTTACCGTAATTTTGTGTAACAAATTAAAAAAAATGGTACTATTACATGAAAATTAAAAGAATAAAGAGTGGATATAAAAATGGAAGGGGTTTATTCAATAATGAACAGATAATTTCTCTCAATGGAAATTTATGCACCAATAATCCAGATTAAAATTATATTGAAGTATAAACCCCTACCGCTTTTGTATCTTTTCAATCATAATCCCAATGAAATAATTGAAATAAAATTAAACAAATACCGTAAATATAATGAGATTAATGATATAACATAGAAATGTTTCTGTATATATACCTCATATTTATGTCTATATTACAAAACATTTATCCATAAACTGAAAATTGAGATGAAAACATTTAAAAAGATCATACCATTGAACTAAGAATTAAAATATTAATTAATTATTTCTGTCAAATGTAAATCAAGATAAGTTATTTCTAAAAAAATAATAGAAAAAATTAATTATAAATATAATTTAAGATTAGTAATGACATTAATGAAGTAATTAAAAAAGTGAAAATAAATTGAGTTGTTAAACCCATTACCACTTGGTAAATTTTGAGTCAACTCCCTTCGGATAAAATAATTTTAATTAATAAAATACCATGAAGTATGAGGGACTCATGATATAATATGTATGATGATATTATATACACCATATAAAATAAATTTGTGTGGAATAATAAAATATATCTCAATGAAATGAAGTTGAGACATAATCCCTTACCTTTTTTTTTTCCTTTAGTGGAATGTTATTTAATATACTTAATAATAAATATTTATATATAATAATTATTTTGAAAAAAATATAAAAATATAAAATATAATATATGATCGATTTATAACCTTTTATCTCTTATTTGTTGATGATATTTTATTATTATCATTATTTTGGGTGTTAACTATATTTTTCATTTTGTTTATATTTTATAGTCCAATAATTTTACTTTTATTATTGTTCCATCATCTTTAGAATTTTATTAATACTATAAATATCATATTTATTCAATATAGAGATATCTAGTGTCATTCAAAAAATATACACATAGAAAAATGAATTACAATGTTCATTGAGATGGTTTCCCATACCTATGCATAAATGATATTTTTACATTTCAACCGGAGGAATAAAAGATAGGTGAAAAATAATTAATAATTAATGAATAATTTTTAATTCATATATTTCATATATATCCATTAATCTCATACTTATTACCATCTTGAAAAAGTTTAAAGAAAAAAAATTGGATCATATCACTTTGTTGAAGTGGTGGTCCACACCAACAAATCAGCGACGTTATAATTTTTTAAAGGGCTAGAGGTTAAGATGGTATATATTATATCATAGTTCTAGATTCATATTTAATTAATAAATATTATATACACTCATTATTTCTATATTTATAGCCACCCATGTAATGTGGTGATGAAAAAAGAATTACATTGTGACGTGGTGATGATAAACTGTACGTACACACTAGCAATGTTTTCTCTTTTCACAGGATAGAAAAAATAAGGAATATGTTTTTTCTATACTCATAATAAAATCAAATCATATTTATTATAGAATAATTATTATTTTAGGTTGATTATAATTGATTAATAGGATGTATAAGAACAAATAAACATGAAATAGTCGATAAAAACGATTACCTTTTCTTCAGTAGACTTCCATTAAATCACTTATTGTGGGAGAGACAGATACACTTTTGGAGGGAAAAAACCTATAAAATTTTGATATGGATTTTTATAAGTGGAATGTATAGGGTTTTTTAACCTATAATTTTTTTTTATAAATAAGGGAAACTATTGATGCCCATTTATAATTAATTGAAGGGGTATTCTTGGAATTAAAAATTGTTATAAATTAATGTTAATTATTTTTCCTGAAAAATTTCATTAAATTTATTTAATTTGAATATAAGATCGTTTTAAATATAAATAATGTCATAAAATAATTTTTTACACGTTTTGGATATTTTTCACACATATAGTTGTGTATTAACTTCCTACTATCCCTTTTGACAATTACCATAATATTAATTATTTTTACACAATAAGGGTTAATACTGTTTCAATAGAATGAAAAAAATAAAAAAATGGGTAATGATTGATATTTAAAACCAAATCTCATTTATTTGGCTGAATGAACGATTTAAAAAAATTAAATCACTTAATAAAATATTTTATATTATAAAGTATCATTATTTTAATTTTAACACTATTCATTTAATTTTACATAAAATACATAATAATAGAGAAGTAATTCATATATAATATTTTAACACATAAAATGCGTTACATTTTTCTAAAAAAATTATAGAACTCAATTATTCTTTCCAATTTTATTACCTTTTTTAAAAATATTTTGTTTTATATTTCTATTTATTAAATTAATATTTCATCGACATTACACAAAACATTTAGATAATTATTTTAATAAAATAATTATAACTAAATTTACATGATAAAAATAAATAATTTAAATTTGAAATAACTATTTATAATCTAATATATATAATATTTATCAATATAATAAAACATTATATATATTAATCGAAGAATAATGATATTTTTGTCGTTGTCTCTAACTTATATATTTTAAAGATACAAATCATGGACCAATAGAAAAAAAAGGTCACATATTATACATTTATATATAATGGGACGTGATATCTATATTAAATAAAATTTATGCTGGTGCTAGTTTCATTTTTTAAGCATTTTAATATTTCTTTTAAAATAAATTGTACAATTTACCCTCATTGTTGGGACAGTTATCTACTTGCTTACTATTCACGATGACATGAAATAAAAGGGACCAATTTAAAAAATTGAAACCTCTGTATAAAAAAATCGTATCATTATTTTAATATTTAATTTCAATATGTGGCATTAATTAATTTATGAAAAAAGTGTAAAACATAATGAATACGTGTTTTTTATATAAATGTATTTTAAATTATATTTTTTGAAACAAATTCAGTCATAAAATCACATAAAATGAACTTAATCGGTATTTACATATTATAGTATATCTAATTTTTCATTGAAACCATTTTAAAATTTATCTTATCTCATTAAAAGATGGAAAAATAATATAATTATTAATAAACAATTTTATTTTTCACCATTCATTGAAAAATACAACTTCTAAGAAAAATCCAAAAAAATTACCTGAAGATACTTTGTATATTATTATTCAATATTGATTTTACTTTTATAAAATTAATTTTATAAAATTAGGAATAATTGTCTATATTATTTTATAGAAAAAGAAAAAAATATTTTTTGAAGAAATCATATTTTTGAAAATAAAATTACACTACGAAAATTTGGCAGTGCGTTTCCATAGAATTCATCGATAAATTTTTATTGAGATTGAAGATATTATCTATTTAATGATATCATTTTTATTATTAATAAATTCAAATTTTTGACTAGCCTATAATGATCATATTTTATAAGGCCCTAACATTAATTATTAAAAATCATTATTTTTAAATAAAGAATTCATTTTCTTATTTTTAGGATCTTTTTAGGATTGTAGTTTTAGGGAAATATGGAATAAATCATACATAACAAAACCATAAAATAGAAATTTAATACTTCAAATTAGTATATATTATTATCTGTAATAATGAACATTAATAAATAAAGCCTAATTTATTTTCATGGTAAATATATAGAACATTCAACTTGAATTATTCCGTTCCCTTATAAATACTAAAATCCTAAGAAAATAAATTAAAAAAATTGAATGATGTTAAAATCATATCATGGGACACAAAAAAACTTTTATTCCAATGAACATATGAAAACTCGTATAATGCTTACCATTATCCCTAATGTTCATTGATAATGTTAAATAAAATATTTTTTCACATAAAAACACACTTTATTTTAAAATATAATCATTTAAACCCAAAAAAATAATTTAAAACTCATTTATGTGACTTAGAGAATGATATTCATAAAACCCATTTAAATCAGTTTTAATTGGAATAACCATACAACCGACTTCCAATAATATCTTTACTGTGTGCATTAAATATCTATAATTGGGATCAGCCTTTGAATAGGCTACATCTGGATCATTCATGAGTAATAATGGTGATTAACCTTTTGTATAAGACATATTAGGCTCGCCCATTTCTCATAATCTATATTGGGGATCAACTATTCGTATAAGTTATATTGGGCTCACCCGTGAGCTATAATGGGGCTCTACCCTTCGTATAAGTTGTATTGGGCTAAATTGTTTCATATAACAAACATATACTATATCAGAAATAAAAACATTCATTATATATCCTTTTTAAAACCCATTTAAACCCATATGAAAAATGCTTTTGGAAAAGAAAATACCATTTTATTTTAAAACCCCATTTTTATTAAAAATTCACCCTTTTATTTGAAAACCCCATTATCAATACCAAAATACCGAAATATTTTAAGAAATTTATTCATTTTAAGGAACACTAATTCCTTTAATGGAATCCTAAAATAAAATAATGGAAAAAAATCTTGAAAATTCATTTTTTATGTGTGATAATATTAAAACACTCGTTTTGTTATATGTTAAAATGTTATGTATAAAAAACATGAAAATATTACATTTATAAGCCCTTGAAAATAAATTAAAATTTTAAATATAATGATATTTATAAGTAATTCATGTTTATACAATATATTAATAAAATAATTTCAAAAACTTGTAAATGGAAGCAAATGAGTTGGAAGGAAAATATTAAACTATTATTATTTTTGAAAACAAATGTCCCCTATCGCTTTGGAAAGATGTGAATCATAAATATCATTAAAGAATAAAATTAATTTTTTTAATATCATTCTAATAGATAAATTCATGATATTACATGTCAAATGGTCCATATATACACCTTATAAAAGAATAAATGTTCATAACATCAAGATATTGTCAATTAAAGGAGATTGGGATGAAGTCCCATACCTTGAGTCTGATTTTTCATATTTGTATTTATCATCATATATAATAAAATTATGTCAATTTATTTTAGGTTGGATGTTTTTACCATATTTGTCTTATGTTTCAAAATTACGTTGGTTGGTTGACTATGGTTAAAGTGGTCATTATTTGAACATAATAAGAATAATAATAATGAGATAATAATATTATTTATAAAAAAATATTCTTTCAATCCAATTATGGAAGATGGTTATGAAAAATGAACCAATGATGAAATCATGTTGATGGTTGGTAGTATATATGCATGAGTAATATTCCGATTTTTCAAAGATTATTATGGAAAGAAGGTTAGTAACATTTATCATTCATGAATGATCATTATATTATAAATACTCTTTTATTAAATTATACATATCATTATTTTGATATGGTGATGAAAAAAGAAGAATCACATCGCTTTGAGGTGGCGGTAGTCTACACATTCATGAGAGACGTTACCACTTGTTCAATGTGTGAAAAGGTAAGAAGAAAATAATATATAATATTCCTAGAAATATAATTATATCATTAATATCATAAATATTTCAAGTATATAATATATATTCATTATACATACCCATATTACTTTCCCTGTAACATGTTAGTGAAAAATGCTACACAACGACTCGTGAAGAAGTAGTCCACCATATACATGAGTAGTGTTATCGTATCTCATATGATATGAAATGTAAAAAAGGGATTATATAATATAATGAATGTATATGTATTATTTTGTTAGAAATATCATAAATACCATATATAGACAGTATGTTCATCATAATTTCTAAACAAGATAGGTGGTAAAGGAAAAATGAATGACATCATATCATGTGGCGCACTACTGTAAATCGGGACTTCAACAGTGCTAGTAAAAGGGTTTTATCAACAAATCCAAAGCTCTAATAAAAAAGAGATGATAAAAAAACCTTTAAAATAAATAATAATAAAGATCTATTAAGGGAACCATTTAACGATGCTAAGAAAACTAATAAGGGCATTGTTTGACAACACTTTGTTAGTGATTTTAAAGCGTGCCTTTGCCAATTTTTTTATCAATGTTAAAGTATTCCTTTAATAGATATAAAAAATGATTTTTTCTAAAAACATGAATAAAATCCAATTTTTCATGCACCCCAGACATGCCCATTTCACAGTGCGCATCCCCTTCCTTAGTGCTTTCCACTCCTCGGCTGCCATTACGCACCCCATGACCCTTACTAAGTTATTGAAAGCTACCCAAAATACCTATTCACACCTGAATTTAATCTCAAAAACACCCTTATGCTTCTGGATTCTTCTTACCACTATACCATGTGCCTTCTGGAAAATATTTTACGACTTTTCTATTTATTTGTATATATTTATAATTGTGAGATATATATATATATATACAATTAAATTTATTCAAATATATTATATATTACATTAAATTTATATATATTAGAATATAAATATAAATATTTTGGTTTATTAATATACACCCATTTGTATATATAACTATTATATATTCATATTAATGCACTTTTATGAGGTAAATAAAATGGGCAATTTTTTACTTTAAATAAATTGAAAAATAAATATTCATTTTAAATGTTTAAACACACATTTTTATGAAAATATTTTGATATATATATTTATAAAAGTAATTTATTATCGGTATATATAATAAAATATGAAAATATTTAATTACAAGAGGAAAAAATTATGAAAAATGATAAAATTTAAAAACCACAACATGAATATGAGTGTAATACCTAGGAATAAATTTAGTCTCCACTGAAAAAATCATATATACAACCTTAAATTAGGCTGAAATTCCATCAAAAGTTAGAAAATTGTTTTAGCCCGAGTAAAAACAAGTTTTGGAGGTCTTATAGTATTTGTTTGGCCATGAATAATGTGACAGGGGGTTCTCCCAATAATTAGTTTGTAGAGCTCATTGCATACTTCATTTTTATGTGTGGTAACACTCAAACAAACAACCAAATCAAATGTTTCGACCAATTGAAGTTCAAATCATTTTTTCTACTTATCTTAATTTTTTTCATTAATTAAATTAATTTTTATTCCATTACACTATTATTAAATTACTATTTCTAAATAATTATTAGAAAAGTTTTATTTAACAATATTTTTTATTTATTTTAGAAGACATTTTCACAAAGTATATTATATCTTAAGTGTAAATTCTTATTTATCAGTATGTAACATATATTTAAAAAATATTTATTATATTTATATAAATATATATATATATATACAATTTAATTTTAATTAAATATTGTTTTATGAAATATACACTTTAAAAATGCTAGTAAAAAAGGGATGATATTGTGGGGTTGTGGGATTTATCCTCTCTTCTTCAAGAGAACTAATAAATACCCCCTTTATTAATTCATTTATACATGTTCTAATAAAAGAGGAATTTATCAAATATATTTTTATTACCAATAAATACTTTAGTTTATCAGTTCTTTTTTAGCGCTGACAAATACAAGAGCTATTAAAAGCTGAATATGTAGTAGTGGTTGTAGTCCACCATACACATGAATGGTTATTTAGCAACCCATTTGATGGATTTTTGTGTGGGTGGTAGAGTTACCGATAATATAACACCACCATATTTTATTATGGATATTAGTTTTATTATATATGAATGGTATAATAATAAATAGAGGGGGTGGAGAATGAAACAAAACAAAAAAATGCATGTTTATGAACATTACGTGTTATTTAGGTAGAGCCTTTTGGTATTCACCAATTTCATTAATTGAATTTATTTCTTCCCATACAAATGATTATAGGATGAGGATATGGATATTGGGAGTTGATTTGGGAATTTTTTGGCTGAGATAAATTTTTTGATATGTGTATAGAATGGGGAAAGTGTAATTAGCGAGGAGTGAAATTATTGTAAATACAAAAAATAAAATACTATTGGGGGGAACCCCTAACATAATGTTCCTCTATCAATGAACCACTATAGGTCCAAAAGGGTATATGGTCGATATATGTCTTGGAGATGGGTATTGAACATGTGTGTAGGTAATGTTTCCCCTTAAGATTAATGTTTAACCACTAAGAAAATTAATTTTTTTCTATAATCACTATAATTAATTTCAATGTTATTTCAATTAATAAACTATTTTGACCTTACTATAAATTATAAATTTTTATGATTTCATGTAATTAATCCATATATCAAATTCAATTCCCATAATTAGAATAATTTAATTTAAAATCAAACCAAAAGACGTAATTAGTATGTGAGATTTCAAAAGTGAAAAAGAACAAAAGTTTACTATATTTGTATGTCCAAATTCATTATAAAAAAGATTAAAAAGAACTGCATAGAAGGTAATCGATATATAAAATATCTAATGTCACTTTAAAAAAATAATTTATCATGATAAATTTTTTGAATAAAACTAATTTTTTAATTAAAATTTAATATTTTTTTTACTATTATTCAAAAATGAAACCTCTCAGAAAAATACGAGAAATTAACCATAAGATAATTTTTACATTAATATTTCAAAAACAATGATTATTTTTTCAAAAAAAATTAATTTGTTTCAAAATTTATTTTTAAAAGAATTCCACCATTAAATGGTAGAAAAATACAGCTTTTCACGCATAAAATTAGATTTATTCTTATTTTATGACTATCATAACAGTTGGATGAATGTCAAAAAATTTGATTGAATATATAAAATATATAAATTTCACTAATATTCGTCAATACTAATGAATAATTTAATTCATTATGATAAAATACCTTTGCAGGAATCAAAATAGTATTTTTGTAATAACATTTTATTTATATTCAATGGGTTTTTTATTTTCATTTGTAATTAATTGGTAACCAATGATTTGATGATATATATACATTATTAATGAATATTTTCAAAATTTAGAAAAACCTATTCATTCCCTCCATTCCAATGTCTGGGTGACAACTATCAGGTTATATAACAGTTTCAATAGCATTTTATTGTCTCTTAAGACCCAACCTTACGTGTAAAAAAAGTTATAAAAGAAACTCGATGTTACATGAAAAACAATAGAAACATAATATTGTGTATAATTAAAACTAAAATATTCATTTCATGTAACTCAATCTATCAAAGAATTTAAATTAATTTGAACGAATATATATTTAATAAAATCTAATGATGTTACATCATACCCCTCTTAAAATGGATTCTTCCCTCAAAATAAATCTTTGGTATCAATGGTTTAAAATTTTAATAATTCCTTCATAGAAACCCATTTCATAATGTATTAATAAATAATCCTCTTAAAAATAATGGAAATGATGTATGTATGACATCTATAACAACACATAACTAGGTTCCAAAATATGAGAACACATGTGGGAATGGAGGAAAAACTTAAATAATTATATAGAGTGATTGAGGCTGTTGATCTGAAAAAAAGGGAAAAATAAATGGAAAATTAAGGTCCTCAAAACCATAAATTAGTAATGATAAAAAAGACCATATATTCCTAAAAAATTAATGTAATATGATGAAATTATTATTTTAAGATCATTTTCCTATTGTATATTAATTTTTTGTACTATATTAGAATATACGTAAATATACTTACATGATATAGTTTTATTTATGAGAACAATTTACTCCTAAAAAGATAAAAAATATGATGAACAACCCTAAAAATAATTTCAATCATCAATGATCATATAAACCCTAATGATTATCAATATCATAAATCTCAGGTCCATAAGTTAAGTCATACTTATCATTAAGCTAATGGTTTGTATAAACATAATACAAAAAAAACTCCAAAATAATCCATAATCACTTTATAATATTATCACTTAAAACCTCATAAGTATTGTCTAAAACCATTTAAAAAATGTTGATATTAAAAAAAACTGAAATCCCTAGAGCTTATGTCACTTCACCAAATGGACCAACGTCTACTATAATAGTAGAAAAGAATTTTTACACATATTATTGTTTTTTATCATGTTGATTTCCACTCTGAGTGAGTAAATTAAGACACACATTAGCATAATTTCCCAACTAATTGTAACAAAAAAACTCACTATATACTGACCCTCTATTGTATCATTCTTAGATTATTTTGGACTATTTTCATTACAATCACAAAACTTATGACCAAATGTATAACACCTATAACACTTTACAGATCCTAACATATATTCTCAAAAACCTATTTTACCTCACTTGGAATAATATTTAAGTTTAACTCCATAATTTATCATCTATTTATTCTTTATTTCCATCCACCTTGACCATTTCTTACACCTTTTATATTATGGAACTGAAGTTTCCAAAAAAACAATCTCAACTTTCTCAGAATAAGAAAAAAAAATTATAATAGAAATTAAATTATTATAATAACCCTGGTCATTATTATACATTTAAACATGTTTTATTTAATAAACTTTCACTTAATACAACCCAAAAGATAAAGAGCTCTGGTGTATTTAGGGATTTAGAACATTACATGACAACTTAAGACATACAATAAAACATCTTTATTGAAAACATATTTTACATGACAACAAAATTCCTTCATACATAGCATTTAATGGGATAACTTGAGGACATGTATAAGAAAAGGTTGAACAATAAATCTTAGAAAGGGAATAAACGAGGAATAACATGAAGAATGCAATACATGTTAGCCAATAGGCATATCAATGGATAACAAGAGAATCATGAACAAAAAAGAATGATGTAATATGATTATCATAACATGTAAATGTGTCAAAAAATTAAAACATTTCATCATTAGCATAAATTAATTAGGTAAACCCTTATCGCAACATGATGTATTAGGATATAAAACATTACCCAATGCATTGGAGCGCTATCAGAACACACACATCATAATCAATTAAATAACATGACTATGTTTTCCACATAGATCATATAACCTAAATTCATTAAACTACAACAATAATAATATGTCCATAATGGTTAATACCCTTTATGGAGAAATGGGCATTGTATTCACTACTAGATGATTTTACATCAAAAAACATTGTGCAATTTTAACAGCCTAACGACAAGACATAAAAATTAAATCCAATTTTTGATGAGGGATAAATGGGACTCGCATCATATATATATAAAATGGAAAGAAATTGGGTCATATTAATACATTTCCCAAAATAAGGATTTTTAAAATAGAAGGTGTAACATTATAAAGATACTTGAAGAAAGAGGGGAAATGAAATAACTCTTATGAAATTTTGGCATCGTAACAGGTGTACATAGGAGGGATTAATGAGAGATAAAGAGGTATCTAATAATTAAAAAATAATAATGGATGTATGGGGAAGGTGAAAAAACATACCCATTCATTTTCAATTTAAAAATAAAAGGGTATAATAATATAAGGAATCTTGTACAAAAAAAAGAGAAAAGAAAGAAATTGAGGATACTTAGCTTAGAAGTGTGATTCCAAAGGCTTGGTAGCGGCTTCTTGGGAGATTGTGTGCACCATGGGAGGACTCTAGTGAGATGAAATCTGAGTGAGGAAGAGATTCAAGGTGTTTGAGTAAATAGTAATGGGTTCTTTGGTGGGTTTATATTGGAGAGGACTTGGAATTTTTTATTATTTAGGTTTTGGACACTACTCATTAAAATATTCCAAACCCCAATCCATACCATGGTTTGGAATATTTTTTTTTTCAAAAGTTGAGTGAAAAAAATTACTTTATTATTAAATGTACTGATGATATTAAAATATTGTCCATCCTTATGTGGAGGCGAGTCACAATCTCAAGGAAATGGATTTAAAATCATAAAATATATTTTACATTGTGGAGAATTCACTATGGTATTATAAAAGGAGACAAATTAATCATAAATCACATTATTTTAAAGATAAAACATATATGTGGTTGGATATCAGTATTATAGTATTTATTACATCACTATTTGGTAATTATGTTGTCACAAAAGACACTATATATTTTTATATTATTTAATTTTTACCGAAAAATCATTTGTCTCAAAAAATGATGAAAAATTCACTATAGGATAATTTCAAGAATCCTAATTCCAAAAATAATATTCATTTTTTCTAAATATTTTTATAAATATGTGATTTTTCACTTTTAAAATTTGAACTTCCATTTATTGAAAATTGAGAGGTTTTGACAAAAAGAGTTTTTAAACGTTAATAAAAATTACATTTGACTTCATAAAAATTATATAATCATTTATTGTTAATAAAATTTATTTGATAATAATAATTTTATTATACGATTAATTATTTCAAAATTTCATTAAATCCATAAAATAAATTCTTTACAACTACACTTTCTATTTTATCGTTTAAAAATATAACTCTTATCAAACTAATTACTTAGTCATTTATAGATAAGGAACTCATATATTCAACATTTATGAGAATTTTTTTATAATATTTTTAATAAAAACAATTGTTTAATAAAATAATAAATATATTTCAAAAAGTACATTTTTTACATGAAAAATAAATTTATCAAAATCATCATTTTTAAAGAGAGGATATTCCCATAAAATAATTGATAAACTAAGACTTTTATTTATAAAAAGGGAATAAATAATAAGTAAATAATACCATATTATAAATGCCCTTATAACACTCTTATAAGACCTAACAGTATGGTATGCAATGGTGACAGAATCTTGGGGAGGCTCGAATAACATTGGCAGGGTGGTAGTCTCTGTTAACATGAACTTCTCCCATAAGCAATTTCATTAAAGCATAACATGTGGAAGATCAGGTAGGCCTTGGTCAAGAGTGAATCCCAGTGACACTACCATATTTTTGAGATCTGACAAATGAGCTTTAAGTGGCCCGATTCTACTAGATAAGGGAATCTTCTCCTTTTTTATGTCGAAAGAATTTTTT
The DNA here is from genome assembly GCA_963277665.1 of Viscum album. Classification (NCBI taxonomy): domain Eukaryota; kingdom Viridiplantae; phylum Streptophyta; class Magnoliopsida; order Santalales; family Viscaceae; genus Viscum; species Viscum album. Next base: position 2,015,893,739 of record OY728135.1, read on the forward strand.
TAAAACCATATATTTATATCATTTGTGTGATCACTTTTCAAGGACTATATTTTCAATAGTAATGATACTTAACAATCATTTAAAAAAAATAATAAAAAATAGTGAAAATGTTTTCTATATCCAAATAAATTAAAATGAATTGAATTTTATTCATAAACTATTGGGTCGTTACAAATTTCCCATATTGAGAAATTTATCCCTCTAAATTTCATTTTCCCACACTAAAATTGATGGGGGTAACAATACTGCATCACTTCATCTGGTTCCCATGTTTCATTCTCATACTTTTGATTTATGCACAACACATTGATGAGTGTAATTGTATTATTTCATAGAATATTTTCCCTATGATATAACATCTTTACTATCATATCTTAATAGGATAGGGGGTATTGCCAAAATATACCCATGATTTTAGGTTTAAGCGATCTCTTGTAGTTTATCTAGGGTTGTCGAATCCTTAGAGACCTAATAATTTACCTACAGACACATACATCCTATGGATTGTTTTTGGTTATGTATTGGCTAACATGGGTTGATTTTATATGGATTTAAATGAATTATAAGAGACTTATGTGAATTAAAATTAAAAGAATGAGTGGATCCTAGGTTATCAATTGGGGTGTATTGGATGAAATTCTATTTTTTTGAATTCAAATTATTATATTCGAGATAGTTTTATTCAAAAATATCAAACAACTTCATCACTTACTGGTTCAATACCAACAAAACATAATTATAATCACCTATACACTTAGAGGATCAAATTTAGGATCACACCATGTTATAGGTTTGTATTAACACTTGAATTATGTGTCCTTAAAATTCAACAAGGACGAAGATGTTTTAAAATCATCCAATAAAAATAACAATTAAAAAAGGTGATTAGAAATTAATGAGATGATAAATAAAATCCAATATAGAAACTTTGTACTCACTTTGATCAACCAATAAGTGGGTTATCCCTCCATTGATTCTATGGTATCAATGGAAGTAGATAATAGACTCATGAGGGGGGAAATGAAGAATTAAAAAAACCACGAAATAACGATCACTCCACCGTTGTGTGATAATTTTACAAGGTTTGGTGTGAATTAATTCACACATTAAACCAATGGTATCAATGTGATATGAATTACTACATAATAATATGAAGAGAAGAACTTTTATTAGAAATATAATGTGAATTGAATAACTTACATGTGAAAGACTAACATGAGACATAAAAATCACAGCATAACATTACAATGAATGAAAGACCAAAAGATAAAAAAACAATCCAACACTACATACTTAAATAAGAATTTTATGATCCTTGGGTAGTGTCTCCAGTAGTGAAAGTCATCCCACTTGATTATGGTAGGCATAAGATGGTGGAAAGCTTGTAGAACTTAGACTTTTCCACCCATGACCTGAAGTGGAAGGCAGATTGTATCCACTGGACAGACGCTTTAGAATGACCTTCTAGATGGCTGAATTTGAGTAGTCCATAGAAGAAGAAAATTTATCACCCGATTTCATATAAAAACCGGTAAAATATCATCCAAAATGGATTTTTTTTGTGAGATATTATTGAAATGGTGGGCTGTTTTTCTGGGCAATAGAATCTGGCCCAGAATTCTATCTCCAACTTGGGCCACCTGAAAATCTACTCATACATCAGAATTATCATTGGAAATTGTTGAATTAAATGTTATCCATGACATATTCTATATTCAACTCAATATTCAGAATTATTGGGCTTTGATATTGGATGATAATGTATTTTTGTTGGGCTTCTGTCCAGTTCACTTCACCCAGAATGTTGTCTGTTCAAAGGAACATTTTGTGGTGTTCCAATATGAATATTCAAGTACTAAAAAATTATAATTTGTTACCAATATAATTATAATCCTGAAAATTAAAAATGAGAATAAAGTGAAGATCATTGGGTACTTTAAATGATGTAAAAAAATGTACCATGTAATTGTGTGTTTTAAGAAGGAATTACAATTATAATATAAAATAATTTTCCATGTGTAAAATGAACTAAAATGGTTCTTATAAATTAAAAAGAACATGAATATTATATATATTAAAAATGAATATTAGCCTCATTCATTGGCTAATCACACCACCAAATTGGGGTTTTTCTATTCCCAAGAAAAATATATTTCAAAAAATGTGAAATTCGAATTCCCTTTTCCAAATTTTTTTTAATAAATAACAATCACCAAAAACCCTTATATAAAACAATTGTGAAACACTTAAAAATATTTAATACAAGATAGTTTCATAAGAATATCCAAATCCCAAACCCATTATTTTGTTCAGATTCATTACCATATTTTATCCAATATCAATTAAGTATGAGGATGTGTTGTGTATCATAATAGACATGGGGGTTCATTTTATTCAAGGGGGAAATGATAGAAGTGCTAAGTGGAATAACATTCCATATTAAGATGAGTATTTAATTTTTTTTTCAATATTTTCATGGTAATTGAAATTTCACACAATAGAGTCAACCCCTGTAGAGAGACTTTGTCGATGACTCCCAGGCTCAAAGGCCTTAGGGAACCAATGAAGCCCAAATACTCGGGCATCATCTTGAGTTAACTCAGTCAAACAAAATTACCACATATAGAGATAAAATTAATAACTCTGGACTAGAAAACTATGGATTCACAATCCCTAAGTGCTGAAATCCACGCGTTAGGTCATTTCATTACTCTGCATGCATATTTATTTATTTTTGTTGAATACTCATATTAAAACTATAATGATGAACAATGCTATGCTATTTAGTTGGGGGCCTCCATGAACTCAAACTATTAACCCACTATCCAAATAATGTGTGTTGTGATCTCTTTTTTTTCAATTGGATGAAAATATAAATGATGAAATTTTACATTAGACAACTAGACTTTCAAAAATCTATGCCCATAAAATTATACATGGATGAAAATCAGAATCAGGTCATGATAACTTATTTTTTATTCAGTTTCAAAGTGTCCAATGAGTATTATCATGTTCAAAGTTAAGGAAATTTTTCCTTCCAAAAATTTTTTTATGTGCACGAAATTAATTATTTTTTTCACTCCCAACTTACAATTACACTGTCCCCTATGTTTAAAGAAAACAAAATATAGAAGAAGGTTGAGGTAGATGACATGAGTTCTAAATGGAATTTTCAATATGAGGATCTTGGAATGAAGTCACATGGAGGTTGAAGTTAAAGTTCTCGCTACTCAAATATAGTCCTTTAATATCCATGTCACTTGTAGAGTTCCCTAGTGGAAAAATGAAAAAAAAAACAAAACAAATATATATTTATATATATTTATTCATATAATAAAAAACCAAATATAAGTATATATACAAAAATTATATAATAAGGAAGCACTATAAGTTGTTGGTCAGTGGTAAGCATGCACCCCAGTTTCCCCTCAACCCTGGGTTTGAGTCCCCATGGATTCACCGTTTTGACAGGGTTTGACCCATGACCTATGACATGTACTTTTATATTTTTTAATTATTATTATTTTTTGTATTTTTATTTTAACCTAGAAACCCATAAAAATAAAATAAATTAAACTGATGATACATTTTCTTCTTTTTACATTTATGGGTAAGGTATTACTCAAGGATCACATCACTAGACACATATGAATATAGCTCTCCCCTTTCATACCTATCCATACTCATAATGGAAGAACGGTTCTACGGTATAATATTATATTAAAATATAAAAATGATTCATTAATCCTATTGTAAAAATAAAGATGATTCAAAAATGTTTGAAACATGAAAAACGCAGGTTGCCTCCCATGCATCACTTTTGTTTAACATTGTTAGCTTGACATGAACCCCCATAACGTACCTAATAAAAACTTTCAACATATTAGGGACCCCATAATTCTCCACTCTTACTATATTGAGATTTATTCTTGGTTTAGAATTTGAGTCATGTACAAATCAATGTTCTATAATGAGGGGGAAAATCTAAGGAATGTCAAAAATGGTTGATATGGTTTCCACTGTAGTCTGGACAAAGAAATTAGTGATCTTTCCTTCGTTTTGGGTTTCAATAGAAGAAAAAATTATAATTGAAAGGTCGAGATTATAACCTATGATGCGAAACTTTATCAAGGAAGGAGGGTTAATAATTTGGGGCTCAGTTTGGATCGAACATTTAGACATATGTTTAGATTTTGAATCAAACTCTGTTTCATTTTCCAAATTTTTCAACAAAATTCGACCCTTTTGAACAAAATATTTATCCTCAAAATTAGAAATATCAGCATTAGAGATGGGTATGGACTCAAATTTTGTGATTTCTTTCAATGGTTCAGTGATTGGTGTTTTTTTAAAAATCATTAACGATGTTATATTCATGAGACTCAATCCATGATGTCAAATTCTCCTCTTTTTAATCCAAAAAATAAATTTCCTATTGATTTAAAGACCCTTGAAAAATTAATTTATCGTATTAATCTATCCAAAATAAAAAGGTTGGTTCTTCAATAAATTCATGAGAGGTTTGTGGGAGAAAATATATTTCTATCATTGAAGAGGAAGGGATAGAATGAGTGGTAATGGGTTTTGTAATTGTTTCAATGCACTGTAGTTCAAATCTTAATTATGAATCTTATGAATTCATTTTATCCATTTTTTCAAAAACAATTCAAGATTTTTTTTGTGGATTAGGCAGGATAAAATCTTGGAAATCTTGGAATTCCCAAATATTGATATCTTAAACAATCCTTGAGAGGAATTGAAATTGATCTTTAAAATGTCCATCGTTACAAAGATTAAACATGTCACCGTGTGAGGGGTAATCATAAAAGGTTTGTTCTGAGAAATTCCCGAGTTTCATGGATTCCCATTTATGACTTTTCATTTGATTACAACATGGGTTTATCCATTGGATGTATTTTGTAATGATTCTTTGTGATTATCTGGACATACACAAATTGAAAGGGGAAGAGAGAAGAGAAATGGGGTGAGAAAAGTGAGTTTGAGATGAGAAAAAAGATGAGTATCAAAGGTACATACTTGGGTCCCTAGAAACGGTGCCAAAATCTGGTCTCACCCATATTTTCCCAAGACTTAAGGTTTAAGTGGTTCCTTGTGGTTTATCTTGGGTTTTCGAATCCTTAGAGACCTAAGAAGTAACCTACAGACACGTACATCCTATAGATAGATTTTTGGATATGTAGTAGCCAATTTGTGTTGATTTTAGATGGTTTAAAATGAAATATAAGAAACTTAAGTGAATTCAAATTAAATGAATGAGTTTATTTTAGGTTATCACTATGTGGTTGATTGGATGAAATTTGTTTTATCGGTTTCAACTTCTTATATTCAAGATATGATTATTCAATAAGTTCAAACAAATTCAGCACTTACTAGTTTAATACCAACACACCATAATACTAATCACAGATACACTTAGAGGATCTAATATAGGACCACTCCAAGGTAATGGTTCCTATTAGCACTTGATGTATGTTGCCATAAAATTGAACAAGTAAGAAGAAGTTTCAAAATCACCAAATAAAAATCTCAATTAAAAGATGTGATTAGAAATTAATGAGGTCATAAATAAAAACCAATCCAGCCCCTTTATACTCCCTTGGATCAACCCATAAGTGGTTTTTCCATCCATTTGTTATGTGGTTTCAATGGATGTGGGAAGTAGACTAATGAGGGAGGAAATATAGAAGTAAAAAAATAATGAAATAATGATCACTCCACGATTTTGTGATAATTTCCCAAGGATTGGTGTGAATAAATTCACACCATGAACCAATAGTATCAAAGTTATATAAATAAAAACATAATAAGAGTATAATAATAACTTTTCTAAAGAAACTAAAGTTAATTGAATAACATACATGTGAAAGAAAAACTTGAGACAACAAAATATTATCATAACATTGATATGAGAGAAAGCTAAAAAGATGATTAAATCCTCGAACAACACTACATTAAATAGGCATTTTAGGAGCCTTGGGTCAAGACTCCGATAGTGAAAGTCATCCCACTTCAGTATGGTAGGCCTATGGGTGTGGAAAGCTTGTTGAAGTTAGAATTTTCCACCCCTGACCCAAAGTAGAAGGCAACTTGCATCCACCGAACAGACACATCGAAATGACCTTCTAGATGGACGAATTAGAGTGGGACATAGAATAGGAAAATTTATGTCTAGATATATCCTAACCGGATATAAACATTAATAAAAAATGGAATTTTTATAGAGATATTATTGAAATGGTGTTTTGTTTTTCTAGGCTGTAGAATCTAGACCAGAATTTAATCCCCAAATTGGGCCACAAGGAAATCCATTAAAACATCATAATTAGCTTTGGAAACTTTTGAATTAAAATTTTCACCTGATTTATTCTATCTTACATTCAATTTTCATTATTATTGGGCTCGGATATTGGCTGCTACCATCATGTTATTTTGCTATTGTCCAGTTCACTTCACCCAAAATGTTGTTGGTTCGAGGCCTACTTTGGTGGTCTTCCAATATGAATCATCATGTACTCAAAAAGTATGAATTGTAACCAATGTAATGGGAGAACTGAAAATTAAATATTAAAATAAAATCAAGATTATAGTGTACTTTAAATGATGTTAAAAAATGTACTATGATATAGTTCATATTAGGAAGGAATTATAATTAAAATATGAAATAATGTTCAATGTGTAAAATTTACTAAAATGGTGTTTATAAGTAATAATGCACATGAATATTTTATATATTAACAATAAAAATTATCCTAATTCAGTGGCTAATCATACCCCCAATAGTGATTTTCTGGTCCAGATCAAAATATATCTAAAAAATGTGAAATTTGAATTTCCATTTCCAAAAACATTTTAATAAACAATGATCACCAAAAACCCTTATACCAAAAAACTGTGAAAACCATAGAAATATTTTAATAGCAGAAATTTTCATAAGTAGATCCCAATTCCAAACCAACTCTTTGGTTCAAATTCATCACTATATTTCATCCAATATCAATTAAGTATGAGGATGTGTTGTGTATAACAATAGACGTGCATGGTCCATCTTTATTCAAGGGGGAAATGACAGAAGCGCTAGGTGGAATCACTATTCAATATTAAGATGAGTAATAATTGTTTTTTCAATATTGACATGGTAATTTAAATTTCACTCAAAAGAGTTAACCCATGTAGTGATACATTGTCGGTGACTCCCAGGTTCAAAGGACTTAGGGAACTATTTGAAGCCCATATACTCAGGAATCATCTCAAGTTAACGAACTCAAAAATGAAATCAAATTTCCACAAATACTAATAAAATTTCTATCTCTGCACCAGAAAACTACGGAGCCACGATCCCCATGTTCTGAAAGCCACACAATAGGTCATTTGTTTAGTTTACGTAAAAATATATGCTTTTCTTTTATTTTTTATTGAATACTCATATTAGAACTAAAATGATCACCAAACCTATGCTAATAATTTGGGGGACCACATGAACTAAAACTATTACCCCACTATTCAAAGGGTGTGCATTGTGATCTCTTTTTTCTATTTGGATGAAAATATAAACTATGAAATTTCACATTAGACAGCCACAATTTTCATAATAAATGCTCATGAAATTATACATGGTTTAAAATTAGAATCAGGGAATGCAAAATTTTTTGAAATTTTGTTTCAAAGTGTGAAATGTGTATTATTATGTACAAGATTAAAAAAATTATTCATTCCACACATTTTTTATGCATACAAAATTTATTAATTGTTTAGAATTTTTTCACACCCAAACATCGAATAACACTATCTCTAGTTCTTAAAAAAAATAATATTGAGATGGGGGTAGAGGTAGATAACAGGATTTCTAAAAGTTATTTTCAATATGAGGATCATGGAATGAATTCACCTAGTGGTTGAAGTTTAAGTTCTTGTTGCTCCAATGTAGTCCTTTAATATCAAAGTCACTTGCAGAGTTCCCTAGTAGAAAAAGGAAAAAAAACAAAAAAAACAATATAAAACAATCTATATAGATATATATATTTTTTCATATAATAAAAAAAAGTAAAATATAAGTATATAAAAAAATTATTGAATAAGGAAGCACTATAAGCCATAGATAGTGGAAAGCGTGCACCCCTGTCTCCCATCAGTCCTGGGTTTGAGTCCCCGTGGTTTTACCAGTTGTAAAGGGGTATGACCCACAACCTAAATCATGTCATTTTATATATTTTTTAATTATTATTATATTTTTTTTAATTTTATTTATACTACAAACCCATAAAAATAAAATAAAATAAAACGATGATACATTGTTTTCTTTTTAAATTTCTCGGTAAGGTATTAAACAAGGATCACACCACGTGATACAGATAAATATTGCGTTCCCCTTTCATACCCATCCAAACTTAGAATAGAAGAAATGGTTGATGGTCTAATGTTTTTTTTTAAATATGAAAATTATTCATTTGTCCAATTCTAAAAATTAAGACGATTTAAATAGATAGGAAACATGAAAACCACAGGTTGCCTCTAGTGCAGCGCTACTGTTTAACATCGTTATCTCAATAAGAACCCCTATAACATACCCAATACCATCTTTTAAAATTTTAAGGACCCCATATTTTTTTTACTAATATGATATTGAGATTTATTTTTTTTATAATTTTATTGTTGTAGAAACCTATGTTCTACAATGAGTGGGAAAATCCAAGGAATTTCAGAAATGGTTGATATGGTTTCCACTGTAGTCTTGACAAAGACATCAGTGATCATTCCAACTTGTTTGGTTTCAAGTGAAGAATTAATTCTAATTTAAATTTTATGATTATAACCTATGAAGGTACACTTTAGAAGGGAAGTAAGGATAATAATTTGGAGCTCGGTTTAGATAGGACATTCCGACACAGGTTTAGATTTTGAATCAAACACAGTTTCATTTTCCAATTTATTCAACAAAACTGGTTCCTTTTGAACAGAACATTCAACCAAAAAATTATAAATATCAGTGCTAGGAATGGGTATGGACTCAGTTTTTTTATTTCTCTAAATGGTTCAGTGATTTGTGTTTTTGAAAAATCAACTACGATGTTATATTCATGAGACTCAATCCATGATATCAAATTCTTGTCTTTTGAATCTGAACAATAAATTTTCTATTAATTTAAAGACCCTTCAATAATTATTTTATCTTATTCATCTTTCAAAAATCCAAAGGTTTGTTCTTCAATAAATTAATGAGAGGTCTGTGGGATAAAATAGTCTTCTAACAATGAAGAGGAAGGGATAGAATGAGCGGGAAAGGGTTCTCTAACCGTATCAATGATTTTTAGTTCTAATCTTAATAATGAAACTTACGAATTCATTTTATTTATTTTTTCACACAGTTTTTCAATAAGTTTTTGGGATTTAGGATGGATTGAAGATTGGACATCCTTGAATTCCCATATATTTATTTCTTAAACAATACTTGAGATAAATAGAAATTAATCTTTGAAATGATCCTCATCACAAAGATTATACATATCACTGTGTGAGGGGTAATCATAAAAGGATTTTTATGATAAATTCTTGAGTTTCATGGCTTCCAATTTTTGAATTTTCAATTGATTACATCATGGTTTTATTAAGGTATATTATTGATGATGTCGTATTGGATATATTAGGGAGTGATTATTTTATATTCTTTGGATATACACTAATTGAAAGGGGAAGAGAAAAGAGAAATGGGGTGAGAAAAGAGAATTTGAGATGAGAAAATAAGATGAGTGTCTAAAGAACTTATTGGGTCCCCATAAATGGCACTAAAATTTGGTCTTTCCCAAAATTATCCAATATTTTAGGTTTAAGGGGTCCTTTGTAGTTTAGCTTGGGTTATTGAATCCTCAGAGACTTAAGAAGTAACCTACAGACACGTACATCCTATGTCTTGGTTTGGGCTATGAAGTGGATAACATGGGTTGATTTTATATAATTTTAAATTAACTCTAAGAGACTTAAGTGAATTCAAATTAAAATAATGAGTTGATCCTATGTTATCACTTGGGGTGGATTGGATGAAATTCGTTTTTATCGGTTTCAACTTCTTATATTCAAGATTGGTTTATTTAAGAAGATAAAAAAAGCATCACTTACTGGTCTAATACCAACACACCATAATACTAATCAATTATACACTTGGAGGATCAAATTTAAGATCACACCAAGGTAAATGTTTGTATTAGCACTTGAAGTATCTGACCATTAAATCCAACTAGGACGAAGAAGTTTTAAAATCACCAAACAAAAATATCAAATAAAAGAGTTGATTAGAAATTAATGGGGTGATAAATAACATCCAATGATGCCCGTTGATACTTAATTTTATCAACCCATAAGTGGGTTATCACTCCACTGATTTTATGGTTTCCATAGAAGTGGGAAGTAGACTCTTGTTCGAGGAAATGGAGAAGTAAAAAACAATGAAATAATGATCACTCCACCATTGTGTGATAATGTCACAAGGTTTTTTGTGAATAAATTCAGACCGTGAACCAGAGGTATCAAAGTGGTATGAATAAAAACATAATTATAGGAGAATAAGAACTTTTATTAAGAAATGAAAGTGAATTGAAGAACTTACATGTGACAGACAAACTTGAGACAAAAAAATCACAACATAACATTACAATGAAAGAAATCTCAAAAGATGATTAAATTGTCCAACACCACTACCTTAAATAGTAATTTTTGCAGCCTTGGGTTAGGCCTCTAATAGTGAAAGTAATCCCACTAGAGTATATTTGTCCTAGGCTGGTGCAAATCTTGCGGAACATAGACTTTTCCACCCATGACCCAAAGTGGAAGGTATATTGAATCCACCAAACAGACACATCGAAATGACCATATATATGGTTGAATTAGAGTGGGTAATAGAAGAAGAAAATGTATCTACTGATGTCTAATAACAATATGTAAACTTTCCGCCCAAATGGGATTTTGGTTTGCGAGATATTTTTGAAATGGTGGACCATTTTTATGGGCTATAGAATCTGGCCCAGACTTTTATCTACAACATGGATAGCCTAGAACACCATTCAAAAATTATAATTAGCTTTTTCAATTTCCAAATTAAATATTCCCCATGATGTATTCTATCTTCAGGTCAAATTTTTTAAATTTTGGGCTTGAATATTGGCTGATATTATTGTTTTATTGGGAAGATGTCCAGTTCACTTCACCTAGAATGTTTTTTGTTGAAGGACAACTTTTGTGGTTTTCCAATATAAATCATCATGTATTCAAAAATTATGAATTTTTACCAATGTAATGTGAAACATGAAAAATAAATATGAAAATAAAATCAAGATCATTGGGTACTTTAAATGATGTTAAAAATACACCATGTAATATTTCATTTTAAGAAGGAATTAAAATTATAATATGAAATAATTTTCAATGTGTAAAATGCACTAAAATGATGTTTATTTACAATAAAGCATTTGAATATTATATATATTAAAAATTAATATTATCCTCATTCAGTGGCTAATCACACCCTCATCTTGAGTTTTTCTAGTCCTAAGAAAAATATATCTCAAAAAATGTGAAATTCGAATTCCCTTTTCCAAAAACATTTTAATTAACAATGATATCAAAAAACCCTTATATCAAACATCTGTGAAACCCATAAAAATGTTTTAATACAATATAGATTCATAAGAATATCCCAATCCCAATCCTAATCTTTTATTCAAATTCATTTCCATATTTTATCCAATATCAATTAAGTTTATGGATGTGTTGTGTATTACAATAGACATGGGGGTTCATCTTTATTCAATGGGGAAAGATAGAAGCGCTATGTGGAATCACATTTCAGTATTCAGTTGAGTATTCAAATTTCTTTTTCAATATTTCCATTGTAATATAAATTGAACTCAAAAGATTCATCCCATGTAGTGAGACTTTCCCGTTGACTCCCAGGATCAAAGACCTTAGGGCACCTAGTGAAGCCCACATACTCAGGAAAAATATCGAGTTAACTCAGTCAAAAATAAGATCAAATTACCAAAAATACAGATAAAATTACTCACTTTGGGCTAGAAAACTATGGAGTAGTGATCTCCAAGTGCCAAAATCCACACATTATCTCATTTTATTGCACTACAAACTAATTTATTGGTTTTTATTTTTCTATTGAATACTAATATTAAAACTAAAATGATCACCAAACTTATGAAATTTATTTGGGGGAGACCATGAACTAAAAAAATACCCAACTATCCAAAGAAAATGCATTGTGATCTCTTTTTTTATATTTGAATGAAAATATAAATGATGAAGTTCTACATTAGGGAGCCACACATTCCAAAATCTTTGCTGATGAAATTATACATGGATTAAAATTAGAATCAAGGAATGCTAAATTATTTTTTATTCAGTTTCAATGTGTATAATGTGTATTATCATGTTCAAGGATAAAGAAAATTTTCCTTCCACACATTTTTTATGTACACAGATTATTATTTTTCTCATTCTTTTCACCCCCAAACTTAGAATAACAATTTCTCCAGTGTTTAAAGAAAATAATATTGAAAAGGGGGTAGAGGAAGATGACAGTAGTTCTAAAAGGTATTTTCAATATGGGGATAATGGAATGAAGTGACATGGTGGTTGAAGTTGAAGTTCTTGTTGTACCAATTTAGTCCTTTAATATCCATGACACAAGCAGTTTTCCATAGTGGAAAAAGGAAAAAACAAACAAAAAACAAAACAAAACAAAACAATATATATATATATATATATATATATTCATTCATATAATAAAAAATAAATATAGAAGTATATATACCAAATTTATAGAATAATGAATCACTATAAGTCATAGGTCAGTGGTAAGCACACACACTTGTCTCCCTTCGGTCCCGATTTCGAGTCCCCGTAGCTTCGCTGTTTGTGATGAGGTTTGACCCAAAACCTATGACGTGTCCTTTAATATTTTGTTAATTATTAATATATTTTTTGAATTTTATTTTATCCTAAAAAACATAAAAATAAAATAAAATAGACTGATGATACATGGTCTTCTTTTTAAATTTCTAGGTAAGGCATTACTCAAGGATCACACCACATGACACAGATAATATGGAACTCCCCTTTTATACCCACTACTAATAAAATGGCATATATCAGTGCTAATAAATGGCTTTAACAGGGCTAAAAAAGCACTGTAAAGCTCAGCACTTATATAGGGGGTCCCTTTTATCATCACTTTTTTTAACGCTGATAAAAGGGGCGTTTATCAGCGCTTTTTTTAACAATGATAAAGGTCAAAAATAATTAAAAATAAAATAACAAAAATTAAAAATAATGTGGGGAGTGATTTTATCAGCGCTTCACACCCCCTTTATCAGCGCTAAGAGGTCTCCCACGCACTGCCCATTTCGTGCATCCTCATATGCGCGCACCCCCTTCGCTTCCACCCGAAATCGAAGCTGGGACCACCCCCCTTTAGCGGACGCACCTTTACCACTAAGCCATTTCGTTTTGTTCTCTATTTAATGATATATATATATATATAGTTATATTTATTCATATATTGATATATATTCATATTAATATAAATATATTTATTCTTATATTAGTATATATATTAATACGTATATTAATATATTTATATATATATTTTTAGTTATAAATTTTTATACGTATATTTATTTGTATATTAATATATACATATAAGATTAGTTTTAAATACATTTATGAAAAAATATGTTTTTATGTGTGTTTATAAATAAATAACTCCATACATACATAGATATATACAACACATAGACACACACACACACAAACACATATATATTTACGAATAAATACATATATATGTGTATTTGAAAAGCGATAAAATGTACATATAAGATTAATATTAAATACATTTATGAAAAAATATTTTTTTGATGTGTGTTTATAAGTAAATAAATAAATACAAGCATACATACATATATACAACACACAAACACACACATAGACACTCACACACACACAGACACATATATATTTACTAATAAATACATATATATGTGTATTTGAAAATCCATAGATTGTTAAAACAACCATAACTTATAATCTAGAATCACATTTCAACTCCACAACCATTAAAATTGAAGAAAATGAAACAATCTTCAATATTATATGTGGTACAGGCCTAACGGACATCCGGATAAGAAGTTATACTTGTTTGAATGTTAACAAATTGGGGTATCCTGACTAAAAACTCATTTTTGGAGGCCTTCTAGGCCTTTTCTGGGATTGAAAAATGTGACAGATGCTTTTCCCTATTCATTAGAGCATAGAGCTCATCGTAGGATTCGATTCGATAAGTTGTAGAGCTCAAACGGACACCTCGATCAAAATTTATGACCGTTTGAAGTTTGAGTTACATTTTCATCATATTTTATGTCTTTTATTAATTGTTTTTATTTATTGTGTCCTCAAATTGTTAATAATGGTATTTTAATCGATAATAAATAGAAAATTATTAATTAATTATATTTTTTTAAAATATTTTGAATCCATTTTTAGTAAATTTATTATACATTAAATGTAGTAGTCTATTTATACGTATCTATAACATATTAAAAAAAATATTGTATTTTTATTAATATAAATATACTTATATAACAAAATATTATTTTTCATGAAAATATATTATTTTTGAAACATAATATTTATCAGCGCTCAGGAAAAGCGATGATAAATCCCCCCTTTATCAGCTCTAAAAAAAGCGCTGATATAGGGGGGCCTTTATCAGCGATAAAAAAAACGCTGATAAAGGGGGCCTTTATCAGCGTTTTTTAGCATTGATAAAGGGGACCCTTTATCAGCACTTTTTTTAGCGCTGATAAAAGTGAAGCACATACCTTGCACGTTTTTGTAGTAGTGACCCATACATACTCATAATAGAAGAATAATTCAATGGTATATTTTTTTTAAAAGTTTCAAAATGATTCATTAATCATATTTTGAGAAATAAAGATGATTCAAAAACATTGGAAACATGAAAACCATGGGTTTCCTCCTGCGCAACGCTTTTATTTAACATCGTCAGCTCGACATGAACCCCTATAAATTACCCAACACCAACATTCAACATTTTAAGGACCCCATTTTTCTACAATACTACTAAATAGAGATTGATTATTATTTTATAATTTGAATCATGTATAATCCTATATTCTATAATGTGGGGTAAAATCCAAGGACTATCAGAAATGGATGATATGGTTTCCACTGTAGTCTGGCCAAAGACATTAGTGATCATTCCATCTTTTTTGGTTTCAATATAATTATGAATTATAATTTAAAGGTCATGATTATACCCTATTAAGGGAAGATTTATCAGGGAAGGAAGGATAATAATTTTGAACTCTGTTTGGATAGGACATTCAGACACAAGTTTAGATTTTGAATCAAACTAAGTTTCACTTTTCCAAATTTTTCTACAAAACTGGTTCCTTTTGAACAGAATATTCAACCAAAAAATTGTAAATATCAGTGTTAGGAATGGGTATGGAATTAATTTTTGTGATTTCTCTCAATGGTTCAGTGATTTTTGTTTTTGAAAATTCAGCAACTAAGTTATATTTATGATACTCAATTTATGATGTCAAATTTTCCACTTTTGAATCCGAAAAATAAATTTCTTCTTGATTTAAATACCATTAAAAATTTCCTTCATTTTATTTATCTATCCAAAATCCAATGGTTGGTTCATCAATAAGTTCAAGAGAGGTTTTTGGGAGAAAATAGTCTTCTATCAATGAAGAGGAAGGGATAACATGAGTGGGAATGGGTTCTATAACTGTTTCAATGGTTTATAGTTCTAATATTAATGATGAAACTTACGAATTCATTTTATCCATTTTATTGAACAATTTTTCAAGAATTGGTTTGGAATTGGGATGTATAGAATCTTAAACCACATGGAATTCCTTAAAATTGACCTCTTAAACCATCTTTGAGAGGAATATAAATTGATCTTTGAAATGTTCATCATCAAAAAGATTTTACATGTCACCGAGTGAGGGGTAATCATACATGTTTTGTTCTGTGATATTCCCGAGGATCATGGATTCCCATTTTGGAATTTTCTTTTGATTAAAACTTGGGTTTATGAAGAGATATTATTGATGATACTCCATTGGATTTATTTTGGAATGATTCTTTGAGATTCGTTGGACATACACAAATTGAAAGGGGTAGAGAGAAGAGAAATGGGGTGAAAAAGAGAATTTGAGATGAGAAGAGAATATGTGTGTATAAGGTACTTAATTGGGTCCCCGAAAATGGTGCCAAAATTTGGTCTCACCCAAATTTACCCTAGATTTTATGTTTAAGCGGTCGCTTTGTAGTTTATCTTGGGTCGTCGAATCCTCAGAGACATAAGAAGTAACATACAGACACGTACAACCTATGAATTGTTTTTGGCTATGAAGTGGCCAACATGGGTTGATTTTAGATGGTTTTAAATGAATTATAAGATACTTAAGTGAATTAAGATTAAATTAATATGTTGATCCTAGGTTATCATATAGGGGTGGATTGGATGTAATTATTTTTTATTGGTTTTAAATTCTTATATTCGAGATAGGTTTATTCAGTAAGATCAAACAACTTTATCACTTACTGGTTTAATACAAAAACACCATAATTTTAATCACTTATACATTTGGAGGATCAAATTTAGGATCACTCCAAGGTAAATATTTTTAATATCACTTAAAGTATGTGGCCTTAAAATTCAACAAGAACGAAGAAGTTTCAAAATCATCAAAAATGAATATCAATTAAAAGAGGTGATTAGAAATTAATGGAGTGATATATAATGTCCGATACATCCCCTTGATACTCCCTTGGATAAAACCATAAGTCGGTTATACCTCCATTGATTTTATGGTTTTAATGGAAGTGGTAAGTAGACTCATGAGGGTGGAAATGGAGAAGTTAAAAAACAATGAAATAACAATCACTCCACCATTGTGTGATAATTTTCCAAGGTTTAGTGTGAATAAATTCACACTATGAACCAAAGGTATCAATGTGATATGAATAAAAACATTATGAGAGGATAAGAAGAACTTTTATTAGGAAACTAAAGTTATTTGAACAACTTACGTGTGAATGAGAAACTTGAGACAAAAAATCGCAACATAACATTAAAATGAAAGAAAGCTCAAAAGATGATTAAATTCTCCAAAACTACTTCCATAAATAGAAATTTTATGAGCCTTGAGTTGAGAATCCAATAGTGAAAGTCATCCCACTTGAGTATGGTAGAAATATGGTGGTGGAATGTTTGTGGGACATAGACTTTTCCACCCTTGACCCGAAGTGGATATAAGCTTGCATCCATTGAACAGACACATCGAAATGACCTTCTATATGGTATAATTAGAGTGGTCAATAGAAGAAGAAAATGTATCTAAAGATGTGTCCTAACATTGGGAAAAATTTTAGAAAAACATCAATTTTGGTGTACAAGATATTATTTAAAAAGTGGGATGTTTTTTTTTCTATAGAATCTGGTCCTTAGTTTTATGTCCAACTTAGTCCACCTAGAACTCTATTAAAACTTCCAAATTAGCTTTGTCCACTGTAGAATGAAATGTTCCCCATGAAGTATTCTATCCTTAGATAAATGTTTAGAATTATTGGGATTATATATTGGCTGGTATAATATTTTTATTGGGCTGTTGTCCAGTTCACTTCACTGAGAATGTTGTTTGTTCAATGCCAACTTTTGTGGTCTTCTATATGAATCTTCAAGTACTCCAAAATTATGAATTATTACCAAATAATTAGAAACCAGAAAATTAAATATGAAAATAAAATCAAGATCATTGAATACATTAAATGTTGTTAAAAATGTACCACATAATAGTTCATTTAAATAAGGAATTACAACTATAATATGAAATAATGTTCAAAGTGTAAGATGCACTAAAATGGCGTTTATGAATATTAATGAACCTGAATATTATATATATTAAAAATGAATATTAGCTTCATTTATTTGATAATCAAGTGGTCATTCTCCACTGGTACCACCTCTAGATAAATTACTTTTGATGGTTCTAGTATTTACTTCCTTAAGATAGAAATACGGAACACATCATGTACTTGAGATAGGTTCGGTGGGAGTGATAGTCGATATGACACTATTCCTATATTATCAAGGATCTAAAAATGGATACTGCACCTTGTAAAATGCCTTACCTAATTTCAAAATCTTACAACTCTCTTCCATGGTGATATGTGGAGGAATAACATGTCTCCAACATCAAAATATTGGTCTCTTCATCAATTTTTAGTATAGCTATTTGGTCAACTCTGAGAAGCCTTGATGTGTTGCTGGATGGTATTAACCTTCTGCACCATTTCATCAACCATTTATGGACCTAGAAGTTTTCTATCCTAAACTTCATCCCAACATGGCGGTGTTCTGCACCACTTCCCATGAATGGCTTCATAAAGAGCTATTTGGATGCTTTAGTGGAAACTATTGTAGTAAGGTAACTCAACTTGAGAAAAATGTTGATCCCACACTCCTTTGAAGTCCATTGAGAATAATCTTTATATATCCCCAATTGTCTAGATAGTTAGATCAGATTGACCATTAATTTGAGGATTATAATTCATACTAAAATTTATCTTAGTATTCAAAGCGTGTTGGAGACTCTTCGAGAACATATAGGTGAATCATGGGTCTTGATTAGATATAATCGATAGTGGTACAACATGCAAACTTACCACTTCTCTGGTGTACATCCATTCCATTTGTTCCAATGAGGAATCATTTTGAATCATAATAATGTGTGTGGCCTTTGTAAAATAATCCATAATAACCCAAATAACATTGTTTCCTTTGGATTTCTTCAGAATTACGGTGAAAAATTCAATGGTTATTTTTTCCCATTGAAGTGTTTGTATGAGTAATGGTTGCATCATCTCTTTATACTTATTCCACCCATCCTCCACTTGCTGACATAATTAGAACTTTGATGTATACTCAACGATATATTTATTAATGTTATCCCACCAATAATGCTCTCATATATTTCAATAAATATTTTTTTCCTGGGTGAATGGATAATTTCATACTATGTGCATCATTTAAATGTTTAGTATTTTACTCCAGATTTGATGGAATACAAAGTCCTGACCAAAATATCACAATTCCTTCTTCATTAACATTGAAATATGAGGATTTCCATTTTATGATTGTTTCCACTTTCTTATGAAATCCAAGATCATATCTTTTAGCATCCTTTAACCTCTACAAAATATATGGTTGAGCAATCACTTGTGAAAGGAGGGATGATTTTCCTTCCTTTATGATTCCCATATCCATACTCTTAAAATATTAGAAGAACAAATCCTTTTCAATTCTCATCAAAGATAGAATCATTGGGTCCTTTCTACATAGACAATCCACCACCTTGTTTGCTTTCCCAAGGTGGTAATGAATTGATTATTCAAAATCCTTGACGAGCTCTGATCATATTCATTGGTTCATGTTCATCGCTTTCTATGTGAATATATATTTGAGACTTTTGTGGTCTGTATATATTTCACACTTTTCCCCAAAGAGATAATGCCTCTATATGTTCAACACAAATATCACATATTACAACTATAGATCATGCATAAGATAGTTTTTATCATGAATTCTTAACTTTATTGAGGAATAGGTGAATACTTTGTCATTCTGCATCAACACACAACCCATTCCCTTCTTCAAATCATCTCTAAAGATTACAAAAATCTCCCCACTTATGGGTAGGGTGATCACAAGGGAATTTATAAGCCCTTTATTCAACTCAATGAAGCTTTATTCTCATTCATAATTCCAAAAAAACAATACTCCCTTCCATGTTATCTTGGTAAGAGGGTCAGATAATCGTAAAAAATTTCTAACAAATCGGTGATAATACCCAGTTAACGCAATGATATTATACATATAAATCACATATGTCAGCCTCAACCAGCCATAAATATCTTTTGTTTCAAGAGGATCCATAGATATCCCATTTATTATGGTGATATGTCCCAATAATGAGACACACATCCACCAGAACTGACACTTTCTATACTTTTCATAGAGCTTATTTATTTAGAAGGTCTCTAGTATAGTGCATAAATAATTCTTATGCCCCTCCTTGGTATTGGTGTATATTAGAATATCATCTATAAAGTCTACCACAAATTTGTTGAGGTAATATCTAAAGACTCTATTCATCAATTCCATAAAATATTTTGGAGCATCGGCGAGTTCGAAAGGCATTACTATGAGCTCATAATGCATGTAAATTTAATGAAAAGTTGTCTTTGGAATATCCACCTACCTTACCCTTACATGGTAATATCTTGACCATGGATCCTCATTCGACAAGTATTGTGCTCCACATAGCTGATAGAACAAGTCATAATTTCATGTAAAAGGATACTTTTTTTATCGTGATTTTGTTGATCTTGTGTTAAATAATGAAATGTCACATTTAATCATCCTTTTTATTGATGAAGAGGACTACTGTACCTCATGGTAATGCACTTTTGTGTGTAAAACCTTTATCCAGATTCATCTTTTGTTAATTCTTTAGCTCCTCAACCACCACAATAACCATTCTATATGGATTTTTGGATATTTTTAATGCCCAAAGTATAAGATCAATTGAGAAATCATCATCTCTTCTAGGTGGAAGACCATCCAATTACTCGGGAAATACAAAAGAGAATTCACTTATAATAGGCACATCTTCGAGGATGCTTCCTTCCCTAGACTCAATCATCTAAAAAAGATATTAATTTTCATAGGGAAGTAATATCTATTCTTGAAATGATGCTATTAACGAAGATTCATCTCCATCCTTGCACATGTATAGAATCAGGGATTGATTCACCATTTGGAGAGTGATTTCCCTCTCGCAAATATTGATGTTGGATCTACATAGGGAAGTAAATTACATGCAAATAATTATGTAAAATTACACCATGGAAATAATGATGAGGTTTTCCAAGACGTTTAATAAAAAAATTGTGATAGGGGATGAGTTATATTCATGATATGCAATAATTACCCCATTTTCCATTCTCACTTACATCCCTAATTCTAGGAATTGTTGTGGTGTTTGGATTTTTCTACTAAACCTTTAGGATATAAAAGAATACATAGAACCAAAATAAAAAATTATGCTCGATATTATTTAAATAATAACTAGTGTACCTATATCCACTTCATTTTCAGGATTTGATTCGGCTGTAGTGATGGAAAATGCTCACCCTTTCTACCTTGGAGGTCATTGGTTTCCTAAAAAAACATTGGATTAGGGAACTGGTTTGCAATGTGCCTTGGTTCTTTGTATTTTTAGCATTGATCAATGCGTTGAGGATAGAACAAAGTGTTCCTTTCTTCTTTAGTAGTAGAGGGTTTTTCATTTTGGAAATTTCTGGCTTGGTTCCCTTCCTTACTACACCTAAATAATTTCCTCATCCCCTTCAGGCAATTTCCAAGGTTCTTTTTTACGCACCTTTGACTAGTGGGATGATGGAATTTCATAGTACCATTATATTTGTTCATCATACATCAAGAATTTAATTCCAATTTCCTATTCTAATCCCCATTGATACCCTTGATATTTGCTAATATCTATCCTGAATTTGAGGGGACATGTGATAATCTACGCAAAGCTGTCAGTGTCATGGATCGTCAGGGCTTTCCGTAGTCTAGATTTTAGCCCACCAAAGAAGTGGTCAACCTTGAATTTTGGGGTGATAACAAAACTAGAGGTGTATCATGGAAGTATGGTGTAGTTTGTCTCTTACTCTCCAATAGATTCATCATCCTTTTTCTAGAGATCAAGGAAATCCATTTCTAAATTAAGATAGAGGGTGCTGGGAAAATATTTATTATAAAACATTTTTCATAAATCCTTCAATCACATTGCCTCAATATCTTCATCAGGCTTTGTATTTCTAATAAATGTTCTCTATTGATACGATTCACCTTCCATATGATAAGAAGCTATAAGAACCTTTTCCTTTTCATAACATTGAACAATATAGATGATCTTCTCAATATAGTTAAATAATTTATTTGTGATTGAGGGATTATATGATCAATTGAAAGTAAGGGGCCTTTGTCTCATAATTCTCTCAATTGTGGATTTTTCTTTATTGGGGGTTGGGGGGTTGGAAGTTCCTCTTGACCCATTTTCCTATTCAAAACTTGAGTTAACTGAGAGAGTATCATGAAAAAATTCACGATTCGTAGTCCCATCAGATTTGGCATCTCATTATAATAATAATCACATTAATCATTGCATTGTATGTTAGCCCGAGTCCTCCAATTATATGACAATTAAAAGAATAAAAATAAAATTAGGGTTATATATTTTAAACTATTAAACACATAAATGGTAATCTAATGAAAAAAGGGTTAACTTATAAATTACATTTATTTCATTAACTTATGAATTTCTGGGATTCAATTAATGTTATCCATTATTGATTTCCTAATATATATTATTATGGGAATTTTTTATGGATCCCTTAATAATGGTCCATACTATGAATATAAATTTACCAATGTATATCCACTGGGAGTGTCAAACCAGGAGTGCAACAAGGCATGTTGTAATTCACTTCTTCCTCTTCAAGTCTCTCTCAAGGAGCTATTTTTGGGTCTTACCCGTAGATACATATGTTCCAAAGAAATCCATAGTAATTCATATCCAAATAGGGATGTATTGTATTGATAAACAACACACTAAATACATATGAAAATTTAGGGATATTTTTCATAGACTTAGTCTTATCCCTAAGGTTTTCACTAGGGTTTTCTAATCATAATCACAAAAAAAACTAAACCCAACTTTGATACCAAATAGAACAACCCTAATATTTATTAAACATTTAAACATGATTTATTACATAAAATTTCACATAATACAACCGAGATGATCAAGAGGTGAAATGTATTTGGGGCTTAAAAACATTACCTGAAAACTTAAGATAAAAAATATAACATATTTATTTAAAACATATTTCACATGACCATAAAATTCCTTTGTTCATAGCATTGCATGGGATAACCTGAGGACATACATAAGAAAAGGGTGAGATACAAATCCAAGTATGTGATTAAACAAGGAATAACATGAAGAATAAAATACATGTTAGTAAATAAGCATGTGAATGAGTCACAAGAGAAACATGAACATAAATGCATGATATATCATGATTATCATAACATGGAAATGTGGAAACAAATTAAAACACTAGATAATTAACATAAAGGAATCAGGTAACACCCTATCCCAACCTAATGTATCATGATACTAAACATTACCCAATGCATTGGATTGCTATCAAGGAACACCCTTCATAATCATTTCAATCTCATGCTAAAGTCCTCCGCATAGATCATAAAACATAGATCAATTCAACATCATCATTTATTCCATGATATGAGAAAGTGGAATACATAAATAAATGTATATAATAAATAAATATATTTTAATAAATTTGAATACCATTTATAGGCAAATGATAATGGTATTCACAACATGATGATTTTGTTATAGAAAACCATAGTGCAATTTTGGCAACCTAAAGGCATGACATAAAAATTCATAAAAATGGACGATTAGAGAAAAATGAGTCCCTAATAATATATACATAAAATGTAAATTATTGGGGTTATATAAATACATTTCACAACATATAGAATTTGGAAATATAAGGCATAACATAATAAATAAACTTGAAGAATGTGGAGAAATGGAATAACTCTAACGAAATTTCGGTATGGTAACAGGTGTACATGGGAGGGATTAATGAGAGAGAAAATTGTATCTAATCATTAAAACAGAATAAGGTAAGTATGTGGGAGTATTGAAAAAATACCTCATCATTTTTTATTTAAAAATAAATTGGTATAACAATATAAGGAAAATGGACAAAAAATGAGTTATGAAGGAATATGAGGATCCTTTACATGGATATGTGATGCCAAATGCATGTGATAGGCTTCATGGGAGCTTTGGGGTGACTCTAGGGAATGTAGGGACGATGTAGGACGAGATTCAAGTAGTTTGAGGGAAGAGGAATGAGTTCTTGGGTGGGTTTATATAGGAAATTAGGGTGAATTCCTTAATATTTAGGTTTTCGAGCCTAGACACTAAAATATTTGAAACCACAAAACTTCGGATTTTTTTACCCTTGGTTTTGGTGAAAGAAGAGTGGAAAATTTTATTTAATAAGGGAATGGTCTGATGATATTAAAATAGTTCTCTTACTTATGTGGTGGTGAGTAACACTGTCAAGGAAATAAATTTAAAATCATAAAATATATTATACATTTTTGAGGATTAACTAAGGCATTATAAAATAAATAATTAATTAAATCACATTATTTTAATGTTAAAACATATTTTTAGTCTAAAAACACCTTTATTTTATTTATTACATCACTATTGGGTCATTACGAAGTCATAATACACAATATATATTTTTATATTATTTAATTTTGACCCAAAAATTCTACTATCTCAGATAAATATAAAGAAATCACCATTGGATAATTCTGACATCCTGAGTCCAAAAATAATATCCATTTTATCTAAAAAATATTTCTAGATATGTGAATTTTCACTTTTAAAATGAGAGAATCTATTTATTAAAAATTGGCAGGTTTTAAAAAAAAGTTTTCAAACATTAATAATAATTAAATTTGAATACATAAAAATTATAGACACATTTATTATTAATAAAAGTAATTTGATAATAATATTTTATAAAATTATGAATTCATTCCAAAATTATTTAATTCCTTAGAATAAATTCTTTAACATTACTCTTTCAGTTTTTTGTATGAAAATATAACTCTTATCGAAGTGATTACATAATCATTTACAGATATGTAACTGATATAATCCTAATTTATAATAATTTTTTATAATATTATTAATAAAAACACTTTTTTAATATAATAATTTATAGATTCCTCAAATGTACAATTTTTACTCGAAAAATAAATTTATCAAATTCATCATTTTTTAAATAAAGATGATCCCGACAAAGGAATTGATGGAATGAGAGTTCTATTTTAAAAAAGGAATTACATAATAAGTAACTAATAGCTTATTATAAAACCCCTAATAACACCCGCATAATACCTAAGGGTAAGGTGTGCACTGGGGACAGACTCTTTGGGAAACTCATATAACATTTCTAGGGTGGTAAACACTATTAACATGAACATATCCAATAGGAAATTATATTCAATCTTAATGTATTGAAGATCTACTTTGTCTTGGTCAAAATTGAAGCCCCGTGATAGCACATCCATTATGAGATCCAACAAATGAGATTTATACGATCCGTGTCTACTGGATGTGGCCATCCTCTCCTTTGTCTTCGTCGAAATAATTTTTTTTAAAACATTATATTTATATGAGTTGTGTTATCACTATTCAACTACTATATTATCAAATATAAGCATACTTAATAGTCATTTAAATCAAATAATAATAATAATAATAATAATGAGTGCATATATTTCCTATATCTATAAGACATTAAAAGAAAAAAAAAATATTTATAAATGATAATGTTATAACAATTCTCTTGAGGAAAATACTCTCCATAATCTTGGTTCTAATTCTGAATAAAATATATTAATTTTACTATCAATGTCTCAAATTATGTTTGGCACATACTTGGAAAATATTATGTTGTTTTCGTCCAAAAATGCACTGAATATTAATCTTTTTACTCAATTCTTGGAAGTGATTCTACATCCTAATACAAAAAACATAATGGAGATATTTCTAATAATTAATAGTATTAATAACAAAATACAACAATTGATCAGATTCACCTTCAAAATGGAAAATAGAAACTATTAACTTTTTGTGGTCCAAACTTCCCATGAATTCAAATATATTCTATAAGGTATTGATCTATCCTTCGATAACCACTGGGTCATATGATCCAATAAATAATAAAGGATGTTTCCTCGTGAAATTCTATACGAAAGACATGCACTATTGTGGTAGATCAGGTTTCAATCTTGTTTGGATACCACCACAATTTATATCTTATGTCAATAGATCCATCACTGCAAAAAACTATTTTGTTCCAATTCCAACCATCTCAGGATGCTGATTTGGACAGATTTTTTATTCACAGTTATTTCCCCCTAAAACATTCCATTTATTCTATGTGGGAAATTTTCTTAAAAGATATAGTTTATATGCAGAGAAACGATAATATTAAGATTATAAATCATATAAACATGAACAAAAAGAAATTTTTTTCAAGGGAATGCTGTTAACAAATTTATAACATCAAATTTTGTTTGAACCATAATTTGATACCAACTATAAGGCCTCAACCATAAAAATTTAAAAATATTTTGTTTTAAATCAAGAATTCATCTTCTTAAATTTTATGATCTTTTCATGTTTAGAGTTTAATATAATTTGTCCACAACCTATACATATCATA
Organism: Viscum album; assembly: GCA_963277665.1. NCBI lineage: Eukaryota > Viridiplantae > Streptophyta > Magnoliopsida > Santalales > Viscaceae > Viscum > Viscum album. The sequence continues at coordinate 2,015,920,283 of OY728135.1, forward strand.
TCTGTAAGAAAAACAGTGGAAAAACCATATTATTATACATTTTACCAATAATATTAAACATTTACAAATAAATAATGATTTCTTTACATCTTATATTCCCATACACATTTTGAAATCGAAAGAAAATTAATTAATACTATTTGATGAAAAGAAAATCTTATTAAGGGATAAAAAAAGGAATATCAACATCCCCATTAACAAATGAAAAATCATATAAATTTTAACTTTATCTTCAATGTCCATTGATCAATTTAAATAGAACATGTACACATTAAAAAACACATATTTTTATAAAAAAATATCATTAAAACTTATTGCATGAAATTAAAAATCCATCATGTGATTTAGATAATCATATTTATAAAACCCTTTTTTTAGAATAAAAATATGGTTTACTTCAAAAATAATCATTAACTAATGCATTAGAGGTCTATAATGTGTATCACTATTTGTATATGATATATTTGGGTCACTCATGAGCTATAATGGGGCTCAACTCTTTGCAGAAGCAATTCCGGGCTCACCCATGAACAATAATATGTAATAACCCTTCATATAAGCTATATAAGACTAAAAAATTTCGTATAATTATAATTTACATTAAAACAATAAATCAATTTCATCATTAAAACCTCTGAATAAATATTTGAAAACAATTTGTAAAACACTTTTGGATACCAAAATATAATTTAATTTTAGAATCTAATTCTCAATACCAAGAAACACTTTTCATTGAAAACCCCATTTTAAATACCAAAATACAAAAAAGATAAATATATTTATTCATTTTATTAAAAATTAACTAATTAAATGGAATAAAAAAATTAAATAACATCCACATTGGGGAAGAAGTCATCGTCACCATGTACATTAATAATAGAACATTCCTTTTAGTGCTTTTCATAATGTTTCTGATAAAATATGTAAAAGTATCCGTTAAAAAATACAGTGATAATAAATTAAATTTAGGCATAAAATTTAATATATAAATATTCTATTTTGATCTAAAAATAATAAAAATATCATTTTATGAACATTAAAATTGAAGAGAAGTAGTTGGAAGGAAAACATTGTATGATGATGGTTTTGTAAAGAAAAAGTCCCATATAAGTTCAGAAATGTTTAAATCATAAAAATAAATAAATAATAACAATTAAGAAACGTTTAATATCATTATAATAGATAAATTAGTGATATAACATGTCCACAAGGCTCTATATACACATTATAAATGAATAAAGGTGCATAACATCTAGATACACCTCAAAAAAAGAGATTGAGATAAAGCCCCTTACCTTGATTTTTGATTCATCAGATGTGTATTTATCTTAATAAATTATAAACCTATTATAATTATTTAATTCCTAAGAAACTTTTTCAATGTTTTTATTATGTTTATATAACTTATTAATAATATATATAATTTACTTAATCGATTAAGTTAAAGTCGTATGTTTTGAAATTATTTGACTTATGTGTCCAAATGACTTTGGTATGATGATTATGGTAAAATATGTCATTATTTAGTTACATAGATAATAAAAATTTGGAAATAATAATCTTATATATACAAAAATATTCTTTTAAAAAATATATTTTATGATGGTTATGAAAAATGAACCAATGTTACAATCCTTGAGATAATAGGCCATACATACTCATGAGTAATGTTGGAATTTTTCAATGATCGATATGGAAATAATGTAATTAAAATTTAAATTTAATAAATTAAAATTATATATTAATTAATATATGATTTAATTATTTATATACTTATTGTGATTTGTTGATGAAAAAAGAATAATCACATCACTTCGAGGAGTCGGTGGCCCACTTGTCCACAGACAACATTATTACTTTTTCAGTCTGCGAAAAGGTAAGAATAAAATTATATGTTAAATTTACATAATGATAATTATTTAATGAATATAATATAAGTTCAATTTATATCATATAAGTTCATTTTAGTTACACTTATTATCTTCCATGTAACATGCATGTGAAAAATGATTCACATCACTTCGTAAGGAGGTAGTCTGCCATACGCAAGAGTGATGTCATTGTATCCCATATGGTATGAAATGTAAAATGGGTGTATATGAAATATGATTTAATAATTATTCTCCTATTTTAAAAATAATATTTATAAAATATAAAAATAATGTCCATTATAATGTTGAACCATGAGTGGGGGTAATGGAAAAACAAACAACATCATTTCATGAGGTGGTAGTCTGTCGTAGACACGAACGGTGATTTTGTAACCCATTTGATGGATGTGTATATCAGCACAGGTCATAAGATTTTTTTAAAAAAAATCTTCGTATATTTATGATAATAATGTTATTATATAATCATTTTATAAGGATAATTTAAGTGGGTGGAGAAGGAATAAAAATAAAATTCATGTTGATGAACGTTACCCCTTCTTTGAGTAACTCTTCTAGGTTTACATTAAAGGCCTTCCTTGAATTGATTTATATATAATAAACTTATTTTAGTAGGGTAGTAATGTGAGTGTTTATTTCAGCCAATTATGGATGAGATAAATGACATTATAGGTGTGTCTAATGGGATAGAGTGAATTCACTTATATAATCAAAGGAGTGACATTTGTGCAAAAATTAAAAAGAAAACAATATCGGGAGGTCTTCAATACATCATGTGCCTAAACTAATGAACAATATTAGAAACAAAATAGGATATGTTATATATATGGCCATAAAATAGGTTTTTATAAGTTTCTAGGTCTTCTGGACCTTATGAATAATGTTTAACCTCTGTTAAATCTTATTTATACATTAATCGTTGTAATTAATTTTAATTTATTTTACTAAACTTATTATTAAAAAACTAAGTTGAAATTAAAATAAATTATTATTTTTTGATTTCAAATATGCAATCCCTTTTTCCAAATTCAATTTATAGAATTTTCAAAATCTAATTTAAAATTAATCTTAGAGACACAACAAGAAAGCATAGTTTTAATGTTAAAATGTTCAAAAGATGACTATGTTTTTATAAATACATTCAATATAAAAGTAAATAAAATGAAATAAATTGTATTAATATATGTATAATTGACATAAATTAACTTTAAAGAAATTAAAAATATAAATTAATATAATTAATTATATAGATGAAAATTTAGTTTTCAATTAAAATTTAGTATTTTTACAATTGATCAATACATGAAATAACAATAATTTTTTTTAAAAAATAAACTCATATAAATTTGAAATTAAAATTTTAAAAATGGTTGTTAGTTTCTAAAATAAATTTTATATATGTTTCAATGTAGTTCTTAAAAAAATTCTGCCATTAAAAGACGGCAAATATGCCTTTTAGGAAAATACAAATTTTCTTTCTTGAAAAAGTAGTTATTCTTATTTTATTCCTATCAGTCTTTTTGGATGAAATTGTGTTTTCTTGTTAGATATATAAAATATAAAAATTTAATCAATATATATTACTGATAGTGATTAATTTATTTTATTATGATAAATCACCTTTGTGGGCACCAAAATGTGTTTTTGTAAAAACACCTCTTTTATATTCAACCAGTTTTTTTTCATTTCTAATAAATTGGTAAGAAATGAATTCATTATATAAGAATTTATAGACCATATGTTCAAGATTTAGTTAATACAATTCATTACATCCATTCCAATTTCTAGGTGATGACTTTCATGTTACATAATAATATTAATATTATATTGTTTCTCGTTAAGACTCATCCAACCGTGTAATAAAAGTGAGAGAATAAACTCAATGTTATGTGAAACAAAAAGTAATTTTATTTTTGCACTTAATGAAATATAAATAGTAATTTTTTTAGTAAATCAAGCTATCCATGAACTTAATTTAATTTGAATGAAAATATATTTCATAAAATCCTGGGATGTTACATATATAAATGATCTTATTTTGTAGTTCATATAAGATCGATATTGTGTGTTTTAAATGCTATGAAAAAAATATATTCTATAAATGTATATATATTTCAAATGGATGAATATGAGAAAATAATAAATGATAATTGAATTTATGTATAAGTTAATAAATATTTTATTTGTTAATGGTAACATTATCATTAGTCTAATTAATTAAGATACCAAGTTCTATGTGTTTAAAGTTATCAGAGAATGCTTATTGATGATTTAATAAAAATAGATCATAATAAAAACACTATTATAATGGAGTTAAATAATTATAAATAATTATATTTAAATGATTCTTTTACCTTTAATGATTTGGAAATGATGAACTTGGTGAGATAAACCATGGACAAAATCATTATAAAAAAAATATTTCAAAATGAGACTAATTAGTTACACATGGTATTAGAATAAAATAATAAAGAAATAATATAAATATAATTAATTATTCTAAATTATGTTTTTGACAGTTTATATATATGAACAAGGTTATAAAATATGTAATTAATATAGATTCTTTGTTATATAATAGATTTAAACACTATGGTGAAAGTTATTAATTAAGGTTAGGGGTTCCTTCTGTCCAATTAATTTTGATGATACATGATTCTAATTTTGAAACACAATTTATTTGATATTGGGTGATTACTATAACATGAAATGATTTTAAAAGGAAATACTATGTTAAATAGCGTATAAAATATTTAACATCGAGCATAAGGGAACAAAAAAGCATATTATTTAAATGTTACCATTATAACATAGCCATTTAAATGGAATGAATAAAAAATAATAAATACATAATGACATATATAAAACCCTATTCTAATGTACTAATTTATTTATTTTTATTAGTTAACATATTTTTAATAAAATCATTTTATTATCTAAAAAATATTTACTTCAAAAAGGACTTTTATTACATTTCAATAAAATATGAACTTTAAAAGTTTCATTATGTTGTGGATATTGTTTCATTTAATATTATATTATTTAGTCATATTACATAAAATTAAATTATTTTTTTTAAAATATTATATTCTATATTAGAATAAGTTTATTTCCCAGGTTAAAATGAGATTTTTCTGAAACTGTTTTAAAGTACAAAATGATTATCGTATTAAATTAATTAAAATAATACCAAATGGTGAATGTATTAAATTAATATGATAGAATGTAATTTAGTAATTATTATTTCAGTTTCATACAATGATTATTATTATTCATAGAGTAAATGTAGCATTCCAATCTTCCATGGTACGCTTCTCTTTTAATAATAGAGTAGCGTGTGTTGTATGCAACTCCGAGTTCTAACACACCACAACCAATAAAACTAGCCGTTATGAATAGTAATACCCACTTTTTGAAATCTTATAAATATTATCCTACAAAATGGTCTTCATTTTTGGATTTGTAATATTGAAATTATCTTGGGGTGAATTTTTGGTATTTTTCTGAAAACTATCAATTTTTGATAAATAGTGAAAAACACTGAGTTATAGGTTAAAACTGAATTTTTATTTAAATAATTATTTATTTTATTTAAATTTATTTTTGGTCAAAATAGATACATAATACTTATATAATTACGTTGTAATTTATTGGATTCAGTTTATAATAATTTAAGATATTTAAAATTTTTATTTAACTTTTCACCGTCGCTTACCCACCTCCTAGGAGAATTTTCAAATTTACATAAAACATAATTTTATCGCTTCGCTGAGTTGAATTTTAAAAATCTAAGAGACACGGTCAATATCTGTAAGTAAAATGTGGTTCAATAGGATAAAAATAATTTTTGGTCAATAGAAACTGTTTATTTTTATTTAGCATGGTAAAAAGTAAATAGGGTAATTAAGGGTAAAAATGATATTATTATTACCTTTACACATGTCCTAACTCTATTGGATAAGTATAATTCGACCAAAACCAACATTATGAATAAAATATGAACCTCTTTTCTCCACATGGATTAGATTTGGACACCTATTATTATTTAATTTAAAGAAGAGTTAAAAGAGTTAACATCAATGTTTAATAACTAAAACATTTTTAATATAGGTCTAGACATTAGATAAATTCGACTATAAATCTTAATTAGAAAAATAAAAAGATTTCATAAATAATTTTATTTGATTTATATTTTTTACACATTATATAATTTAATTTATATATGACACAATGATGACAGAGTAATTACATAATTAATGAAATATTAAATAAACTGATATTTTAAATATCCAAATAAATGTAATTTGATACTTTTTATTAATTCCACTAATTCTATAGGTTAATATGACATATTAGGGTTGGTTTTATTAACTATTGTTGAAGTAATAATTCTGTTATAAATTTAGGATAAACAAAATACCAAATAGTGTCCAAATTGACATAAAAGAGTTTTTAAAACAAATATTATATTATTAATTGATATTCTATTATTAAAAATCTAAAATCGTCCAAAATACTTATATAATGATAGGTGTGTCATTAATGAAGCATTTGGGGTTTTCCTGTAAGTATATAGTAATTTTATTAACCATATAATATAAAAATACAAAGAGACATGGTAAATGTCAGACTATTTAACTAAGAGTTAAATCTAAAAGATAAAGTTAATATAGTGACAAAAACCTATCTAAATCATGTTGGTTGAGTTGTTATCGACCCATCCCCACCTTTTCCTTTAAATAATTCCTTCTGTATCCATTAGAAACTGAAAATGATTTTATTATAAAATAATATTTCTATATTTTCCGAAGGTACCCCTCACCCCTCTTATAAAAGGGTCCTCCCCCTTATCTCTAATTCACACATTAACATCCTTCTGTATCAGCCAACCTTTTCCCATGTAACCTCTCAACTATCCCCCCTTCATCCTAGAGGCATTCCTTTAGTCATAAATCCAACATAAGGAGCCCATTTTATCAAATCAAAAGGAAGAACCCAAAGAAGAGGTAAATATCTCACCACCACTTTCAAGTTCCTTTCTTCTTCCACTTCCATTTTGTTTGTTGTTTCCATTATAAAATAATAAATATATTATATTATATATAATGTGATGTTATTAAAAATATGGTACAACCAAATTCATTATTCTATCCACGTTTTGAATGACATGTCATCATACGTGCGTGCGTACGGATTGTCGTCTCCACATCATGGTGTAAGTGTTATTCAATACATTATTATTTGGATGGGTATAATAATGATTTTTAATTGACATAAATAATAAATATAACATTATAATGATTATTTATATATTATATTCCATCCAATTATATTTTATTTTAATATCAAAATAATGATATTGTCGCTCATGCGTATGTACGGATTACCGTCACCACATAACAATGAGATTCATTCCCCATCGTATCCATTCAAGAAAAATTTTCATTTGAGGATAAAAAATAATGTTTAAAGATTTGATATAATTTTGGATATGAATATGATACATACCATCCATAAAAAATATGGATCACATAACAAATAATATAAAGTAAAACGAATCTATTAACACCCGAAACAATGATAATACTAAGATATTATTAACGAAGAAATTTTAAAAGAGAATATATGATATAATATTAATGTATATGATTCTTGTATAAATTAATAACAATTATTTACCCATTATAAATGAGGTTAACCTACCCTCTACCAAGTAAATGTACAAGTTATGGGTTAATTCTATAATCTCTCCATTATCCGAGGTTGTTTATATGTAATTATCTACTGGGACATATTTATCATCCATATTCATGTTTCTTAAAAATGTATTTCAAAACATTCTTACTATTTTATAGACTATGGGTTAATGTCATTTATAGCCTTTTTTGTTTTTTTATAAGATGTTTATAAAGGAATATTTTCGTTGTTTTCTAAACAAGGTCCTTTTTAACCTTTTCGACAAAATTAAGTTAAGAAAGTATTTTTTTAACTTATACAACGACTGCGACTATTTTCTGCCATTATAAAATCGTCGAAGCTTCCCTTATAATATTGTAAAAATATTTTCAATTTAATGTTTTATTTTATAATTATTTTACTTTTAAATGATTTCAAAAAAGATATATTTTTCAATAATAGTTTTGATTACAACTATGTCAACATCCATTGATGGATTTTAAGTTTATTTGAAGTTGATTTATTATGATACAAAACTTCTATATTGTAATGAAGGTTTTGTGATATGTTTGAATGTGTATTATTATTTTTATACCATTCATGGTTTATGGATAATGTATTGACATTTAATATGAAATTTTTAATACGAATTATTATGTTATATTTAAACCAGCTCATATGAGAAATACATTGGACATAGTAAGTGACGGGTGAAACCCGCTATAGCTCCTCATTGCATCGGTATGTCTCATGAGAAAAACTAGTGTCTTGGCACAAGGCCTTGAGAAAATCTTATTTGTAGTCTTGGAATAAGGCCTTGACTATGTGGTTTTGATAGTCTGTCATTATGCATTCCATCGTTATGAAAGTGGTTATTGATATTGCATGTGATTATCCGACTAGTAGAATATCCATCTGAATAAGTAAATGGAATTATCTCATTTTATTTTTTCCATGTTATGTTGATGTTAAAGTTTAAAAGGATTATGTTTTATTTATACATTGCCTTAAATGTTTATGATTAGTTATGAATGTTTCCGTTATATAGTTATCCTTACTAAGCATCTGAGATCACCCCTTTCTATGTCTTATTCATTCCCAGGATGTGAAGAAGTATTTTATGACTGACCTACAGGGATAGTATGAGGGGATATGAGTGTGGACTATAGAGACTATGTTGTTGAAGTTTTCTATTTTATCATGTAATGTAAGACTTATGCATGTATCTAGTGTTTCCAAGGCTACTAAACTTATCGGTCTTTCGAGAAATGATCTTTTGTGATCATGCCAATGTTATATAATAATGCACCAACTCTGGGTAACTAGGGTCGGGGCGTTATAGTTGGTATCATAAGAAGTTTAGTAAAAACCTTTGAATCTATATTTAGATAAACTTTGATTAGAGCACATAGCCCTAAGATATACTTTGAGAATTAGTATAGAAGAACTTCCTAAAATTTTGGTATTATAGAGATTTTGTGAGTTTTCTGAGAAATACATCCCTGTCAGGATATGAGCAGGTAGAGGTGGATCTGGAATAGATGTACCTATGGGTAAAATTTAAAAAAACCGCTTTGAGGTAGACTTGAATGGGAACTGGTGCACGATAACTATCCTTGCTGCACTCTTGGTTATGACACTCCTGGGGGATATGCTTAGGATAACTCTCATATTCTTTAAAAACCATTATGATGGGTTTATGAGTATATACTTCCTCAAAGATAACATTTTTTTTATGATTATGGATTATATCCACAAATGGTCCAATTTATGTCAAGTGTTTTAGAAGTTTGGAATTAGGTATTTCGATTCATAAACTAATATAGTTTATGCCATTGTTTATAAAAGTAACCTAGTGGAATGAATGGAAACCATATCAATACACACACTCCATGTAGGGATTTCCCTCATACTCTAGATAATTACAGTGGAGCTGGTGATTCAACTGGTGCTGATGAGATAATCACCATACTGGGCCAACTCACTCAGGTTATGAATAATTACCTTACCTATATGGAGCACCCTGATCCACAACATGGAGGATCAACATTAGATCGCTTCATGAGGAAATAACCACCAACATTCAGTGGGAGTACAAATCCATTGGTAGCTAAGCAATGGATAATTTCTTTAGATAAAATATTCCACACCTTGGGGAGTAGCGAAAGGGAAAAAGTTGTCATGGTAGTTTACCGACTCACTGGAGATGCTGATCAATGGTGGTCATTGATTCAAAACACAAAGGAAGATTATGAAGTTTCAAATATAGAATTTTGGGAGTTTAAAATTATTTTCATAGAAAAATACATTCCTCATGACCATTGAGCAGATATGGAAAGGCAATTTCTGAGTCTGAGGCAAAAGCAGGATGAGAATGTCGCACGGTATGATGCTAACTTTTCAAGGTTAGCGAGGCATGCATCATATTATATACGTTACCCGTGAAGTAATATTGATCATTTCTTTTGTGGTTTAAAACCATTTCTCCATCGAGAATTGGTCTCACAATACTTCTCGTCGTGCGAAGATATTGTCTCATGAGCTATCAAGACAGAAAAAGAATTCTCTAAGTCTTACGACTTTAAAGAAAAGCAAGAGAAGAAGAGATCTGTTGCTCACTCAGGAAATGGAAATAAGGGGAAGAAGGGAAAAGTTGAATATCCATCCTGCTGTAAATATGGGAAGAAACACCCTGGTACTTGCTTGAAGGGAATGTGAGTCTATTACAAGTGTGGTGAAAAATGCCACTAAGCTCGTGATTTCAAGGGGAAGAAATAATCTAGTGATATTCAATGATATAATTGTAGGGAGATGGTACATTTTGAAAATGAATTTTCTAAGTGTTAGGGGAACTTACCTCACAAAAGGCCAAGGGAACAAGGCCAAGCTTATGCTATCTCTACTATAGAGGTTGAAGCTCCAAAAGACGTGGTGGCAGGTAATTTAATGGTTTCCTCATGTTTTTCCAATGCTTTATTTGACTCTAGATCATCACATTATCTCATGTCTTCCCAGTTTTCTTTGAAAATTAGATATTTCCAATTTGATTTAACAAGGGAGTTGTTAGCCAAAACTCCTAAGGGAAGTATCATCGCAACAAAGTTTTGTGAATCCTTCCCTATTAGAGCATGTAAATGTTCTTTATCTACTGATCTCATCATTATACCCATGATTGAATTTGATATAATGCTCGGTATGGATTGGCTTTCAGACCATGATGCAAATGTTTATTGTAAGAAGAAGGAGTCTTCAATTCTTGATGATGAAAAGGAGTAACTTATCTTTAGAGAAGAAACATCACCAACTAATTCTTATCCAGATCCACCCCTAGTAGCTCAACAAAATTCAATTATTGGGGAGGAAGAGAATTAAAAAACTATGGGTAAGGAAAGGAATCTTCAAATAGTGGATTTACCTATTGGGAAAGAATATGTTGATGTGTTTCCAGAAGATTTACCTGGACAACCTCCAAAATGAGAAATTGATTTTTCCATTAATTTAATTCCTGGATCAAGGCCCATATCTAAGACCCCTTATAGAATGACCACTATAGAATTAGTGGAACTAAAGAAACTACTATAGGAATTGTGTAATAAGGGATTTATTCTACCTATTGTTTCCCCTTGGGGATCCCCTGTCCTTTTTGTTAAAAAAAGATGGATCTAGGAGGTTGTGCATTGAATACCGGCAGATCAATGCTATAAAAATAAAAAACAAGTACCCCTACCTCGCATTCATGATTTATTTGACCAACTTCATGGACCTCAATACTTTTCAAAGATTTACCTTCGATCAGGATATCATCAATTGTGTGTGAAGAAGGATGACATTCCGAAAATAGCATTTCGAACCAGGTACGGGCATTACAAGTTTACAGTAATGCCTTTTGGATTGACTAATGCACCCTATGTCTTCATGGATCAATAGAATAGAGTTTTCAAGGAATATCTTGATTCCTTTTAGTGTTATTTATTGATTATATCTTAGTATACTCCAAAAGTGACGAAGATCATGAAAATCGCTTGCGCGTTATCTTAAAGACTCTTAGAAGGCATGAATAATATGGGAAGTTTATCAAGTTTGAATTCTGTCTTCCAAAGATTTCTTTTCTTGGACACATTTTCTATACGGATGGAATATCCATTGATACTTCTAAGACAAGAGAAATCCAAGAATGTCCAGCAGCGATGAGTATAACTATGGTATTCAGTTTTTTGGTCTTGAAGGTTTATATCGATGTTTCATCCAAAATTTTTCCTGGTTTTCTAACCAATTAGAAAAGGTCACACGAAAATAGGTTAATTTTTTTGGACAAAAGCGTGTGAAGAATGTTTTTAGAAATTGAAGAGAAGAGCATTAAATTATTCTATATTGACTCTACCTTTGGGGAATGATGGGTTTTTTATTTATAGTGATGCTTCAATGAAAGGACTTGGTTGTGTCCTTATGCAAAATGATAGTGTTTTTGACTTTTCATCACGAAATCTAAAAATTCATGAGAAAAACTATCCTACTAATGATCTTGAGTTAGGATCTGTAATATTTTCATTGAAGATATGGACACACTATCTATATTGTGAAAAATGTGAGATCTATAGTGATCACAAGAGTTTGAAGTATATTTTCTCACAAAAACAACTGAACATGAGGCAAAGGAAATGTTTTGAACTACTCAATGATTATGATTGCACTATACACTACCACTCATGGAATCCAAATAAGGTGGTATATGCTTTGAGTAGAAAGGATCATGGAGTTTTGAACAAGATGAGAGTTGAAAAGGATCCTATATATAGGGATCTAGTAAAGATGGATATGAGAATAGCCATGGAAGGTGAAACATCAAGACTTTTTCAAATGGTTTCCAAAACATCTTTACTAGAAAAGATAAAGAGTTTTAAAACCGATGATGATGAGTTTCAAAAGAAGATTACTGTTGTGAATGTTGGGATATTGAGTAATTTTGTGTATGAAGATGGAATTTTGGAATTCGGGAAGAGTCGTTTTGTTCCCAATATACCTGATCTAAAAATGGAATTGTTGGACAATCACTACAACAAAATCAGCCCTTAGCGGCGGTTTAAACCGCCACTAAAGGGGTTGGCGGCAGTTTTTGTAAACCGTCGCTAAACATGGCGTCGGCAATCTTTTAGCGGCGGTTTTTTTGTATTTCGCAGTGGTTTAAAATATGTGTCGTAGATGCCTCATTTCCTGGCGGTTTCTCTCCATTTAGCGGCAGTTTTATGGGTATGCCACACCTTTTTATGCGCGGCGGTTTTAACCGCCGCAAAATTATGCCGTTTGTTGTGCCTATTTTGCGGCGGTAAAAACCGCCGCTAAATATAAACGTAATATATCTAGCGGCGGTTTTAACCGCCGCTAAATGCTGCCCAGCAAGGCATTTAGCGGCGGTTAAAACCACCGCTAAATGCTGAACTGGAAAAAAAAATTAATTTTGGTTTTACTACACCACTGCCCTGAAAAATAAATCAAACCAGAATATAGATAAATGATCACATCGTCATCCCTTTAAGCATCCAACCGATCGTGCTCCCCACCATAGGTTTTAACATTAACAGAAAAGTATGAACCATAGTATTCTCCACCATTGTAATTTCCTATAAAGAATATCCAATGATTTCCAATGATAATATTGGAATTTTTCCTCTAATTGGGAAATCCTAAATACTTCTGAGGCCATAATAGGGACCTTACTATAAAGAAACAGTCAAATGCCAATCAGCCTAACTGAGACTAGTCATGCAATCTTTCTCAGAAGACATTTTCGACCCTTTCATGACACCCACGTTAGCCTAGTGACATGATTTAAATGGATACTTTCACCTATATACATCTAAGAAGAAGTATAATAATTCAATCCACTTTCAGCTAACCATTCCCAAGATACTCAGCTTAGATGACTCACATATCACAACCTGAACCACAATTCCTTCCTCTATGAAATCCCGTGTTTACCACAAGCACATTCACATAAGCCCATACCTGACTTTCAATGAATTTTCTTAGTCATTCCATCACCTAACCATTTAATACATTGTTCCCCAACATGAACAAGGGTGGAACCTAGATCCATCCCACTATAATCATTACCCTTTAAACGTCACCTTTGAGTTCGACGATAAGTTTGGGATAAAATAAGATCATCAACTATGTGCCATAAATGTTACATATACAAACCAACCGTTATCATACTTGTTCAACACATCAATAATACTACTACTCATCATCTGATGCTGCATCGTCACCCTCTCCAACTTCATCTCCACCACCTGCTGCCACCTGTAAGAACATTATATTGAAAATTAAATATTGTTTCATATTTATAATAAAACTTAAAACCAATAAAAGTTTTCAAACTAAATGATTTTGATTTTTTTGGGATTTACCTGCTCACCACTACCCGATGCACTACCACCGGGGGCATATCTGCTCATATACTGACGTATTTCAAGCAACTCTTTCTGCAAACCAGATATCTGATCCCCCTGCTGGTGAACTGTGTTTCGTAGAGAAGACATCTCCCTCTGAGAATCTTCAGGTATGAAATGACTATAAGCAGGAGTAGATGTAGCTGAAATCCCTGATGGCATGCGAAAGACCTCAGATGGTACAGGTCCCAAACCCATCCCGCACACTCTACCAGGATGCTCCTTCCCAAGGACTTTACCAACCGGGTCATCCTGGGAGACTGAGTAGGATTGTCCAGGATTGGCATCCCGTATTTCTTTAATTTTTACCTATAAATCAAATATCAATATATATTAACACAGTAAAAACTGATAATAAGTTATTATAATAAATAATTGACTTCATACCCCAACTTCTCTGGCAGGTTCATTAACAAAACTTCCATCTGTTTTTTTATGAACATCCAGCCACAGTTCTGTTCGGGATGCGTCATGCCCTAAACTCTGTGACTGCATTAAACAAAGATAAATCAACAATTAAATATGTTAAATAGATAATATTATCTTATAAATATTTAAACTAATTAAAAGATTACCAATGACATTTGGCTTCTCGAAAAGCTTTTTGAACCCGCAGTGTGCAGGATGACCTACTTTGCCCGGTTTGAAGCATTCTGTCTTGAGAGATCCTGAAATAAATAAAATTAAATTAAACAGTATTTTATTCAATGTCTATCTCCTCTTCATGTACATGTATAAATGTAAAATGAGGATAATATAATAATATATATTTCAATACCATCCGCTTCTCATCACGATGTCTATCGACAAAAACCTTCCACTGTTCTTTCAGTACCCCACTGGGTAGCTTCTCATACATCTGCTGCAAGTTCAACGAAGTATCGTTGACATCACACCACAACCTCCATTTGAAATCTTTCCATTTTTTCCATGATTTTTCAATGTCCACTTTCGTGCTATCACATCAGCAATGGTAATGTGGAAGAACATCTGTATACAGATATTCATTTTGAAAATATTAGTAACATGACATTCAATTAAACCATAAAGTAATAAAATTACCTTTATCTGAGAATCATAAACTTCATTTTTCCAGTTTGGAGGCATATGCCTCCAATCATCATATGAAATAGGCAGGTAAATGGGCTCTGCTGCCAGTTGACCTATAATCTGACCAAGTAAACCTGCGGCGTCATCCGTCGGGACCCCATAAGAATCAAATGGCACCACTATCTTCTCGCCATGCATGTTCCAAACATCCGAACTTTTTATGTGTTTTTCCACGGTTGCATTGTTTTCATCTGCAATGAGCAAACAATTACTATAAACAAAATGCTATAAATTTATTTAATTAAAATTTGTACCTATGACTGTGACCCTCCAGAATGTCCGTGATGAACTGGAAGGGGAATGTCGCTGCCCCACTGCTGAGGCTCCTGTAGGGGGAGGTGATGACTCATCCTCTAATGAGGCATCCGTTGATGGTGTCAGAGATGGTGCAGGGGGAGATGATGCAGGGATGTAGGCAGCTGCTGCCTCAGATTTCGTGGGGACAGACGTATCGTCATCTGTCGCAGAAGTAGAAGGAATGGTGCACCGCTTCTTCCTTGGCATTCTTTTCATTTAATCAAATAAAATTAAGTTCATAATATATATTTCAAAAAATTTATGCAGAAAAAAAAATTAAAAATGATAATAGATGCCCAGTACTAACAAACAAAATATATATAACAATGATAATGAATGACTACAGAAATGAAAAAAGTGGTTGCTGAATGAATAAATAATTGTACATACAATCATTTTCCCCTTCAATCATGTCGGTTTCCTGCTCCATTGCTTCATCCACTTCATTCATCCTTGCTAGACTAATATTTTCAATATCATGCTGGACAAAAAATTCTGCTTCCTGTTGTTGATGAAATTCAATTGTAGAGGTCAAATCTTCCACTTCATCACCCATATCATACAAATCTCTTTGTATTACATGAGTAACTACACTCCACCCTTCATCCACAACATCATTCAAATAATATACCATTTTTGCCTGCATTTCTAAGATATATGGATCATGCAGTTCATGATCACCAACATCCATCAAGCGAGAGAAGTTTACAGAAGTAAATTTCAAGGAATATTTTTTAACACCTCTGATAATATCGACCCATTTTCATTTGAATAAAACAAAAAAAAATGCCCGTGGTAGTTTAATTCAATAATACCATGCAGCTTTCCATAGTATTCCACTTCAGCAAATATAAATATACCACTATTCTGTGTTTTCAAACCCACTTCTCGATCGACTGTACGAAATCTAAAACCATTCACATTATAAGCGCCGAACATTCTAACTTGTTTTATAGGACCTCTAGCAAGAAACTTCAAATCTTCTGACAAGTCTTCTCGAGTATCAGTATTCATGATCTGAAAAAACAATTAATAGATTTGCAAATTGTATGTGTCAAACTAATATTCGTATTTATTGCAATATTTATAAACATACACATCGTGCAAACCATTCTACCAGCTCTTTATTCACAGATTTCGTTATATATTTTTCATTTCGTGTTCGGCCTCTCATTCATCTCTTTGTTTGTATCCTCAACTCTTCAATAAATGGATCTGCAATTTCACTATTCAGCAGCACATATCTATGTGCCTATAATTATTCCAATTCTGTTAGTGTCACGTATGAGGTCCTCCCAACTGATCGGCCAATAGCAGGAAATTTCTTTGATTTCTGATGCATTTGAGAATGAGTTGATGTGTCATCAACACGTCCAACTTGATTAAATCTTGTCTCAATATCATCCAAATTTCTGGAACAAAAGGTGAGACACTCCTCGGCCAAATAGTCTTCAGCAATAGAGCCTTCTGGTTGAGCTTTATTTCTCACATATGCTTTCAAATGCCCAAGATATCTGTGAAAGAAAAATAATATTATGCATTTATTTAAATGCCAAAAATTGTTTAATTAACTGGAAACATATAAATAAAATACCTCTCAATTGGATACATCCATCGATAATGAACGGGGCCTCCTAATTTAGCTTCGTCAACCAAATGTACAGTTAAATGCATCATGACAGAAAAAAACGATGGAGGAAAGATCATCTCCATTTCAAAAAGGGTCAATACAATCCTCTCCTGTAGGTTGTCAAGCTAAAATGGATGTAGAGCTTTCTCACATAATTTCCTGAAAAATGTGCAGAATTGGAGTACAACAGCAGTAACTTTTTCAGGTAATAATGTACGCAATGCCAATGGTAGTAACTGTTGTAACAAAATATGTGAATCGTGACTTTTCAATCCATATAACTTACGATTCTTCAAGTCAACACACCTTGATATGTTACTCGAATACCCATCAGATACCTTAACATTCTTCAAAATTTGAAGGAACGTATCTTTATCCCTATTTTTCATTGAAAAAATGGCTGGAGCATACTTTTCATTCTCATCTGGCCAGAGATCACGTTTTATGTTCATTACTTGTAAGTCTTTGCGAGCATTGAGATGATCCTTCGACTTTCCATGCTCATTAAGTAATGTGAAAATCAAATTATCCCATACATTCTTCTCAATATGCATCACATAAAGATTGTGGCGCAAAGAATTAAATTCCCAATACAGAAGTTTGAAGAATATACTTTTTTTCTTCCATTAGTGCGTTCTGATTTCACTTGACGATGCACTTCGCACTCGTTTTCCTCTATCATTCAATTGTTGAACCTTCCCAAATTCTGTTTTAACATTTTCAAGCTGTGTCAATATTTCAGAACGGGTTAACAACTTTGGAGGTGGTCTACGATCAATGGAACCATTAAATTTTGATTTGTTCAGCCGAAATCTATGAGATGCATCAAGAAATCTTCGATGGCACAAGAAGAACCATTTTCTACTGTGAGGTAGCCGTTTGGGCTCGAAATCAAAGTTACAAATGGGACAAGCCAAACCCGTATAAGTGTTCTAACAAGATAAATTCCCCAGACCAGGGAAGTCACTAATGGTCCACATTAAAGCAGCATACATTTTGAACATTGTTTTAGAAGAAACATCAAATGTCTCAACACCGTTGGTCCATAACTCCTGCAATTCTTCAATCAAAGGCTGCAGGTATACATCAATATCATTTCCAGGCATTTTTTTTCCAGGAATAATCATCGAAATGATAAAAGATGTTTGTTGCATACACATCCACGGAGGCAGATTATAAGGGATCAAAACAACTGGCCAAATGCTATAACTCGTACTCAGAGTCCCAAATGGGTTGAATCCATCGGCAGCCAATCCCAATCGAACATTCCTAGGATCAACTGAGAAATATGTATGTAATGAATCAAATGTCTTCCACGATTGGGAATCTCGTGGATGTCTCATTAACCCATCATTGTTATTATCTACAGCATTCCACTTCATGTGTTCGGCGGTTTTTGATGACATGAATAATCTTTGCAATCGAGGCTTCAAAGGAAAGTAACGCAAAACTTTTGTAGGTGTGTTCCTTTTCTTCTTCTCCATGAAATTATGTTCATTCATAATTCCAACATTACCCTTTGACTTCCATCTAGAAGAAGAACATTTCTTACAATTCTGTCTACTTGAATCCTCTCCCCAGTAAAGCATACAATCATTGGGACACACATGTATTTTTATATAATTCAGACCAAGCTTGTTTACAACTTTTTTCATCTCATAAAACGATTCTGGGATTTTTGCTTCAGGAAATTAATCACGAATCAATTCCAATAACATAGACATTGCCTTATTTGTAATTCCACAAAGACATTTGATATGGTACAACTTCAGCAGAAATGAAAGCTTTGAATATTTCAAACACCCACTATACAACTCGTGATTTCCATCATCAACTAAATCATGAAACTTATTTTTCTCATTGAAGCTTTCCCTTACATTTGGCTCCACAGAATCAAGAGGAGGATCCAATGATATGTTACAATCTTGATCTGCTTGTGTTACAGTCTCAAAAACATCACTTGTCACGTTGCAATTTGTAGCATCATCTTCTGGTTGTTCTGATATGTTTTGATTCTCATAGTGGTGTCTTGCAGTGCCGAATGCATCATTTATGAGGTTTTGCATTTCATTTTCCATTGGCGACAAACTTGGGACCTCATTCTGTGGATTAACATCAGTCCTCAATCTTTCTGTATTGTTTGATTCTCCATGCCAAATCCAACACAAATATTGATCAGGGAATTGCTTCAGTATTAAATGTTCATAAACTTCATCCCTCTTCAACCATGTTCTAAATTTACATTTAGGACATGGACATCTTATTCTCCCTTCAACGGATCGATTAGAAATTGCAAAATCTAAAAACTCATTCAAACCCTTAGCATATTGAGGTGTGTTCCTCGGTAATGTGATCCAGCTTTTATCCATGTATATCACAATGTGCCTACACAAAAATATACGATAGTGTAAGATTACAGAAACATAATATAATAAAGATGAACCATTGATCATAAAGTATTCATAATATAATAAAGATGATTCATTGATCACATTTACCACTTCAGACCAACAGAACAAGTCTGGTCCATAGGAGATAGCGTCAACACATCATTGAGGAGCAATAAGAATATCGGGCTACACACTTATCATAACACTATCGATCACACATTTATGTTGCCTCAAACAACACCCCATTGATGTGTGATCGAAACTGATCATAATGCATTTTAAACCTGAGACATTATGTGATTGTTTAGGCTTGACCATAGATGTCCTCCAAGAGGAATGATGTTTCTCAATGGTTTCATACACAACCAACTATAAAGAGGGCCACTATGTTCACTTTATTCATCGAAGTGTCACCTCTCTAGGTTTGAGTATTACAAGTCAGACATTTATAATCATGTCTTCAACCATCGACATATAAAGAACCAGTTTTTTATTCAAGGGTTGTCATAGACATTGAAACATTATTAATCTCATTTATAAGAATTTTATTTTAATAAAAAAAATTAATTTTTTAAAAGGGTTTGATCACTATAGTGGTGAGAATGTAAAATACATACATACATCAAATTCATAAACACATGGGAAATGCAAAAGGACTACTCACATCAATTCTATTTTTTTCACTTTTTAAGAGAAACCCTATAACTCTTGTCTATGATTTTTTAAATCTGAAATCATATCTTTAGTACCTATCTCAAGGCACAACACCAAATACGAAATTATATACAATTTATAGTTAATTATATAATTTTATTATAAAAATTATAATTTATTTCAATTAAAACCAAGAAGGAATAATTGCCTAAAAATCACCAGCCCACCTCATCACACCTATATAATAACCAAACACTTATGTATTGTTTGTGTTGAACTCCAACCTTTATCCCAAAAAAATTACCTATGAAGTTGAACCAAGTCAATCAACAAATTAACTTAACTTAATCTAATTTTAATTAAAACAATTTAAAAATTATAAATGGTGATGTACCTCTAACCCAATGACATGTTACAGCATTAGATAATAATGTTGGGAAATCTCATATAAGTTTTGAGAAAAATAATTATCAGATCAGATGATTTATACAATGATCCAGTGTAAATAATCTCCAAAATCTAACCAAAAAATCCAAAAATAAATGAAGAACAATGTAAAGGTAACATCAAATGTAGTCATACATAATGGAAATAATACTACATGTTTGACCCAAACCATGGCCATGAATCATGTTGTAGAGGAATTTATCCAAGGTTGATGCAAGTAGTTTATAATCAAATGATGTCCTATTTGACATTAGCATCACCTTTTTGATGTGTTGGTTACATATACTTCTTCCTAACCATATAATTTATTCCCCTTCCCCTTCTCTATCTATCTGCCTCTCCCAAAAACAATGTCTACATCATAGGAATATATGTTGGTATTTTGAAATATTTAAGTCATGTAGTTGTTGATAAGGTGGCATGTATATTTGTCATAATTGAAATAATTTTTTAGATATTTCATTATTTTGATGACCCATGTGTTTTAATTTCCCATTATGGTTTTTTGAGACTCGACGTAGTAATGACCTCCTCACGGTGGAAGACTAGGCCACCAAAACCCAATTCTTTCCACCATAGGCCATTTTTTAAAGATAAGTGACGAGAATGAAAAATTATAATGGTAGGCCTCTTCATAATGTACATGTAGGAATGCACCCAACCATATATATGAATATGTTCATAATAATAAAAATAAGAGAAAATAAACTAAACATTTACATTCTATCATGTTATTTAATTTAGAGAATAAAAAATAGTACAATAGTACGATAGGAGGCGGCCGCGGCGGCGGAGGAGGAGGCGGCGGCCGCAGAGGCACCGGCGTGACCGCGGCGTGACCGCGGCGTTACCACGGCGTGACCACGGCGTGACTGCAGCGTGACCGCAGCGTGACCGTGGAGGAGGAGGAGACGTGGAGGCACTGGTGGCACCGACGGAGGAGGAGGAGGCCGCGGTAGAGGAGGAGGCACCGGAGGCACCGACGACAGCGCAGAGGCAGGGCGGAGGCAGGGCGGAGGCAGCGAAGGCAGCGGAGGAGGAGGATGAGGCCGGTGGAGGGGAGGAGGAGCATGAGTAGAGGAGGAGGCAGCGGCCGCGGCGGAGGAGGAGGAGGCAGCGGAGCGGAGGAGGAGGAGGAGGCCGCGGTGGAGGAGGAGGAGGCCGTGGTGGAGGAGGAGGCACCGGCGGCAGCGCAGAGGCAGGGCAGAGGCAGGGCGGAGGCACTAACTCATGATAGTCACACATAATCTTTTCCCTATAACCCTAACGTATCAGGACCATATTACATATATTTACGATTACTATCATGGTGTCTATTGGTTCTCATTATATCCTAGGAACTTCTATAGTCTTTTTATATGACATGTAATCTTAGGACGTCACTATATAAATATAGTCAATGTAGAAGAACAAACACTATTTTTGGTAAGATATAAACATGTATATATCAAACTGTATGCATGTAATGGTATTCAATATAAATACAAGAGTTAGGTCTAGGGTACCCACTCACAACACCACACATATTTATGGAACCCACATTGAATGGCACCCTGAAACACCCTTCTTACTCTTTAAATATGAAGTGATTTCATGTAATTAACCTCGAAGAACAAGGGTTGTAAAGAAAAAGAATAATGAAATGTGGTAACCTATCATGGGATACAGGGGTTTCTACTGGTTTAACAAATGTTCAAATGTTAGATGGGCCTCACTTTCAAATGAGAACAATTAAAATCAATCTTTAGTTTCATTCATTTTAATATGGCATAAAATAATCATGCGTTAATAAGACATAAAATAATGTTATAATATTTTTTCATACACATAGTTATTTCAAGAAATAGTGAATGAGAAATAATGTTTCAAAATAGGCTAAGAACTATCTCAGGAATAGGAAAAATGAAATTGGTCAATTGGGTCATTTCATGAATATCAATAATCACTTTACTTGATGCATGTATTCATGAATCAACATCAAGAATAAGAAATTGCATCGATAATCATTTTTAAGAAACTTCAAATAGATGTAAGATTGTGAATTTTAAAAATGTCAACCTATTTCTCTAATTTAAAAAAAATCATTTCCTAGAAGTAAAATAAAAACACAGTTTTCTTACTGGATGTTATTTAATTATGGTTATTAAGCTAGAACATTTACCTTTCTATCACATAGTTGGAGAATGAATCAAATTTAACTAGCTCAGTATTGATGCTGATTTTAAATTCTACTAGATCGGGCTGCATGGTCTCTTTCTTCAATTGTTAGACAATAATCTTCTAAGATTTATATGATCACTTTTATCACCTAGATCTAGCTTAGGAGTAGGTATATATGTGTGGCCCATTATAGGAAGGCTTTGTACCTACCATTTCTTACCTTACTAGATTCCTATCTACTATAAATATTATCTAAGGAATGTGCTTGGAAACTGTAGAGTTATACCACCATGACATCCTCACATCATATTCCATGAGGGTGATGATGACCGTTACCTAGGAGGAGACGTGGAGGCACTGGTGGCACCGGCGGAGGAGGATGAGGCATCGGCGGAGGAGGAGGAGGCCGCGGTGGAGGAGGAGGCACCGGCGGCAGCGCGGAGGCAGGGCGGAGGCAGGGCGGAGGCAGCGGAGGCAGCGGAGGAGGAGGATGAGTCCAGTGGAGGGGAGGAGGAGCAGGAGCAGAGGAGGAGGCGGCGGCCGCGGCGGAGGAGGAGGAGGCAGCGGAGGCAGCGGAGGAGGAGGAGGAGGCCGCAGTGGAGGAGGAGGAGGCCGCGGTGGAGGAGGAGGCACCAGCGGCAGCGTAGAGGAAGGGCGGAGGCAGGGCGGAGGCAGCGGAGGCAGCGGAGGCAGCGGAGGAGGAGGAGGATGAGGCCGGTGGAGGAGGAGGAGGAGCAGGAGCAGAGGAGGGGGCGGCGACCGCGGCGGAGGAGGAGGAGGCGGCGGCCGTGGAGGCACCAGCGTGACCGCGGCGTGACCGTGGCGTGACCGCGGCGTGATCGCGGCGTGACCGCGCCGTGACCGCGGCGTGACCGCGGCGTGACTTCGGAGGAGGAGGAGACGTGGAGGCACTGGTGGCACCGACGGAGGAGGAGGAGGCAGCGGCGGAGGAGGAGGAGGCCGCGGTGGAGGAGGAGGCACCGGAGGCACCGGCGGCAGCGCGGAGGCAGGGCGGAGGCAGGGCGGAGGCAGGGCGGAGGTAGCGAAGGCAGCGGAGGAGGAGGATGAGGCCGGTGGAGGGGAGGAGGAGAAGGAGAAGAGGAGGCGGCGGCGGCCGCGGCGGAGGAGGGGGATGAAGCGGAGGCAGCGGAGGAGGAGGAGGAGGCCGCGGTGGAGGAGGAGGAGGTCGCGGTGGAGGAGGAGGCCTCGGCGGCAGCGCAGATGCAGGGCGGAGGTAGGGCGGAGGCAGCGGAGGCAGCGGAGGCAGCGGAGGAGGAAGATGATGAGGCCGGTGGAGGAGGAGGAGGAGCAGGAGCAGAGGAGGCGGCGGCGACCACGGCGGAGGAGGAGGAGGCGGCGGCCGGGGAGGCACCAGCGTGACCGCGGCATGACCGCGGCGTGACCGCGGCGTGACGGCAGCGTGACCACGACATGACCGTGGCGTGACCGCGGCGTGACCGCGGAGGAGGAGGAGACATGGAGGAACTTGTGGAACAGGCGGAGGAGGAGGAGGCATCGGCGGAGGAGGATGAGGCCGCGGTGGAGGAGGAGGCACCGGAGGCACCGGCGGCAGCGCGGAGGCAGGGCAGAGGCAGGGCGGAGGCAGCGAAGGCAGCGGAGGAGGAGGATGAGGCCGGTGGAGGGGAGGAGGAGCAGGAGCAGAGGAGGAGGCGGCGACCGCGGTGGATGAGGAGGAGGCAGTGGAGGAAGCGGAGGAGGAGGAGGAGGCCGCGGTGGAGGAGGAGGAGGTCGCGGTGGAGGAGGAGGCATCGGCGGCAGCGCAGAGGCAGGGCGGAGGCAGCAGAGGCAGCGGAGGTAGCGGAGGAGGAGGAGGATGAGGCCGGTGGAGGAGGAGGAGGAGCAAGAGCGGAGGAGGAGGCAGCGGCCGCGGAGGAGGAAGAGGAGGCGGCGGCCGCGGAGGCACCGGCGTGACCGCGGCGTGACCGCGGCGTGACTGCCTTGTGACCACAGCGTGACCGCAGAGGAGGAGGCGGTCGCGGAGGCACCAGCGGCACCGGCGGAGGAGGAGGAGGCATCAGTGGAGGAGGAGGAGGCACCGACGGCAGCGCAGAGGCAGGGCGGAGGCAGCGGAGGCAGCGGAGGAGGAGGAGGAGGAGCAGGACCAGAGGAGGAGGCGGCGGCCGCGGCGGAGGAGGAGGAGGCGGCGGCCGCAGAGGCACCGACGTGACCGCAGCGTGACCGTGGCATGACTGCGGCGTGGCCGCAGCGTGACCACAGCGTGACCACGGAGTGACCGCGGAGGAGGAGGAGACGTGGAGGCACCGGCGGAGGAGGAGGAGGCATCGGCGGAGGAGGAGGAGGCCGCGGTGGAGGAGGAGGCACTGGAGGCACCGACGGCAGCGCGGAGGCAGGGCGGAGGCAGGGCGGAGGTTACTTTATACTTTTTTTCATAAATTCAAAAAGATTAAAAAAATTAAAGATTTTAATATCATGATCAAATAGATTATATAACCAATAGAGTACCTTATTTAACCTACAAGAACATATTAAATGGGTTGGATAAAACCTTTAGAAAAAAACCATCAAACTATGTTTTAAAATCCTTCATTTTAGATGGTGTGATTTGATAAAAGTGAAAAAATAGGATACATTTTACAAATCATGTTATTATAAAACTCCACCCCTTGTCAATAGATGTAAACCAAAATATTATAATAAAACACATTGGAAACTCAAAACATATGGGAGGAAGATCACTACATGATGATCACTTTTCAGGAAAAATTGTAATCATGTATATCATCCTATGTAACTCTAGAAGAGAATATCTAACACAAATCAACATATGGTTCTATTCTACTTGAAATACATAAAAACCCATTAGGTCCAGCAATGGAAATCAAATGAATGTAATAATTAATAAGACCATTATGGGTAATGGCATGTAGAGATTTCATATACAGAATCAATAAATATCATACAAGATTTAAATATGAAATAAATAAAGTATAGATAGGTAATAACAAATCCGTGTCTCTTATTTTTCCTGTAGGACCAGAAATACCAATTACATAGTGTTTGAGATCCATAAAAATATTCAAATATTTCACAACATACACATATATGATAGAATGAGGGGATTTGGTATAAAATATTACCATCAATGAAGGTGATTATCTGAAAATGGAACCTCTAATTACCAAAATCGAAGGCCCCAGGGGGCGCGGTGGTCGGAGGGGGGGGGTGCGGGGGTCGCCAGAGGTCGTGGGGAGCGTGGTGGTCACCGGAGGGCGTGGGGGGCGCGGGGGGCGTGGGGGTCGCCGGCAGTCGAAGGGGGCGCCGGGGGGGTGCGGGGTTCGCCGGGGGCCCGGGGGTCGCAGGAGGGTGCGGCTGTCACCGTAGGGAGCCGGTGTCGCCGAAGGGAGAAGGTGTCGCCGGGGATCGGGGATGGTTTGTGAGGAGAGGGAGAAGGTGTCGCCGGATCTGGGAAGAGGGAGAGAAGACGAGGGGGAAAGCGTCGCGAGTTTTCTAAAAAAAATGGGTTTCGCGGCGGCTTTTAATAAACCGCCGCGAAACCTTTCCTGGATAACGTTTAGCGGCGGTTTTGTGAACCGCTGCCACAAAACCGCCGCTAAACTAGGGTTTTTTTGTAGTGAATGCTCATAGTTCCAATTTCTCTATACACCCTGGTAGCACTAAGATGTATAGAGATTTGAAGGAACATTTTTGGTGGGACAACATGAAGAGGGAGATTACTGATTTTGTGTCAAGATGTATGGTATGTCAACAAGTGAAAGCTGGAAGGCAACAACCTAGAGGAGTCATGAAACCTCTTCCCATACCTGAGTGGAAATGGGTCAATATTATTATGGGCTTTGTCATGGGACTGCCAAAGACTCCTAGAAGGAATGATGTAATATGGGTAATTGTTGATCATCTTACCAAGTGAGCACATTTTCTTGCTATAAGAGAAGATCTACCACTTGAACGTCTAGCAAGACTATATATTAATGAAGTTGTGAGACTTTAGGGAGTACCCCTATTTATTGTTTCTGATCGTGGTCCCCGTTTTAATTTAAGATTCTGGAGAAGTCTTCAGAATGCCCTAGATATTGAACTTCGTTTGAGTACTACCTACCACCCCCAAACTGATGGACAATCAGAACAGACTATTCAAACCTTATAAGACATGTTTAGATCATTCTCACTTGACTGTCATGGTATGTGGAATCAATATTTACCTTTGGTATAATTTTCCAACAACAATAGCTTCAATTCAAGTATTCAGAAGGCACCATATGAAGTGTTATATAGAAAGATATGTCGCACACCAACCTGTTGGGATGATGTTAGTGAAAGAAAACTTGTAGGCCCAGAACATGTTGAGAAAATGATGGAAATGGTGAAGGTAATCCAAACCCACATCCAAGCAGCTCAAAGTAGGCATAAGAGATATGTCGATAACAGAAGGATGAATTTGGAATTTCAGGTAGAATATCATGTTTTCTTGAAGGTTTCCCCATGGAAGGGAGTTATAAATTTATGTAAAAATGGTAAATTGAGTCCTAGGTACATAGGACGTTTCGAAATTCTAGAATGAATTGGGGATTTAGCTTACTATTTGGAAATGCAACCAAGTCTCTCCAAAGATCACGATGTGTTCCAAATTTCACTATTGAGAAAATACATGCCTAAACCAATGCATGTACTCACCTATGAGAAAGTAGAACTGGAACCTGATCTGTCTTATTGCGAAGAGCCTGTCATGATTCTTAATACAAGAGAACAAGTGCTGAGAAATCGGACGACTCGAGTGATAAAAGTTTTATGGAGAAACCATAAGATGAAAGTGGCTATGTGGGAACCTAAGGAACATAAGAAGAAGAAACAACTGAGTCTTTTTATGCAGTAATATTCTAGAAATTTCAAGGATGAAATTATTTGAAGGAGAGGAGAATGTAACACCCCGAGCTTCCATGATAAACTTTTCTTTGAATAATACAGTAGCGTGTGTTGTATGCAACTTCGAGTTCTAACACACTAAAACTAATCAAACTAGCTGTTATGAATAGTAATACCCACTTTTTGAAATTTTATAAATTTTATCTTTCAAAATGGTATTCATTTTTGGATTTAGAATTTTGAAACTAGCTTAGGGTGAATTTTTGGTATTTTACTGAAAACTTTTAATTTTTGATAAATAGTGAAAAGCACTGAGTTATAGGTTAAAACCAGATTTTTATTTAAATAATTATTTATTTATTTTAAATTTTATTTTAGGTCAAAATAGATACATAATACCTATTTAAGTTCAATGTAATTCATTAGAGTCTATTTATAATAATTTTATATATATAAAAATTTTATTGAACTTTTCACCGTCTTTTACCCACCTCCTAAGAGAATTTGCACTCACATAAAACATAATTTTACCACTTCTTTGAGTTGAATTTCAAAAAATTGAGAGAAATGTTTGATATCATTAAGTAAAATGTGGTTCAATAAGATAAAAATAATTTTGGTGAATAGTAACTTTTTTACTTTCATTTACCACGGTTAAAAGTAAATAGGGTAGTTAAGGGTAATAATGATATAATTATTTCCCTAAAACATGTCCTAATTCTTTTGGATAAGTTTAATTCAACCAAAAACAAACTTAAGTATAAAATATGAACCTATTTGGTCCACATCTATTAGAATAGGACACTTATTATTATTTTATTTAAAGAAGAGTTAAAAGAGTTAAAATCAATGTTTAATAACTAAAACATTTTTAATATATGGATAAAAATTAGATAAATTCGACTATAAATATTCATTATAAATATAAAATAATTTACTACATAATGGTATTTTATTTATATTTTTTAGACATTAAATAGTTTAATTTATCTATGACACAATGATGATGCAGTAATTACCAAATTAATGAAATATTAAAATAATCGATATTATAAATATCCAAATAAATGTAATTTGAGACTTTTTATGAATTAAACTAATTTTTTAGGTTTATATGACATATTAGGGTTGTTTATATAAATTGTTTTCGAAGTAATTATGCTGTTATGAATTTAGAAAAAACAAAATAATAAATAGTGTCAAAATTGACTTAAAAGAGTTTTTAAAACAAATATTATATTATTAATTAATTTTCTATTCCCAAAAATCTATGGTTCGGCCAAAATACTTATATAATTATATTTTTATCATTAATTAACCATTTAGGGTTATCTTGGAAGTATATAGTAAGTTTATTAGCCATATAATATATCAATACAAAGAGACATGGTAAATGTCAAACTATTTAACTAATAGTTAAATCTAAAAGATAAAGTTAATATAGTGACCCAAAACTGTCTAAAACCTCCCAGTTGAGTGGTTTTAGACCCATACGCACCTTAAACTTTAAATAATACCTTTTGGATCCATTATAAACTGAAAATTATTTTATTATAAAATAATATTTTTAGCTTTTCCTAAGGTACCCCTCACCCCTCTTATAAAAGCGCACTCTCCCTTCTCTGTAATTCACACCTTCGGAGCCATTTGGATCTGCCAAAAGATTCCAAAATACCCTCTAAACTGTCCTCCCTTAATACTAGATGCATTCCTTTATTAAAAAATCCAACTAAAGGGGCCCTTTTGATCAAATAAAAATGAATAACCCAGAGAAGAGGTAAATATCTCACCACCTCTTTCAAGTTCCTTTCTTCTTGTACATACTTTTTCATGGTTGTTTCCATTATAAAATAATAAATCTAGTATCTTATATATACTGTGATATTACTATAAATACGGTACAACCAAATTCATTATTTTATCCACCCTGTGAATGACATGTCACCCGATGTGCGTACGTATGGCTTACCGTTTCCACGTCGTGGTGTAATTGTTTTTCGAGACATTTTAATTTGTATGGGTATAATAATGATGTTTAATTGATGTAAATAATAAATATATCATGATAAAGATTCTGTATATATGATACACCATCCAATTATATATTATTTTAATATCAAAATAATGATTTTCTCGCTCGTCCGTACGTACAGATTACCGTCTCCACATAGCGATGAGATTCATTCCCCATCGTATCCATTGAAGAAAAATTTTCATTTGATGATTAAAAATCATGTTTAAAGGCTTGATATAATTCTTTATATTAATGATATACATCCAATCCATAACAAATATGAAACACGTAACAATGAATATAAAGGAAAACGAATTCATTAACACCTAAAACGACAATAATACTAAGATATTATTAACAAAGCAATGATAAAAGATAATATATGATATCATATTAATGTATATGATTATTTTGTAATATAATAACAATTATTTCACCATTATATAGGAGGTTAACTTACCCTCAACCAAGGAAAATTACAAGGTAAGGGTTAATTCTACAATCTCTTCATTATCTGAGGTTATTTATACATAATTATTTACTGGGACATCTTTATCATCCACATCCATGTTTCTTAAAAATGTATTTCAGAATATTCTTACTATTTTATAGACTATTAGTTAAATTCATTTATAGCCCCGTTTTATTTTTTATAATATGTTTATAAAATAATATTTCTGTCATTTTCCAAACAAGGTCCTTTTTATCCTTTTCCAAAAAATAAGGTAAGAATGTCTTTTTTAAACTTATATGGAAGGTGCCGCTATTTTCCACCTTTATAAAATCGTCAAATCTTACCTTAAAATCTTATAAGAATATTTTCAAAGTAAATTTTTTATTTTATAATAAATTGACTTTTAAATGATTTGAAAAAAGAGATATTTCTCTCAAATAGTTTTGATTTCATCTATGTCAACATCCTTTGATGGATTTTAGGCTTATTTGACGTTGATTTATTATGATAAAAAACATCCATATTGTATTTAAGGTTTTGTGATATATTTGACTATCGATGTGTTTCTTTTATACCATTCATAATTTGTGGAGAATGTATTGAAATTTCGCATGCCTATTTTAATATGAATGTTTATGTTATGTTTGAACCTGTTCATATGAGGAATACATTAGACTTAGTAAGTGACGGGTGGAGCCCACTATAGCTCCTCGATGCATCGGTAGGTCTCATTAGAAAAACTAGTGTCTTGGAACATGGCCTTGAGAAAATATTATTTGAAGTCTTGGCACAAGGGCTTGAATATGTGGTTATGATAGTCTGGCATTATGCATTCCATCATTATAAATGTGGTTATTGATATTGAATGTTATTATTCGACTAGTATAATATCCATGTGAATAAGTAAATGTCATTATTTCATTTTATTTTTTCCATGTTATGCTGAAGTTCATGTTTTAAAGGCTTTTGTTTTAGTTATACATGCCTTAAATTTTTATGCTTAATTATGAAAGTGTCTGCTATATTGTTATCCTTACTGAGAATCTGATCTCACCGCTTTCTATGTTTTGTTTTTTCCCAGGATGGGAAGAAGTATTTTATAACTGACCTGCAGGGATAGTCTGAGGGGATATGAATGTGGGCTATGTAGACTATGTTGTTGTAGTTTTCCATTTTATCATGTAATGTAAGACTTATGAATATATCTAGTCTTCCAAGGCTACTAAACTAATCGGCCTTTCGAGATTTGATATTTTGTGATCATGCCAATGTAATGTAATAATACACCGACTCTATGTAATGAGGGTTAGGGCGTTATAGTAAATATAAATTCATGTTTTTCAAGAAAAAAGATTCTTGAAAACACGCTTTTTGATCACATCAGTGGGGTTTGTATTAAATTTATTTTTGAAAGTTATGTGAATTTAATTTGTTAAAATGGATTCTTTATTTTTAATGTTATGGTAATTATAATTTAATAAAGGAATTTTTTCAGTTTTAAAAAACTAAATTCAATAAAAAATATTTATCGCATTAAAGATAAAATAATTAAACGAGATATTGTTAAAAGGTCA
Organism: Viscum album; assembly: GCA_963277665.1. Taxonomy (NCBI): domain Eukaryota; kingdom Viridiplantae; phylum Streptophyta; class Magnoliopsida; order Santalales; family Viscaceae; genus Viscum; species Viscum album. The sequence goes on from OY728135.1 coordinate 2,015,951,890, forward strand.
AAGATTAAAATACATAAAAAATGAAAAATTAAATGGATTGATAATGTGTTTATATGCATACAAATTCTTTTAGAAAATTAAATATCAATATAATTCTTTGTAATTAATTCGTCCAAAATGGGGTGGGTATAAAATATAAAATAATAATAATTTAATCACTTAAAACCACCCCTCCTCAAGTAAAAATACAACTCATCACCACCCCTTTCTCCTAACAAGACATTAAGATCAATAAAAATATGCCGAACTGTTTAAAAAATAATCTACCCATATATATGTACTTATACTCTCACTTAAGACTAATTTTATGTTATTTAAGGTATTTTTCTTGTAGGTGTTATTTAAGAGTTAACTCTCTCAATCCTCTTCTTTTAATTTAATTATTATTCTTCCTTCTACTCACATACATCATAAATTAAGGAATAATAACTATTTTATCATGTATATAATTTAATTTCACATTTATAATGGATTATGTTATATCAATCAATTTAATTATCTCATCTTATTCAAATAAATGAAACCATTATCCATGTTATGGCGATTAACCATCTTCCTTGAAAATGAGCTTTAATTTTCCATTACTGCCTTCAAAGATAGTAATAAAACTATTATTATGATTAAATAAGATTTAAATAAGTATATTTTATTTTATATCATGTTCTATAACTAATATATATACATAATATTAAATAAAATGAAATGAATTTTTGATGGTTGGGAAAACCCTAAAAATAAACTAAACATTTATTATTATTGATTTATCAAATGAATCATCCTCATATCAAAAAACAGAATGATATATGGTAAAATTCAAATATATGAAAGTTCAAATATACCAATTCATCCCAGTTTTAGTGTTTTATTCCAATTTTACATTAGAACCCATAATTATACTCATGTAAATCGACCATGATACTGTGAAATGAGGGTACCTAGAATGACATAATTGATTTCAATAACTCATAGAAATAGACAAAAAAATTTAATAAAAGTATAATAAATAAAATATTTATTTAAAAGTTTTTTATTTATGAAATTAAATAATATATTATTATTATCTAGAACATGAAGATAATTTTTAGAAATTGTAGACAAAAGGTAAGGTGATCATTTATTAAAAAACCACATTTAAAATGTTTTAATGATTAATTTTAAAAATATATATATTTTATGTCCAAGCATTTAAAATTAATTTTTATGAATTCATTTATATGGAAATTATTGTTTTGAAAGAAAATATAATTTTCAATTTTCCCTCAAATGTTCTTAAAAAGGTGTATTTTTAAGGTTTTATATAATGGATTTCCCTTTAAAAAACATCTCTTAAAGGTTCTTTTTACCGAATTCAAAAAGAAAATTTTAACATATATTCCCAGAATATAATTTCAAACCTTCATGCCAACATAATATTTTGAATCTTATTTTACAAGTTTATATAGTTTCTTTCAAGGGAAATGTTTTCAATTGTACATGCATAGTTTTTCAAAATTAAATGGTTTTTCCCAAATAATGTTTTTATGTTACAATATTTCTTGATTTATGTTTATTTTATGGTTGTAGGGATTTTTTTATGATGATGTGTGGTTTCATTATAAAATAATAAATAGAGGATCTATGATAAACCAAGGATGGGTGGTAACATTATTAAACAATGATAGGTTGTTCCTAGATAAACCAAGTATGAGTAGTTACATTATAGCCTCTAATGTATTGGGTACTCTGAACATGGAACTTAACCATATTGGTTATTCCACTAATACAATGGATCAATCCCCATTATAGAAAAATTGTGATATAGATATATCATATAGAATGTTTTGATTCTGATTATAGAAAATGGAAAATAGGTTTTCCCAATATATCTTATATGAATGTTTGTGTCTCTTTTATAACTCACGAGTGGTCCATATAAATTATACAATGTGTGAGTCCCATTACTGCTCAAAAAATAAAATTGGTAATGATTATATTTTAATATGATTTATAATTATTAAAATGAAATTTATTTTAATGTTTTTTAGGAATATGATTCTCTATCTTTTAAAATAATGTTTTTTTGTTACGTATTATAGATTTTTATTATTTAATTTTATGTACAAGTGTGTGTGTTTTCTGGTAAAAATGAGTCATTTTATTTTCTAAAATAACACTAAGAAAAATGTAAATATTTCATGGGATTTCTAGTTTTTAACTAGAATAATGGATTTCGAATTTTTTATTTCATATAATGAGCCTGTTGTTCTTATACCATGTTTTTAAATTATATTTCATTGGTTTTAAGGAGGATTAGGGGAAAGGATGAGATAAAGATAAAAATATTAATGACATAAAATGAAATGAACTCTAGTTTTATTTAAAATAATTTTATTTTTTGGGGAAATTGGATACTATGTAAAAGTGTCCCCTTATAATGTATGGGTTTAATTTGTAAGACTTTGTCCTATTTCTCTATAACTATAAACCTAAAATATACTTATGATTGTAACAATGGGAATTATAATTTAAAATATCAACATTGTGATATGTTTATGTTTGGGTCCTTGTAGTTTATATCAATTGATTGTTTAGATGACAGTTGATATTAATAATATTTCTTAAGAGTAATGGATACCATAATACTGTTTACATGTTTAAATAAGATTATAAGTAGATAAACCTTTTGGTATTTAAAGTCAAGGATTTATAGTATATAAAAGAAAGAAAGGTATTGATATAAGTATAAATGATTTTAAGGTAAATGTATTATAATGTATTTAAGGGTATTTTCTTTTAACGAGAAATTTTAAATTTAAAATATAATAATTCATTTAATATTTTAATGATTTTTTTCTACAAATTGTGGATAATTTATCAAGATTTAAGGAAAGTGATCTTTCTTAACCTTCACTTCCCTTCCAGATGATTTGGTAATCACTATTATTAAAAAGGAATTTTCAAATGATTTTGATTGATTTCTAGGTATTGAAATCACTTAACATAAACTATTTGAATTATCCATCACATTTTCATATCTACAAAAATTTTGTGGGTCAGGATATCTTTTTTAGTTGATTTAAAAATCTCATCAATTCCAACAATCTTGAAAAAAAAATTCCACGAAGGGAATAATCTCGTACTCTTTAGAAGATGTGAGTCATGTCAGAAGAGAAAAAGAATATAAAATAAATCATGACGTATCGATTTAATCTATGAATTTTTTTCTTATGTTGAAAGTATAAAGAGTTTTTGAGATTATATTGAAGAAACACAAAGATATAATTCACATATTTGATTGTAGGAATTAAGTATTAAATAATAAGATGAAGAAGAAATGTTAATTTTGTAATAAGTAAGTGGAATAAAGGTTGTGATTATGCGTTGAGTTTTCAAATTTTTGATACAAATATATTTTATAAATATTATAGATTTTTGGAACTCCTAATTATTTTTATATACTATGGTTTGTTATAATAACATTGAAAAAATATGTTATATATAATTAATGCCTTTTATATGTGGTAAAAAGGTGATAATTTTTGAGGTACACATAACACATATATTTAGGATATAAAAAACATTCTTTGAGGAAAAATTTATTTAGTTTCGGTTGCCATAAGTTCAAACATGTTGGTAGTATTTTTGGTTTATATGATCTCTGCCTTTGAGGTGATTATGGGTTCTTACATTTTTATGAATGAAAAAATAATGATATGAGATAAAAATTAAGGTTAAAAATATTATGGTCATTTTTATAATATTTCTAAAATTTCTAGAATTTTATAAGGATTATATTAATAAAGATTTAGAAAAGAACATCATATATAAAGTGTGACCAACCATCATGTCTATCATGGTTTTGGGGATCAAACCCACAACTGAGGTGTGACAATGGTGCATCACCTAACAGTGGCCTATGTGATATCCGTATTAGTATGATATGTTATTTCTAAATAAACTATCTAATTGATTAAAAAAATTTATTTTAGGAATATATTCATTATCATATAGATAACCATGGGATTGTAAAATGATTTGGTGATTAAGTTATTAATGTTATTTTAGAGGGCGTTCACTATTCTAGGAAAACCATTATTATTAAGGTCAAAAAAATACAATGGGATTTTTTTTGAGGAATAATGGTTGAATTATATTTTTATTGAATATATGATTAAAATGTGTATATCAAGTGTTTCAAGAAACGATTTTAATATCTTGAAGGTTGTGTTAGTAGGGAAATTTCATTTTGGAATGAGATGTTAAGAGTGATTGATATTATTTAAAGATAAATATTATATTAGTAATGGATTATTATGTGATAAAATACTTTTTTTGTTTTCAATTTTTATTTTAGAATATTTTTTTAATTTTAAGGATAGTTATTTGTTGAATGATCTATGGTGATCATTGGGTACTACCATTGATCTTTTTGAGTTTAGAGTAGTTTTTAATCATTTAAAGGTTTATTATTTTTGGATGATTATATCTTGTACTAACCATTTTGTTTTTCGTTAATGCCTCATGATTGGAGGAATAAATAGTTATACTTTTGCAGATTTTTGTATCCATATATATTTATTATGATGCTTCTGTTCGGAAAATACATCTTAAATACTGTTTGTTTAGAAAAAAAGATGATATTTTCATGAAAATTGATAAAAACATAAAAATAAACCTATCAAGTAACTTTAATTCCTTATGTTCTTATTATAAGTAGTAAAGAAGGACAATACTGGCCTAGCATTTTAGGTATGGAGGACGAGAGAGAGCAGTGGGAGGCGACCCTCGATGGCGGCTTCTAGGGTTTCGGTGCGGCAATGGCACTCCATCACATAATCAGCTTCAATCTCCTTGATCTGCGATCGATTTGTGAAAGTGATGCGGTCTTGGGAGGTGTGGTAGTAGTGACCAACTCAACGCTTCTTTTACCTGGTGTGCATGCGTCGCCTCATGGTGTATCCTCTGCCGGTGAGGTGGATCCTCAGAGATCAAAGGATGGAAGACGGTTTGCGCTTGGGCTGACTGGGCTACCGGCTTGGGATGATCGGGAGCTTTCATCAGCTGCTCGAGATCCAGTTAGGGTTTCTAGGGATCCAATTGCTATTCGGGATCCAGTTGCTGCTCGGGATCCAGTTGGGGCTACTCGTGATCCCGATGGGGCTGATCGAGTTCAGTTTGGAGCTACTCGGAATTACCCTCATCTGGTTGGGGCTGCTGCGATGGGTGATTGTGTAACAGGGGTGACCTGCAGTCCCTTTGAACAGCGGTCAAAATCCACATTTATGAACTCTGGAAATTTTCTGGATGGATTTTCCACCATGTGTGGGAAGCGATCCTTTTTGGATGTTATGAAGGCTTCTTCAGAGGTGAAAAGGGATGAGGATCCAAGGAGGATTCTCCCAAAGGGTTCACTGGCCCATGTTGAGGCCAACCGCGGTGTGATTGTTGAAAGATTAGATTTAGGTGAGAATTATTTGATTGCTTGCATTGTCCTTTCTAATGGTGCGCTGCCCTGGAAATGTGAAGATCTATTTCGTAAGATTTAGATGTTATGGGGTTTTGAAAACTGGAAATGTGTATCCCTTGGGAAAGGATTCTTTCACTACTTGTTTCCATCGGCTGACGTGAAGATTAATGCATGGAGTTTTTGGGTCCATGTTTTTAAGGTCGGGATGGATTCATCTGCATGAATGGTAACTAGACATTAACGTCTCCAATGCTATGAATGTCTTCTCCCAGGTATGGGTGAATCTTCATGGGCTTAATTGGGTTCTTTGGCATCTAGAGATCTTGCATGATATTGGAACGGTGATTGGAACACCGATCAGTCTTGATAAGGAGATGATATATGTCAGGTATCGACACATTGCTATAATGCTGGTGGAAGTCGATCTTAGATCTAATCTCATTGACACGATACCACTTTCTATCCCCTCTGATCAAATTCTTATTGATGATGAATATGAAAACAAACCTCTTTTCTGCGCTAAATGCATGGATGTGGGGAATTATTTGGATTTGTGACGCAAAAAAATTACATGTAAGGAGTGTGAGATGCGAGTTCAACCCTCCAATCATTGCAAACGTGAGGTGAATTTTAAGGATTCACCCCCGCCTGAGCTTCCCACCAGTGACAATGACCCTCTTACGGAGTTAGACCCTCATGATCTGCCAAATCATAGGAATGGAAAAGAGTTGATAATTGATGCTTCTCCGCATCGATCATTTGATCCTCCTAGAGCTCATGAGCCTACTAATGTTGAGATTTTGAGACCCACTCTTGCCTTAGCAGTGAATGTTACTACACAACAGACTTTCCAGGCAGAACCTTCTTCCTCTTCTAAATTGGGGAATGTCTCTGATGCACCAATGGAAAGGGCGGAGGATTCCACTCCTAGATTTGGGGAACCGATCATCTGCCAGTGGGGAGACACTCAATATGAGACCAAGGAAAGAGATATGGACATGAGTATAGTTTCATACAGTGAAATTGTCTGAGGGGAAAAGAAAAGGGTCTCTGACTGTGAGGGTGTCAGGACTGACCCAGTTAGAAGGAATCCAAGGAAAGACTACTCTGGAGTTCCGAGAATAGTGACCACTAGGTCATCTACTAAGAAGGATTCTGAGAAGTTATCTATGGAGCAAATGAAAAAAAGATGGTTTATAAGAAGCTGCTCAAATAGTATGAGACTCAATCAGAATGGGAATCGGATGATGCTGACGACATGACCAGGTATGGGTGTGATGACTATGACTACTCTGACTTGTAAACTCTATCTTTTTTCCTATCTGATGTTTCTGCACTTTTATTTTTATTAATAAATTTTTTTGTCCAAGCATTCTTAGATCTGACATTTTGGCAATTATATGTAGTAAAATAATTACTATGCTCTCGAAAAACGATTCGTAGATAGAAAATTTATCCATTTACTTTTATTATCAATTAATCAATGACATTTTAACCCATATGAGATTTACAGTTATCTGGTGGTTTGATTTCTCATGAACCAATTCTATATCACTATCCATTAGTCCATGGGTGTAAACTTTTATCTTCTTTGTACATATTTTATTACATGGAAACCTATTATGTGTTATCTTCGGAGGCATTTTTATTTTATTTTCCCTCTCTTTAAAAAAGAATCTTTATCGATGCTTTTTACGATGTGGAATTCTAAAAAATCTATTTTGAAAATGCATATCCCCAAATTTGGATCTCGATATAAAATTTTGAAGAAAAAATTTATTAAATTAAATAGAATGTTAAATCTCAAGACTTTAAAATGAAATCCTATGTTCAATATTATATAAGATACGTAAGACTGAGATTTTGTGAACAACCAAATCATATTTTTTAAATGTGACCATTATAAACTAGCCATTAAAATAGCATGAATGAAAAATATTAATGAAATTATGAAATATATAATAATAATTTATAATTTACTAAATAATTATTTTTCAATATATTCTAATTTTTTATTAATGTCATATAATTCATCAAAAACAAATTTCTTTAAAAAATTGTTTTTTGTTCTTTTTCTATAAAATTAATATAATTAATTTCATGAAATTATAGAAAATATATCTGAAAAAATTAAATTTATTTTATCAAGAATCATATATAATTAATTTTATGATGAAAGTTTCATAATTTACAGAAAAAATAATTTTTTTTGTGAATAGTGAAAAATAATGATTTTGAAAAAATCCCTATTTTTTTCAATAAATTGTAAAATTTTAAAGTAATATCATATTTTGAATATTTTTTCATTTAAAAAATATATTATTTAATTATATCTCATAAAATTAAATTATTTTTAAGTAACATTATATTTTATTTTATAAAAATTTTATTTCTTTTGTTTAAAATGGGTTATGATTAAAATATATTTAAAAGTACATAATGTTAATCCATTTTAATTAATTTTAGTAATAAATGATTGGTATTTTTGTACATTTAATATTTTTATTAATATTATTATATTTTTGGAAGGAACCGCGGGAGGGCACGCCTCTGGTCGCATAATGGAAAAACCATAACCCAGACCATAGATCCTTTGTTGACGTCATTGCGGGGCACGAGAAATTGTTGAATGTTCCCAGAGACTCAAAGCCTTCAACTCACATCGAACTAAAGAAATTTTGTAAAAGGGGCCTTTCTGCGATATCATTCACAAAGGAAGAGGTTAGCCTATTGGCTTCCGATTTATGCTTCATTCTTGTTGGAAAGTTTATCAAGCGTAGTCCTTCATTATTCTTCCTTAGAAAAACATTGGATGCTCTTGGTTTTGTGAACTTTTATGTTAGTGTTTTAAATTCGTCGCATGTGATTTTTTGCTTCTTGTCTGAAAATGACTATTATCAGCTATGGATGAGAGGTTCATGGTCCTTTAGTGGCTGTTCCCAGAAGGTTTTATAATGGTCGCCTGACTTCCGAACTAATTTCGAGCCTCCAATGGCCCTTATTTGGCTACGATTCCCTAGTCTTCCGCTTCACTTATTTAAGAAAGAAGCACTTTTCTCGTTTTCTAGTCTGATTGGGCAACCACTAAATTTAGATACCACTACTAGATGCCTTTCTCGACCCTCTATTGCTCGAATTTGTGAAAAAATTGATATTTCGTAGTCCCTTCCATCCACATTTGGATAAAAAATAGTGATTATTGGTTTCTACAAGTGGTTGTCTTTGAAATCCTTCTAGGATACTACATTGCTAGCCTTATAATGAGATATTCTATAAATCTTTGTGGAAGAAAATCTTATGTTTTACGTCCCCTTGCAAGACCCAACTCAATTTGGGTTTACAATGGTGATCATAGTGGGGGGGGGGGGGGTGACCAATGATTCCACTGAAATTTCTTGTAATAAGGATGTCGACCCTCTGCCCCTACTAATGAATCATCTGGTGTTGTGGATAATCCCCCGAATGCTCAGCCTCATGATGAGAATAATGCGCCCAACATGCCTGGGAAACTCGCGGTCACAGATGTATCACCATCCTTGCATGAGGAGGATATGAATTCCCACTAAGAATCATGTGAATCCATGCATGATGATTATGATCAAGCTTGTATGACTGAGGAAGCCTATTTAAAATTGAGTGCAAGGAATGGAAAAAAACCAATGGTTGATTCAGATGTCTATATCACTCCGAGTGCCAAAAAGACTCCGAGACATAAATATTACTCTAACCTCGAGAGAAAAATTCTCACTAGAGCCCTATAGGGTTATTTGTTGGGCAAAAATCCCTCAAGGTAACATTGCAGTATTTTTGGGTTGATTGTATTTGTTGACAAAGCAGGTTTCCATGGAGAATTGTCGAGTCCCGAGAAGTTGTTGACATTCCATGTTGACAAAGAACTATGACAAAGGAAAGGACGATCTGGAGGCGGTACAAAAGAGCAGTACAAGGTGGCGCCATTTCCCAGTGTTTGCCAAATTTATGGGCCTGAAAATCGCCAATGGAAAATGGAGTGATATGTTGTTGGCAAAGGTTGAGGAGAGAGAAATGAAAGGGGTGCACGGAAAAATTAAGCGTGGCACGCAAAATTAGCGGGTTGCGCGAAATCATGAAGTATGGCGCGCAAAACAGCGGGTTGCGCGAAATTGTATTTCGCGCAAAAGATGTTTCAAGGCCGAAAGCTTGAAAATCGGTAAAGGCATGAGGCGCGCGAAATTTTGGAGGCGTGCGCGAAAAATTGAAGTGGCGCGCGAAATAGCAGATGAAGTATTTCGCGCAAAAGATGTTTCGAGGTCCGAAGCTCAGAAAATGGCAAAGGCATGAGGTGCGCGAAATTATGGAGAAGTGCGCGGAAAATGGTTGTGCGCGGACGATTTCTATTTCGCGATCAAAGCGGATTACGCGCTCAAGGAGGGTTTTTCGCGCGGGGTCGATTTTGCCTATAAATATCAAGTGACCCTCCTCCATTCAGCAGAGCTCAAGACATAGAAAATACCCGAGCTCTGGTGCGCGAAATTGAAGTTAGAAAGGGTGTTGCGTGTAAACTTAAAGTTTGCGCGTAAAGTCAGCTGTTGCGCGAAAAGTCAAGGCTGCGCGGAAAGTTGGTGTTGGCACGTAAAAGGAGGATTGCGCGAAAAGTGGATATCGCGCAAAAGCATTGAATTGCGCGCAAGGCAGTTTCTAGGCTGCGCGTAATATTTGGAGGTTGCGCGAAAAAGGAATTTCGCGCAAATCATAGAAATTGCGCGCAAGACACCGTAAGGGTTGCGCGTAAAAATTGAGGTTGCCTGGTACATCCGGTGCAAAGTGAGATTCATCTGCGGGTGAAAGTTGGACTTCAACAGAGCATCTACATACAGAGGAAGATGCATTCCTTCATGAAAATGAAGAGACCTACAGGTCTATAAACTGTGAGTGAATCCCTTCTGGAGCAGTGAGCTTAGGAAGAGGAAAAGGTGATCCTCTCCACCGGCAGTGAGCCAGAGAGAGAGAAACAGGGAGTGACCCTTGGGAAAGCAGTGAGCTAACCCTAAACCTTGTATAGGCAGTGAGCCTGGGCATAGAAGTGATCTAGCCCGAACATTGTAATCCAAAACTAGTGAAGTTTAGTGGACTTGGTACGACCAGCAACCTGTCGGCGTATGCTCCTTGGACGTAGCCCTTAGCGGTGAACCAAGTAAAATTGTTGTGTCCTGTGCTTGCTTTACTTTCTGTTTATATTGTGCAGCAGGAAAGAGAGATAAGAGTGTTTTGCTTAACAGCAAAACAAGATCAGAACGGGCTTTAATTTTTAATTAGTCATACCCTGATTCACCCCCCCCCCCTCTCAGGGTATTCGGCCTGGTGGACCTAACAAGTGGTATCAGAGCGAAAGGTTAACAGTTGGTCTTCTCTCAATGGAGGTCACTAATCATAGAGGGATTCCGATCTTCGACGGATGTAATTTTCAGATATGGAAGAATCGAATGCAACACTATTTCCGATCTTTGGGAATGGATGTGTTTTCAGCAGCTATGCATGGTATCACAGCTGATATTACTAGTGGTGCATTATCAGAAGCTGAGCACAAAGAGCTGGATGCTGATTCCAAAGCAATAAACGCCTTAGGGGGAGCCCTCTCTAATCCCATTTATACAAAGGTGATGTCATGCAAAACGTCACATGCCATGTGGGAAAAACTTTTGAATATTTATGAAGGGGATACAAAAGTCAGAGAGGCAAAGCTGCAAGTGTTGTGGAACAAGTATGAAGATCTCAAAATGAACTCGAATGAGTCTGTTGATGCATTCTTTGACAGGGTAAATGCTGTGGTAGAAGACATGCGGGGTCTTGGAGAAATTATCGAAGACATTAAAATCATAAAGCGCGTCTTGAGAAAGCTTCCACCTCGGTTCAATCCGAAAGTTTCTGTGTTGGAAGATAAAGATCCGAAAGAGCTTACATTGGATAACCTACACAACCCTCTTGTTGCATATGAAATGAGAAATGATGACAACGATGCTGTGGAAAAGGGGAAATCCAAAGAGGTGGCATTTAAGGCCATGAAGAGGCTCACTATTGAAGATTCACAGGAGGAAGAAGAGTCAGATGAGGTGATGTCGTTCCTTTCTTCAAATCTGCAAAGAGGAAAAGGAAAGTTTAAAGGGAAACTTCCACTAGCATGCTTTCGATGCGGAAAGGTTGGCCATCTTGCTGCAAGATGCCCCAAAAAGTTTCAAGAAGAAAGCGATGAAGATGAAGTTGAGATTCCCATGAAAAAATCTTCAGCCTATGTGAAAGGGAAGAAGCAGTTCAAGAGAAATTTCTTTAAGAAGAAGAATCTTCTTTCCCAAGAAATTGACAGTTCAGCTGAGTCTGAGGGTGAAGAAGTTGAAGAGATAGAAAACTGTAGAGATCGTGGTCAAAATGCGATGGTGGCTGTTGCTAGTAGCGATCTAGAAAAGAAAGAAATGGAAACTGATGAAGAAGAAGAAGAAATTGAAGGGAGAGTTGACATGGAAGCTGAATTAGAAGAAGCTCTTGAAGAGATAGATGTTTGGCGAGCAAAAACAAAGAAAGCCAATAAGATAGTACGTGATGCCAAACTCTACATGCAACAACATGAACAAGAGAAGTCTGAGCTTGAGAAAGAAATTGAAAATCTTAAGTCTTCCAGGCCAGAGCGCACAGACAAGGTTGATGAGCATAAGCTCAAGATTGAAGAGAAGAAAAGGGAGATCGATTGCTTGAGTCGAAAAGTGAAAGATCACGTCAAGCGTATTGAAGATCTTGAAGAGGAAGTTGTCGGTCTGCGGAGAAAAGTTAAAGACCAGGAAAAACCTTTGAATCCCAACACATTCTTGGAAAATCAGGTCGTTAGGAAGACGGAAAAGAAGAAATAAGAGCCTAGTAGTTCAGCAGAAAAGAAGCAGAAATTGAACTCAGATGTTAAGGCTGATTCATGGCTTAATCAGAAACAAAAATCTACCGCAGTTGAAGTTAGACCGCAAGCACATGTCCCGAGATTGAAAGTGGATTTGAGCACAAAGCAGAATCAGAATACTCAGAGATCCAAAGGGGAAACTCGTAGTGCTGAAGTAACACGACGGAATGCACCTTATATCAGGTGTTATTGTTGTGGAAAGATGGGACATTCACAGTATGTGTGTTCCATTGCCAAAAGATATCGAAGGGAACAAGAACAGAGATGGCAGCCAAATAGAGAATGTTTTTCCAGAACATTTTTTGAAGGACACTGTTTTTGGTGCGGAGGATTTGGACACATGGCTAGGTACTGCACTCCGACCATTCAGAAAAATGTGCCAAAGCAGAATCAAAATGATCGCAAGCAGCAGATCAGTAAACCGACAAGTGAGTTAAAAGTTCAGAACAGATTTGCAGTTTTGCAAGATGAAGCTGGTCCATCATACTCTGAGAAAGAACAGAAGCCTCAATCCATGCCGAGTATGAAAGAAAAAGTATGGACCAGGAAGAAGAAAACTGAGAAGGCCATAGTTGCTGAAATTTCCCTTAAAGCATCAGATCGTTCTGGTGTTTGGATCCTTGACAGTGGTTGCACATCCCACATGACGGGTAATAAGGATCTGGTTATAGGCATAAAATATGACAAAGAAGGAGTTGTCAAGTTTGGAAATGATGAAGGCCTGATGATTGTTGGCTCTGGAAAAGCCAAGTTTGGGGGCAAAGAAATGAGACATGCTGATGTCTTGGTGGTAGAGGGTCTCAGTCATAATTTGCTTAGCGTCAGTCAACTATGTGACTCTGGGCACTCTATACTATTTACCAAGAAGATGGGTATTGTTAAAGGAAAAGATGGAATAGTCATTCTTCAGGGAAAACGAACAAAGGGGAATCTTTACCTTGTAGGTGGGGAAGAAGATTCATGCCTTTTATCCAGAGAAGAAGAAAATCAGCTGTGGCATAAGCGACTTGGTCATCTATGTCAACCATCTATGGAAGATCTGGTAAAGTGTGATGCTGCTAGAGACCTTCCCAAACTATCACGTGATCGCACTCATACGTGTGATTCTTGTCAACAAGGGAAGATCATCAGGAAGACATACAGGCCAAAGGAACAAAAAGAAACTCGAGTGCTCGAATTGGTGCATGCTGATGTATGTGGACCTATCTCACCACGAGCTATAGATGGGCAAAGGTACTATGTTCTTTTCATTGATGACTACAGCAGAATGGCCTGGGTATTCATCATTACCCATACGACAGAGGTGTTCAGTTGCATAAAGCAGTACAGGAGGGAATCAGAAAAGATGCTTGGGCAGAAAATTCTGAAGTTTTGTACTGATAACGGTACAGAATTTACAAACAGTCAGGTTGAAATCTATCTCGAGAAACATGGGATAAGGCATCAAGTTTCATCAGTGAGAACTCCCCAACAGAATGGAGTGGTAGAAAGGAGGAATCGGATCATTAACAACATGGCCAGAACAATGCTTATTGATAAGGACCTACCAGAGAAATTTTTGAAGGAAGCAGTTTTGACATCGGTCTATGTTTCAAACAGGTCCCTGTTATGTCCGAAGCAAGGGAAGACTCCGTATAAACTGTGGTACGGAAAGAAGCCAACGTTGAAATACTTTCGAATCTTTGGAAGTAAGTGTTTCATTCTCAACAAAGAACATCATAGGAAGTTTGAGGCACGAGGAGATGAAGGGATATTCCTTGGCTATTCAGGGAAAAGCAAAGAATATAAATGCTTCAACAAGAGGCTGGGAAAAATTGTTGAGAGTAATGATGTCACTATAGTTGAAAATGAACAAACTGCTCAACGACCCAGTGAACAGTTCCGGGATGAAAGTGATGATGAGGTAAGCAACCCAGGGGGAGTAGAAGTGGCAGAAGCTGACTCAGAAGAAGATACTGATGATGAAGAGGAAAGTGTCAAGTCGATGTCTGCGAGGAAGCCAAAGAGTCGAGCTGAGATTGATAGGCAGAATATCATTGGTGATCAAACAGCTCCGGTTCAGACTCGAAGAATGAAATCATCACAGCAAGCATCGTTTTTGTCTCAAGTGGAGCCGAAATGTTTTTCTGATGCAGCTGAAGATGAAAACTGGGTTCAGGCCATGAACGAAGAGCTTGATCAGATTGAGAAGAACCAGACATGGGAGATTGTTTCGAGGCCAGCGGACAAGAATGTCATTGAGAACAAATGGGTCTATCGCAACAAGATGAATGAAGATGGCACAGTGATTCGGAACAAAGCACGTCTAGTGTGCAAGGGGTACTCCCAAATCGAGGGAATTGATGTTGATGAGACATTTGCACCGGTTGCAAGGCTGGAGACAATAAGATTATTCCTATCCATCGCAGTGCAAAGGAAGTTCAAAGTGTTCCAGATGGATGTCAAATCCGCATTCTTGAATGGGGTTCTGGAAGAGGAGGTGTATATTGAGCAGCCAGATGGTTTTCTCATTCATGAGGATGAGAACAAAGTTTGCAGGCTGAAGAAGGCATTGTATGGGCTGAAACAAGCACCAAGGGCATGGTACTCAAGGCTTGATCAGTACTTGAAGAAGCTTGGTTTTCAGCGTGGAGGAGTTGATTACAATCTCTATTTCAGTAATGACAGTAATCAAAGGATGATGGTGTTGGTTTATGTCGATGACATAATATTTGGCGGATCAGATGAAGCTCAATGCAGACAGTTTTCCGAATTCATGAAAAATGAGTTTGAAATGTCAATGATTGGAGAGCTAACGTTTTTCCTTGGTCTACAGGTAACACAAGGAAGGAATGGAACATTCATTTCTCAATCTAAATATGCCAAGGAGGTGCTGAGAAGGTTTGGAATGGAAAATTCCAAGGAGATGAAGACTCCGGTGGCTACCCGGATGAAATTATCAAAAGATGAGGATGGCAAGGCAGTTAATATCACAGAATACAGGCAAATCATTGGAAGTCTGTTGTACTTAACCGCAACAAGGCCTGATATTGTTTTCGCCACATGCCAAGCAGCGAGATATCAGAGTAATCCCAAGGAAAGTCACATGCTCGCAGTGAGAAGAATACTTCGGTATATTAAGGGCACGATGGACTTCGGCTTGACATACAATGACAAATATCAGACAGAGTTATTGGGGTACACTGATGCAGACTGGGCCGGTTTAGCGGATGATAGAAAATCAACGTCCGGTGGTGCATTCTATCTTGGTGGATTGTGTATTTCATGGATAAGCAAGAAGCAAGATTGCATTTCATTAAGCACCGCAGAAGCTGAGTATATTGCGGCCACTCAAGCCTGCACACAGTTATTGTGGATGAAGCAGCAGCTTGAAGATATGGGAGTTGAAGTGAAGTCTCTGATCGGAATCCAGTGCGACAACTCAAGTGCTATAAATCTTAGCAAAAATCCCGTCCATCATTCAATGACAAAGCACATTGAGATTAAGTATCACTTTATCAAAGAGAAGGTTGAGCAGGGGATCGTGATGTTGGAGTATGTGCCTACAGAGCTGCAGGTTGCAGACATTCTGACAAAGGCCTTACCCAAGGCAGCATTTGAGAGGCATCGACTGGCTCTGGGAGTTCAGTCGACTCCCCGCACTTGAAATAGTGTGGATATGGGACCACCCCCCTCTCCCCGAGGTATGATGTGTTTTCCCTACTGTGCTAATGTGTTCTCTACTATGTTACAGACTACAAAGGCGTGACCTTTGGGTTCGTTGACAAAGGGGGAGAAAAGTGTTTGTTAATGGGGGAGAAAATAGTGCGGAGATTTGATAAATCATAATTGATACGGGGAGATGCTGACAGGTGGAGCAGCCAGAAAGGGGGAGCAATGAGAAAGGGGGAGTGTATTAAATCTGACGATGCTAGAAGTGATCGATCAAAGAATAGAAATCACGACAGCTGAGGATCGTGATAAAAGCAGTACAGTGGTGTTGGAATGGTGTGAGACGGTGTCCAGCTATCAACAATTGGTATCAACTTAAGAATTCACCAATTGGTATCAGTGTGGTTCAACAACTGGTTTTATTTTAAGAATTGGTATCAGGGTGGAATCGACAATTGGGGTCTGACATGAAGTGATTCATTGATGAACTTCTCATTTACTCTTGTTTCTCATGCCGAGCATTGCTCATGTGGGATTAGAGTACGTGTTAAGTGAATCCTTGAACTCTATCATAATCGAAAGAGGCGAATGGTGGTAGCAGCTGGAAGAAGACTCAGTGAGGTATCAAAGTGCAGAAAATCTTTCTGAGCAGAGTTGTGAAGAGTTGTCAACAAACCCAAAGGGGGAGATTGTTGGGCAAAAATCCCTCAAGGTAACATTGCAGTATTTTTGGGTTGATTGTGTTTGTTGACAAAGCAGGTTTCCATGGAGAATTGTCGAGTTCCCGAGAAGTTGTTGACATTCCATGTTGATAAAGAACTATGACAAAGGAAAGGATGATCTGGAGGCGGTACAAAAGAGCAGTACAAGGTGGCGCCGTTTCCCAGTGTTTGCCAAATTTATGGGCTTGAAAATCGCCAATGGAAAATGGAGTGATATGTTGTTGGCAAAGGTTGAGGAGAGAGAAATGAAAGGGGTGCACGGAAAAATTAAGCGTGGCGCGCAAAATTAGCGGGTTGCGCGAAATCATGAAGTATGGCGCGCAAAATAGCGGGTTGCGCGAAATTGTATTTCGCGCAAAAGATGTTTCAAGGCCGAAAGCTTGAAAATCGGTAAAGGCATGAGGCGCGCGAAATTTTGGAGGCGTGCGCGAAAAATTGAAGTGGCGCGCGAAATAGCAGATGAAGTATTTCGCGCAAAAGATGTTTCGAGGTCCGAAGCTCGGAAAATGGCAAAGGCATGAGGTGCGCGAAATTATGGAGCAGTGCGCGGAAAATGGTTGTGCGCGGACGATTTCTATTTCGCGATCAAAGCGGATTACGCGCTCAAAGAGGGTTTTTCGCGCGGGGTCGATTTTGCCTATAAATATCAAGTGACCCTCCTCCATTCAGCAGAGCTCAAGACATAGAAAATACCCGAGCTCTGGTGTGCGAAATTGAAGTTAGAAAGGGTGTTGCGCGTAAACTTAAAGTTTGCGCGTAAAGTCAGCTGTTGCGCGAAAAGTCAAGTCTGCGCGGAAAGTTGGTGTTGGCACGTAAAAGGAGGATTGCGCGAAAAGTGGATATCGCGCAAAACCATTGAATTGCGCGCAAGGCAGTTTCTAGGCTGTGCGTAATATTTGGAGGTTGCGCGAAAAAGGAATTTCGCGCAAATCATAGAAATTGCGCGCAAGACACCGTAAGGGTTGCGCGTAAAAATTGAGGTTGCCAGGTACATCCGGTGCAAAGTGAGATTCATCTGCGGGTGAAAGTTGGACTTCAACAGAGCATCTACATACAGAGGAAGATGCATTCCTTCATGAAAATGAAGAGACCTACAGGTCTATAAACTGTGAGTGAATCCCTTCTGGAGCAGTGAGCTTAGGAAGAGGAAAAGGTGATCCTCTCCACCGGCAGTGAGCCAGAGAGAGAGAAACAGGGAGTGACCCTTGGGAAAGCAGTGAGCTAACCCTAAACCTTGTATAGGCAGTGAGCCTGGGCATAGAAGTGATCTAGCCCGAACATTGTAATCCACAGCTAGTGAAGTTTAGTGGACTTGGTACGACCGGCAACCTGTCGGCGTATGCTCCTTGGACGTAGCCCTTAGCGGTGAACCAAGTAAAATTGTTGTGTCCTGTGCTTGCTTTACTTTCTGTTTATATTGTGCAGCAGGAAAGAGAGAGAAGAGTGTTTTGCTTAACAGCAAAACAAGATCAGAACGGGCTTTAATTTTTAATTAGTCATACCCTGATTCACCCCCCCCCCTCTCAGGGTATTCGGCCTAGTGGACCTAACATTATTGGAAATAAAAAACTGTGATTCCACCACAATAGGTGGTTAAAGAACTTCCCCTGATATCCCTTTATGATGTCTACATAAATGATACTAAAAATATTGATAATTATGACCATACGGTGAAGGATGCTTATCAGTATAATGAGGTTGTGAGTGATGAATTGGAATCTTGGATTGAAGAGCAAGATGAAATAGTTTTTAAAAGATTTAGGAATGGTGATATCTTTGTGGATAGTTACCTTCAAATCGGAAATTGAATGTAAATGAAGATGGTGGATGAATTAAATTAACATCCCGACTTTATTTTCAAGGACAGTCCATGGCAATGATTTGTCTTATGTATTACTTGATGCTTGAGGCTGGTGCCTTGCACTGTTCTTCTTTGGATGGGAGCTGTTTTTCCTTGTTGGTCCTTTTTCCTTTTTGGTCTAAGGATTACACAGTTGATCATGGTTCTACAATTGGGAAGGATTCTTTAATCTCATGAGATTGTCTGGTTGGTGTATTTTTCATTCCTAGTGTGATAGTGGCAGCACTTTCACCTCATGCATGCCTATATTACTATTCTTGTAGCCCTCTGAATTATGTCTTCTTAATCTTCTTACCTAAACACTGATCATCCACTGATGTTTTCCACTCATAAAAAGATTGATGCGTTCCTCTTTTTTTCTTGCAGTGCCTTGCTCTTGATGATCTAATCCATGAAGGTTCATTATTGTCAACCTTTTTGTCTTCCTACTTCTTTCTGGCTAAAACATGCAGTTTTTTAGTTTTTAGGTGCAACTGTAAAGGGGCAGTTTCAATGTTGGGTTGTTTTATCATTGGGGGAAAGATGAGGCAATGGTGATCACTACTGTTCGACATCATTGTGCTTTTTCTTTGGGTGCTTTTGGATAAAGCTTCCACTTCCCTTCATGGAAAATGTCTTTGTTAATTCAATAACATGGATTCCTTGACATATCTCATGCAGTCCGTGATTTTGTTTTTTTTATTGGAAACCTCAGATTGGATTCCCTTGAACCCCATATTAGAGTAAGTTATTTACACATCGTGTTTGTACTTTAATCCTTGTTTTTAATAATTTCTCTTGAGGGATGAATTGGGAGACCAATTCAAGTCACCACTTTTATACAAAAAATAAATGGAATTATATTTTAATTTAGTTACCTATATTTATTATTTTTAGTCAAAGAGTTAATAATAATTCATCTTTCCATTAAAAATAGACTTTATGAAGACCCCCTTTTTCTTCACATTTGTGGGTTTTATTTTAAATTTTAAAACATAAATTATATGAATTAAATTTTATAAAATAGATTTAATATATATAATCTGATGTAACAAATTATTTAATATCTTCATTTTCATTTTTTGGCACAAAATAGGTTACCATGGTAAAAAATTATTTACCACTATAAAGGTAAAATAATTAAACGGGTTAAAGTTATAAGGAAAAAGATTAAAATAACTAAAAAATACAACATTAAATCTGTGGATGATGTGATCATCATCCTTAAAAAAATTTAAGACACCAATTACATATCTAATTATTAGTATTTAATTCCACCCAAATGTGGTTGGATTTAAATATAAAATAATCATTATTTAATCAGATAACCCCCATGTATAAATACCACTCCTCACCCCCATGTTTCTCCAAAAAAGCATTTAAGATCTTAAAACAACTCCCAAAACCACTTTGTACCAGTATCCTTACACCGAAGTGCTGATATCCTCACCCAAAATATGAATTTAATGTTCCTTAATGGATCTTTTATGGTGGTGATATTCAAGAGGTAACTATCTAAAACCACATCGCTCAATTTCATTTAGTCTTATACATTTTCTTATCCTCCTTTAGCCATCATAGAAAAATTAAAATATTCATGTATATTCTATAAAATTTATATTTTAATTTAATAATTTATATCAATCCCTTTTATTATATCCTCTAATTAAATTACAGAAAACCGTTATCTAAATTATTGTGGTTAACCATCTCCGTGTAAAATGAGTTTTCATTTTCCATTACTGACTTCAAGGATGGATATAAAAATATTAATATTGTTAAATGAGATTTTAATAAGTTTATTTTAACTTATTTCATGTTCTAGAACTAATTTAAAAATGTAATATTAAATAAAATTAAACAAATTTGTTATGGTCAGAAATCCCGCAAAAATAAACAAAAAATTTATCATTAAAAATTTATGAAATAAATAGTCCTTATTTAAAATAAAGATATTTGAGAACATATAAACATATAATATTTAATTAATACCTTTTAATTGTGTTTATATAGTATTCTTTAAATTTTACAAGATAATTCATTACTCTAGTGAAACGCCATGAATCCTTGAAAACAACTTTCTTAAAATGTTGAAATTTATCGTTATAACTCATTAAAATTCCCATAAATAAACTGAATAAAATTATAATAAAAAAATATACTTTTAAAAGTTTAATAATTATGTAATTAATTAATCTAATTTAATTATCCAGGACATTTAGAGTAAGTGATGAATATTCAGACACAAGGTAAGGGGCTCTTTAACGAATAAACCTTGTTTTAAATGCTATAAATATTAATTTTATAAATATTTCTCTTTAAATTTTATTTTTTAAAAATAAAATTTTCAAATATATTTATATGGACATTAATATTTTTTTTAAAAATAATTTTCTAATTTCAGTTGATTTTTTTTCAAAAAGGTAACTTAGGTTTTATGTATGGGGATTTCATTTAAAAAACATCATTTAAATTTTTTTTTACAAAATTCAAAAGTAATTTTTTAAAATATTTGAAATGAATTGAGTTTTCTATCATAAGTTTTCTTAATATTTTGAATATTAATTTTCATTTTTATATGGTTACATTTAATAAAAGGTTTTATATTGTACATTCTTAGTAATTCAGAATGATTTTTTTTTGAAATAATGTTTTTATGATGCATGTGTTTAGGGAAAATGTTTATGTTATTGTTCTAGGTAATTTTTCATGATGATTGGTGGTTCCATTATAATAAAATTACACGTTTTTCTACAATAACCCAAGGATTAGTGCTCAAATTATTAACAGATAACATATGGTTCTATGATAAACCAAGTAGAGATAGTTATATTATAGCCTCCAATGCATTAGGTACTCTAGAGATGGAAGTTTAAGATATTAGTTATTCTAGATATAAGAAGTGTTGATCCCCTTTTAATAAAAAGGCTGATCTCTATATATATCATACAAAGGATTGAACCCCTTTATAACTCATGAAAATCAGTGAGCAAGATATAGCTTATACGAATGGTTGAGCCCCATTATAGCTAATAGTTGAGACTAATATATCATATATGAAGGTTGAACCCCATTATATCTCAAAGATGTATTGGGTAATTATTATATCTTATTTCTTTCTTATGTTCATTCCAATTAAAAAGGTTTTTGAAGGGTTTAATTATTGTGATTATTTAATATTTAAAAAGGGTTTTCCATTTCTTTCTTTGAGTTTTAATGAATTTATTCGAGAAAAAATAGGTTATATTTTTAAAATGAATTATTTCATTTTATCCAAGAACATTGAGATAAAGGTAAGTATTTCATGGGATTTCTTGGTTTTCACTGGACTAATAGATTAATTCTTTATATGTCCATTATTGAGCATTTTGTTCTCATCAAATATTTTAAATTTTTTTCCACCAGGATTAAGGAGGAGTCAGGAAAAGGAAGAGATGAAGATGAATGTTTTGAATAATTCACATGAAAGTAATTCTTGCTTTATTTTAAAGAATTTTTATTTATGGAAGAAATGGATAATATGTAGTAGTGATCGATTTTAATGTATGGGATTACATTTTATGGGTTTTTCCCAATTCTCTAGGACTCTAAACTAAAAATATCTTAAAAATTGTTACAATTTGACATCTAGTTTAGAATATATAGAATATGATATGTTTATGGATGATCACTTACAATCACTGCATCATTATTGTATTTTACAATATTCATTAAATTTATGGGGTTTGAAAAGCTATATCATGTTCTGTCTTTGAATGGATTTTGATTCCAATGATACAAAAGTTTAAGGTTTTTTGTTAACTCAACAACCTTTGTTGTGTTGTAATTATTCTTCATGAAATTATATCTTTTATATTTGGTTTCCTCTACCATAGAAATATATTTCATGGAAAATTCTGTTGATTTATTGAAAAAATACCATTTTAATTATAATATTCTTCATTGATAACATTTCATTCTGAAAAAGTATAATATTATCTGGTATAATTTTCAAAACTTTAAAGATTATTTCCTCATTTTTTATATTTTTCTTTTCTACAAATAATCACTATTACATTTAGAATTATAATTTTTTATAATCACATTTATACATCATATTTATTTTATACACTTTTCAATAGTACATGTTTTTACTATTTTTAAAATGTGAATTTTCAACAAATGTATTTCAAGATATATGAAAATTCATTTCAATCCTTTAAAAATAAATTTTATTATCTTCTTGATGAGATTTATACTGGATAAAATTTCTTTCTTTTCATGGAACTGTTATTGATGATTATTTTTAAATGTAAATGTCATTTAACGATTTCAATTCCATAATTATAATATTTTATATTTTTTAGAGACTCATTATTTATATTTCATTTGATATATTTATTTTTCAATTTCCTTTTTTTAATTTATTAATTGTAATATTTCAAAAATAACTATTCAGGGAAATCCCTAATGTCACCAGATATGAAAAAGTTCACAGTGTTATCTAAAAATACATTTATATCTTCTCTTTGAATTTGTATTTTAACTCAATTTTTTTTATTTCCGTTGAAGTAATTATTATTTAATCACATTGAATTTTTTTAATGATATATTATTTTTTGGAGATAGATGTTTGGGTATTGAATGATTATATTTTGGATGTCATTTTTTATGGTAACATTTGAAAATGTTATGAAACCAAATTTTCTTTCCATGAGTTCTTTATGTTGTGTTGCATTATTTTGATTTTTGTTTTCACCAATATATATATGTATGATTTAAAAGTTATGTCCTATATTCCCCTCTAATAAATTGTCTAAGGATTTATATCTCATGATATAAGAATGTTTTTCATGAATGTGATAACATATGACTTTTTCTTGATAATGGTGCACTGATAGGATTTCATGTTTCTTTTTTTACATGATTGTTTATGGAAATCATCAGAAATAAAATTATTCAAATCATGCTGAAAGGACATGATCACATATAGTTATTATATAGTATGGGTGCATGAGAGTGATCACCTATATATTTCTTCACATAATTATGTGTCAACAAGATCAGGTTTTTCATTCTTCACAAGATTGTGGATGGACATTATTATTTTTAACCTTTCTCATAATATTATAATTTCCAAAACCTAATATAATTCCATATATTTACATACCAATTATTAAGATCCATAGATAATGTGTATTATCAATCCCACTAATATCATGGTACATGTTTGATCACAAGAGAACAAATATCACTTTATTATGTTTTATAGACAACTCATATCTTTCCTTAATCTTTTAATATGATATTTATTCTCTATTATTTCTTTTTCATTTGATTATGATGCATACATTGAGGATATATTTATTAGTTTTCCCCCTTACAGATCATTTAAGGTATCCAATTTAATATGATTCCACTCCCAAGGATTTGATGACTAATATCACACATGATAACTATATAAGGGAGAATAGTGTGGGGTTATTATTGATAAATATTCAAAATTATTATCAAACAATATTCTTATAAGGTTGATCCTAAAAAATACTAAAACTTATATTCATTGGATTACATGTTATTTCTGATATTTAGTGTCTACCTTATAGATATTATGAAAACTTAATATAGGATCATCTCACTTTAAAACCATGATAGTGTTTATATATTATTTTCTATAACCAGATGTTGTATTATGGGGATGGATTATATTATGGAAATGACCTCTTAATTAATATTAATAAATATTAGGATAAACATTGGATATATTAAAACTAGTATGAGTTGAATAGGAGTGCTATAATTTTTACACTTATTTAGTGATTGGATTTATATTTCCCATTATCTCATTTTGTTGAGAAATAAATATAGAAGTTTAATTCAACATGAGAGAAAATTTTTGTTTGTTAAGGATGGTCGACTCCCTATGGATGACTACATCCTTGGAACATCGTGGTTACTATCCCACATGGAAAAACTTCATTATTATTTTTATGTTATTAATATTTTAATGACTTATTATAATCTCCCATTACTAATTTTATATTAAATGTTCATAATTTTTGTGAAATATTAATGTTTTAATACTATGAATAATTTTTGAGCATTTTTATAACTAGTTTAATTGAGTTAGTTTAATATTTTATTTATAAATATCACTTTACTGATAAAGATCTTGTGGTTATTTTTTAGGATTCCTTATTTAATTTCCCACATATCATTATAAGGAATCATTGGCCAATTCTTCCATTTTAATGGTCATATAGAATACACAAGAAGGCCCACCAAATATGTGAAGAAAAAAAACCATCGATGAAGATTGAATTACTGGGCTCAATCAAGAATTGAAAATTCATTATTTATCCTAAAACATTAGGATATCAATTCATGGAGTCATGGATAAAAATTTTAGGGCCCAACTCCAAAAACAAGGGTCCAAAATGATGTTTTTAAGTCCATCCCACTATTCTGTCTCGGAATTAAAATCCAAACACTATTCCTGACATATCTCAAGATGTAATATTCAAATCAAGATGAAATTTTATAGTGTAAAATCAGAGCTATTGGACACTGAATATTGTTAATAAAGCATTCAGATTTGAAAGAATCTTCCAATTCAATAACATATTGACATTTTGGTCTTCAAAGAGTTTGGATTGAGATGAAAAGATTAAAATTGTTTAATTAAACTACCATAACATTGGATCCTTAAGTCTAATGGCCGAAAAAGTTTTAGAGTAGATAGAGGAGATAAGTATATATAACTTTTAAGAAGTAGAGATCTCTAAATTTAGCTGTCTGGGTGTCCGAATCGTCGAGCCATATAAAGGGGTAGTTTTGGAATGAAAACTGTCCACCACCTTGGGTTATAAATACACCCCCTCCTCTCCATTCAAAAGGGTTGGCATTTCAGAGTAAAATAGGATAGGATTTCACAACCAATTCTCTTCCAATGTCTAGGGATTATCTTCCATACTCATGTTTTTACTTGAGAAACCATTCCTCCTCACATCCTTTCATTTACATTAGTGTTGTTCTTCGTTTGTAATAGTGTAACTATTTGTGTTCTGTAATTCTATTTTAATGAAAGTTTCTTCCTCTATATCTATTATTATAATCCAACTTATGTAGTTTAATATTAATGTTATTAAAATATTTTAAATCATGTTAAAATATTTTCACTTCTTTGGTATCCTCATTCAATAGAATGTTTTTTAATTCTCTTCAACCATCGTGTGTGTTCGATGCACTACTCTTTTCTTGTCCCGTTCTTTTTTTTTTCTATTTATAATTCATCACCATAATCATATATTACCAGATTAACAACCATCTTAATGAATGTGTTAATATACAATTGCTATGATAATTATTTATAGATGTTAAGCGATTGATATATTTTTCTCGATGATTATTCTTTAACTTAACATTGGGTATGTTGGACTTAACATGTCATCGATTAATGAATTGTTTTTTTAACGTTTGGTTTCCATGGATTATTGGAACCCTAAATACACTACCATCAATAATATATGAATGATATTATAACCCTGGGTTATGTTAGGTCTTGGATTAAATCCTCAACACATAGTAATTCCAATCAACATTACCTTTTGAAGTGGGTGTTAATTTAAATGCAATATAAAGAAAAGATCAAGGATATCACAAGCTTAACTCCCCAAAAATAAACTCACCCCAATCATTATAAAATTGTTAAATCTAACACAAATCATTAATTAGTTAATTTTATCTTTGTATTCAAACCCACCAATCAAAATACAATTAACTAAAAACATTCGAATATTTAAAAGTATCATCACTGAGGATTTGACCAGAGTGCTGATATATACATTAGAAGAGAATCAGAACATTGAATGGTATATAGGCGACAATTTGCCTTGTGTTAAAATGGAACTGTTGGAAGGGATGGTGTAATTAAATATTCATTAGTTTCTAGTTATTGGAAAAAAACAAAAAAACAAATTTTTTAAAAACAAATTAAAAAAAACACCAAGAAAAACCCACATTCTCATAAAAATCACAAACTGAAAAGGCACAAAGAAAAATACATCTTCTTATTTCTTCTAAAATCTTTTTGAATGCCCCACAGCATCCCAAAAAATCCCTCAGATTTGTTTGACCCTGAAATTGAGTGAACACTTCACCAACATAGGAGGAACATAATAGATAATCAAATAATTCAAGAACAAGTCCTTATCTAACCAGTTGAATTAGAATTGGTCAATCCTATGAAACAAACACATAAGGAACATGTTTCCCCTAATATAAATTATCATCCTCTTGGTATTCAGTATCCAAAAATAACGGCTGACTTTGAACTCAAATCAGGTTTGATTCATCTTCTCCCTCATTTCCACGAGCTAGCTGTTGAGGATCCAGATCTCCACCTTAAAGAGTTCCAAGTGGTGTGCTCTACCATGAATCCTCAAGGGGTTTTTTGGAGAAAAAATAAAACCATGAAAATTTCTTTTATACCTAGCTAACTCCGCCAACTCATGGCTCTACTACCTTCCTCATAGTTCCATAACCACAGGGAATGAAATTAAGTGACACTTCTTAGATAAATTATTTCCTTCTTGTCATACTACATCCATCCAAAAGGAAATTAGTTTTATCTGTCAATTCCCTAATGAATCACTTCAAGAATACCAGGAGAGGTTCAAAAAGCTTGTTGCAACCTGCCCACACCACTAAATACTTGACCAATTGTGGATCTAATACTTCTATGATGGGTTATTGTATTCAGAGAGAACTCTCATTAAGGCTACAACTGGCGGTGCACTTGTTGATAAATCTCATGCAGCTTTAAGAGATCTTATAAGTAACATGGATGAAAACACACAAAAATTCCATACAAAAGCACATGATTAATTCAAACAAGCCCTAGATAGTCAATCTATAGTGCCAAACAAGATGAAAGAGTGGATGACTGAACTTACAGGTCTTGTGCGACAACTAGCTGTGGCTACCAAAGCCCCAACCTCATCCTCTCTGCAATCTCTGTTTCTTGAACCTTTCAAGAACTATGGAATCTGTACCTCCCCATCTCATCCAACTAACACATGTCAAAAACTACAAGAGGATCCCTCATATTCATCAAGACCAATGGAGCTCAATGCAGCCTATGCTCAGCAGAAAACCAACCCTCAACTATCAGGTTAGTTTTTTAGAAACATCAACCTACATCACTCGGAGCCCTTCTCTTCTTACTATAAAAAAGGCCTGAGGTATGGTAATCCCATCTCTCATCCCCCTCAATTCCATACTAAAACTCGTAACAGTTTCAATATGGTCAAGGTGTTGGAAACATCTAATAACCATATCCTTTTTTCCTTCAACAACAAAGGAAAAATCCTCCCCCTGCTCCTCCAGGCTTCCACTATCCTAATGATTCTGCCCAATTACTAAACCAATAAAATCTATTTCTCATGAATAAAAATCAAGGTAATCCCAATCTAGGACAAGCATGTTATTCCAAGAAACCATGGGAATGTGAAGTAGAAGATCTTTCCTCCATCACTTGTTCTAGCCTCAAAAACATTGAAACACAAATTGGTCAACATGCATCCCACCTAAGAAATAAACAACAATCAAATTATTCCCAACTCCTAACTAAACCATTACCCAACCCTAAGGGTAATTTAAGTGTAATTACACTTAGATTAGTGAAGAAAATTTCTATGCCTCAACATAAGTCATCCAAACCACCTTTAAATATTTAACTAGAAAATGAAAATGAAATGAAACATGAAAAAGAACCTGAAGCCATTCCCTCACCTCCGTCTATTCCACTTAGGAATCCAATTTCATTTCATCAATAGGTTTCTTTGAAAATGAATTCCTTTGAACCCTATCTAGAAATTATGAACATTTTTAGACATGTTTAAGTCAAAATACCCTTTTTAGATTACATAAAACAAATCCTTTAGTATGCCAAGTTTATTAAGAAATTGTGCACCCATAAGAGGTAACATAGGACCTTTGAAAATGTTTCCACCCAAAATTCTATACCCATAAAGTGAAATGATCTAGAGAACATTACAGTTCCTTGACAAATTGGATGTTACAACTTTGATGATGCACTCATAGACATAAGATCCTTAATTAATTCCATGCCCAAATCCTTATTCTCTAACCTTGGTCTCGGTTCCTTACATCCAGTGTGTGTAGTAATTTAGTTATCCAATCGAATCATAGCCAGAATGGAGGGTATAATTGAGGATGTACTTGTTCGTGTCAATGATCTTCTCTTTCCAGTTGATTTCTATGTCCTTGAAATGAAAGGTGAGATGTACACTTCTCTATCTCCATTACTTCTAGGAATACCATTCCTAATGACAGCGAGAACAAAATTGGTGTCCATTCAAGAATCTCAACCCTTGAATTTGGTGACCATCTGGTCAAGTTCAACATTTTCCATGCCATGCGATACCCATCTGAGGATCACTCTGCATTCTCAATCCATGCTTCTGAGGAAACTTTTGAGAGTCAACTAAACCACATTCCATCATGTTCATCCTGTTTTGAAGAGAGAGAGTCTTGTGAAATATGTACCATGATTAACCTTGTTATAAATGGTGAAGTTGATGTGGACCTCTCATTCATAAACTCCATCAATCTAGAAAATCTTGAAAACTCCATTGAATCCAAATCAATTATGATCTCTACTGCTCCACCTTGGACAATATTAAGGAAAATTAATCTTAAGGAACTGATG
Source organism: Viscum album (assembly GCA_963277665.1). NCBI lineage: Eukaryota > Viridiplantae > Streptophyta > Magnoliopsida > Santalales > Viscaceae > Viscum > Viscum album. The sequence continues at coordinate 2,015,981,179 of OY728135.1, forward strand.
TTTCTTCCTCTATTCTTGAGTTGTCTAACTCAAAAATGAGAGATGATATAGATCTAAAACCTCTTCCTGAACACCTGAAATATGTAATCCATTTCCATGATCACCATTATCCTATCATTATCACTGCTTCTCTTACCGAAACTGTGTAGTCAAAACTTGTTCAAGTATTAGAAGAAAAAAAGGCCTTAGGTTGGACCCTAGATGACATACTAGGAATCAGACCATCTCTTTTCATGCATCACATCCATCTTGATGAATCATCCAAACCAATTAGACAACCATAAATAAGACTCAATCCACTCATACTTGAGGTATTTAGGGAAGAGATCACTAAACTTCTTCAAGCTGGTATTATTTACCCAATTTATGATAGTGAATGGGTTAGTTCAATTCATGTTTTACCTTAAAAGGGTGGGATAATTGTTTTCTAAAATGAACATGAAGAGGTTGTCACAAATCGAGGGAATAAAAAATTGCATGTATCAATCAACTATATGAAATTGAATTTTTAAATAAGAAAAGATCACTACCCTCTTCAATTACTTGATCAAATGCTAGAATTATTAGTCCAAAAGTCACTATATTTCTTTCTTGATAGATACACCAGAAACTGCCAAATCACAATCACACCTCAGGACTAAGAAAATACTACATTCACATGCCCATTTGGAACATATGCATATATGAGAATGCCTTTTGAAATTTTCAATGCTCCTGAAACATTCTAATGGTCTATGTTGAGTATATTTTCTGAATTCATTGAACACTACATGGAAGTCTTTATGGATGACTTTACCATTTATGGAGAGTCATTTGAATCGTGCTTGAATTCACACTCTTGAGTCCTTTAAAAGTGTTTCAAGTGTAAACTTGTGTTAAATTTTGAAAAATATCACTTCATGGTTGAAAATTGTATTTTTCTATGGCACATAGTTTCAAAAAAGGGTATTGATGTTGATCCCACCAAAATTAAAGTGATCCAATCACTTCCTGAAACCACTTCTGTTCGAGACATTCATTCATTTCACAGTCATATGGGTTTCTATCATCAATTCATTAATAAATATAGTAGGATTTCCCTCCCACTCACTCGGTTTCTCAAAAATGATGTAACTTTCCATTTCAATGATGTTTGCAAGAGAGCCTTCATTGAAATGAAAACAGCTCCTACATCTGCCCCGATAATCCAACCGTGAGATTGGGCCTTACCCTTTGAGTTGATGTGTGATGATTTTGATAGAGTTGTTGGGGATATTCTTTATTAATGAAGAGAAAAAAATTCCTCATGTCGTCTATTATGCCTAAATAAAATTGGATGAAACTCAATCTCACTACACCATCACTGAAAAGGAACATTTCAAAGTGGTTTTTGCCTTATATAAATTTCATCCCTATCTCTTAGGTACCAAAATCATCATTTTCATAGTCCATTCTGATATAAAGTTCTTACTCAAGTACAGTTATTCCAAACTGATGTATTAAGAAGGATCTTAATGCTCAAGGAGTTTGACCATGAAATTTAAGATAGAAAAGGAAAAGAAAACCATGTTTCTGATCACTAGAGTAGAATATGTAATTCGTCTCATTCTGAAAAAATTAATCCAGAATTTCCAACTGAGTACCTTTCATCTCTCACTCCAAAAATACCATGGTATGCCCCATTTGTAAATTACTTTGTTTCTGGTGTTTTTCTAGAATCAATTTCTGAAGTACAAAAAATAAGGTGGAAATGTGATTCAAAATACTATTTTTAGGAAGAAAATCATCTTTGGAAAACTGGGGAAGACATGGTAATTAAATGATGTGTTAATGAAAATGAACATTCTTCCATTGTCGAATTTTGTCACTCAATTCCTTGTAGTGGCCATTTTGGACCAAAAAGGACCTCTAGAAATGTCCTAGACTCTGGATTCTTCAAGCTTTCACTCTTCAAGGACATACATGAGTTCTGTCAATCATGTCCCACTTGCCAATAGTTTGGAATAATTTCTAAATGAAATGAAATTCCACAAAAGCCATTAATCTTCCGTGAGATCTTAGATGTTTTGAGCATTGATTTCAAGGGAACATTCCCCCTTCCAATGGATTCTAATACATCATTATTATGGTGTATTATGTTTATAGGTGGGTCTAGGTCAAACCCACTTTAAAGGATAATTCACAAACTGTTAGTGAGTTGCTAAAGACACACATATTCCCCCGATTTGGCAGACCATGTGCCTTGATAGGTGACTTAGGAACCCATTTATCTAATAAAATCATGGAATCTTTTTTGAAAAAGAATGGGGATGTACATTAAACATAAAATACATATCACCCCTAGACAAAGGGCATGGAAGAACTTTATAATAGAGAAGTGCAACAAGTTCTTGAGAGAATTGTAAAACCCACCAGAAAAGACTGGCATGAAAGTCTTTGGTGAATCAATTTGGGATTATCGAACTACCTATAAAACACCCTTTGGGATGTATCCTTTTAGGTTAGTTTTTGGTAAATCATGTCATTAACCAGTTGAAATCCAACATAAGTCTTTTTGGGCATTCAAATACTGTAATTTTGATCTTGAAAAATCTAGTGAAGAAAGATTGTTGCAATTGGAAGAACTATAGGATATTTGACTTGATTCTTACAGGAATTCAAATATATACAAAGAAAAGGCTAAGGAACTATATGAAAAAAAATCCGGAAAAAGGTATTACATGAAGGTGAAAAGGTATTACTTTTTTACTCTCGATTTCACCTTCACCCATGTAGGCTTAATTCTCATTGGGATTGTCCTTTTGTTATTACTAATTTTTACCCATTTAGTGCAGTGCATGTCGAAAACCCCTTTTCAAAAAGGAAATTTATAGTTAATGGAAATCAGTTAATGAATCACCATGAGAGGAAACACAATCCTGGAACCACATTGAATTTCATTAGATCTCCAACTTCTGCAGTTGACCCACCACTGGATGGAGATAGAAACCCACCAAATCCAAACTAGGGAGAACCTAATTACCTTTAAATCCTCTTCTCCCTCTCTCTCTCCATCTCTTTCTCTCTCTCACTCTTTCTTCTTCTTCCACTCTCTTTCATTATTTTACCACTTCCTTTATCAAACCCTTTTTTTCTTTTTCTATTTTGTGTGGGTGTGTCTTTATAAAAAAACCTAAAAAACTAAAAAAATTCATTTTAAAAAGAAATATGAAAAATAAGGAGTCGTACATACTCACCTTCCATTTATAATATTTTGACCAACCATATTGGGGAGTCAAAAGACATGTTTTCATTAAAATATTTGGTATTTTCCTCATGACTTTTGATAGAGAATAATGTGTCAAAACCATCATATTTTGAATTATCAAATTTTTATTTAGAAAATGAATTTCCCCAACTGGCAGGAACAAAATTAGATTTTATGACTTGGATGCCTATGTCCACCTTCTCAAAATGCGTGTTTTTCACCCCCATTTTTGAGTATTGAGTTTGTGGGCCTTCATGTCGAATTTCCTAATTTAGTGTGCATTAATATATTAGAGGAATTTTCTGAACCACATGAGAATCACAATAGCCAAATAGCCTCCCATTTCCGTTACATTAATCATACTTTTGAAATCCCCTTTGAGTGTATGAGAACTTTATTGTTAATATCCACATTACAAGCCCAATGCCTTTTCCCACCCAATATCAAAATGGATTTCATAGCATAATTGTTTTGAAATTTAAGAGTGGGGGGGAGGGATGTCATTCATTTTGATTACCCTTCATTGATTTCACTATATTATTATATATTGGAGGGAAAGCATCCATTTCATTGGGGGAGAGAGGTTTTAATTTAGTGTATTTTGGTTAATGTAATTTACTTTCATTTATATAATTTTTTATATATTATTGACAACTGTTCCGAAAAAATAAAAAAAATCGAATAAATAAAAAAAAGAACAAAAATATGGGTTGTGTCTTGGGCATGTCAAAAGTAACCCTTCCTAAAAATTTGATCTTATTATAACGATTATAATTACAGTCTTGAGGAGATCAATCATGGGTAGGGATATGAGTGTGTGATCATTTTCAAGTTCATCTTTCAAAAAATGAAAAAAATGATGAACACTTATGTCATTTGGAGAATTTTTGTGTTTTGTAAATATTTAATCATCTCATCCCCTTAAAATTTTATTCTTCTCGTGTTTCTTTCGTCACATAATAATTTCTTTGTAAATATGTGTTTTCATTTCATTTTATGTCTCATTTCAAAAAAAATGTGCATTACTTTTGCTATGTTGGTATTTTACCCCCCTTTTTCCATCTTTTGGATATCATCTTCCTACCGTCCCATAGCCACAAAAAAACCCATAAAAAGGCTTCTTGATTTTTGAGCACTTTAGGATAGAGAGTGAAATCTTATAGCTCTTACAAACTCTAATATTTTCACCTTTTGTTGGTGATTGAGTGAATCTCCATAAATTAATTTTATCATCTTGAGAGGAGTATGTTTTCTGCGCCACCTTTTTCCATTTCTTAATTTGCGCATGAAAGAATGAATTGTTTTTGGAATATTTTATCTGTAATTAAATTTGGTGGAATAAAATATGGATGAGTGATATTTTCTAAACCTCCCCTGATTGGGGAAAACAAAATTTTAATATTTTTTGGTGAGTAAAAATGATTTTTTTCATGTTTTTATTTTTTTTATTATAGGGACATGAAAAAGACTAAGTGTGGGGGAGTTGATGTTATTAATACTTTCATAAATTATTATATACCCACTTTACTAATTTTATATGAAATGTGCATAATTTTTGTAAAATATTAATTTTTTAATAATAAGTATAATTTTTTAGAATTTTTAGATGTACTCCAATTGTGTCAGTTTACAATGTTATTTATAACTCTCACTATACAGATTGAAATTATGTGGTTCTTGTTTTTTAGGATTTCTTATTCAATTTTCCACATATAATTAGAAGGAATAATTTCCCAATTCATCCATTTTAAGGGTCATATGGACCACACAAAATGCCCATAGAATATGTGAAGAAACTAGACCATCCAAGATGATGGAATTACTGGGTTCAATCCAGAAGATAAAATTCATTAATTATCCTCAAACATTTGTATAACAATGCACCGAGGGATGGGTAAAAATTTCAGGGCCCAAATCTGAAAACAAGGTGCTCAAATGATGTTTTTAAATTGAGCCCACCATTCTATCTGGGAATTGAAATCCTAACACTATTGATGACATATCTAATGTTGTAATAATCAAATCAAGCTGATATTTTTTAGTGTGAAATAGGAGATATAGGTTTGCGACTTTGTTGAATAAATAATTTTAATTTAAAGGAATATTCCTATTCAAAAACCCATTCAAAATTTGATCTTCAAAAAGTTTTTATTGAGAATGACAGATTAAAATTGTTTAATCAAACTGCCATAACATTGGATCCTTATTTCCAATGGATGAACAATTTTTAGCGTATATAGAGGAGATAAAAATATACAACTTTGAAGAAGGATATATCTCGATATCCATATATTTGGATGTACAAATTATCGAGACAATAGAGTTGTAGTTTTGGAATGCAAACAGTTCACCACCATGGGCTATAAATACATCCAATACTCTCCTTTTAGAAGGGTTGGAAATTCATAAAAAATAGGATAGGTTGGAATTACCAAGGCTCTTCCAAAGGCTTGGGAGGATCTTCCTTGCTCAGGTTTAAACTTGATAAACCATTACTCCTTGATTCCTTTCATTTACTTTTTTGTTGTACTTCGTTTCTAATCATGTAAGTGTTTGTATTTTTTAATTCTGTTTTAATGAAAGTTTCTTCATAAATATCTCTTATTCTAATAAAATCTATGTAGTTTAATATTATTTTTCTTAAAATAGTTTAAATAAATTTAAAACCCTTTCCCTTCTTTTTCGTGCTCATTCAATCGAAAGTCTTTTTGTAACTCTCATCAACGATCATGTGTGTTCGACACACTACTCTTTTCTTATACTGTTCATTTTGTTATATTTATAATTCGTCACCATAATCATATATTAATAGATCAATTAACATCTTAATGGCAGAGTTAATAAACCATGGGGTGATTCATTATTTAGAGATGTTAAGCGATTGAAATATTTTCCTCGATGTGTATTCTTTAATTTGACATCGTGTATGTTGGATATAACATGTCATGGATCTATGACATGTTTTTCTTAAATTATTGTTTCCATTGATTATTGGAACCATAAATAAACTACCATCAACAAGATCTGATTAATATTATAACCCTATGTTATGTTAAGGATTGGATTAAAGCCTTAACATTTAGGAATTCAAATCAACATTATCTTGTGAAGTGGGTGTTAATTTAAATGCAATGTAAAGCAAAGATAAAGGATATCACAAGCTTAACTCTCTAAAAATGAAATCACCCCAATATTTATCAAATTGTAAAATCAAACAAATTCATTAATCACCTCATCTACGCTCCGCAAACAAGCCCCCCCCCCCAAAAAAAATATAATCAACAAAAAAATTGACTATTAAAATGTATCATCACTGAGGATTGGACCCGAGTGTTGCTATACACATTAGCAGACAATCAAAAATTTGAACGGTCAATTGGCGAAAATCGACTGCACGTTCATATTTTCTATGAAATATTATAAAATATAATGACCATTAACCTTTTATACTAGCATTTACCCTGTAATAATAATGTGAAGTATGTTTTTATATTTTCAAAATGGAAGAAAAATTCACTTACATAAAGAATGGTTACTAGTTTGGGATCAAATACCTCATAGACTATATGAATGATATTATTAAATAAATCATAGTAATTAAGAGGGATTAATCAATGTTTTTCATAATTTTACATAAGGATTAGATAAAATGGATCTCTTATATCACCGTTTTATGTATAATCAATTGATGTACTACTCTGTCAATCTCTTATTCTCTCTTCTTGTTCATTAGTTGACGGAAATAACATCAGTTAAACTTATTCTCTTTGTTACAAAACATCTACAAATTTTTTCTATATCATTTTAACATCTCTTTATTTATTCTGACTTGTGAATCCAGAAATAGATATAGTTGATCACCCAATTAAATTTTTCCCCAAAATGCCTAATTATTATATTATATTTATATTAGTGTAAATTATTTATTATATTAATAAATCTCACTAATATTAGACATGTTTCTTGTTCACTTTCATAATGAAAATGAAATAAATTACTATAATTTTTTACTTTAAAATTTCTTGATATAATTGATTACTAAACTCACAAATAATATATTTTTAATCCACTAATAAACACTTAATATTTAGTTTTTATTATTTATGAAAATCCAATTATTCAGATTATATATTCATGGGATTACCGTCTTCATCATATTCTTCCAGTGGGAAAAGGTATCCTAGTATTTTGAAACTCTTTACTTAAATGTTTACATATTCTCTGGTGGTAAACGTTTTTATTCTACTTGGAAGAGGTGAAACACCTAATGATTATTTGAATTTGAACATAGGACAAACAAAATCATCACATTTAGGTATTTTATTTCTATAAAATACATAAACAATATAAACATATACTCATAGATATATGATTATAAAAATATAAAAAGTCTTATTAAAAATGTAATATTCGAAAAAAAGAATGATTAAATATAAATAATTATGTTAAATAGTAGAACTAATACGATCCATGAATGTTTATGATGAAAAAAATATATTGATAAAAAAATATTAGACTCTTGCCTTTTTATTTTCTGTCTTCATTCATAATAATAATATTATAATTCAAAAGACATACAATTATATTGATGACATACGACACAAAAATAATTCATTCAATCACCCTGATCGACATCATTCTCTCTATCAGAACCTATTATAGTAAGAACTATGAGCATTTATACAATATAATCATTGTATTTTCCCCATAAAATATTGGTGAATCATTAGTTTAGTGGAATTATGAAATCCATTTTATCATTTAAATTTTTAATTTTTACCTTTTTATGAATCATAAAAACATTATATCCATGTGATACATTTTTTTTTGAGAGAATAGGGAGTTATGGGACGATTTGATTAATCCCACTCCTTAGAAAAGAAATATTTTAGAGACCTAACATACTAATCCATAAATAGAATAATTACAGATCTACCTTTACATAGAAAAGGATTTTTAGTGTTTCCCTTAAAAAATTGAAGATGAAATTTACTTGGGTTTTTTATTATATTTATGCAGCATCTCAACATCTCAAAATAAACACCAATCCTTTTAAACTAAACAAGATTATTTATTTAACACTTTATACAAAACTCAGACATCAACTACAATTACTCATACACCTCTTTATATGAATCATTTTCTCCAAGATAACATGTTAAAGAATCATCAATAGATTCTCAATGGATTCAACTTCATTTCTACTTTACTCATGTAATATTGACTACACATTTATCATCATAACACCTTACATGGTTATAGGTTCATTTTCAAAAAAATATTCAGAAAATCCAACATCCAATAAATTTGTTTATCTTCGTCTCCTATTGGAATCATTCAATATGACCCAATGAAAGATAAAAATTAAAACAATAACAAAAGGTGGGCCCAATAATCTTCCACTTTTTATTTTTTTAGAATAGAAATTTGGGAATATGATAGTAAATATGTGAAATCATGTCTTTCTTTTCATCCATTTTCTCATTATTAACTTCATTAATTATATTTTATCTCCCTTTATTGACATTAATATCAATTAATTTGATAGAGGATAGTATCAATTGACTATAATTATATATTTCATAAATTCAATCAATGCTGACATAATCTATACCCAATATCGAAAACAATATATATTTATTTAGACATCAATGTTTTCCATTGAGAAAATGAATATGATACAAAAATATATATTTTTTAATTTTCATTTCCTTGGGTTGTTCATATATATTCAAGATAATACAAAAATATTGATATAAATCAATGAAAATATTCTCCAACATTTCTTCTTCAATTACATGAACTCAATTAATACATTGATCAAAAAAATTAAAGTGAAACTAGTACGTTTTTATTTCAAATATCCCCAGAACACTTCAAACATATTCATTATTTTCATTTCAATATTATATATTCATTAAAATTCCCCAAATAATTATTATGTTTACTTAATTAATGGATGGGTATATGATAATTTGAATTCATTCCATTTCAATGAATAATTACACGAATTTTAAATGTTTTTTGATAATCTTTGGAATATATCTCTGGAGATGTCTCACGTTACCATCTTATGAGGCTTGTATTCCACCTAAAAATCGTCAACGGTGATATGATAATTATATAAGATTAAAGATAATAATAATTATGATAACACCCAGAATACAAAATTTATTTTTTTCATCATCAACTAATATTTTTTACTTAAAATACTCTTAAATATATCATTCATTTAAGTATTACTAGGATTGGTAATTTTATTAACCTACTAGAAAATTTTTTATATCATATTAATCATAATAATGGTTGTTCCTTTCATTATATTACCTTTTGATTGACATTTGACAATGAATACAAAGATACTTACATATTTAGCTCTCGAATTGTTACTCCATCCTACATTAATTTCATTACATCTTCATTTGAAATAGTCTTGACCTTAAATTCCATACAATCTTAGCTCAAAAATAAATCAGAATTTATTAATGTAATAATTTGGATGTATGTGTTTATAAATGTGATTATTTGAATTGATAATCTCACTATAACTGTATTCCAAATATTTTTCTAGTATAATGGGTTCTTTTATACATTAATTTCCTGATAATATTTTTTATTTTGTTAGACATAAAGGCATACATATAACCTCGTGATTTCATCCAATTTTTCATGATTAATTCATGGACTGGAATAACAGTTTCCAAAACATTGAATTTGTGTAATGATGTCATACACATCCCATATAAATCCAAATGTGATATTAGGTTATCCACTATGAATAGCCTCTCTTAAAAGGTGATTTCTTATTAATGTGGAATAGTTTAATTACTTTTGGATATTTTCTTCTCTTAGGGTTAAATTTATCTTACATTCTATAATCGTGATGTCTGGGATCAAAATAATTATAAAGTAATATGATCATACTTTTAGTTTTTTATAAATGTCTTTTGAAATGTGCTCATCTCTATCCTAATCTATTTATTTATCCACTTCACTATTATTCCCTTATATTATATCTTATTCTATTGGACTCTAACATTCAATCATTATATCCATGATTCCATAATACTTCCACTATTTACATAATAGGGAAAACATCATCTGTTTGGACGTTTAAACAAATTTGAATTCTTTGTCTTGTTTTGAACTCCAATTTTTTATTTATTGTTGAAATCCCAGGATAACTAAGTATATTTCTTCAAAAAAATCATGGGATTGTTCTTTAGAATCTTTATTAATATTATTTCTAAAGGGTTTCAAATCTCAAATCCTTAAATTTTCTGGCCTTCTATTTTGATTTTTTTTTCATTGCATTCTTGAATGATTTAAACATTCATAACTCTTCTCTGTGACCACATCCATTTCCTATACACGATATATTTCAATGCATTTCAATTCATTGTAATTTGGAAAGAGGTGCCTTCATATTTTATGGTTGTGGTATCTTATTATAATCCCCATTGAAATTGGATTCCTTTTTACATATGGAATCTGTGTTTCACTCAATTAATCTAATTACATATGTACAATTAGATTATATGGAAAAAATAATTAATAATCATCTGTTTTATTCATTGAACCACTAGTTGTCTAGATTCTATAAAGCTAAAATATTATTGTTTTTTTGTGTTTGTATTAAATATTTGGAAATTATTTGTGGAAAATTTTTTTATAAACATGCTTTTATCCACATTGGATGTAGTGGAAGGGTTCCCATCATTTTTATTGAGCCACTTTTGTAAATATTTATGTTTTAAACCAATAATACTCATGAAAACAATTTTATAAAATCTTTTATTTTCTTATATTGACTAAAACATACATTTTATTGATGTATTATAATAATAATGAGATAATATTAAAATAATTTTTACACCAAAAAAATTATTTTATCAAAATATTATATATTTTTATTTTGTGTATAAATTTTATTAAATAAAACATATTTTTTTGAATTTTCTTTTTCAATTTCATGGTTCATCAAATTATAATAAATCTCTAAGAATTTCATATTGTTAATTATTTTCTAATCACAACTCTTTCATATATTTATTCCCGTTTAATTGGTTTCACTATAATTTGATCCTTATTCATTTTAAGGTTATCTTTTTTATATAAAATAAATCATTCATCTTGTTGGAAAAAATCTCAAGTTGCTTAAATCAAATAAAAGTTATATATTTTATTGAAAGGGTCTTCTCCTCAAGATCTTTCTTTGAATCATCCTATTTATGTGTTAAATTGAGTAACATAATTTCAAAAATGTTGAATTTTATTTAATGAAAAAAATTTATTTAACCTTTGAATTCTACTTATTTAGATTGATGAAATCATGTATGTACCCTATTTTTAAAATCCTTCTCCATTCATTAACATGAATAATTAATGTCAGTGATTTTTTTATTGAAACAAAAAAAAATACCACATATATATCATATAACTTCATTGTGGTATTAATATAGGTTATCATTTTTAACACTAACTAATTCATCTTGTCAACACATAGAATTATGATCTTTCACATTGACACATAGTTCATTCGAAGGAATATTTATATAAGAGAATTTTAGAACCCATTGATCATTTAAAGATGACAAGAAACATGATTCTAGACTATTATTTAAATAATTGGAGGTGTATTTAGCCACTAGATCATCATTTAACATGTAGTATTTTCCTTGATTAAAATTTATACAAGGGAAAACAATGTTTTATTCCTCTTTCATTTATAAGGATGACATCTCATCATTTTTTTTAAACATAAAAATCATGAATATAAATATTTTAATGAAATGAAATAGAGTGACAAACAATATTTGGGAATCATTATTATATCTATTATTAGATGATTCCATTATCAAATTTTATCCCTCCATTTTCATATTTTTCAATGACATGGAAGTAATTTCATCCAAAATTGAATTAAAAAAAACAAAAAAACTTTTAAAAATGTTCACTTGTTATATCCTTCGACAAAATAAACTCAATTCTTCAAATATATATTCTAATAAGAGAATTAAATTCTGGGGTGTCCTACTCTGACCCCAATTAGGAAGATTAATATTGGATATTCCCACACGGGTGGTGGGGATGAATTAGTTTGGATACATATTTTTAATAATAATAATTTTATATATTTATCACCACTTAACCTATTAAATTATTATAAATCTATTATTATTTTTCTTTTTTATCTAGTAAAAAAATATTTAAATATAAAGTAAGATAATGGAATGTCATGATTTGTTAATGAGGTTCACCTCTAAAAGGATTTATGCATTCCTAATAAATAATGAAAAATATCCAACATATGATGGGTCCTTCTCATTATAAATTTAAACTCAATCATGCGTTTGAACTAGAACCTTTTATCCTAGAACAGACTAGTTATAATGAATGTGATAGCTCATTTTTCACTCTGTATATGATAATATAAATTAACATCCATAAAGCAAGATTACCAATGTTGGATTGAGTCCCTCCTAGATTGTATGAATGATCTTTATCCCCCATAGTGAGTAGTTATATTTATTTTCACAATGTTCTTAAAACGTCTATTATTGGAAATTATAGTTTATATCTCCAAAATATTTGGCATGTTCATAATCAAGTTATCTACATAACTCTCAATCTATTAATATCTCTTATGAATCATTTTTTAGGAATATCAATATGAATCCATCATCTTCTCTCCAATAAATAGCATCTCTATTAGTATATATTATCATTTCCCATTTCCTTTCAATTTTTTGACTTAAATATAATGTAATAGTTGCATTATATGATTTGTTTCATCAACGGACAATATATATATATATATATATATGTATATATTAGTTTCAACAACATAAATTATTTCTCATAATCAATAATTTGTAAAATCTTGTATGTGTTTCATATTCTATTTATGGTTGAATTGGTAGTCATTTTCTAAAACTTGTAGAATGCAAGAGATATTTAGAATTTAAACTCATTAATCATATGTTTTAAAACATTCAAAAACCGTAGAAAATTTTGTTATTTTCTATAAAAAATATATTCTTACTCTAATTCCATCTATTTATGGGATTATATTCTTTATTACATAATTATAGAGTGAAACAACATCATGTTATTTAGAATATATTTAAATAATGTTGAACAAATTCTTCATGGATTTTTTTGATATATTGAATTATTGAACACCTCTCAATATTACATGAATTTTACTGTTCATGAAATAATCATCAGATTTTGATATTATAATATTATTAAATATATATACAAACTAGATACATATGATCACATATATATATACATATGACTAGATACACACACATAAGACTTCTGATTAGAGTTAATATTCTCAAAGTATTAATAAATAACCAATGTATTACACCAATATTCAAAAGTCATATAATCTATAAAGTCTTTTAATGAAAACATATATTCAAAATATAGATATTAACTTCCAAATTTTATAATTTTACACGTCATTTAGAGTCATAAAAACAGAACTATGTTGATTTAAAATTGTCTCAATGGCTTTTTATTTTCACATAAGTCATATGATCTTCTTATTAAAATCTATATTCATTATAAAACACACTATTATAAGAACCAAAACTAGTTCAACTTGATCATAGTTGTATTTTTGGGCTTAATGATCTATGTTAAGTCAACCTTAGAATAATGAAATCAATTTTCATTTTTATTTTTCCCAATATTATCATTTCATGAATCAAAACTATTTTACATCCATGTGTAATTTACATTTAGAGATAATAGTGAATCATTGAATTATTTGGTCAATATCATTCATTGGAGTAAAAATATTTTGTAACTCTTATATAACTATTGGTATCAAAAACAATCCCCAACCCTTCTTTACATAGCCATGTATTTTTGTTTTAAATATAATTTTTTTGGATTACCATTCCATAGGTTTTTAATCTATATTGATATCCACTACTTATCTATATCAAACATTATCCTATTTTAGTCTACATGAGGCTTTCATTAATTCTTTAACAAAATATAAAAAAACATTGAAACAAATTCCTTATCATCAATGTATGGATCATCAAATCATTTCATTTATATTTATCAATTATCAAGATAAACTCATTTTCAACAACATCATCTTATTTTTCCTCAAGTAATATTCCCAAGATAATTCTCATCATAGATCCTTTATTCAGAACATGTTCTTATACCTAAAAATATTTATAACATCTAACATTATTCTAAATGGATCAACTTCCCCTCATATTGACAACATGCATGTTTCTTAATTCATTTAGAAAATACTACTATAAAATAATTCCTAATAAATAATATATATTTTGATCATAAATCATAGATATGAGTAAATATTTTTTGTTTTAGTTATATGAAATCTAGAATCACATACTAAATAATAAATTCAATTATAAAAATAAAAATATAAAAATATAATAGAATATTCTATTGAAATATCATAATTTGATTCTATTTAAAAAGATAAAATATCTACAAATAAAAATAAGAATATTGTTTTTTATAAATACATATAAAACCTGAAAAGAATCTAAAAATAATGAGAAAAAGATTATATTCACTAATTTTATAAATCATTGTTCTGTTTAAAATTAATATGGGAAATTATATTTTAAATATTTTACTGAATATGATTGAATATATAAATACCATGGAGAGATAAAGGTAAGAACTCATGATGGTTCTACATAAATTTTATATAATACAGTTGTTTCTTTATTTATTTTGAAAAGTCTTCATTAATTAGAACATAAAAGTGATCACCACAACATTATGTGATATTTTCAATTTTATTATGTTCAACTCAAAAGAACTTGTTTGGTAAAAGGATATATTTAATAATTATGGTATAACATGATAAGTGTATATTTTTAACATATATAATGAATAATAAATCTCATTGAAATTCCATTAAATAATTATGATGTTATTTAATGCCTATTAGGTACATTATAATTTATAAAAATACTAAAGTAGAATAGTGGTTGAACGAGGGGACCACACTCTTAAGAAGAATTAATTTCAATCACAAATTTCACTGTATTTAATTACAATTGTGATATATTATAATCATTAATAGTTTTTTATGTTTTGTAATTTTTTTAATGTGATGAGAAAAAAAATTGGAATTAGTTATGATACAAAAGAATGAGAAAGAAAAGGATGAGAAGTGAAATAAATGAGGAGGATATGTGAGAATGAATCAACTGAGTGAAATAAAATTAGAATGAAAAAAATAGTTCTAATTAATGCCAAAAAAGAATTTAATTTTTATCTTTCGTTAATTCATTATATTTTCCATAAGAAAACTAATTCATTCGAGTGAGTGGTGTTTAACGTCCCTCAACCAATATCATTCTATGTAATAGTAACAAATCATGTAAAAAATATCAATTAGATGAATATAATCTCCTTAAAAATGTTTATTGGGTATTTCATGATGTCTTAATAAATTTTAAAAATGATTCTACTTTTTATAATTCACTCCCTAGAGTGAAATTATAAAATCTTGTATAAGATAATTATAATAAATAAGAAATTTACAAGTGGGGGATCATTTTTTTTGCCTCACTCCTCGAACCATTGATTGATGTCTTATAATCAAAATGAAAATTAAAAAACTAAAATTATATTAGAAAGAAAAATATATTTTTTCAATTTCCTCCCATGAACATAATATTCTCTTTTTTCTTCATTAATGGAGAGAGATGATCATAACTAGTATAGTATGAGAATAAAATCAATGAACATAAAAAATGTAATTAAGAAAAAAAATGTTGTTTAATTTACAAGTAAAATGAAATAAAAACAGAACATGGAATAGTAAAATTCTTTAAAGAATTAAAATGAAAAGAGTTACATGAAGGATGGAGAGATTCACTAAAAACCCAACTGATGGGGTGGTGTTAACATAAAATTATATTAGACGAATAATGAAAAATAGTAAAAATAAAAATTGAAAATTGGGAAAGAACTAAATAAAAAAGTATATAGATGGTTGAATATTTTTATATTATAGCAGTGTAATATTTTTTCGAGATAGGGTTGGCCATTTTTATAATATAAGAATTTAAATAAACGGGTGAAATTATATACTAGATGGTGAATGTGGCAGCCGTTGAGGATCTTCATTACAATTAATGGAGGATCAACATGTTAGAATCCATGTAAACTTTTCCCTCTCTAGTAGGGGCTTCCATTTTTCCTCCTTGAGACTAGGATAATAAATGGTTCATGGTTACCTACATGGTTTGGTTTTAAATAGTGATGCTTGTGGTACCATTTTGGTTGTAGATGTAATCAGTTTTATTTGAAATGGAATTTTGGTTAATTGTTGTATAGGATACCATGGAATGGGATGAAATTGTAGTTTCAATTAAAATTTGAGGTAAAATAGAAGTTTGTTTCTATCTTAGTTTATTTTTTGTTAAATTATATTGAGTATGTAATGGGAAGAAAATAACCTCCTTGAAATATAAGTAATGGAAGTATTGAACAGGCTTCAAAAAATGACATGAGTTGCCTTGTTCATCTAAAACTTGACAATTAACATATCCTCAAATATTTATAAACAAGTACACATGCATTGAAAATGTGTGAGATAAAATAGAAATAGACGTCATCAAACATGACATGTATTTTCTATCATAAATCAGCCACCTATAGTGAGTACATATAGAACTGTCACAAATAATTCGTTTCACCTTGGCCACAACCCATGGTTCTATCTATTACCAAACAATGATAGATCTTTTAGTTATAGTAGCACCAATCGTTCTACACAAAAAACCATCACTATTTGAACTACACACCACAAATAGGGTAAAATTATAATTTTTGGACATATCCTATGGGGAATGTAAGCCATAATGAATTAGAAGTTCATTATGTTTGATAATATTGAAAAATCATAACCCTATGATTTAAATAATGAAAAATAATATTATATAATACAATCCTTATAGAATATCCATATAATTAGAGTTTAATAATAAAAGAAACCATATTATAAAATATATGTATAATGGTAATACTCTATTAAAATTTAAATATTAAATAATTTGAAATATGAAAAAAAAAATATTTTTTAAATTTATATTATTCTTAAATAATCTATTTTCTTCAAAAATGTAATTTATTGTTTTTTTGTTGGTGAATATCATAATTAATTAATGAAACTATTTGAAATATTATTTTATAAAAATTTTATTTCTTTTTGAATAATCTTATATAAAATAACATAAGGGAAGTTGTTTTCTTTTTTGGAAATGAATAATTTCTCAGTGAATTGTGAAAAAAAATGATTTTATTGGAAATTGACATTCCCATTCTTGTCTTTATAGGGTCATGTTTCTTTGAATTTATTTCAAAATTTAGGTACTGATATTTAATAATAAATATCCAATAAATTTCATTTTAATCAACAATATTATGATGTTTTATTCCAAAACATTTTTATATAAAAAATTCATTTTATGTAATATTAGATTTCATCAAATTTTGTAGGTTTATTTGAAATATAATTTATTTCACTTGAATTTGAAAAAATGGAATCGCTATTTGGAATCATCATCACTAAATAGGGTACATATTTAATATTTTTTTTTTGTTTTTAAGGATTATTAACCTTATAAAATATGTTGTCACCATAGTAAGGGTAAAACTGGTAGAACAAGGTTAAAACTGGGAAAAAGGTTTTAAAATCATTTTTACACATTCATAGATTCCATTTTGTGATTTAAATTCCACTAAAATATTTATATATTATTAAATATGTTATTTTGGTGCATTTTTCTCTAATATTTTACATTAAATTATTTTAAGTAAATTAAACTCTAAAATGTGTGTTTATTTTACTATCAATAATATTTTTTACTTGGATATAACAATGTAATGGATGATTATAATTTTTTTTCAAGGGAAATAGTTTTTTTATTATGGTAAATTATTTTTACTTATGTGGGACTAAATAATGACCTCAAATAAGGACGTAAGGCGGACAAAGAACTTGTGAAAGTAATGGAAAATTCAATATTAGGATTTTATAAAATGTAAAATTAATATTTTTGTAAATTTATGGTGATCCATGAATTTTTAATAAATATATAATAAACTAATTATTTGTCAAATGTTTATATTCAAATTAAATTTTTTTGACATTTTTTGAAGTGCTCTCACTTTAATAGTACAAAAAGTAAATGTGATGGTAATTTATGTTAAATAATATTTTAACAAATATTTTATAATTCATAAACTCTTAAATATATCCATGTTAATGTTATATAGTTGATTATATCATAAATTTTACATTTATTGTTCATATATCCATATATATTTACATTCAATACCATAATGAATAAAATTCCATTGTTATCATGGTAATAAATAAAGTGGTTGTTGAGGGGTAAAAAACAAGTGAAATAGGATAGTAATTCCCATTAAAATTTATAAACCTTATTATAAGAGATAATTTAGAATTTAATGCATCATAAATTTAAAATATATCAATTTTCCCCTGGAACATGAAAATTAATTTATATGAAATAAATATATTGAGTAATTCTTTGGGTTCCCCTCCCCATACATATAAAAGAACACCACCTCCCCACTCATAATCACACTTCATATGTTACAGATATCGACAAAACCATTCTATAACAACTTATTAAATTCCATTGAATCATTATATAGTTTTTAGTGTTCTTAAAATACAATTCATATGGTTTATAAGGATATATCTATAGGATTTTCATAAAATAAGAGATAGTTATCCCTATTGATCATTTTCATTTTAGATGTTCCTTAACATATAACTATTATATCTTTAACATTACTATATAATAACATCAGTATAAACCTTATACATAGATTTTTTATGTCAATGGAATTACCGTATCCATCAAAATTTACACTACTTGGGATACAAAATTATCATTTGTGTGTACATGTGGACTATCGCCTTGCAAGCTGATGTATTTCATTTTCCCCTAAAATCCTTTCATGGAGAGTTATTATGAAATATTAAATATAAAAAAAACCTCATAACGAGATAATAATAATAATATTATTATTATTATATATCATATATCTTGGCACTCAAATATTTGATACTAGAGAGATGGAGAAGGTAACATCAAGTTCAAGGCCAATTTGGTCTCAAACGGTCCCAAAGTTCATCAAAGGAGTTTGCCTCGTGAAGTTCCTTCATGAAGACCCCTCACCAAAACACATTTGGAGACAACTGATGGTACCTCTGTGAGTCTAACAAGCCCTGCTACCACATTAATGTATTTGAAATACCATTCCCCAAGTCCAATGGATCCCCTCCCCTTCATGGCATATGTTTTCCATTGATGTAATCCCTAAGAGCATCATGATCCTCATTGCCTTTAAATGTTTTAATCTGCCACACCTTAATGGTATTGTATCAATGAATTTTTATCTTTTGGTCACCCATTTCATGAAGCTCCCGAGCATAGTGAACCTAACCCAAAAATAGATCACCCAAGGTACATGAGAATCATTATCCATTCTTTTCATTGTTCCTAATTTACGTTCCCTATGGTTTTAATGCGTTTCATGAAGGCCTCGCCTCTTCACAAAGGAATGAGTACCATTGGGTTTCTTGAGGATTTGTGAAACATTAAACCATCATGAAATACTATTCTATTAAGTGAAGAATCTATGCTATGAGAAGGGTCCAATGCTTCACAAGGCCCTCTCTTTCACAAAGCGCATTTCCTTCGTGAATAATCCATGATTTGTGAAGCTCCTCTTGTTGAGGCACCTTGCTTCACGAGATCATCTTCTATGTAGCCCTCCAGGATTATGCATAGTGATTTCATGGTTCCTCATGCGGTATCCCTTATTGTGAGGACCTACCTATTTATTTTTGGAATAGGTACACTGGCATATCATTCTTTTTGTAATATACTTGATAATATGGACCCCATGAGTGAAAAATCCTCCATCTATCTTCTATCTTGAATTTATGATGCATTACCTTCCCCAACTATTAATGAAAATCCGTTATGTACATCTAGGGGTAAGGAGTGAGTGCTCCATGTCCAATCCGTAGGATGTTAAACTACTAAGTCCCATATTCCTTAGCCCATGATGTAAAACTATATCCTCACCCCATCCAATGAACATAGGGAGCTCTACCTCGAGTATTCTCTATAACCAGTCGCCTTCTTAAGAGTGATATCTTTCTCACCCTCATTGCTGGTAATGAGATCATCCTTGCATAGAATGGTATAAAATTTGGTAATCCCCCTAAAGTAAACCCCAATCTCTATCTCCCTTTGCTGCTTAATGAATAAGCCCCACATCACCTCTCATGTCTACACCTCTTGCATCACGATTGTTAGGTCTTCTACTATATCATTTTTCTCACACCAAGCATGACTCACACTATCTTAGAGATTAACAGTGACTAGAAATCCATTTTGTACACCTTAGTGCATAATCCTTATGCCCCTTAATTCCAAAATATGTGGGTTTTGATACCTTCCATATGAAGTGGGTAAGTAGGAAGCCTCTTAGAGGTTCAATCCCAACAATAGTAAACTATGGTTCTACCTCCTATGGATGTATCCTCCAAACATGGAATATTCCATTTATTGGACACATCCCCTAGATCCACCTCCCTGAGGTGTTTTGATTCATCTTCCATCACATCATCCATCACCTCACCCTTATTCAGGTTTGATCACATTCCTTCCCCACGGGAGTCCTCAGTGTGTAATCCCGGACCACATGCCTCATATCCATTTGATCTACTAACCATGAGTAATCCCCAGCATTTATAAGGGATACTAGCCATGCGTAAGCCCCAATTCCATTATGAGATATTTGGAATTTGTTCCACCCCTTTAAAATAGGTTGTATAGATAGCCTCTATGAGGTTCAAGCACAACATCCACTTCCATCAGGGTCTTTCACTCAAGTCACTATGTCTAGGGAGGATCTTACCCTAGTCTGAAGGTTACACTTCCTTTAGGCCTACATCCATGCCCTCCATTCATACTAGAAACCTACTAAGGTGTCTCGTTGCCCCATCTTGAACTACATAGACTTTTATTCCCAACCACATGGATACATAGGAACACTACTCGAGTTCTAAGCCAATATCCCCTCATATTCTTTCCATTCCATCCATTCAATTTCCACTCATCCCCCATTTTCATCAAGATTTCTTCTTTTTTCCATCACATATATGTGAGATCATGCCTTCCATTCCGGCCATCCTAGAGAATAATCCCCATTCCCATCACTACTTATCATATCCGCACATATGAAGTTAACCAATCATAAGACCCAAATAATATACTTTTATCCAACAAATAATTCTCTGCTTGCGACACGATGGTAAACATGTGTAAGCCACAAATCACCCATTTTAACTATGTGGGGTTTGATCCTTTCCTTCTAAATAGGGTATGTAGGAACCCTCTATGAGGATCAATCCCTTCCAATGGTAAATTTGTTTCTCCCACTCATTGGGGTCCACCTCCCTAATCCACCCATAGTGGTGTCCATATCATCCTTCACAATTTGAAATATTTCCCTTTATGGGATACATCAACCAGATTCATCATAAGAGGCATTCTCAACCATCCAATGGTAAACCTTGATGCCTCTATCCTAGGGACATACACCATAATGGTGTGAAACCTTATATTCATGAGACATACCACCTCATTACTTCCCTTATTGGGTGTTTTGATCAACCCATCAGGTAATCATTTCAGGTGCTTATTATTTGGGATGTTCCTTTCTAATCCACCTGTATCAGGCTTCCTGATCAACCCATCTTCATCTTATAAAGATTTTAAATTCATTTACTCTCCATTTTAAACATGGTCCGCTTGTGGAAAACTCCAAAATACATGCATCTAACATAAGATGCCTTCTGATTTCCACATGATGCACTGGGTTTCCATTCCCTTCAGAAGCCCTCTTTTGAGGAAGAATACATGTGACTGATGATCTAGCATCCATACATGATAATGATGCCCAAAATTACTACTCTCCTAACCATAGGTTTCTTTCCTGACTATATCCTTTGGAATGTCTAGACAGAATCAATGTAATTTACCATCATCTATGAAGATACGACACTTGGAATGAGTTTCACGAAAAACATATTAATCTATAATGGAGTCCTAGACATGGAAATAAATTTAGAGGATAAATCCATGGAAGTAGGAAACTACATACCGTAATCCAATTTCAATAATGTTGAATAAAATGTTGAAGAAGTGATAAATTTCACTTACATTTAGAAATCTGGAATGTGGGGTATAGTGCAGTTTGTTCGGGAATGCAAATGATGTGTGATGAGAAGACAAACCCTAGATGAAAGAATCTGAAATAGAAATGGTAAAACTAACATGAAATATTATCCTCAACATGGGATTAGTATAATTTGAGACATAAAAAGATGAATACTTCAATAGATATAGTTATTCAGCACCAGGTCCTGCTAAAAAAATAGAGGGTCTAACATGAAACTCAACATAAATTTTGGTTGTAAATCATTTGTCATTACAATCTATGGAATCAAATGTTTGGATCTCTCTCTATGAATATAGAAGAATGAAAAATGCTATGGAATTAGGAATTTCTTTCCAACTATCTATAATGATGGATGAATCATCCTTCCTTATAGGACCCAAGACAGAGGAATACAATAATCCTATTCACGTAGGTATAAGGGAAGGAGGATAAAAAATGTGACTATCATACACGATCCAAAATCTAATAAAATTTCATCCTTGATCATATATATATTTCTCCCACACCCCATATCACTATCCAAAATTATAGGGGGTGGGGGTTATAGATTCTCTCATATGGCGATACAAGTAGATGAGGGCCATTCCCATGAGAAACATGGCCTAGAAGGACCTAGAGGTTTTTGTGACTCGCTATCACTACCCCTCCCAAGGGCCACATAGGGCACCACTACTCTCAAGTCCCATGTTCAACTACTTCAATAGCCTCTCTACAAAGTGATAATGTGACTCAATCCATTATTATAAATATGTAAGGCAAAGCCAAGTCATCCTAGCCACAAATACCGCCCAAGAGTTTCCATGGTTGGACCCCACGAGTCTGAAACATCACCACCAATCGGTCCATTAGGGTAATGAACATGTGGTCTATGTCCCTGCACTTTTGGCCAGAGTCTGTATAACCCAATTCAAATGTTATACCCAAGCTGAGGAAGATTCCTGTCATGGGGAATAATATTCAATAGCTATCATATACTATGAAATCACTAATGCATTCAACCAGATCCCTCCCATTGTAGATTATGGATTCACTAATTCCCGATTAGAACCAAGGCCTCAACCATCCCAAGGGTATGCTAGGATGACAAATTTGGTCACTTGTACCACCCAAAACCATCTTTGGTTGACCCATGATGATGAGACACAGCACAAAGGCCCTCCCTGTACCATCTCATGTCTTAGTAGAGGTCCTCACAACTCTCAGTCTTAGTATTGTGTTCCTCTCCATGATCCCATCACCCATCCAAGGGAAGGTCCTCCCTAACTTATCAACTCCCAACCCGAAGGTCCTTCTTGTATCATGAACTATGAATGAAAAGTTTCTCTCACCTCATTTATGGTCCACGTAGAGGTCCAACTCGAAATACAGTTCATCAAAGTGAAGTCCCTCCTAGATTCATCACTATCCATTATGGAGGCCCTCCCCATGCCACATTCAACCAGAGTGGAGGTCCTCCATGCTCTAGCAACTATCAATGAAGATGCCCTCCATACTTCATCAAAAATTAGTATGAAGGAACACCTCATGATATTACTTCTAATCATCATTTTGGTCCTCTACATGCCACAATAATCTATCATGGAGGTCCTCCCCGTGTAATCAATAGCTCAAATGGAGGTCCCCTACCCTATCATCCACCACTATGGAGGCCCCACCGCCACACATCAACTATCCAATATGGAGTCCCTCCCAATATCTCTTTCGGCATATTTCTTGGTGCTGCTCACATTGTTTCTCATCAGAGTGAAGGTCCTCCCCACTCTTATAGAATACTATGAAAATTACCTCCCTACTTCAATGAAAATAGGTATGGAGTGTCTCCCCATATCTTAAAAAATCAGAGCATAGGCCCTCCCCATATAATCAACCAATTTCCTGAAGGGTCTTCTTATGAATAAATAGTTCCCCATCATGAAAAACCATCCCAAGGTAGAAGGGCGAACCATACTCATCAACAGAATAACTTTGGGAGGCCCCAAGTCATCATGAATCCCACTCTATTATCTAATTATGAGGCTGAATAAGACTAACTAATAGATATTTCTCCATAGTATTCTATATCAGAGTCTAGAGAAGGAGCCTAATGTTTGAGTTTTTTCATCCTTGAAGGTGAGATGCACGAGATCCACAAAACCCATCACAAGTACATTAAAAAGGAAGAATATTTGGCCCCCTTCTAGGATCCCACCATATATTCCTCCATATCATCACCAGTTTTATTATGTATCTCAACAAGAGATCATAGAGAGTTATTTGAGGGCCTGATAGATGATGAGAACCCACCAGATCCTTCATGAATACCCACCTCCCTCACACATGAAGTAGTGGTCAGTACCCATTCCTAGAGGGACATGATAATGTAGTTGGTACAACCTCTGAGAGACGACCCAGTGAGACATGGTTAGTCAACCCATGTGGATTTTTCTCCACCATCATTTCTATTTACACAATTATCCACATAAATCATGTTGCTAGTTCCTCATCCAACCCAGATTGAAGCATTTGGTAGCGAGGAGTCGGGCCTAGCTTCTAAATAGGTTATCTTGTGGGACACACTTTCCATGGATCTGTTTTCTAAGATACCATGGAAGATCTCTACTCCTGATTTCATAATTTTGGAGTCCATTACTCAAGATGTTGTTTTTTTCTTCCCTTGAACCCTTTGGGAATCAAATTTCAACCATTGTATGCAATTAATGGTTTGTCCATAGAGTCAGGATCATTTCAGTGACATTAGCCAGTAGTTCCACATGGATGATTTGGATGTACCCCTAGTGACTCTGCATGTTGTGTAACCTGGATTCCACCAGACTCTTAAGAAAGGATGTATTGAAATCTTATCCATTCTCCTTAATTATAAAGGAATATTCCCTACATGTGATGACCTATGGTTGTGGACAGTATCATGTACTTTACCTCAGTCACATTCTGGGGTAGCCCGATTTAGCTAACAACATTGAGGATATACCTATGGGAGCAATCATGGTGAATATTGATGGGCTCAGCACAATAATGTAGAGGGACACCAAATTAGGTTCTAAGGAAGTGGTCCCACCCATGGAATTTTGAAAAATCATGAGGACAATCATATAAGTATTATGAGTCACTTGGAGAGGGTATGTGGCCTCGTGGACTCTGTCATCTCATTACCTGTCGATAATAATTCTAACAAGGGTATGGATTATATCGGGACCTTCAAACCATTTGAACTGAATGATAATTCATAAGAGACATAGGATGACCTTTATACAACCTTCATACTACAATAAATAATAGATCAAAAAAAATCATTCACCAGATCATTGTCGAGAGCCTTACATAATAAAATCCAAACTACGGTGATCCTCCATATAATATGGTCCCTCATCCGTTGGGGTAGTAGGGGTAGCCACAAGTCCTCATTGTCCAGATGCCTCCTGTTAATATCGATAATCCCATCTATCCCAACAGGGCAGAGATCATAGCCTATATAATATTACCATGAAATGTATATCCAAATACACCTAATTTGTCTGAGAATCCTCCTTGAAACTCAACATATGTCATTCCTCCAAATGATCCTCAGTCCATTCCACCAGTCATACCTCATACATCACCCCATGACACTCCCAATTTCATTACTCCAACAGCTCCACTAGACACTCTAGCCGTTCCAAAATCCACCGAGCCTTCCTAATATGTTGATGATCATGTGAACAGGTTAGTGTTTAGGGATCCACATTGAGATAGATATCCCCACATAAAAAATGTAATGGCTACTCTTATCACCTCCCTTGATGGACTTGAGTCACGGTAGGTTGAAATCTCACCCAATGGAATGATGTATCCATCCTTGGTGGAAAACATACAGACAACCCTATATTTCAAGAATCTTACCTTCTCCACCATCAATGATATGGAAACCAACTTCAGAATCTAGAACACTTCAAATAATGCTGTAGACTCATGCTGGGAATGCCTGAGTAGCATAAATATTACAATATATAATGTTTTGTTCTGAAATTGTAAGGGAATACGTTCATTTGGTACATTCAGTTTCCAATTGGGTTAATTATTGTATTGGAAGATCTTCACAGGTGGTTCATTTATTATTTCATCTCTATCGCCTATAAGAATAGTGTCACAGATCAGTTCAACTGAAAACTACGACCATGTATGCGAGTCAAAAAAAACTTCAATAGGTGGAAAAGATTAATGTATTCACTCAACATGCCACTAAATCAAGAGTTTAAATAGAAGATATGTATGGGTAATTTTAAAAATGAATTGGTCCCATACCTCATAACTCAGAATTTCCTAGGTGGATTTCAAGATTTTTTCGATTGGGATCAGTGCCTAGAGAAAGCCTGGATGCAAGTAAAGATGGTGCACCTATTGCCTCATCTATATCCTGAATAAAGATCAATAACTGATAAGACTTATACTATAACATAGATTGATGCCCAAGGAATCTAGAGTTTTTAACCAGTAGAGGGTTACCTATATCCTTGTTGAGGGAAACATCCCTAGGTCCTACTTGACACATATCATCATCAAACATAGAATCTATTGGTGCAACCAAATAATGAACCACCACTGCCAATCCCGGACAATTAAGTTCTAGCCCCCTGTCAGTCTTTATCCCCTTATCAGCTCCATTATCCCAAGGTTCCATTTACAAAAAGGAGAAACCCAAACTATTCATTAAATGATGATAAGATCATAGGTTATTTATGTAATTGCTTTGAATAGTGAATTCAAAAACTACTAGAATCCATGAATCCCAAGGAGGCCTGTCTAACTGATATAATCGATTAATACCCTCATTACAAGTTCATTGGAAATACCATGAAAAAATTATATGTGTTCAAGGATTGGATCCATGACTAGATTGAAAACAATGTAGTCTGATTATTTCCTTCCCCAACATAGGTGGCATGAATTTTCATAATTCTAGAAAATGATAAATAAGGTTATTGGTTGAATGTCTCTTATCACGGGTCTAAAAAATATGATGATTAGATATATTATTTCCATGGTGTAATCTATACCCATTTGAATCATCATGATCCTAATGAAGCATCCACACCTCGACCAAATACCGCTTATGCATTCGAATATCAGCATTCTACTTATTAGAAGGGAAGAGCTCAAAGGCACAAGGGAAAACAAAGTACCCACCTGTTCCAAATCCAAAATTCACTCTTAGTGATTTTATTCCTAAAAAAATGGTTGTAATCCCAAGAATCCATCCATAATTGGATGATTCTTTAAACAATGAGCATAATCATGTCTCTGTAAATACTATCATGTTGTTGGATCCCTATATAATTCCCAACAATGATGAGTAACAAAACGGTCATCCTAATTTTCTTATTTGATGATATCATCAACGAGGCCAAGGATATATGGACCATCAAAATACTCAATACAGTGCTTCAAGCCCAGACGTACAAGCTATAGAGACATTATAGTAGACTTAGTGAAAATCCCAACAGCCAAAAACCTAACATCCCATCTTGTCAGATTCATTGAAACTATTGTTTGTGATTCTCAGCCAACCAGAGTCATTGTGACCCCAACATGATTGGTCAAATCCAACTATTGACAGACTTCAGCTATCCAATAGTTATCCGACAGTAATATTTCCTTGTTTTTCTTGTGAGCTATGGGATATTCCTACAACTAGCCAGAATCTACCAGTTCAACCATCAGTTCCCATCATACCTCAAGACAAATAGAAACACCCTCCTAGATAAAATGTCCACCTACCATAGAAGTATGATGTGATTAAGCACATTTACAGCATTAATGAAAATCATTCAATACCCAAGGACCTTCTACTATTATAAGATATGTGTGAATCCCTCATAGAGAAATTGAGGATCCCCCTCCAGTTAAATGTAGAGGTGGAAGCCACAGAGGCCTTATATATTGAGGAAGTAGAATGAGCAGAATTCCAAGCCAGCATCTCATTCCTATAAGTAGTTAAGGATTCTCCCATACATGGGAAACTCCACCTGATGTATGTAACTATTCATATTAATGGTGTGGAATTTCATCTCTATCCATAAACATAGGTTCCTAGATCAATCTCATACCAACACAGACACTCCACAAACTAGGATTCACTAAAGCAGATATGCATCCCTTTGACATGAAGATTCAGAGTTATGAGAAGATAAATCAAAGGAAATGTGGGAAAATCCACCAAAAGACCTAATTCAGTGGCCTGACTATAATCAATAAATTTATTGTCTTCTCACATGATACCACCAAAAATGCACATATGTATTGAATCTGGCACCATTTGATGAAACAATTCCCTCCTCATATCACAAATTCATCATATACTCCCTCAATAGTCTAGTGGGTGTGCTCAATGTTGACACATCTCAATTATTCTATTGAGAATCTCGCTATTTGGATGTTGAAAATTATAAGAGAAATGAAAAATGGGTTCATACCAATGAGGTTGATCACAATAAAAATATGGTCGACCCATATATGGACATGTATGATTATTTTATCCTCCCAATTCACCGGTTGGTGGATTCAACGCTATACATGGGACACTTCTTCACTATTTCTGAGATGAGGGGAATATATGTTCCTTTGTATATGGAACGATGGAAAATTACATCTTAATCCTACACAGAATTGAATAGAGTGATACAAGATCCTCATAACCCTATAAGGTATTTGGATTTATGCCCCTCTGTCGATGTCCTAATGAAATTGGGTAAACAGCTTTTATTTCCATGGTTTCAACAATGAAAGAGTCTCGTGGTGAGGATTCCACCACCCCTCAAGTTGGAACAAGAATTATTCTGGGGTAATTTAACATAGAATAATTTCCTTCTACCGATGATTATAATACCTTATATAATGAAGATGTTTTTGAGGATGCTCCCCTGCATTCTAATGTGGAATTTCCACCACCATCGATGAGTTGGTATAGGTGAATCTTAATAACTAGATATATTTAATGCCAATGATGATTAGTGAAGCCATGGCTACATAGGATCATCAACAATATATATACATTATAATGAAATATCATGATGTGTTTGACTAATGTTATGATGATATAGTAGGGCTAGACCCTTAGGTCTCCTTCTATCTTTATGGCCTCTTGATAAGTCAACGTTCATTCATGAAGTCTCCCAAGAAGATTCACCAATCTCATAGTGCGATGATAGAGGCCAAAGATGATTATATAATCAAATAAAACATTGTGAAGGAAGTTAAGTACCCTATATGGTGGGCCAACATTGTTTCTATTAGGAGGAATAATGGATAGATTAGAGTCTATATAGACATCCAAGATCTCGACTGCCACTGCATGAAGGATGATTTTCCCTTTTTGGTGACAATGCTAATGATTGATGCCACCACTGGATTTACAGATCTATCCTTCATGGATGGGTATTCCAGGTATAATCAAAATTAGATGGATACTAAAGATGAAGAATATACTACCTTCATAGAAATGTAGGGTACCTTCAATTGTCAGGTAATTCTAATCATTCTGAATAATGCAGGAGCCACCTATCAACATCAAATTCACCACATCTTCAAACAGATACTCGAGACACTAGTAGAATGCTACATAGACAATTTTTTGGTTAAATTCTACTAGTTTTAAGACCATATTAGAGATCATGAGAAATTATTTAGCATCCTTTTCTCTTGGTAGTTGATAATGAACCCTAATAAATGTACATTCTGGGTAAAATTTGGGATGTTCCTTGGTTTCATTCTTAGACACAGAGGCAACAAGATCAAACTAGAGAAGTTGAAGGATATTATCCATATTCCCCCTATAAAGAACCTCCAATATCCCTAAGTCTTTCATGGACACTTAACCTATATACATCAATATATTATAAATCTAGACAACAAGTGTAATCTATTTTCTATGATCATGAAGAAATGTATCATCTACTAGTGGGACTGAGAGTGATAGAATACTTTTGTGGAGATAATGAAGTATCTGTTACAACCACCCATTCTGATGTCATCCTCCCTAGAAATTCACTATCCCTTTATGTAACCACCCTCGAATGACCCATCAATGCCATTGTTTTAGAAAAGAATAAATAGGTCATGGGGAGTAGTTTTTAATATATCAATTACATGATCCACAACACAGAGTCCACATATTTTTCTATCAAGAAGAGATTCCCCACATTGGAATTTCCCGTGTATAATTTGAGGTACTACATACATCATCTTGAGATACAACTGGTTTTCTATATGGATCCACTAATGTACATTCTAAACTACCACATGTGAACTGGTCAGATAACAATATGGTAGGTGATTCTTTAACAATTTGACATCATATTTTTTTTCTGAAGAAGGCTATCAAGGTTGTTTCATTGGATGTATTCTTGGATGCTCACCCATATCTCACAGAACAATCTTTGTATCATGATTTTATAGTCAATGATATCATCTCAGTGCATTAGGATATACCATGTTGGAATATAAACCTCGATGATGACTACTGGAGTCCCCCAAAAGAAGGATCAATGGTCCCAGGCTCAATAGAGTAGAAAAGAGGATGGTCTTAATCATGCATATACATTTTGTCCTACCTTATATATTCATTTTACCATATCTATGCAACAACAATGAGGTAGCGTATTATGATCTCATCACTGGTCTTGAGTTGGCAATTCATATTGATTTTTTTCACCATCATGCGAATGGGGACTCCGAGCTAGTCATCATGTATATTAACAATGATGATATTGTTCCGAAGCCAGAGCTTCTTCCCTTCTCATTAATGATCAACATATTATGGTCTAGTTATCTTATTAGATATAGGTTAATCATGTTCCCTAGTCACATTATAGTCAAGCTAATTCACAAGCTTATCTAACTGCTTCTATCAAAGAACCTGACCAGGGAGATATGTTTATTCATGTAGCACATCAAAGAATCATTTCCCTGTCATTTTAGATGATTATGAAAAACAGAAGGTAAAGCACCTCACCGTCAGTTCTTCCACATCATGTCCTCTGGATCCCCCTAAAGCTGAAGAATCCTCCGATTAGACAACTCCTTTCATAGAGTATCTCTAGCATGGTAATCTCCCATCATACATAGGCAAATGTGAGCAGATTTGTTTCCGTACAGTTCATTTCACCATACAGAGTGGTCATGGCCGGAAGAAGACTCTATAAAAATGTGGTTTTGATGAAATTATCTTCCAATTCATTAAAGGAGACAAGATTACTAAGGTCATGAGGGAGGTCTATGATGGGTCTTGTAGTTATCATCAGTTTGGGATGATGTGCTCCTACCATATTTGATTGTTGGGGTACTTATAGCCCACCATGGTTCATGACTCTATCAAGTTCGCTAAAAGGATACCCACAAGTCAAATCCAAGTCAATATCATGTATAGACTTCCATAGACCCTCCACACTAAAAGTTAGTCTTAGAATTTTGTGGTCTATGGACTCAATGTTGTGGGACCATACCAACCAACCACATCTTTCCATTGTAGGTTCATTATTACTGTAATAGTTTCTTAAAAAAATTGGAAGAAGATATTCCTCTAAAGGAATTCAAGGCTTGATCTATTATTGAATTCATAAGCTCCAACATCATCCATAAAATTGGATTCCCTCATGTCATTCTCTCCGATAACAGCATAATCATCTATTCATATGAATTGAAAAAGTTGTGTGGAAAGTACAATATATGGTCAAACATCACTTCTCGCTACCAAGCCTACGAAAATGAAAATATTAAGGCATTTAATAAGTCACTATTTAATAATTTTTAGAATATTATGGTACAAAACAAATAATATGGCCATAAAAACTCCCCAGAACTCTTTGGTATTAAAGGATGAACATGCCTAATTCCACCCAGATGGCTTCATATTCCATGGTGTATGGAATGTAGGAATTCCCGTCAATCAAGATTCAGTTTCCATTTCTCTATTCTATTGTCTATGACCAGAAAATTTCAGATAGTGTAGTAGAATTCTGTCAAGATAAACTAAAATCTATCAACTAGAACATTCTCCAGGATGTGCATAATATATAGAGGCACCAACACAAGATATCTAGAGATTTTAACAATAGAGTTCATCTCCAATCCTTCTATCAAGATGACACAATATTGTCTATAAGGACTCTAATTTCAATGGGTAGGGAACTAATGAAGTTAGATCCTAATTTTGAGGGACCCTACATCATTAAAAATGTCTATCACAATAGTTCATAATCTTTGGTAACCATGGATAGTGAGAAAATTAACTCTCCCTCCAATTCCATGTTCCTTATAGAATACTACATAGGAGTTTCTCTTTTGTCTGAGAAAAATGACATTAAACTGAGATGCCTCGTCCAACATGACGTTAAACTTCTACATCTGAGCTGTAAGATGTTAAACTACACAACATTTATTTTCATCTCTATATGACCTTAAATGGAAAGTTCCTACAATCATGAATGACATTAAACTTCTATTTCTTCATCATTTTAGGATGTGAAACTATGAATCAAATTAGTGGCCTAGTGGCACGATGATAAAATTCCCAATTACAATATGGTTCAAGCACTATTGCCTAAACTAAGATCTATGTTGTACTACATGACATTAAAATATAGTAGGGTCTAGGTAATATGACCGAAAATTGTATATAGTATCGTCCTGTATGACGTTAAACTGATGTGTCCTAACTGCATGTCATTAAACTGCTCATCATTGATGTTCCTTTCTGTAGTGCCTTTAAAGTCACATGACCCTTTTCTTACATGACATTAAACTTTTCTATCCAACATGATATTAAGATACTCCCCACTTCAATACCACATGATTTTAAACTACAAGTAACTCATGAACTATGCATTGCTTGATTTCAATCCTTAAGGGATACATAGAGAAAACTAGTAACTTCATCTTTCGTTCCATCCATAAACTCTCTCAAAAAAATTTCCTTATCCCCATGATGTTAAATGATGTGTGAGTTATTATATGGAATGTGTGGTGTGGTGTGGATCTCTTGGTACCACAATTACTTCACGTTACTTAACGGCGCTGCACTGTGTATGTTCTCTTTAGAAGACTCATCCTACGGTCTGTGTTCTAAAACACTATTCTGAGACCTACAAATTCCTTGTTACATAATGATAAATTGAGTAACATCCTCCGTCCATACAATTTTATATTAAACTACATATTATATGCCTTGGATGTATGATGATAAATTACACAATGCTATGATGTCTTTACATGATTAGACATTTCCCTTTGGCACCAGCCTTCTTCCAGGAAATCTTAAAGAACTATGTATGTCTTCCTTCACATCCTTATCCAATACGTAACGATGGTCACAATATTTTCCCCTGGTGAAGAAGTATAATATTAAACTCAACTGTTTTCCCCTTTTCCTGAGTATCATTTAGAAGTATGTGGGGTGACTTTTGGGCCTCTTTGGCCCTCATGCATGTCAGGTTTCCTCATGGCGCCACATTATACATCTTTAGATTAATAGGTCCATACTCTATTAATTTAAACTACGATTTTTTGAGTCTGAGTTCTCATGAATGTACACTGCATACCAACCACGATATTCTCATTTAAGGTGATATCTCTTCCTTTTAGGACTATTCATTTCTTGTAAATCTTTAAGAACTATGAAGGTCTTGATTTCCATCCTTATGGGATACATAGAGATTCTCAAACATTTTTCCTTGGGCCCAACCATAGAATCACATAGATTTTAATCCCTTTTACATAGGTTTCCCCTTATGGAATGATTTGTGTGGTGTGGATCTCTTAGATCCTTATCCACATTGGGTTATGGCAGCAACACCACACATTATCCTTTCAAATAACCCTTCCCATCTTCCAGCTTACCACATGATATTTAATTGAATAAATCTCCAAAACTATGCATGGTACAATTCCAAACCTTATGGGATATGTATTGACACCCATACATTTTGTCCCCATGCCCTACCACAAAATCTCATTCACTATTTGGTCCTTTGGCTTGAGTTCCCCTTTGATAGTGTGTGGCGTTGTGTGGATATGTTTTCTCCTCATTCACGTTGGTTTATTTTTCACATGACAAAATTCTCCATTAAAAAGAATCTATATCTTTCATATTTTCATAGTCACATGATGATAAACTTCATGACATTTTCATCCTTACAACAAGACGTTAAATAGCATATATTCATCCCATGAACACAACGTTAAACCGGGCACCTATGGTGAAAACTCGTTGATCCCTAAACTAAGAGACTTGGGTATAAGAAACATGTCATTAAAATGTTTTCAATACCAGGGAACTTTAACATCATTTTCATATTGGAATCTGTTCCCCTTAGAAACTAGATACTTGTGGATATATCTTATCCTATCTACAGAAGTTCTACACTGACATGTTTCAATGTGTGGTGGTACATGACCTAGATTGTTGGATTCTATAAGGAAATTACAGAAATACATTTCAAAGATTCATGGATACCTTTACCTAGATCATTATACTATTTCATGTCTGAGTAGACCCCTAACTACCTAGATATTCCACATCATCACTCCAACCATTATGGTCTAATGCCCTAGAATATTTTAGAAGACATTTTGAGATACGTTCCATGTTTCGAACATGGTCAGCAGTAAAACCTCATTTGTTTTCCCCATACATGGTAACATGATATGCTTTTTTGTTTTTAACACAGTCATCACTTATCCTCCATAATCACTCTAACCTCATTGTTTTCAAGATACCTAGCATAGAGATTCACAAATTCTACTTCCTTATGTTCTGGTGGTCTCCAACACCCCTGGTGTTGTACCTCAAAACATATGAAAACATTAAAGAAGAATTCTAGTATGGTTGGGAATTTACCACCCAAAATTATTTTCCATTTTTATGTGCTCCAATGTGATAGGTAAATCTAAACAACACTCCTTATTTACCACACTGATCATGGCTCATGGGGGCATAAGAGTCATAGTAAGGAAAATTTGAGCAACCTTATGGTCCAATATCTATGAAATTAGACTAGTATCTATATAATCCAAACTCATTGATATTAAACTAAGATACTCTTCATGGTTCTATGGGAAATATGATATGATGAATTGGATATATTTTTTCCTCATTCATGATGGATTTTTCATTCCGCTTCATTATATATATCTACTATAGATACCTACTCTCTATCGATCAAAATTATATAACCATAAACTACGAACTATATAGTCTAATCTATATGACTCTAAACTTTACATCACTTCATCATAATTTTTGTTTTGTTAAACTATATAGATATGTCCCAGGCACATGATTTTAAACTGGGCACCTATTTCCCAAACTCTATGACCATTAAATTAATATCCTATGGTCCATGATATATAAAAATAAACTATTTGAAATAATATGATATTTTTCATGGGTTCAGTTGGGTCATGACACCAACATACCCCTAATGCGCTAGGGAAATGACTAAATGTATTGAGATCCATTAAAATATCTTCCTAACCAATCTCCACACATTGAGCCTTTCTGAGTTCGGATTTCACCATCTTTCAAATCCAGAAGGACCTCGTTATAATGATGGTCTCATACCGTTTCATCTCACCTTCTAACTTGGGCTAACAACCTAACGGATGTTGGAAAAAACATGAAATACTATGTTTCAAACTTGGTTAACATTCAATTCAATTTTTTCATGCCCCATACTTGATTGCTGAATTTGTGGACCCTATATTAAAAATATGGTCAACAGTGATCCTACCCAACAGTCTCTCCTTTCTTAATCTGTATGTTGGATGTTTTGATTTACATCCATTACACATATCAATTTTACTGTGGAAATATAACACCCCTAGTGCTTCCCCTTAGTGTAGCTGCGCACATTGAGTGAGAAGATCCCGTATTGTACACTTCTACATGTGATGGGGAAAATCTTAATATCCATCCTTATTTCCCTAACCCAGCATGACCCATGTGGGATTTGGTGTCTTGGTAGGTTTTATACCCACATGGAGAAGTTTTTCAACCTTATGGTCAATACTCTATATCCTTAAACTAGGGTCCTATAGTCCAAACTATATGACCTTAAACTTAGAGACCCATCATAGTTTTCTCAGAAGTGTGTGGTGTGGTGGGGACCTCTTTGATCATAATTCAT
The DNA here is from genome assembly GCA_963277665.1 of Viscum album. Taxonomy (NCBI): domain Eukaryota; kingdom Viridiplantae; phylum Streptophyta; class Magnoliopsida; order Santalales; family Viscaceae; genus Viscum; species Viscum album. Next base: position 2,016,017,875 of record OY728135.1, read on the forward strand.
GTCAGGTTTCCATAATCAACTTCATAAAAATATCTATTAAAACACCTCCTATAGAATACTTATAACATTATTTTAATATATATGCGTCGGTCCTACTATACATCCTTAAACTACAACATCATGGTCTTGGATGCATGATAAAAAACAGAACAAAATTGTGGTGTTCTCACCTCATATGGAATATCCCTTTCAACTGGTCATCTACCATGCAACCTTTCAAGACCAAAATACATATTTATTCATGTAGTGAAAACAGGGCATTCCATCGAGGTCCATCTACTAAAAAAAGAGAAGAAATAAATGCACAAACAATAAAAATATAATGACCTCTCTCTGTGTATGGGTCAAACCTACCATGGAAAATTGTCCTTCAATAACTACACATGGCTTGATTCACATCCTTATGTGATAGTTAGTGACCACATACCACTATTCTTGGGTCCTACTACAACATTATTTCCCTTTTCATGACTATTTACCTTTTTTCCTTACAACATGATGTTATAATACATTGAATTCCAAAACTACATATGGATTTATTCCTATATTTATGGGTTACATAGTTATTCCTAGACATTCCATCATTGGGCCTAGCTGTAAATTTTTTCAAACCATCAGACCATTCTAGTCGATAATGGTCCAATATGTTTGACATTAAACTTTATACAATTCATCTTATGGAATCTATGTGACATGTGGGAGCCCTTAGCTATTTTAAAAAGACGGTTTCACTTCATGGGTGTCACATGTGTACCCTTAGAATGAGTGTTACACTTTATATTCTAGAAAACATGACATTAAGCTACATGCAGGCTTTCTATGGGATATGTATTATAGTATTGGGCCTCCTTGGCCCTATTCATGATGGGATTTTCATTAATCCAGACTACATATCCAATTGATCTACCCTATGTGGTTCAAACTATATGACCCTAAAGTAAGTGTCATTTTCCTCTAGAAGACATCAAATTGTGATCTTACCCTTTTCCAGTTCATGATTCCCCATGGTAATTATGGGAAGTATCATCTTTGTCACTAGTATGGATTCCCCCCCCACACACAAGTGTTAGTATTAAACTATGTTGAGGGTCATAAATTACATGAAGCTTGATTACCATACTTATGAGATATATAGAAACATACAAAAAAATTCTCATTAAAAACTATAGATTAATTATTCCATTTGGGCCCTTTAACCTCGATTATGATCCAAACATTATAACCATAAACTAAAAGCTTCACTATGATTTCACCCCTTTCCATATCACATGTGTTTCCTCCCCATATTTTCAAAAATATTTGTTAGGGTATCTTTTTTACTCAATCTATTCAGGATTATTTCATCAGTTCCACACATGCATTCTTTGAATAGACATTTCCATATTCCATGGAACACAACTCTAAATTATTGTCCCAATTTAAAAAAATGACATTAAACAACGTTCCTCATCCCATTCACATGACGTTAAACTGTGAGACACTTCTTGATCACATGACATTAAATATTGTCATGAATTATCTATATTTTTTATGATGTAAAATTGAACCATCAGCCCTCAATATATAGGTCCTCCCTAGATAATGGGTTTGATATTTTATCAGCACAATATTCATATATTAATGTGATATAGTCATGGTTTCATAATTCTAATAATTTTTGAATCCTATAAAACATTCCATCAATCCACCTCAAGATAAACATGTCACTCATTTGGATCCCCATCATCATTCATTTTTGAAGGGATCCCCTAATGTCCTAGTGCCATACTACTTCACCTCACCTACCAACTTGGGCCAACTCCCCTGAAGACATCAAACGACATTTCTCGATAGGTCCCATGATTCAAACATGGTCAATAGTCGACCCCTGTTTGTTTTCCCCATTCCAAGACAATAGATATAGTTACTATGTTTTGAATATGGTAATAATCCCTCATACTTCATCATTTAATCCTCTCATGGTCCATATTCTAGTTATTGTAAATAAGACATTTCATTTCCCTTTGTTCAGATTGATTCCAATGGCCCTGGTGTAATTCTGCTTGTACACCAGAGTGCATTGAGGAAAGTGAATTGGTTTTCATGAGAGAAAAATTATCTATATATAGCATCTCTCATCCTAAATACCAAATGTGGATATTTAAAAATAGAAGACTTGTAGTACTCATTGAAATTCCAAAACAATCATACAATGTGAAATATAACGTGGTCAATACTTGTTCTCACATCAGGGATGGACCGCATGATCATAGGGATTGTTCAATGCTAATTTGATAGATATGTTTTAGTGAAATTATGGAATCGAGAAAGAATTTATCCATACAATTAGTTAAAAAAATCAAGAAAGAAATTATGTTTCACATTTTTGACAAAACATGGCCCTTATAGATCTACCCCTTCTAAAGAGTTCTCCAGCTCCACTACCTTCAGGCCTGTGGCCTCCAAGGGCTCTATTATAACGACCCAAAATTTCATTAATGGAAATCCCTCTAGATATAATTAAATGTCCCTTTATGTAAAATGTTTATATAAAATGTCATCTTCATTGGTCTTATGTTTTTGGATTTAAAAATTCAATTAAGAATTGTGAGCTTTGTTAATATAGTCATTGAATAGTGATCACATGATTAGTATAAATATAGGGATTTAACAAATCCAATTTACTTAGACAAAGGTAATGATGGCCTCATCTAGTAGACATTCCCATATGAAGCCCATTTTTTAGAGCTTAAAAATGAGGTTGAGTCTTTTGGATTAACTCTTGACCTAGCCCAAGCAGATCCAAAATATGTTAAGCTTGAGTGGGCCCACCTATGAGAGAAGTAGAAGTTGATAGAGATTACCAATCGAGCAATGTTATCCAAGCCACCCCAAAAGTCTGTCACCATTGCACACCTGAATATTCCGTCTTATGCGGGTGTTATAAGGGGTTATGTAACAAGATATTAGCCTGATGTTTATGTACATTATTTTTGTATATAATAATGAATATACGTTTATTTTATTATTATTACCTTGTAAATATTTTTTTAAGCACAAATTGTATTTTTAGTTAATGTTCAACTAAGAAAACAATTTTGATGAATTAAGGGATTTTTGAATTAAATAATATTTAAATAAAATAATATTATTTTTTAAAATTAATTTTTATTAAATATAACTGATCGTATTATTTTGTGAATGCAATTGTAATTTTTAATATGGTTTGAAAGGTATTTTTTTCAAAACCAATTAATTTTCAATAAATGTTTATTTTTTATTTTAATAGTGAAAATTAACATATTTAGAAAATTATTTAGATAAAATTAATATTATTTCTTGAATAAAGCTGTCTAAATAATCCAATGGTGAATTTTTTAGAATATTCTAACATAGTAAAATTTTTGGGTAAAAATTAAATACCGTTTAAATATATAATGTGTTTTATTACATCATAATGACCAAATAGTTATGTAATTAAATACTATTAATATTATTTTCGGCCAATAAATATTTTACCATTAAAATAATGTGTTTTTGGGTTTTTTTGATTTATTTTAAAAAGCTTTAGTGGGCCCTTCAAAACTTATTAAACATTTTGTCCTTTTAAATTGTTTTCCTTGGGAGTGTGATTCACCTCCATATAAGCAAACCCATTATTTTTAGAAGTTTGGACTTTGGACTTATAATATATTTTTTCCACTTCCCTTTGTAAGAAACCATGGTAAAAAACTGTGGGCTAGTTTGTGGTTTTGATTAGTATAATGTTAGGTGTCCGAAACCGAAATAAAAAACAATTCCCTCTCCCTTCCTATATAAACCCATCCAAGATCCCACTTCCTGCTCACTCAAAGCCTTTTTATTTAGTCCAACCTTTTCCCTCCTCTCTCTAGAATCCTCCCAAGGTTCACCAATTTCTCAAGAAGCATATCTCAAGCCACTCTCAAGCCTTTGGAATCACACTTCCAAATACGCGTTTTTCTTCCTTTCTCATTTTTGTCCATTTTTCTTTAATGTTGTTATTCCATTTTAATTTTAATTATAAATGTGTGGGTATGGTTTTTAACCTAACACACACTTCCCTATTTATGTTTTAATTATGATATACCCCTTTATCTCTAAATAAATGCCTCCCATGTACACCTGTTACTATGCCGAAATTCCAAAAGGAATTTATCTCTCCTCACTTACATTCAAGAAATATTTTTATATAATGAATCTAAATTCATTTTAAATTGTTGGGAAATGTATCTATATGACCCCCTTACTGTCCATTTCATGTACATATGATGAGACACCCCTTTATCTCTCATCAACCATTTTTATGAATTCTTACTTCACACCGTTACACTGCCAAAGTTTACTGATTTTCCAAACCAATGTCATTGTTTAGTGAATACCATGCCAATTTATCTATCATGTGTATTCACATTTATGAAAATTTAATTATTTATTATAATGTTTCGTTTATTATTTCGACATTCCTTAATCATGGAATAAATAAGGATTTATTATGAATCTATGTTATATGATCTATGTGGAACACTTATGCATGAAATGAAATGTTTAAAAAGGGTGTGCCATTATAGCGCTCCAATGCATTGGATGATGTATAGTATCATGATAAATCACATTAAATGGGAGTTTACTCATGATAATTCATGTGAAACAAGGGTTTACTTATGCTTCATGTGCAATGAGGGTTTACTCATGCTCCATATGCAATGAGTATTGGCTCATGCTAATTCTATGTAAAGTGTTGTTGCCACATTTCCATGGTATGATTATCATGATTTATCATGACTTTTTGTTTATTCTTCTCTTGTGATCTATTGATATGACTATTTTCTAACATGTATGTTATTCCTCATGTTATTCCATGATTATTCCCTTACTCGGCTTTATAGCTCACCCATTTCTTATGCATGTCCTCAGATTGTCTCATGCAATGCTAAGTACGAGGGAATGTAGTGTTCATGTAAAGAATGGATTCAATAAAGATGTTGTATTTCATGTTTCAAGTTGTTATCTAATGATCCTAAGCCCCAAAGACACTATACCTCTCGATATTCTATGTTGTATCACGTGATGTTTATGTAATAAATTATGTTTAATTGTGTAATAAAAAGAAGGGTTGTTATAGTTGGTATCAGAGGATAAGTTTAGTTATTTTTGTGAATAAGATTAGAAAACCCTAGTGAAGACTTAGAGTCATGAATAATTATAATGAAAAAATCCCAAAGTATTGGTAACTATTGAGTAAGTGGTTTATCACGCAAATATGTCTCACTCTGGATAAGAGCAGGTAGAGGTGGCTTTGGCACAGATGTATCCTAGGGGTAAAACCTGAAAACACCACTTTGAACTAGACTCAAATGGGAATAGGTTCATGGAAATGGGCCTTGATTCACTCTTGGTTACGACACTATTGTGGGGGTATGCTTTGGTAAATTCACAAGATTATTTTGAACCATTATTAAGGGACAAAATAATTCCCTAAGAATATTTGTTAGAATGCAGATCATGGATAACATAGACTGAAGCCAATAGATTCATATATTAAGAAAATAAAATTTATTTATAAGTCATCAGTTTTCCTTGTATTACCTATTATGTGTTACCTCGGTAATAGGACGACTAGGGCAAAAAACTGATGTGATGATCAATGTGTTGATTGTACTAATGAGATACCCAACCCAATATGAGCGGGAATCACGAACTTTGTCCTTCTTCTCTCTAAGCTAAATCATGCTTTGAATAGAAACATTGGTCAAGAAGAATGTTCAACCCCCCCCCCCCCAATAAAGAACATGTCACAATCAAGGGCTTCATGAGACAAAGGTATCCTACTTTAAATGGATCATCTAATCCCCCAATCGCTGAATAGTAGATGAACTCCATTGAAAATATCTTCTCCATCCTTCAATGTTCTGAACCAGAGAAGGTTTTCCTATATTTTTATCATATGGAGGGTGAAGTAGATCAATGGTAGACGTTGATCAAAAATACGAAGGCTGAGGAGGAGATCGATGTGTTGGAATGGAAGGATTTTCGGAAGAAGCTTTTCGATACATATTTTCCCTGCACCCACTGGCTTTAGATAGAAAGGGACTTCCTTTCCCTCAAGAAAAAATGGGTTGAATTTTTTGGACCATATGAGGGAAACATCAGAAGGCTTGAACGATACACTTCCAGATTTTTCATTACCCTCGAATGCAAGGTTGGCCACTTCTTTGGTGGGCTAAAACCTACCCTGCCAAAAGCGTTGGCGATCCAGGACTTCGACCGCTATGAGTAAATTGTCTGATGTGCCCTTAAGGTCAAAATGGAGATCAGAGAATTTCATGGGTATCATGGTGATAAGAAGCATAATGTGGTCTTTAATTATTGCGGTCCGATGGATAAATCCAATAGTGCTAAGAATATCTCACACCCCACTTTCCAATGGTGTGGAAACAAGCACCCTATAAATTGCCTGAAGGGGACAAGGAAATGCTTTAGTTGTGGAAGAGAAGGGCACATGGCTATTAACTGTCAAAAAAAATGACCCATGGCTGTGGAAGAGGAGAGTAACGCTCCATTAGAACATCAATTCAGGGATCATTGCTACAACTACAAAGAACCAGGGCATCTTGCAAATCAGTTCCCTAAGCCAAGGGTTTTCTTGAGGCAACCAACAACCTCCAAGGTAGCAAGGGGGAGCTTCTTCCATCACTACTATCGATGTGAACCCAAAAAAAAAAGTGGTGACATGTAAGATAGTTATTCATTCAAGAATAGTGAACATACATTATGATTCATGTTATACACATTCTTTTATATCTCTAAATTTTAGTAGAAAAATCCTAGCACCACCACAAATCATGGAAGTGAAGATGTCAGTGAGTATGGAAAATTGGGCCATCACTGAATCCCATGAATATAACTCCTCCCCTATTATAATCTGTGGATTAAACTTCCTTGAGAACCTTTTCATACTAACTCTGGTCGAATTTAATTCAATTCATGTCATGGATTGACTATCCCTATATATAACCAACATAAATTGCCGTGAGAGGGAAATCACTCTCCATGTGGAGAATCGACCCTCGCTTCCTTACAAGTGAAAGGAGGAAGATGAATATTTTTTAGCTCCATCATCTCAAGAATGGATATTACTGCCCTATTAGCATGAGTATCTGTCTTATATGATTGAGTCTAAGGAGGCAACCATCCTAGTAGACATTACTATTGTGAGGGAATTCGCTGAAGTGTTTCCCGAGGAATTTCCTGGTCTTACTCCTAGAAGAGATGTTGAATTATCAATAGATCTTATACCTGGGGAATTTCAAATATACAAGACTCTGTATAGAATGGCTATTGTGGAGCATGAGGAGTAGAAGAAACCACTACAAGATAATCTGGATAAAGGGTTTATACGCCCATGTGCTTCACCATGGGGTGCATCGATCCTCTTCATCCCAAAGAAGGATCGGTCAATGGGCCTTTTCATCGATTATTGTGAGCTCAAAAAAATCACGATAAAGAACATGTATAATCTCCCACAAATTGATGACTTGTTCGATCTGCTGCGTGGAGAACAATACTTCTGTAAGGTGGATTTTCTGTCAGGATATTATCTTGTTAGGGTGAAGAAGGAATATTTTCCCATGACTACTTTATTGTACATGATACCGGCACTATGGATTCATTGTAATGCCTTTTGGACTCACTAATTCTCTATAAATCTTCATAGACTTGATGAATAGAGTCTTTAGATACTACCTCAAAAAACTTGTGGTAGTCTTTATAGATGAAATTCTGATATACTCTAAAACAAAGGTGGATCATGAGGAGCATCTAAGAAATTTACTAGAGACCTTGCGGAAGGAGAAGCTCTATGTAAAGTACACAAAGTGTGAGTTATTATTGAAGGAGGTCTCATTCATGGGCCATATCATCACAATCAATAGGATATCTGTGGATCCCTCCAAAACAGATGCAATTGAGGGATGACTGAGGCCAAAATCGGTAACGGATATTCATCGCTTCATAGGGTTAGCTAGATATTATCAATGATTTGTGAGAAATTTCTCATGATTGTCCAACCCTCTTACCAAGATAACTCAGAAAGGAGTAAAGTTTTCATGGAGTGATGAATGTGAAGAAAGCATCAAGGAGTTGAAAAGGAGGATTATCACTACGCCCGTGCTCACTTTACCCACAAGTAGTGTACTTTTTGTGGTATTCATTGATGCTTCGAAGAAGGGCCCGGGATATGTGTTGATGAAAATGACAAAGTCATTGCCTATGCCTCAAGGAAATTTAATGTTCATGAATATAACTATCCAACTCATGACCTCGAGTTGGTTGCAATGATCTTCGCTTTGAAAATTTTGTCGCATTATCTCTTTGGGACGAAGTGTGAAATATATACAGACCACAAAAGGCTCAATTATATATTCACACAGAAAGAGTTGATCATTCACCAAAAAAGATCGTTAGAGTTGATCAAAGACAATGAATGCTCAATCCATTACCACCTGGGAAAGTGAACAAGGTGGCTGATGCCCTATGTAGAAGGGACCCAATGATTCTATCATTGATGAGAATTAAAAAGGATCCAATCCTCTTAGATTTGATGAAGATGGACATGTAAATCATAAATAAGTGAAAATAATCAATCCTTTCACAAATTATTTCTCAACCATCACTTCTGGAAATGTAAAAGGTTCTCAAAAGGATGATGTGGGAATTCAATAAAAGGAGGAAGCTATCGGAAAAAGGAAATCCTCGGAGTTTAATGTTAATGAAGAAGGAATTGTGAGATTAGGAAAAAGACTATGTGTTCCATAATGTTCGTAACTGAAGAAGGAACTTTTGGATGATGCACATAGTTCATATTTCTATATTCACCCAGGAAACACAAAGATGTATCGAGATCTCCAAGAGCATTATTGGTGGGATAATATGAAGAAGGAGATCACTGAATATACATCAAAGTGCCTGGTGTATCAGCAAGTGAAGGCATAGAGGTAGAAGTCTAAGGGGATGATGCAACCATTTCCCATACCATAATATAAATTGGAAAACATCACAATGGACTTTCTCACCAAACATCCGAACAAATCCAAAGGCAACAATGAAATATGGTTTGTTTTGGATCGTTTTACAAAGGTTGCACACTTCATTTCTATTTGGGTGGATTTATCTTTGGATCAACTTGCCCAAATATATATCGGGGAAGTGGTAAGGATTCATGGAGTACCACTATCTATTTTTCCCAATCAAGATCCATGATTCACCTCTATGTTTTGGAAGAGTCTTCAATAAGCTATGAATACTAAACTAAACATCAGTACAGCCTATCATCCTCAAACTGATGGTTAATCCGAGCAGACTATCCAAACACTTGAGGACATGTTGAGAGCATTCTCAATGGACTTTAAAGGAGGATAGGATCAACATCTTCATCTAGTTGAGTTCTCTTATAATAATAGTTTCCACTCGAGGTTCCAAATGGCACCATATGAAGCACTTTTTGGGAAAAGGTGCAGAACATCGGCATGTTGGGAAGAGGTCGGTGAGCGTAAGCTGCTTGGACCTGAAATGGTTGAAGAAAATGTGGACATGGTTAAAAACCTACAGCAACATATCAAGGTAGCCCATAGTCAACAGAAGAGTTATGTAGATAACTGTCAATGAGACCATGACATTAAAGTTGGAGACATGGTATTTCTACACATATCTTCTTGGAAGAAGGTCATGGGGTTTGGAAAGAATGGGAAGTTAAGTCCAAGGTGCATCGGCCCCTTCGAGATTCTTGATCCTGTTAGGGCTGTGGCCTATTGACTATAACTTCCACCTACCATGGTCAAAATACATGATTTCTTTCAAGTATCCATCTTAAGGAAGTACATACCAAACACTTCACATGTACTCTCTTTAGAGGTGGTATAGTTATAGGATTACCTTTCTTATGAGTAGAAACTAGTGAAGATCTTAGATCGTAGAGAAAATGTTCTACGAAATAAGAAAATTCCCCTCATCAAGGTGTTGTGGTGAAACCACAAGTTTGAAGATGTGATGTGAGAATCAGAGGAAATGATGAAGCCATGTCACCCACATCTATTTTGGTGTGGGAAAATGAAATTTTTATTGATCAAATTTTTAAGGGGGGAAGATTGTAATGACCCAAAATTTCAATAATGGAAATCCTTCTTGACCTAAGATAACCTCTATTTATGTAAAATGTTTATATAAAATTTCAAATTCTTTGGTTTTAGGTTTTTGGATTTTAAAACATTGTTAAGAAGTGTAACATTTGCTAATATAGCTGCTGAACAGTGATCACATGATTAGAATAAATATAGGGCTTCAACAAATCCAACATACTCAGATAAAGGAAGATATAGCCTCATCCAGTAGATGTGCCCCATACGAAGCCCATTTTTCAAAGTTCATAAAGGATCTTGTGTCTTTGGGATTCTCTCTTAAAAAAATCCCAATCCGAGCTTGAATATTTTAAGCTCGAGCAGGACCGCCTAAGAGAGATGTGGAAGTTGATAGGGATTATCACCTGAGCAATGTTATCTGAGATTCCCCAAGAGTCTTTCACCGTCACACACCTTACTCTTCGGTCTTATTCGGGTGTTATAAGGGGTTATGTAATAATACCTTATCACGATGTTTATGTACATTATTGTTTTATGTAATAATGAATATACTTTCATTTTATTATTATTACCATGTAATTTTTATTAAGGTTTGAATGCCATTTTTGTCAAACCCGATGAATTTTTGATAAATGTCTATTTGTTTAATTTAAAATTGAAAATTAACATATTTAAAAAATTATTTATATAAAATGGATTTTATTTATGGAATCAGAATGTCGAAATTATCCAATGGTGAATTTTTCCTAATTTTCTGAGAAAGTGAAATTTTTGGGTAAAACATAAATACCATTTAAATATATAATGTGTTTTATGACATCGTAATGACCCAATAGTGATGTAATAAAACAATAAACTATTTTATTGGCCAATATATGTTTTACCATTCAAATAATGTGATCTTGGGTTTGTTTGATTTATTTTAAAAAGCTTTAATGGACCCTTCAAGACTTATTAAATAGTCTGTCTTTTTAAATTGTTTTCCTTGGGAGTGTGACTCACCTCCACATATGAAAACCCACTATTTTATGAATTTAGGACTTTGGAATTATAAAATACTGTTTTCCACTCCCCTTTTGCAAAAACTGTGGGCAAAAACCATGGGCTGGTTGGCGAATTTAATTATTTTTATGTGAGGTGTCACAAACCTAAATAATAAACAATTTCCTCTAGTTCCCTATATAAACCCTCCCAATATCCTACTTTCTACTCACTCAAAGCCTTTGGAGTTCATCCAACCTCAGCCCTCCTCTCTCTATAATACTCCCAAGGTTCCCAATGCTCCTAAAAATCCTCTCTAAATCCTCTCTCAAGCCTTTGTAAGCACACTTCCATGTAAGGGTTTTTCTTCCTTTCTCACTGTTGTCCAATTTTCATAATGTTGTTAGGCCCTTTTAATTTAAATTATAAATTTTGGGGTATAGTTTCACACATCCCCCATATTTCCCTATTTGTGTTTGAATCATGAAATAACCCTTTCTCTCCCAATAAATTCCTCCCATGTACACCTGTTACTACGCCGTAATTCCGAAAGGAATTCATCTCTCCTCACCTACATTCAATAAATATTTTTATATAATGAATCTAAATTCCAATAAAATTGTTGGGGCATGTATCTATATTATCCCCTTACTGTCCATTTCATGTACATATTATAAGACACCCCTTTCACTTTCATAAAAAAAAATTATGAATTCTTTCGTCACACCGTTACGCTGGCAAAATTGCGCCGATTTTCCAATCCAATGTCATTGTGTAGTGAATACCATGCCCATTTATCCTTCAAGGGTATTCACCTTTATTCACATTTTAATATTGATTATAAATTTTCATGTATGAATTCCACATTCCTTTATCCTGTAATAAATAATGATGTTTTAGGAATCCATGTTATATGATCCATGTGGAACACTTATGCATGAAATGAAATGTTTAAGAATGGTGTGCCCCTAGAGTGCTCCAATGAATTGGGTGAAGTATAGTATCATGATACATCATGTGAAATTAGGGTTTACTAATGATAATTCAAGTGCAATGAGGGTTTACACATTCTTCACTTGCAATAGGGTTTACTCATGCTCCATGTGCAATGTGGGTTGGCTCATGCTAATTCCATGTTAAGTGTTCTTGCAACATTTCCATGTTATGATTATCACGATTTATCGTTGATTTATGTTTATTCTTATCTTGTGCTCTATTGATATGACTATTTTCTAAAATGTATTGTATTCCTCATGTTATTACATGATTATTCACTTACTAGGCTTTATAGCTCACCCTTTGCTTATACATGTCCTCAGGTTATCCCATGCAATGCTAAGTATGAGGGAATGTGGTGGTCATGTAAAGGAAGTTTTCTATAAAGATGTTGTAATTCATGTTTTATGTTGTTATGTAATGATCATAATCCTGATAGACACTAGACCTTTCTATCTTCTTTGTAGTATCAAGTGATGTTTATGTAATAATTTATGTTTAACAGTGTAATAAAAAGAAGGGTTGTTATATCTATCACCTTCTAAGATCTTGGCCTCCATAAATGGACCTAAAATGAAGCTCATCCACCATGATTCCTTCCCATTCATTCCCAATCTGAATATCACCCCCTTGTATGAATCTTGCTTCATTTTCTCTTACATTTCAACCAATTGAGTACCTAGTAGCACCACGAGCCTTGTTTGAGTAGAAATGTATATGAAACACTCATTTTTTCATTATTTTAGCCACTAAATCTCCTGTTCAACCTCATAAGGTTTCTAATTTTTGACAGAATTCTCTTGATTCTAGAAAAAATCTAGATGGAGACTTCTTTCACATATTTTTTCGGTGAGGTAGTCCTCGATCAGCATATATAGACCTCACACATCCACCACTCAAAAGTACAAATCATACAACCAATAGAGAAGTGACCCAATTTCAATTATCCACTGAGATTCTAGAGTTTTTTAATGATGAATTTGATCAATGTACATACTCAATGTTGAGTAGCTCTACTGTCATTTACCACATATGAATCGAGTTCATATAGCTCCATTGGATCACCAGGTTCATACTCTAGAAATGAGGCTCGGATTTCAGCAACCTGATCTTCCTCTAGCATCATGTTTGATGGGTCATGCTATATATTTATAGGTTGATCCATATCACAAGATACTATTTCAATATGGTTTTCCCTATAATATTTGGTTCCCACCCCACTAGTGATGCCATGAGAAATCACGATTGCTTATTCTCTAGAATCCATTACAAGGTGGGCTTAGATACCTAGCCCTGTACAGACTAGCACACTTATCTGTAAAGTTGACCTTATTCATCCAAGAATATTTAATAGTAGATCTCCTAAAACTCCTAGGATGTTTCATATAGGAATAATATCAGTCAATATTGTCTATTAAGCAACATGTATGACACTTTGAAACAAGAAACATAAAAAGGGAAACCAATGGTTGCTCATTCTCTCTTTTTATCATCATTGGGTTAACAGGGAGTGGTCTCTCATATATAATGGATGGATTTGGGGAATCTAGGTTAGAAGTTCAAGAATATTAATCTCCAACTATCCTTCCCACTTCTCCTACTGTAGGAACAAACCTTGAGGCTTGTCTTTCCACATTGGTCACATCCTCATACCCATGGGAGGGGGTCACCGGTAAAGATTATCCTATGAGGAACATACATACGTTGAGAAGATAGTTAATAATGAGAGAGATGATCAATGATGTATGTGAGTTAACACATAAATTGAGGATTTCAGTGAACCTTTAAAAAGAATTTTCCTTTGGGGCTACTACCTCACCTTCCTACAAGGCTACTACCTCACCTTCCTTTGAAGATACTACCTCACCATCATCTGATTCTACTACCTCTCCTTTGTAAAAATAGGCTCCCTTAAATATTACTTCCTTGGAATAGTCGTGAGGGTTTTACTCATTTAATTATTCCCACTAGGACCCATCAGAGTTGTCAGATAAGGGGATGAATTAGGCCATATGATTCACCAACAACATCAGGGGAGAAATAATATCTTGTAAGACCTGCACTCAATCTATCAATGGGCACTCAACACCTCCAGAATGAATTAATTCTAATATGTACACTATTAATTAATCTCAATATTCTAAGAATTATTTGAATCCACCTTTTGCAAAGTTGTCCCCTTCTAGCGGCATCCCATACCTGTTAAGAAGATCCCACAGATTGTCGTTATTGTGGAACTGTCTGCAGGTTTCCTAGGACTTTGAATCCTAAGAAAATATAACATAAAGTGGAAGCACCACATGACCAAATTTCTTCATAGTATCCTTTGTGGACGTCTGGTGGAACCCCCTCAATGGCTCCCCTTCCTCCGGGGTCTGCTCGGTTGGGACCGTTGGGTTTGGTACTACTGCACCTCTCCCATCATCTATAGTTATTACTGGTCCATGGGAAGACTACATTTCTTCTACATCCTCATTACCATAATGTGAGTGAGAATATCACCTATGATACTCTCTTTATTCCTCTAAACCATGGCTACATAGTGGAGGGGCCACTCCTTAATTGGCTCGGACCATCCGCTACTTTAGCATTTCACCTGGATAGGCAGCTTCCCACCTTTAAGCATACGTATGGACTATCCTGAATGCAGTAGTGGATGGAGGATGATCAGTCAAAATATCTCTATATTCATGTGTTAACTTGATTGAGAGCTTCATAATCACCCATAGGTGGTCTTCATGACATAATCCCAGGAACACCCTCAGGGTATGTCTCTAAAGACACCAAAACGTTCTCACAAATCAGTGTAGGGTGTATGGTTCACATATCAGATCACAGTCCACCCATTCCACTAGAACTCAACCTCAAATGTCATGTAGATATTACCAATAATATATAGTTCATGTAACATCATTAGTGATTTCCCCCATCGCTATAGGTAACATGTTAATGATGAACTGATCTGGTCACATGATCTTTCTCAACACTACAACAATGTCGTTCTTGAGTGGAAAACTCCCCAATTTTTTTAGAATCAATTTTCAAAAGATTTTATGAGAGGGGGAGGGGTCAAATGGGGTTGTGGTATTCTTAACCTCCCATGTGCTCCACTACCCAACTATATAAAAAGTGAAATGGATCACACATGAGTAGTGTCTTATTTACCTCACCAATATAATAGTGTACTTCATACAACATTTCCCTCACCGAGATCACCAGATTTACACACTGAATAATGTCCATAATCACTATCATGATAAGAATCCTTGGTCATTCTCTCATATTCCCTCCTATAACCAGCATCAACCACCAATAGATGTGTGATGTAATGAATCTGGCCATCCTCACTATCTCTCATTACTCATCATTGATACTATACCCCAAAAAATCCCATTGGCTATTCAACATGACCTACCAGTAAGAGTGGTCTTTTACCCATTGTAGACATCTCATACATGTACGAGGCCTTGTTAGTATCTTATTGGGTCACTAACTACCTTCTTCCAGTTTCCTCACTAGAATGTTTATAAATTATCAAAACCATTTCTTAAAATAAACATCACTTATTGTATGACTTTCATTGTTTGTTCCTAGAACTAGATTCAACAGTGCATTTCCCCAAAATTTAATTTTCTCTTCGTCCTCCCAAGCACTCTCAATAGGGAGAAACTCATCATAAATTTCTCCTAGATAAAATATAGATGAAATATTATAGAGATACCATAGGTTGAGGCCATCCTCCCCATGGTGAAGATGAAATGTGTTGGTGTCCAGTGACCATCAGCTCAACAGTGCAAGTATGATGTCTCTTTTTTGTGCAACATGAACTTTGAAATCCCATTCTGCTTCATAAAATCCCACTCCCCTAAAATCCATCCCAAAATATTCAAAATATGCACACACCCAATATGCCCAGACCCACTCATCAGTTAAATTTTTTCCCTTCACAAATCCCAACAGTCGATCAATCCCTTATCTGGGATCCCAAGACCCACATTTATGATGGTATTATATTGTAGCAAAGAACCATCATTCTTAAGTGTATTTACAATGATGTTGTTTAGGTGATTGTCGAGGCAGTCAAAAGTGATGGCTATGAGTTCCATCCCAATGTGGCCGTCAATAACACTGTACCACTAATATTTCCCTAGTGTGCCTCTAAAAAAGTAGTCTAGTTGGTCTCAACATTCCTCTGATATAAATACATCATCATTCATGATGAATCTTTATAGTGGAAACCTTTTTCACATAGGTTAGTCTTTATGTGTGTCGATTAGTCGTTCCTATGGGGATTCATGGTCCGAATGGATCCAAAAATTCTCCCCAATACTGATATTGTTATCCATTTCTCATCATTGGGAAACATTTGTATGGACCTCTTGATCAAGATCATGAGAAACCATCTGTTTCGAGACATAGTAATATTATGTAACTAGTCATGGGGATCCTTAGTGAAGCTACGGATTTTGAAAAAAACCACAGATCTATACAAGCCATAATGTAGTAGTGGACTGTGATTCCTCAGTTCACTGAATGAGAATTCATGAGGAAAAGAGCTATTCACGTAGTTTTTAGAGTTCTATTCATGGGGGTTATTGAATTGAACTATAGAGCTCTAAAATAGTTGATTATGATGATCCATTACAGAAATTGGTCCCCTCGAGCCCTATTTGTAGGTGGTGGTAGATCGAGCATCATGGTGAGCTTCTCTCCCCAAGCATCATGGATAATCAGTGTATGAATGATCTTTTCCCCATCTACACAAGATATATTCATGACCAACCATGTTTTTCGGTGATTGAACCTCTGAATATGACCCTCTTTTTTTTTCAAATCGGCTCCCATTCTAGGGGGTTTTTAGCACCAATATATGGGATACTGAAATAATTGGGAAGGTCATAGATGGTTTAAAGCCAATTTAGGCTGAAACAACCCCAACATTGATCAAATGAGTCTTATCCATGAAACTATTTCACAAAGTCCCCTCACCATCATGTGTGAAGGTAGATAACGATACCTGTGTGAGTCCAACAATCCCCATGACCGTGAAAACATATTTGACGGATATCCCCATGAGTCTGATGGATCCCTTACCCTTTACATCATCTATTTTCTTTTATGACATACCCTACATGCATCATTATCCTTATTTCTTATAAATATGCAGACCCCCACCTTAAAGGTACGTTAACAAAGGAAAATTCAATTTTTGATCTCCTATTTCGTGATGCTCTCGAGCACCACAAACATTAGAGTGAGATTACTTTTTTGTAAATTACAATTTTTTAATTTTAAAGATATAAAACATAAAATAATTAAATGACTAGTATCAAAAGGGTTATTATCATTAAAAATTAGGTCTATATATAACATTTACAAAGTAAAACATAAACATTTATTTAATTCCATCATATATAGATTCTTATTAGACCTTGAATTCTCCTTAGTTAATATAGTCACATGAGTGTATACATCAAATAATGGGGTGAGATAAAATATTATTAAGAGGATAGATAAGGAAATGAAACAATATTACATGGGGTGATCATAATAATAACATCATCATCATCATAATGATAATGGCATTAGATAAAGGAATGGAATGTGGAAAATCATAAAAATCAAACATCATGTCTAAGTGGTCAACTACCATTCATATTTTTGAATAGAACTATAATATTTAGTCATTAATATTTCACTTTTTTCATTATATACATCAAATTAGAAATTACATTGGAGTGCTATATAATTCTAGGTGCACCCATGACATCATATCATTTAAATTGTCATGCATGCAACATAGAACATATATAAATCATGGAAAAA
Source organism: Viscum album (assembly GCA_963277665.1). Classification (NCBI taxonomy): domain Eukaryota; kingdom Viridiplantae; phylum Streptophyta; class Magnoliopsida; order Santalales; family Viscaceae; genus Viscum; species Viscum album. The sequence goes on from OY728135.1 coordinate 2,016,035,811, forward strand.
ATATAACCCATGAAAATGAATGGGTTTCATTTCATAAATCATACATACAATAACATTGGGTTACCAAATTAAAAATTGAATAAAATAATTGATATAATAGTCATCAATCATGAGTGAAGAATAATCAATCTCAAGAAGTAAAAGGCATGTTGTCTAGAAAGAAATGTTATTTGGGAGAACATTCTGTTTATAATAAACTCAATTAGAAAACATATATATCCTAGAAAAGTAAGAGAAATATTAATAAATTATATTTAAGTAATATCCATTCTGATAATGGGGTGAAATAGGGAAAACCTAAATAAAGAGAATTTGGTTCGAGAATTACCCTTACCATATGTCTGAATGCTTTCATCACATTAATATTTTGTATAATCACATAAGATTCATTAATTTACATATAAAGAAACTTAAATACCTTAATTTGATTCATTATGGTTTTCTTAAGTTAATTTATTTTATCTATGATGATTTAAAGAGGTTAATTTTGTCGTCTAGGAGTCTTCCTTTTCTTAGTTTTAATGATTGGTTCACTTGTATAAATGAAAGGAAGTTAATGTAAAATGTGTATAAATTTCCAGAATTTATATTATACATTATTAATGATCTTATATATGTTTAAATTATATTATAATGAATTCGGTTATATGATATGAGGATGAATCAGTACATAAAGTTTTATTATGTTTATTTTAAGTTATTTTTTGCTGTTTTTTGATCACAACGATGTCATTTTGTTTTAACATTTATTATTATGTATATTTGATAGTTAGAGAACATAAATTGGGTTGTAAGATACATTTAAAAAAAAATCGATCATTATAATCGTTTAATTAATATCCATTAAAATTTTAATGGAAATTGAAAGTGAATCACCCATGATGTTTATAAAATGACTCATCACATGTGATGATTTCATTTTTATTATAAAAGAGACAAAAGGCGTAGATTAATGATGAATCTTCCATTAACATTATATAATTTCATTATATCATATACACTATAGTAATAATTCCATTTGGATGAGATAAATTAATAAGAAGGTAAGAAATGAAATGAAATTGAAAGGAAATTAAAAGAAAAATGAAGTGGATTTTACCCCTTTGATTTATCATACATAAGAACGTATTTAGAGAAAAGGTTTTGGCATTTTTCTGAGACAAATATCTCATGGAAATGGGAAAGGGGCTAGGGAATAGTATTGGTAATAAATTTGGAAATTCTCAAAGCTTGGGAGGTTGTGAGGACAAGAGGGGGTGAGGGGTGGTATTTATAGTAGGTGAGAGTGGTGTTTTCCCATTATTTTATCCATTACATAATTATTTTGGATCAGAACTATGAATACTTTCATAATTATATATAAATATATAAAAATAAAAATGTTTGGTTTGATAATATGGTTATTACATTAGTGACGACTCAATGAATGGTGTATTTAACACATAATGTATATATATAGTAAATTGCCTTATTTTACTGTTAAAAAATTAAAGTGTTTAAGAAAAAGAAAAAAAACTCAACCTAACAATTTTTAAATGTGTATAATTTATGAATTTAACTCCATTTTATTATTTTATTCTGAATATGAGTAATTTAATTTAAACTAAAATTATTATTTACCTTGAAAATACATATTTTAAAATTATAACTGATTTTATAACTCTGTAGAAAATTACCTAAGGTATAAAAAAATTATATTAAAATCATAGCACATGAAAATGTTAATTTATGAATATATTTTATAAATATAATATTTAATTTAAATTATTAAATTAATCATAAAATTTTAATTAAATATTTATGACTTAAAAAAATCCAAACACTTATTTAATTTTTTAAATAATTTATTTATATAGTCTATGATTTAATTATAACATTCATTCATTTATAAGATGCATAAGTTTTATTTATACTTTTCTAGGTGAGGATAGTATTCATTTTCCCATTTTAGTATTCGTATGGGTCATATAACTATTCCTTATTCCAACTTACTATTTCATTGGTATTGGTTCTTTAACTAATAGAAATACTTATCATTTCAATAATTCTCCATTTATAATGTTTTTATTATGGTATATAAGTGATTTTATGCAATTCATAATTTATTAAATTACTATAATATGTGAGAAATTTCATTGATACAATTTTGGGTTGTTACATTCTTCCACAATTTTAAAATTTCACCCTCAAAATTTCATTTTATAGAAATAGGTGAGGGTACTTCTCTATAGCCTCCTCTGATTCCCAGGTTTCTTCTTCATACATTTTGTTACTCTAAAACAATTTTAAATGTTTGGTTGTCTTATTTAATATAACCTTATTTGTTTTGTATAGAATCTTTATTGTCTACTTATCATAAGAGATATCATCTTCTAGCTATAACACTTATGATTTCAGTACATGTAAGAGATCTTGTATGTATTTCCTCCAGAGTGATACATAGAACACATCATGAACATGAGCCATATTTAGCACAAGTTCAAGCCAATAGGATACAAATCCTATCTGATCAAGTAAGTAAAAGGGGGAAATGTACATTTTTCTTAACATCCCTTCCATTCCAAATGACATGAATCTCTTCCATGGATATATTTGATGGAAGGAATTGTCTCTAATTTCAAACTCTAAGATGCTTTGACAGTTGTCAGTATATATCTTTTTCCGACTCCAAGTAGCTTTGACATGTAGCTAGATGGATTGAACATTTTATATCATATCTTGCACAATATTAGGTCCATGTAGATTTATTTCACTAAATTCATATTAATAGGTGTGAGTTCTAAATCGCTTTTCATATAGATATTCATTTGGATCTATCTAAATACTCAAGAGGATGGTATTTTTGTATAAGAACTAAACCAATTTCAGATGATGATTCACTCCACCATTGAATTCTAAACACAAGGATATTAAAATATCTTCTAGTCCTGGAGTAGTCCATTCAAATTGGACATGAGTTTGAGGGTGATAGGTCATGATGAAATTTAATTCAGTACCCAAATCATATTGAAGACTCAACTAGAATTTATATGTGAACCTGAGATCATGATCAGAGACAATCAAAAGTGGAACTCCATGTAGTCTCACTAATTCTTTCACATACATCTTTGTATGTTTTTCAAGAGAGAGTTCTTACTGAATAATGATAAAGTATAAATTCTTGGTGAGTCATTCCGCCACAACCGATATCACATTATTTGATGTTGATTACTTCAGTAGGACAGTGATAATGTCCATGGTGAAATTCCCTCATTTCAACAAGGGTATAGGCAAGGGTTCCAACATCCCCATGGACTTCTCTTAAAATTATTTACCTTCCGGACATATCAGTCACCTTGAGAAATAATCGGCAATATCCTGATATATATTGTTCCACCTGAAGTGTTCTTGGAGGTCACATTACATCTTTGTACTCTTGGGATGTGTAAGGAAATTTTATCTATATACATTGTCCAATAACTCCATTTTTATCATAGGTGGTGCAGGAAGAAAAATCCTCATTCCAAAATAAATCACACCATCATCATCGATATGGATCTCTTATATTTTACCTTGTTTAGTACATTCACCATCATTTGAAACTCTCAATCATCCTAGTGTACCTCTTTAATATTCTATTAGATATATAGTTTGGAAATCATTTGGCAATAGTAATTTGTGTTCCCTACTTTCATGATTTCCAAATAAATCCCTTACATGTCAATTGAGATATGATATTTCTTAATCTGTAAACATACATGGAGTATCAGGTTCATTTCTGCAAAAATCATCAACTACCTTCTTTTACCTTCATTGGATGATAGTTAATAGAGAAATTGTAGTTCTTAATTGGATATAACAATGTTATTTTTCACATATTGATCTCATTTTTTGTGGATATATACTTTAGGATCTTTTGATCGGTATATATGTCACAATTCTCACCATCGAGGTAGTTCCGCCAAATTATGAAGGAAAAAATCACAGATACTAGCCGAAGATCATGTTTTTTTAGTTCTACTCATGGATCTTCAATTTACATTAGTCTTAGGATATAAAGTTGTTATTTATCATGAGTATACAACCCAATCCAATCTTGAATGCATCACAATATATCAGAAAATACTATACACTTTTTAGTAATGTGAGTACTGGTGAAGTGAACAAACTATTATTTAGCTCTTTGATGTTTTTATCACATTCTTGCATCTATAAATAATTCAACCCTTTCCTTGTTGACATTGTTAGCAGGATTTAAAATCATGAGAAAATTATCATAAAATATCTGTAGTACCCAACTAATACAATAAAAATACATATTTCTGTGACACTAGATAATCTAAGAAATTCCTCAATTTCCTTTTTTTGGAGGGTCTACAGATATTCCCTCAATTGTGATAACATGTCCCAAGAATGTGACTTTTTTCATTGAGAATTTAAATTTTATGGACTTGCTATTTAACTTCCCATTTCATAATATCATGAAAAAATCATTATATCTTTTTCATGTTCCAACTTTATTATATAGTAGATGAGAATATAATCGACAAAAACTTCAAAAAACTTTCTAAATTAATGTACAAAGACTCTAATAATCCAAACCATGAAGATTTCAAGGGCATTAGTTAGTCCAAAGGGAATCACCAAATAATGATAGTGATTATACATTATATGGAATGAAGTCTTCTAAATATATTCCTTCTTCACCTTTAGCTGATGATATCTGGAAAGAAGATCCACTTTTGAGAAGTACTGAGGTCCTCATAGATGACCAAACAATTCATGTTTTATTGGAAGTGGTTAGTTTTTTTATGTTGATCTTGTTGAGTTCCTGATAATTTTTACACAACTGCTTTGATCCATCATTCTTTTTAACAAAGATAACTAGAACAACCCAGCGTTATACACTAGGGTATATGAACCCTTTCTCAAAATTATTTTTCAACTACTTCTTTATCTCCTCTAGTTCAGTAAGATCCATCCTATAGGGAAACATTGAGATAGTAGTAGATATAGGTACGTGTTCTATTGATATATCTACCTCATGATCTTGGGGGAGTCTGAGTAACTCTTTAGGATGTATTTCACTATATTCCAACACAATGGTCATTTCCCCTAGGTTGATACCTTCCTATGACACAAACATTTGATCTTTATATTCATCTTCCAAGAGAATCAACACTCACAACATTGAAGGATTTTTGAAGGATATTCATGATCCTCCTTGAATATTTATTGGATTATTGTATAGTTTATAATATGAAAGGTTATTTACATTCCATTATAGTTTTTATGTTATCTATATAACGAGTTCCAATTTATTCCCATTATAGCAACAAATTCCACCAAGGGATGTATCACACGATTCAATAGGTGAATATTCCGAAAAATTCCAATAGGATAAGATTTCATCACTTGGGTTGCAATGATTTCACTACTAGTTGTTTTTATTGACTTTTATACATCATGGTTTGGTAGTTTGGATTTAATAATTCTAGAAAACATCGATGATATAAAGGAATGCATAGTACCGAAATCATATAACATTTTTTCTATTCTTGGGTGAAAATGAAATGTACCTTGTAGGAATTTGTTTTCTAGCTCCACATCATCAGTAGTGATGCAATAAGACTTTCCTTGATCCTTTGGGTTTGGTAGTTGTTGATTCTAATTACCCTTAAAGACTCACAGTTTAGTGCACTGGCTTTCATAGTTCCCTTTCTCTATACAGCTTTAGCATTGTACCATGGATGGTTCTCTCCATTACCTACACCAAATTTTCCTACTTCCTCATGTCTTTTAAAAATTGATATTCTTGGTGGCCTTATATCCCACACTTGAAGCATTTCCCAATCCTTTTGAGGTAGTACCCATGATGTTTTTTCCGACATTTTTGACATATACGTGGTTGAGTTATCTTATCCACCTTTCACATTAGATCCCCTAGATTGAAACTCCACCTTTTGTTTCTTATCACTATAGCCCTGAGACTATTCTCCATACTTCATATACACTTTGATATCACATAGAAAAACCTCTTTATAACTCCAAAAGTACCAAATTTCATGATCCTATTTAAGGTTTGGTTTTAACTTCCTTAATAATCTTTCAAATTTTCAATATTTTTTATAAACAACATGAAGTGCACATTGATTTCCTTTTGAAATTCACTTAATAGGTTGCGATAGATTCAACTACCATTATCTTGTGCTCTACGAATTCTCTATCCATCTTTTAATGAAGTTATTGAGGGAAATACCTGTTAAAAAATTATATTAAAGTCTTCAAACCCAGTCACATAAATTTATTCCTTTTCCTTTGTTTTTTATGAAATACTACTATTGACTGGACACTCTATATAAATGGTAAACAACCATAGAACCTTCCCCACCTCAGAACACTAAATCATAAGAAAGAACTTGTTGATTGAGTGGACCCACTATTCTATGACTATTGGATTAGAAGATCCAATAAACATTGGTGGTTTTTGCTGCATAAAACACTTGATATCATGTTGCTTCCTCTTATGTAAAGGAATAAATTCCAAATTATTATGTTTATTGTTCATAAACTGAGACAAATAGGTATTAATCACCATGAAATTACCAACTCCGCCTCCCAAATCATTGGGGATTCAATTCGAGAAATCACAGCATTGTCCCTCACACAGGCTGTTGTCCTGGTTTCTACCAATTCCAACCATTTTCTTTAATTGAAAACGATAAAATAAAATATAAACCAATAAGTAATCCATATTTAACCCCTATGTGAAATTAACACTAAAGGAATATCTTATGGGATCCCTATGTTTACAAAATAATCCTGTGTGATTACATATAGATAGTCTCATATAATGGCTTTCACTAAGGTTCATTGTATAATTCCAGGATCACCCGTCATATAATAACATTTACATTGTTCCATATATATCTATGCACACTCGAAACATTATAACATTTACATTATCGTGAATTCCAGATTGAATTTATATCAATAATGAACATAAAATATTACGTGGAAGAGAATGGGTTATATTTCATAATGCATAAATCTACAAATTTTGGATTTCCAAATTAAAGAGGGAATAACATATTTAATATTATAATCATCAAAATTGAGTGAAAAAGATACAAAATGGAGAAGTTAAATGTGTGTTATTAATGAATTGTTCATTTGGATAAACGTTTTTTATCATAAACTCAAGTAGAAAACATTTATAACTGAGAAAAGGTAAGATATTTATGAATAAATAATATTTAATGAATATACATACTGAAAATGGGGTGAAAAAGGGGAAACCCAAAGAAAGAGAGTTGGTTTCTATAATAACCCTTACCTTATGTCTGTATGCTTTCTTCACATTAATATCCTATAAAATCACTTGATATTAATTAATTAAAAAATAAATAAGTGTTTATACATTAATTTTATTCATTATTTTTTTTATAAAGAGCATTTATGTGATTTTTGATGATTTATAGAGTTTAATTGCATCATTCCTGAGTATTTATTTTCTTCTTTTGCATGATCGGTTCAATTGTATACCTGAATTGATATTTGTGTAAGATACAAATACGTATCCATAATTATTATGATATGTTATTAATATTATTCCATATGTTTAAATAATCATATAAGTAATTTTTTTATATTTTATGAGGTTTAATCATTTGATAAAAGTTAATGATGATTGTTTTAGGATAATATTTTTTGTTTTTCAATCACAACAAAATTGTTTCATTTTATCATTTAGTAATATGTATATCTGTTAGTTACAGAACTTAATAGAGTTTTAACGTCAATTTTAAAATATATTTCATCCATTATAATGGTTATAATTGTAATTTTTTAAAATTTTATTGGAAAGTGAAAGTGCATCACCCACGATGTCGGTAAATAGACACATCATGAGAGATGATTTCATTTATAGAATAAAAAAGAGAGGGGGAGGAGTTTAATGATGGATATTCCATTACCATGATATAATTTTAGTATTTAAAAAATATAAGAGTTATCATTCCTCTTTTATAGTATAAATTAAGTAGAATTGATGAAATTGAATGAAATTTAAATGAAACCAAAATAAAATGGAAGAGGATTTTAGCTCTCAGATTTATCCTCATTGAGAACCTCCTTAGGGAAAAGGTGTTGGTATTCTGATGATACCAATAACCCATGTATGTGGGTAAGGGGATACATAAGAGTATGAGGCATAATGTTTTCAAGGTTCAATGATTTAGATGTGTGAGGAGAATAAGTGGTGAGGGGTGGTATTTATAGTGATGGAGAGGGGGTGTTTTCCTAATATTATTTTCATTAGTTTATAATTTTTGCTCCAGACTAGGAATAGTTTGAGAATAATCTATAAATATATTAAAATAATAAGGGGATGTTTTATATTATAGGTTATACATCAATGATGACTCAATTAATTGTGTATGTAACTGGTAATGTATATATACTGTATCATACGATATTTTAAAATTCACAAAAATTCAAGTATTTTAGAAAAATCGTAGAAATTAACCGTAACCATTTTTTGACATGTATATTTAAAAAATAAATTCCATTTTTTTATTTTTTGTCTACTAATTATGAGAAATTTAATTTTTAATTTAAATAACCATTTACTTGGAAGATACTGATTTTAAAATTATAACTTATTTTACAACTATTTTAAAAATTACATAAGGTCTCATAAAATTATATTAAAATCATAAAGAATCAAAATATTAATTTATGAATATATTTTATGAAAATAAATTTTCTTTTAAAAAATTAAATTTGTAATAAAATATTAATTAAACACTTATGACTTACAAAAATGACAACACTTAATTAATAATTTAAAAAACATCTATTTACTTGGATGATGATATAATTATACAATACTTTCTTTTATAAGATTTTTAAATTTTATTTAAACTTTCATGGGTGAGTCTACTATTCATTTCACTGGTTTACTATTCATAAGTGTCGTATTACTATTTCTATAGTCTAGTAACTATTTTATCCATATTGTTTGCTCAACTTCAAGAAATATTTATTATTTCATTAGTCATCTATTTATAATCCTTTTATTAAGGAATATAAGTGATTTTATGTGATTTAAACTACATTAAATTATTATAAAAAGGGATAAATTCCAATGAAAAATGTTGGGGTTATTACAAACCAGACCTATATATGGATTGACAATGGTATTTAAGCATCACTATCCTTGATTTACTTTGTTCCTCATAACCTATACCTATGATAGGGATTCCTTTTGCGAAGACCTACACCCTTCATGAAGGAAGGAACCCCTTTGGGTTGCTTAAGGATTACTGATGCATTTAGACTTCGGGAAGTACTCTTCAAATATGTCAGGACTCTAAGTTATGGAAAGGGACCCATGATTAACGAGAAACTTTCATTCATGAATCCTATTTCATTTATGAGGAACACTCGATTCATGAAGCTACACTTTTAGATCCTCTTTTCTTCGCAATATCCACTTACATGTAACAATCCAAGCTCATAGATAGGGATTTCCTCTCCCCACTTGTGGTAATCCTTATTTCGATGTCATACCTCTTCCTTTTTGGCCAATGTACACTAATAGATCTTGTTTTTTGTAATATAAAAGCTTATATGGACCTCACAAGTGACCAATCCTCTTCCCCACTCTCGTCAAGCATTTCTGATTCCTTCTCCCCCCACATGTGGGTGTGTGTCAATTATGTATGTCTAGGGGGTAAGTTGAGAGTCCTCTCCATCCAAGTTATACGATGTTAAAATTCCAAGCCCCATCACCCTTAGAAAATGATGTTAAACTGTAGCCTCATCCCGTGTAATGAACATGGGGGAATCTTCATGAAGCATTCACTATAACAACTTTTATCCAAATGAGTGATATCTTCCTCACACTCTTTATAGGGAATTAGATCCACCTTACATGGAATTAGATTCAATTCAGACATCCCTCATGGGGTAAGACCCAATCTCATTCTCCCTGGGATGCCACAATGTGTTATTCCCACCTCACCACATGTGGCCACACATATTGCATGAAAATAGTCATGTTTACTACTTCCTCTTGTTTCTCACACTGATCATGAATCATGTGGGCTTAGTGATTATCAATGACCACAACTCAATCTGGGCCACCATGTGTGTAAGCCTCAGGCCCCTTAATTCTATAATACATGATTTAGGATCTCTATCTTCTAAAAATAGTACTTAAGAGGAATCTTAGAGGATCAATCACAATTAATAGTAAACTATAGAGATCCCTCTTAGGGATATACCCTCATTATGTTACATCTTCCCTTCATGAGACACATACCCTGGATCCCATTCCCTTGTGTGTCATAATTCATACGCCATCACTTCAACAATCACCTCAACCTTGTCACATTGAGATCACCTTCCTTAAATTTCATCCACTTGGAGAGCCTCAAAATGTAATCTCCAACCACATTAAACATATCCATTTGGGACTCTCATAATTCCCCAACATGTGAAAGTGAATATAGACATGTAAAATCCCCATTTGATCCTAAACTATGTGGAATTTGATCTTTGTTTTCAATATAGTGTAAAAAGAAATCCTTTCTAGGGTTCAATTCAATCATATATTTGCACTCTGGCCATTCCATCGAGACACTATTTCTTAGTAGTATCAATCCCTATCCTAGAGTTTAAACTTCTTTAGGGTCCCTATCCATGTGCACCATTCTCACGATCCACCTCTTTAGGTGTCTCATCGCCCCAACCAAAATGACGAGGACATTTATTCCCATCTACTTAGATATATAAGAAGCCTCATAGAGGTTGAATCCCATCACACATTTTATTAAATGTATTCAATTTCAATACTTCCTCCACATACATCATGATTCTTACTGGGGACACCACATACCTCTGAGACCATTCCATCCATTTGGTTCATCTTAGCACGTAATCCCCATTCATGTATTCACCACTACTAAAAGAAATTAGTATACTAACCAAGAATTAGAACCCAATAATCTATTATTATCTTACCAAGAGTTATCCTATATATATGGGAAGATAAACCATGTGTATTCCCTAGATAACCCCTTCAATATTTGTGGGGTTTGATCTTTGTATTCTAAAAATGGTACGTAAGAAGCCTCTTCGAGGTTCAATCCCATCCAATTGTAATATTTGGTGACCCCTTACTGGGGTCCACATCCCTGATCAACCCTCAGTGGTGTCCATATCAGATTTCATGGAGTGAAATAATTCCATCTATAGGAAACATTACCTGAGTTTATAGTCATAGGCGTTCCCACCCATCCAATGGCAATCTTTGTCCCCCCCCCATAGGGACGTACTGCTTCATGGAATGAATCATTTTCTAAATGAGAAGCACCAAATTGATTTTTACCTCATCAAGCATTCTGATCCACCAATATGGTAAACCTTACTGGTTCTCCAACCTATTGATATACATCATGGATTCAACTATATTGGCTGTCCTAATCAATCCCTCTATATCTTCTCTAGATTTTAAACTCGTGGCCTACCCCTTGTTAAACATTGGATGCATTTGGAAAACCATGGAATACATGCCTCTGGAATAAGATACCTTCTAATCTCCACATGATTACTTGGGTATCCACACACCATAGAATCTCTCTTATAAAGAAGAATATAAGGGACCAATGTTTTAGTGTCAAGACATTCAATCGATTCCCATTGTGACTAATCTCCTAACGGAAGGTTTGTTTACAGACTAGACCCTTTGTAATGTCCTAAAGGAAGAAAAATAATTAATCGGAATCCAAGAAGAGATGGAACCAGGAAAGAGAATCAAGAGAATCTTTTTAATCTATATGGGAGACTCAGACTAGAAAATGAATTTTTCAGAGGAATCCATCTCAGGAGGAACCCACATCTCATCATCCAATTTCGATCAAGGAGCCCATATCTCTTTAGATGTGATGAATGTTTCCCCCATTAGAAATTGGGAATGCTGGGTACAATGTAGTCCAGCAACAAACACAAATGACATGTGAAGAGTAGACACACCCTAGTGGAAGGCATCAAAAATAGTATATCTTCATAGAATTATAATAATTTAAAATTGAATCATCATAAATTTGTAAGTAAAAAACTTTCATCTCCTTGTAAAGATTTACTGTATTTTTCAATATGTTATTCAAAAAAATTATCATGGGGTGTATTTTTTTAATTTATTTGATTTAAATAACATTATAATTAATATAAAAATATAATATTTTAACTTATTTAATTATTTACCATTAAATTATAAGTAAAAAACATATCTCATATGTACCTGAGGACGACGACCCCATGAGTTGATATAATTTTGTTTCCTGATTGATGGTCATGGATGGATCAGAAATTTTATTTAATTTATATGAATTATAAATAAATAATTATTATTATCCTACAGATGATAGACCAATTAAACATTTTATCATGCTAAACCTACCAAAGTCATTTTTCAATTATGAACCGAACATCCTCAAATCACCTGATGTGGACTTAATAGATTAAGTATTTAAAAACATAATTGTTGTAAATCAAAAAAAAATTGTTTAATAATAAAGGAATAAATATGGATAAGGTTATTAAACATTTTTATAATTATTATCTGATTAGTATATAAGAGTTAAAGGACATACAAAGCATATTGGGGTTTGAGGTAAGGGGTTTTGAAACTCATTTTCCTTTCATTGGGTTGTAAAACTACTTCATAGACACTTTTATTCCATTATTATATATGAAATTATTTCTATAGTTTTTTATTTAATAATATAAATTATTCTATATGGATTTAAATACGTTCACATAATCAATTAATTGATTAATTATAACTTAAAATGTTATGATTTTTTAAATTGTTTTCGTTTTCTCAATGTAATTTTCATCAGACATGATTCATATCATGCACCCTAATTAATTTTTATAGTGTAATTACTATTTAATGAATTAATTTTGATATACTAAATATTTTATTTAATGTGTTTAGAAAACAATTTCTCATTTTATCTTATTATGAATATTCCCTCAATAGTTACCATAGCGGTAACATATTTATTTCACAATCTCATTTACTTTCGAGATTGTTTACATTCAAGGATACATTGGGGAAAATTTTATGATATTAATTTTATTAACCACATATCAAATCATATCCTATTTTTATTTAAGAGGTTAACATGATTTTCTATCATTTTCCTCTCTTTAGTACTTAAGAATATCAAATGATTTTTAGGAAACAATTTACCTTATTTTTATTTTGAATGAAAATAATTCTCTTTAATATCCATGATCATTAAAATGGTTTTAATAATGTTGATTATTTAATTTCACTTACTACTATATTTTTAATATTTCAATTTTTTTAAAATTATTAATTTTTTAAATGGATCTCTTTTGGTTTTTACCAGAATCTTGAATGGATCATTATTTTGTCATTTATAGTATAAATGGAATTTTCCTCCACCATAATTGTTCATATCATTAAATTTTATTTTATATGTTTCCATGTCTATATTTAATTTAATTATTTTTAAAAATATTCCTGAAATTTTATTATAAAACATTATCAAAGAGAAATGATATTTTCACTATTAGCAATGAAATGTATAAAATGAATTGTTAAATATTTTTTTAATATATGGATAAAAATTTTAATGTTTGTATATGTTCAAATTTGTATTTTATTAAAATGATACCACCTTTATTCATTATCTATATAGGTACTTATTATATTAATTAGATTTTTATGGAACCTATTTGTTTTTAACAGTTTAATATATCAAAAATTTTAATGTGGTTCTTTTGAAGTGTGTCATAATAAAAAGTGAAGGAATGTGATGGGTTTTTTCACCCTGTTATAATTAGAAATATGTATGAATAATTTATATGTTGTTACATTATAAATCATAGATGTGTACTAACATTATAAACCATGGATGGGTGGATCCATAATGGTCCTCCAATGCATTAGGTAAAGTAACATAGTTAACTAATTTTATACTGTTTCTAGGAGATGATGTATTTAAATATTTTAAGCTACATTAATGAGATATTGTAATTAACCCATTTTTGGAGAATTATGATGTATTTTTGATATTCTATGATAAAAAAATGTTTTCCCTATGATTTTTATGAGTTTTTATTGATAACATTGGTCATTATTGACATCACATGTGATATTATTTTTGATACATATGAGTCTTCCCATCATTAATCCTTTTTTCACAGACACAGTTTTATCAATCCATATTTTTAGGTGTATGAATTATCTTATAAAATGCTATAGATCCTAGAATATGTTCTCGTACACCTATAAATATGTGATTCTCACTGATGATATTCAATTTTTAATGCATATTTTTACCATTATGGAAAAGTTTATATGAAACTTATTATATTTTTAAATTTTCTAGGCTTTGAAGTTTTATGTTAAATGAATTATAACTATAATGGTTTCTAGTATCTGTAATTTAATGGGAGATGTTGAAGACTAACTGTGAAATAGAAAAATTATGGTATAATATAAAATATACCACTTAAAGACATGCGCACTGTTATGTAAGAGTTCTTCCTAATTCTCTAAAACTCTAAACCTAAAAATACCTTGGGTATAAATTTGATCTAATATTTATGATTCATGTTTTATGTTTTGGATGTCTAAAAAAATAAACTTTTATCAATATCAAATCTAGAAATGATATGTTTTTGTTTTTAAATCAAATCCAAGAGTATAGTTTCAACGATATTATTGATGTTATGAAATAATGGTTTTGAGGAAATTTATAGATTAAGATATATTCATGTGAGGTTAACATAAGTATTATGGATATCATCATGGTTTTAAATTTTTAATGTTGATAATACATTCATTGGAATAAACACCCCTTTTTTGGATTTATATGGTGTAATTTTAAGGTTGATAATTATATTTTTGGATATGTTTTTTGGTTTGATGTACAAGTGACCCATAGGTGTATCACATGATTTAACATGGTCAATTATTTCAGAATAATTTGATTTAATTTTTATTGTTTTAATATAAATGGTATGCAATAAACCTTTAGGATAAAACAACACATAATTTGGTGCATGTTGTGGTTAATTGTGATATAGGGTGAATTATATTTTTAACAATCCGTGTTATAACTTTTTTGTTATTACATAAACATGAATGATAAATGTATTAGTTCTTTGTATGAGGGATTTTTTATCTTTGGATATTATATTACCTAGGTCTAAGTATTTTTTATTTCTTAAATAAAACATAATGAAACTTTTATCCTTTTTTAGATCATGTGATACATTACATGTTTATGAAATAGGCACAAGAATGATTCATTATAAAAACCCAATGCTTGGAATATAGGATAAGGTAGGTGTGGAAACTTTTTAAAAAGACATACAAAGGATGAAATTTCTTATAAGGACTTGATGAAGATCAATTATTTATATTTTAAAATTATCATTTTTTGATATAAAATAATTCCTCCAAAATATAAAATGATATATTTTTACCTTCATTTACAATGAATTCATGGTCTTCATTATCTTTTAATAATTTATGGTTATGTAATAATTATTTTTATCCTGATAATATTCTCTATAAAAATTTATTATTTATTACATGTTATCTGTTTCCTCTTACTCTATTTTTTCACATATGATTTTCTTAATCGGGAAGTTAAATATGTGTTATTCTAGGTGACTGTCATATTCCCCCTTATATATTATTTAAAAGGATGTTTTATTAATCTTTTTTACAACATGGGTCTCCCAAAAATGTTTTTGTAAATATTAAACTCATGAATTAAATATCTTGAAATAATATTCTGAGGATTCAATTTTTTAATATAGAGAATGTAATAACCTTGTATTTTACAACGATACTTTAATTAGAATCTTAAATTAAATGATACACCAAGCATTAGAAACTTTGATATACTATTATCTAAATATGACCAATATATCCTAGACCTAGAATTTCAAAATATTAATAAATATAATCATATATAAAATATATTTTTAATTATCCATCATAATAAAAATTTATTTATTATGTATTTATAAATAAGTGCTCAATTTATTGAAAATCCATTTTATGCTTCAAAAATATATTTTCATGAAATATTATTTTTATTTTATTTTGTGAGTTAATATTATAATTAATTTATCACACATTTTAATGAAATTTTATAAATTATAAATAAATTTTTTATTCATCTTATTAAGGTAATATTAAGGTGTAATTTTAGGATTTCTTTAAAAATATTAATTTTTTATGGAATAGTTCAAATATATCGATTTTATAGAAAATTTTCACCCCCCTTCAATTATTTACAAAGAATTTTTTTAATTGGTTTTCAATTTTTATTAGTTAATCATTATTAAATATAATCATATTAATTTCATATTAATCAATAAAATTATTAATTTCTGTATGAAAACATTTATATACTTAAAAATTATTTTTTCCTGAAAAACATTTTCTTTGAAATTTTCATATTTATGTAAAATTAATTAAATACATTTATATGACTTTAATTTTATAAATATGATTCTATATTTGGAATCATTTTATCTATATTTGGTAAATAGGTTAACTTTTTTAGTCAAAATGGACAGTACAAGGGGTAAACATGAAATCCCGAAAATAAGGTTATAATGGGTATAATATGGATAAACATATGATATATGTCTTCTAAATCATCCATAAACAACAATATATTTAATTTTATGAGTTTAATTCAACAACCACATTCATATATTTAGAAATAATTATTCTGGTTCCATTTTCCGTTGTTTAAGACCTTTATATGTTTTTTTGAAAAATTTGGAAATGAACCCTTCTTGATTTTGATATCTATAATATTTTGTGAATGGGATAATAAAAGTGATGAATGTATTTAAAATTTTATTTCATAGATAAAAAATTAATTTATATTGGGAATTTATCATTTAATATTTAGGGAATATATAATAAACTAAAATGATTTTGATTTTCAACACAGTACTTATTCAAAAGTAGAAAAACCATTAAATGATTTTAAAAACTATAGATGTAATATATTTGTGTTTATGTTATAATTTTAAAATATTTTTATAGATTAACATAATTTGTTAGTGTCATTTTAGAAGATAATATTTTAAATAAATTACTGGGTTAATATTTTTTAATGTCAAATTTTGTAAATCATTCCAAAACTGAATTTAATGATATTTTATTTTAGTAACAATTTTATAAAATATATCACCTCACTATTTAAATATGGTAGTCTGTATGTATGTAGGTGTGATGATTTCATTTTGATTAATTTGAATAATATAAATATAGATTATATATTTTTAATTTCATAAGTCGTGATCATGTGAAGGATAATATATATATATATATTCATGATATAAATATGATTCTCATAATATAAATATCTTCTATATTCATACCATTAAAATCATTAAAAATTGAATATGTGAAATTGCATACATATAAAGTACTATCTACATATAATGATGTATATCAATTTTTAGAAACCACTTCAAATGGTAGGTCATGTTGTTGGATTTATAGAAGGTAATTTATCTTTATAAAATGGAAATGATTATATAATTTTAATATATCATTTTATTTAATTTTATCCATCAAATGAAATTTAAAAACATAAATCTAGTATACATACATATTACATCATTAGAAGATCATAAATGTTTTTCCAAGACCACTATTCATGGATTTATCTAAAAAGGAATTTTATGTATAATATTTAAAATTATTTAATGATTATAAATCAGAAGAGTATGGAATAATACACCCATTTATCGAGGAAAACAAACCAAATTCAATTTTCAATTATGATCTAACATCCATCAAAACATTAGATGTGTATATAGATGATAATGTAATTTAATATTTCATTTAATTAAAGGATATGTTTTAATGAAAAGGTAATAAACATAGAAAACGTTTTCAAAAAAGTACATAATTAATATAAGTTTATTATATAATAGTTAAAGGGCATACATTTCAAGTCCAGACTCAAGGTAAGGATTTTTTTAACTAAATTTCCATTCATTGGGTTATAAAAAATCTTCATTGAAATTTTTCTTCCATGAAAATCTATAAATTTATCTAAACATAGTTTAATAATATATTTAGAATGTCATGTGGATTTAAATATGTGAAAATAATACTTTAATGGATTAACAATCACTTTAACTATTATTTTCATTACAAGGTTTTTTTCCTCAGTCTGATTTCTGGGAGACATGTTTCATATCATACAACATGATTTCATTGAATGGTGTACTTACTACACATAAATTAATTCGGAAATGTTAATTCATGTAATTTATGGGATTTAAATTTCAATTTCACATTAACTATTTTTAAGGATTATTATTATAATTTTATTAAATTATTAAATTATTTGTTATATAATCTCATTTCTATTTAGTATTGGTTATGTTCAAGAATACTATGGTGGTAAATTATATGATATTCATTTATTGTCATATATCTCTATTGTTATATGATTTTTTTTGTTTCTTATATTTTATATAATTTTTTTCTCTTTTGTAAATAAGAAGATCAAAATATGATTTTTAAGGAAAGACCACCTTATTTTACTTTTTGGTCAGTAATTGTTTCTCTTCTTTTTCTGTAGTAACAATAATATTTTCCATAATATTATTTTATAGGAATATTTGTTTTTAATTTCATTTTAAATTATATTTTTATTTCTTTCAAAAGGTTTAAATAATTATTTTAGTTATTTTTTCCATCTAGCTACATTTAGTTTTTACGAGATGTGGGAAAGGCATCGTTTTTTCATTTACCAAATGAAAATATTTTACCACCATCCCTAATATTCATTTAATTTCATGTTACATTACACGTTTCAATTTTAATTATCAAATAAAATATTTTTATCAACATTCTACGAAAATGTATTTAAAACATTATTATAAGAACATGATATTTTCTAAATTTTCAATAAAATGTATTAAATGATTTTTAATGTATTTTCCATCTATAGAAATTACATTAATGTTTTCAAGTGATACATTGGTGATATGTTCCAATGATAATATAATTATTCATTCTCTAGATTAATTTTTATTAATTTAATGTGATTTTAATAAAACATATTTCTCTTCAATTGGCTAATCAAGATAAAAAGGAATAATGGTTATTTTCAAGAGTGTTATATTTATAAGTGAATGATCGTATCACCGTTATATTTTATGATATATTTATCATAAAATAAATTTAATTTCATATTTAGTTTGTGATAAAATAAAAATTAGGTCTATATAAAACATAATATTGCAATCATTCATAATCTTGTAGTTAAATTAGATGACTAAATCGAAATAACAACAGTTTCATATAATGCAGAATAAAGGTTTTAGATAAAATAAATACGTTGATAAATAAATAATAATTTCTTAATTAATTATTTTCTTTAAAAATTCAATTTTTCCGCAAATATTTCTGTTACATTTTTAAAAAAACAAATAAATAATTTGTACCACAAATAAAAAACGTATTCGATGAAATGAACATGATTTTTTAAAAATTCCAATCTAAAATATCTTGGATATAATTATTTATTATTTTTGAAATGATTTTCTATAAAGGTGGGCCTATTAACATTTATTAAGGGAAAGGATAAGAGTATAAAAGGATTGAAATGGGGTCTTGAAATATATCTCTCCATAATAATAAATAGATCAAAAGAGCATAAAAATTAATAATAATGATCATTGTCTTGAAAACACCTATCACATTCATCTTTTAATGTAATGAATTAGTTACAATAGGATCCACAAATTCTTGAAATTGATTTAGTTTTCATGGTAGGATCCATACGTTTATAGTCCTTCTTTATCTTTGACTTTTTCACAGGAGTTGAAGAAAAACCATCACTCTACATCGCCATTCATTTTTAGCAACATCTTAATAAGAAATTTTCTATGGTGATTATTCATAACCCATGTCTGCCCACTTTATCCACATTTTATTTAATGTAAATTATTTTTTGAGTCCCTCCAGGATATGAGTATTTGTAAAAGAAATATCTATTGTATCTATATCAATATATTGTATTTAAATATCTCCATCTCTAGGAGATGCAAGAGAAATCCCTATAGTCGTGGTTTGATTATTTTTTTAAAAAAAAAATAGGTATGGGAAATGGATATAGAGAATTTTTGATTTATTAAAAAAAAAAAATAAAAAAAAATAAATAAGGGGTGAAGGATATCATAGACGTACCTCATCAATGAAAATCCAAAAATATCAAGTAAATCGAACATTAACAACTAAGAGTATAAGTGAGAATTTCATTGACCTCGACCTCGATCTCCACCTCTACCACACATATATTGTGTAGACCTCTATATGTTAACTCCATACAAAGGTTACTGATTATCGTTAAATAATGATGTTGATGTTCCATCAATGTCTCCTATACCCATGATCTGTGGAAACATTTTCTGTTAATGGGTTTTAAGATCCAACTTAGGGTTTGAATGGATCTTATCATCAATGTTAATGGAAAAAACACAAACACATCAAAAAAACATTACATAGATAATAAATGATATTATTTTTCAATTACATCTTGAACATTAAATTCTAACCATTCTGACATATCATCACTAAGACCTTGTGGTTCTCTCTCTCACTAAATATTTTCCAAAAGGAGTTTATTTTTTGATTTAAAATCTCTATCTTCTAAAAATTATTCATATGTTACTGTGAAAAAATAATCATAAATGGATATAATTATATTTTATTAATGAGGTGGATATATTATTTCATTCCATTATCCAAATTATTTTCCATCCAATAATTATGATGAGATTTATGGACTTGATTCATCATACTTTTTAGACCGATCACCTTCTCTAACACAACCAAAAGTTCATACTAATTTGAATTCCAACTTGAATTCTTAAAATAATTATTGAAACAAGTGACACCATTATCATGGGTTAATGAATCTTTTTTAGATAAATCGTTAGGGGTAAGATCTGGAGTTGCAACAGAACTATTCATTACTATGAAGGAAACACTTTTGATCTGAATCTGATCAGAAGATGTAAGAGGAACATGTTGAGATTGATGAGAAGTGATTAATTATCAAAATTTCTCGCCATCATATACACTATTTATCACCTTCAATAAAATCCATGTATGTATCTTTAATTTTTGAATAGTTTCTATAGCATAGAAATGTTGCTTCCCCTTACAAATACTGGGAGAAAACAAATTCCACTCTTGAATTAGATGACTATCAACAGTATCTTGAACATCTTGTTCATTAATATACTAGTTGAAGGAATCCCCTATTATCTCTTCATATTCAGCATAAAAATCAATATACCTTGCATGAAACTTTCCCTAGTTTTGAAGGTAACTCCCTGGAACCTAATGAGAAACCCTCTACGTAGAATAGCTCACCTAAGGATGAATTCCATTATACTATCTAGTAGGTTCATGATATCTAAGAACAAACCCTATTTGAGGAAAAAATTTACACATATTAGTTGATGAAAAAAATTTCATTCCAATTCCTTTGTTCATATACAGAGAATTTGAAACATTTACATATGATCTATAATTTTTAACCCTAAGAGCTGAGGTCTTTGGGTTGTTAACTCTTCCATAATATTGATCAGGTCTGCTGATATTATAAGAACTAGGATTCCCCCAAAAATCATTTTCCAAGTTCCCTTTTAGAATATAATTCAGGTAAACACCAATTCAATGATATAATTATGTAAATTATTTTATCAAATAAAATTCCATATAGTGATGAGAATGATTTTCATACTCTATAATAGGAATTATCTCATCATCTCTTGTTGATAGAATGGCATTATAAATATAGTTTTCAATGAGATCAATCTTCACTAGAACAATGATATAGTGATAAAATATCACCATTTTACTCTCTTTTTTCAATATTAATAGAGACACAAATTGATATTGTGATTTCATATAGAATTTTCGAGTTCATAGATTCTAATTGAGTCCATAGTTCTGAATCCAAATAATGTATTATATATTCTTGACATTGGATGGATTAATATTCAATGACCATTCATAGACCTAATATAGATGTGTATTTAGGTAGAGAGATCTATGGTCCATGTATTTTGTAGATATTATAATAAGAAAAAAGGTACTGATTGGAGATATGCCCTGGTGAAATACAATAATAATTAGAAAAACCCAAAATGGATGAAATTCTACATACTAGGTCATCCAAGCGGAAAATATTTTCACCTTTAATAAGTACAATTCATCCAACTATTGAGTTCATCCATATATTCAATATTTCATAGACTAAATTAGAAATAACTTCATCATGGACCTATAAAACATTTATAAGAATCCTCCCAATGATTAAATCTTTGTAAGATGAAAATGTTTGAGATCCAATATCAGTTAATTTTTCTTAGTTTTCATCACAATCTCCTTCATTAAGAGCATCAACTTTACGTGGATAATCAATCTAATTACCTCTAACATGGAGTTTGAAAATACTAAACATTGATCCATAGTAAAAATCCATTGTTTGATGTAGTTTTTGATCACTATTAGAGTCACATCAATGCGAGATCACTTGGAACCCATCAAACCATATTCTCATTCTTATGAGTTAAAATAGAAAGATTCTCCATTACATTAATAGTGAAATCTTTTTATTTTTATATAATAGTAACTTTTTACATGAATTTAAAATTTTCCATTATTTTTTAAAATAATTTCTATAATATCCCATAATTTTAAAGAAAGTTATTATTCAATAGAGTATATGATATCAAACACTGAGTATAAATAAACCATGAAATATTATTATTTAAATATGATCACTATAACAAATTCATTTATTTGGGGCGTATTAATTTAAATAGTAGTATTACAAATTATATATTTATATAATATTCTTAATAAATGAAAATATATTTAATAATTCTTATGGAATAAGAACACAACTTTTATTATAGTCATTTTATTCTTCAAAAAATATTATTACATGAAAACTGGATTTTATTGAAACTTATGAGATAATATTTTAATTAATTTCTAGAAAAATCTGATCTTTTATTTTATAACATGGTTATAATTTTATTAATAATGAATCCAAATTAATCTTATTTTGAATTTTTGTGTTATTTGTAAATATTTATTTTCTAGTGAATAGGAGAAAATATATATTTTCATTGAAAACTATATTCTAATCCTGAACTAGTACTCACCCATGAATACACATGATGAGGTCAGGCCACCAGTTCTAAAGCTACCATATCCACTAAAGGAACCGGATCCACCCACGTAAGTGGTGTTTGTGTCGAGCATATGAAGAATGTTATATATCATCATCCACCATCTATGCTTTCTAATTTACACACCCACGCTCGTCTCCATCATCAATCCTGGTGTGGTACTTGAATATGAATTTGTGTGTTTACCTTTTCTTTTGATTCTTTAATTTCCCTCTCAGATAACTGGGTTTTTTCCCTCCTCCTGTTGTATTTCATGATGTACCACTCTATTACCACTATAAATATTGTTCCATTAAGATGAGAATACTCTTTGTAAAATTTCTGAAGAAATGAAGATGTTGAATCTAATGTAATCAGAATGTAATGGAAGATAATATTAAAATATAACTAAATAAAAAATGGAGAGCCCATTAAATTATATGAAAATGATAAAATTAATATAATTTCTAATTTTTGAGGATGGATATTTGAATCATTTTCAATTGATTTTACATAAACATTGTTGCACCAAGGGAAATACAGTTGAAGATAATTTAAATAAAGAACAATGGTTTTAAAAATAAATATGAGAAATGTGAAGATTATTAATTTAATATAGAAATGAGAAAAATTCAATCGGTAATTGAAGAAGAATTTATGATGTTTATATTTGTATAATTTTTTTAGTAAGTGGAATTTGTACAACCAACAACAAATTATTCTTTTAATAAGTTGTGACATTGAAAATATTCTAGTAGTTGTATTATTCATATATAATAAGAATTAAAAAGATTAATATATAGTAATTACATCAATTAAAAAGCTGAATTTGTATAGAAAGGAAATCAAAAGGTGTTATTGTAATAATTTTTGAGGTTGAATGGTATCAATTTCAAATAACATTCCATTAGAAGAATAATTAATCAGTTTCATTTATGTCTTCCTTAACCATTACCATCTGAACCTAGAATATAATATACTATTTTTTTTATGAGAGTATACATATTCTTAAAAATTAATATTCCTGAACGGAACGAACCATCTTGGAGGAGCCTTTCACACATAAAAGGTCCATTTTATGGTCACCAAAATGGAACATATGTCATTGGAATGATCACTTTCATAATAAACATATGGGTTTGTACACGACTTTTCTAATGTGTTTACCTTAAAATAATATAGAACTACAGAATAAAGGTGTCTTCAATGCTTAAAAAATGTGTGTTTTCATACAATATGGTAGGATGAAACCTGCTTGGTTGACCTCCATTTATCTCTTTAGACAATATTTCAAGAGGAATGATCATAAGAGAATGTGAGGAATCACAAAAGAAGTTGAGAGTCTTATACTTATATTTTAAGAATTTAGATAAATAATGAAAGGTTTTCCTTGAGTTGAAATTGAATTCTAGGAGTCTATTCCTTTTTTAGCTTTAGAAAAATTTTGGTATCACCATGAAAAGAACCCAGAAAAAATAGAGAATGATGAAATTATAGTGCTTTGATCTATATAATGGTGAATTATTCAATCTATAAGTAAAGACATGGAATCGTGCTAGGGATGTTTTTGAATCATTAGTTTTCATCCAACAAATGAACTCTACATGGATCCATCATACCGGTATCACATCCTAGAATCAAATTTGCAACCACATAATGATTCATGGTTGAAAATTCTAGGTATATGTACAAATACAAAATTGATACCTAGAAAAGGATACTTATTTCATACTATAAAAATACATATTGAAAATGAATATTAATATTATGTAACCGTAACATAATAATATATAAAACATTTCAATTTGTACAATAATTAATAGTAAAAAATACCATTCAAGATGTGGTAAAAATTACATGAAAAAGGGTACTAATTACAAAAAAAAATAGAGTCTATACCATTCAATAATAACCTTCATGTGGTGGTACACTTCACCAATTTTAATTATAGTTATGCACAATGCTGCTCTCATAGAAATAGATGCATTGCTGGTTAATAGATATCAAATAAAAAAATGAAATAGTATGTGGACTGTAGTTATAAAAAGCATAATATGGGAAAATAATATTACTAAAAAATAATCATCGATTAGGTACTTGGTTTAATGGATCTCCCATAGTATCAAATTTGATTCTGGTTACTAAAACTAGAAATAAGTAAAAATACATATAAAACAAAAATAACCTTCATCCGGTGGTATACTTCACCCATTTTCCCTGCATTTATGTAAAATGTAGCTCCCATAGAAACCATTGTAATGTAGGTTAATATATATCAAGTAAAAAAATAAAATTGTAAGTGGAAAATAGTAATAAAAAGTAGAATAAGGTAAAATAATATAAATTGAAAATTATCATCAATTAGGTACTCAGTATAATGGATATCTAATAAGAATAGATGTAATATTGGTTTCTACACCTTAGTAGGAAAGAGTAATATGTCCTCCATAATAATGGAGACACATGTAGCCACCAGTGGAATATACAACATCAATATAATATTATTGATAAATATTCTAGGCTCTAATCATTGTATGGATTACCTCATCAATCATGGCTCTAATAGGTGTAGGATTTACCTTAACCTAGCCTCCTATCAGTACAGTTTCATGGAAATCATTCATCCCTTCCATCATTCTCCATCAAAAGTAAAAATGTTTTAAGATCAATAAAACTGGATCTCAATAGTCATATAGCATTATAGTTTTGGAATCAAACCTTAAAAACTCATCATTCCACAAAAATGTGTTAAAAAAAGTGAAATCTCAAGAAAAAAAATGAAAAGAAAAATCTAAGATGAAGGCCATATAACAAAGGGTGAGCTCAAATATCGAGCCCGAGGTGGTTACAAAAATGTATATTATGGGTCACTACAATTACTAAAAATCAGGATTTTCCTTAGATTATCTTTCATGATTAATGATCAGAAGATATTCTTAGGAATCACAGAAAATTGAGAATCCTTCATTTCTCATGCATGAATTCAGATAAATAATGAAAGGTTTTTTGATCTAAAATGCCATTTCATGTGTCTATTCCAGTTTTCATCTTTAGATAAATACCTTCAACACCTTATAAAAATCCCAAAAATAATAATAAATAAATATGCAATTTTGGGGTTTTGATCCACAGAATCGTGAATTCTTTAATCTGCAAGGAAGGACATGGAATCTTTCTGGAATTTTTTGAATCATTAGTTTACAACCATCCAATTAACTATACAAGGATCTATCAAACTGATATCACCTACTATAATCAAATTGGTAACCTCATAATGATTCATGGTTAAGAATTCTATGTATATATTCAAATATGGAAATAATAATAAAAAAGGATACTTATTGAATAGTTTATCAAAGAAATATTGAAACCACATATTAATTTTATGAAAGTAGAAATTAAAAATATGTAAGACATTTCAATTTGTACATTAATTTTTAGTAAACAATTCCATTCAATATCTTGTAAAAAATGAATGGAAACGACTACTAATTACAACAAATATAGATTATAAACCATTCATGTTATATAGATATCCTACATTCCTATTTCAATAGATAATGAAAGGCATTACATTAATTGAGTCATCTATAAGACAAATATTTTCCTAACCTAATGAATAATGATACTAGAGTGAAAATAAATAGAAAAACTCTAGATAATCTATTTTTAATAGTATTTGAATTAGGAATATTTTATTTTGAATTGAAACATAAAAGAGAGTGTTTGAAATGATGAAAACATTACAAAATGTTTACAAATAAGCCTCTTTTGTTTTCTGAAATTGAGGTTGACTTATGTAAAAAAATATGTTTTTAACAGTATTTGGTGAAACATATCGATTGGTAACCTACAAATAGAAATATAATTTCATGTTTAAAAAACTGGATCGGGTGAGAATCAAAGAATACATTATCATGTTCATTAGGTACTATTTTAATGTTCATATTCTTTAGAATCATTGTAGAGATCTTGAATAACATCACATTTGGAAGAAAATGTACCAAATAATGAAAGAAAAACATTGAGATATGAATCTAAAATGGGGTAATGGGTAATAGTAACATAACCTTTTGAATAAAAACCACATAAAGTAAAATACAAAAACATATAGTGAAATTTCAATAAACATTTTATATCCATTAAAGTATCCACCACAAATAGAAAATGATTTCAATATTAAATGATTATTAGTATTTGAAGTTCAATAAATCATGTAAATATACTATGACCATAAAAATTGAATGGGAAATAATAAATGACATTTAAATTTGTTACATGAGATCTAAGAATGTGAGAAAACATTATTAAAAATCATATTTGTTATTGATAAAATATCTATAACAAATATACATTTAAAAAAATTCCCAAAAAAATAATTTCCTTGAAGATGCAATAGTAGTGAGATAATTACAATTAACACTACTGACAAAAGATTTTACGAATGCAATGATAAGAAAAATTATAGTTATATAAAATTTTACAAAAACATTGTGTCATGTACTTGTTGTAATCAATATTTTTTATAACTATCAGTGGTGAGGATGGAGAAATCAATTTGAACTTGTAAACTGAAAGTAGTGGTAGACAGAGTAGAAAAATTCGTCAAATATGATAATTCAATTTTATAAAAATTAAAATAGTCATAAAAATAGTTGTTGTAAAAAATATACATTTCAAAATTTACATGACATGTTAATTTCCTATAAGATGCAACAATAGTGAGAAAAATATTGTAAACATTTTTTATAAAAAAACATTAAGAAATCATTGATATGAAAAAATAATGATTAATAATATTATGGAAACATATATTGATGATGAAAAGAAACAGTAAATGAATCAATAAGATAATGTAAAATTAAATAATTGAAAGAAATAATTACCTTAAATTGTTGTTACCATTTCAATTAAAAAAATAGATATGGTTATAATGAAACCAGAATTAAATAAATGAGAGACAATTAAAAATATGTAAAAATTCATATATAAAAAATAACTTTCTTGTGGAGATACACTTCACCCATTTTCATTACAGTTATGTACAACGTAGCTCCTATAGAAACAGATGCAATGCGGGTTAATATATATCAACTAAAAAATTAAATTGTAATTGTATAGTAATAATTAAAAAAAGAATATGGGAAAATAATATTAATGAAAAATGATCAATGAATTGGTACATCATATAATGGATCTCCCAAAGGAATGGATCTGATGTGGGTTACTATAATTACAAATATTTAAAAATGCATATAAAACTAAAATAACCTTTATGTTGGGGTACACTTCAGCCATTTTCATTATAGTTTTGTATAATACTGGTCCCACAGTAACCGTTGTAGTGATGGTTTATATATATCAAATAAAAATTGAAATTTTAAGTGAAAAAATAGTAAAAAGTAGAATATGGGTAAATAACATTGCTGAAAAAGGATCATTAACTATATACTCATTATAATGGATCTCTTATAAGAACATATGTAATGTTTGTTAATAAAAATTAGTTGGTAAGAGTACTATGTCCTCCCTAATAATGGAGACACCTATGGCCACCGGTGTCATATAGAACATCATAAAAATATTTTTGATAAATATTTAGTGCTTTAATTAGTTCAAGGTTTATGTTATCATTCATTGATCCGATTAGTGTAGGATTTACCTCATGGAGGGATCTTATCCATGAAGTATTATAGAAATAATTCATCACTTCCATCATTATCCATCAATTATACAATTGATTTAAGATCAATAAAACTGATTCTTTATATTAATGTATCATTATAGTTTTGGAATCAAACCAAAAAGACTCGTCATTACACAAAAAATAGTTATAAAAGCTAAACTGCATGAAAAAAAATACATATGGGACAAAGGAAATATATTAAAGGATGAACTGAAAACATGATCCTGAGGTGGTTGTAGTAGTTTAAATTCATTGTTACTATAGAAGAAGGCGAAGGAAGAGTAGGGTAGGAATAGGAGGCATAGTAGGCAGAAGAGTTGGAGGCAGACCAGCCGGAGGTGGTCTAGTCGTAGGCAAAGTAGCTGGATGAAGAGGTTCTGGAGGTTGAGGTGAAAAAATACTGGTAAAACCATGTGGTTTTATGTTGGAACCCTAGTTTGAGCTGAGGAGCCCGTGGTCGATGATCCACCAGCAGAGCACCTAGACATGGAGGCATGACTGGAGAGGTGATTCAGGAAGGGGAGTGGGAGAGGGGATTCATGGAGGGAAGATAGATCCCTAGTATAACTAAGGAATATCTCTATCGAGTGTGGTATTGTGAGAGTTTTTTAGGGGTTTGATGGAGGAAGAAATGTTTTTGGGTGACATAGAATGTTTTGGAAGTAACACATGTATATGGAGGTACAAATGATTTGAATATATAATAGATTTATAAAGTTAAATTTTGTTTTAATATTTATGGAATGTAAAAAATTGTACTATTATAAAATTAATAAATATATTAAGATCATTTAAATCTATTTTATGATTAAAATTTTATAATAACATTTTTAATTAAAATTCATTTTTTTGGAATCTGATTTTTATCACATATTTCATATTTATATTCAATTTATGTTCTAAAACATCTTTAAATTGAATATTTAAAAGTGAATTCCGTGTTTTTAATCACTATATTAAAATTTAATAAATATATTTGTTTTATTTTTGGGCATTATGAAAAATAACATTAGTATTTTTTATTAGCAACGTAAAGGGTAAACCATATAATTATGTTTAAAAATACAAAGACAATGTCTTAAAAATTATCCTAACAATTTCATTATTTATATTAGATGATTTTATCTCATATATAATCATCTAAAATTTTAATATATGGCCTTTTGATTATATTATTCTATGATTATTTCCATGATATTATTTTATATAATAAAAATTCAAAAATATCATTCTCTTTATTTTATTAAATATAAATTCTTTAAATATGAATAAATATTGGATATGATCAGTTAAAAATTAAAATTAGAAAGTTAAATGACTTGTATATATAATGGTAATTTATTTTAATTTTTATTAATTATATAATTTAATTAAATTCATATACAATATAGGGACAATGCTTGTGAATGTAGTAGAAATATTATTAAAATTAATTAAAAACATATAAAATAATATTATAAGAGTGAGTTGTTTGTTTATTTTTTTTATAGACATAAATGAAATGATCGATTAGTTTTAATTCCTTTTATATTGTTTCCATTATATTCATGTAGTTTTGAAAGATAAATTAATTGAATAATCCCAAAATTGATCTATTTGATATTTTATAACTAAAAATAATTTATTAAATGGTTTAAAACTCCAAAAAAATTGTATATTAAGACAAGTGACTATTATGTGGTTTAATATTTCAATGATTATTCAATAATGGTCCAAATTTGTATTTTATAGTACCTATATTGACCTCTATATAGTGAAATCATCCTTGTAGTAATTTTCAAAAAGGGTCAAAAAAATCATAAGTGTAAAAACCTAATCTAAACATGTAAATTTTTTACTATTGTAGTTATTTAGACTCATACTCATCTAATCATAGAATACTTCAATATTTCACTCATATTAACATGAAAGTTCATTTATTTTAATTTAATATTTATAAAAACTCTAAGATTACCCTCACATATCTTATAAAAGGGACCCAACTCTAATCAATTAATCATAGATAAAAATACATTTGGATCATCCAATAACATCCCAAATAAATTCTTTAAACCCATATTCACTCCTTTTAACAAATTATTTTGGAATTTAAAACCATATTTTGAATGCTTTTGTGTAAAAAATAATTGTATTTCTGAAGAATAGGTATCATTCTTAGCTTATAGACTTTGTATTATTTTTTTACTCCAGTTGCTTAATGTATTCCTTATAAATGATGATATAAAAAAACAATTATATTATATATGTAATATATTTTCATTATTCTAATTTTATAACCAATATCCATCTCTAACATCCATCAAATGAGAAAGGAATCCAACATTTGTTTTTACGGAAGACTACATCCCAAGGACCAATGTAATTTGTTTTCTATCACCACATATCAACGATAGTTATAATGATGGATTGAATGTATATGTAATACATTAATGACATATTTGACATTCTAAAAAATAATACATCTTAAAATTTCAAGCTTTTACATTCATTAGAAAAATATAACTTCATTTGTGCATACATGTGGACCACCACATGCATGAAGTGATGTGATTTATTTTTCATCAAAACATAAAATAGAGAAGACATAAAAGTATATCTAAATAAATAATATGGTATTTTTGATATAATTATAATTAATTAAATATAAAATAGTATCTACCTTAATTCCATAAGGATCATTGATGTCGGGATCAAACCCATAATATAGGATTTCTATGTATCATTGTGAGAGGAATCAGAACACACATAGTTTGGTGTCAATCAATAGGAAACATCAACTTTTAATGTTAGGTGACAAGAACCCAACCATGTAGTTTAACATAGTTTAATAAGGATGCCATGTATAATGGTTCATCATGAATGATTATCTAGGACTTATCCTGAAGAGGCCCAAGGCACATGGGATAGATACAAAATTCTGAGAAAATATGACCCTACCAGGGATATGGAATGGATAACACTAAGGTGGAATTAGGTTTTGTTTTTAGACCTCAAGAATGGTTATTACATATCCCAGTTAGTTGGGAGTAAACTTATATGTATTTATAGTATTTAGGGATTAAGCATGGAAGCATTCCATTTAAGGGGGAATGGTTGGGGAATACAGTCAGGGGATTCCCATCTGGTGTTGTTTCACTTAGAATATTTCCCTTTGAATGATGGGGTATGGTTTCAGGGTGTAAACCATATATAAGGACCATTTGAAAGGAAATTATTGGGTATTACACTTGGTAGGATTCCCTTCTGGTTAGAATCATGTGGATTTCATGATCTCTACTAACATCTAAGCCCACGTGAGTCATGATCGGTTTGAGAAACAAGTGAAAGTAGGGGTTCTAAAGATCTCACAACTCACTCAATCTACTGATGGATCGTGCTTTATCATGAAGGGAGAGGTAGAGGGAATGGATTATACCCATCCACTATTCTATTCTGTAAACTAGGATAGTCACATATGGTGATCTATCTAGCTATGTCCTGGGATGAGGTGAATAGGAGAAATTTTTCCCCTCACAGGGGCTTACATTAAAGGGGAGTTCCCATACGAATGGTTTTGGGAAAGAAGAATGTTAAATAGTGGCCCTCAACAAATTGATAGGTCAATGGTACCTCTTAATCCCTAGAACATGGAGGTTCAAGTGATTACCCTTAGATCATAACTTTCATTACCATAAGAATGTAAAGATGAAGATATTACAAGGGTTCACCTTACTGCGAAGCTCACCCATGTGAAACCTCTTACCACTAATATTTATACCTTAGGGACATGATGATGTTCCTGATAGTTTTCACATATATTTTATGTATATTTGTATGGTACATTATCCTAATACTATTAGACTACCTCATAAAGGGGCCACCATGTGGACTGAGGATGTGATGAAATAGAATGATGGGAGATGGTATGTATAATTAGATTGTATTATCCAATCCACATAACATTTTCTTATGCATGACAGGATTCCCTCTATATAACATGCTGCTGAAAGGATGAAGGGACTATATACAAATCATTGTGTTATGCGGACATGGGTTCAGCCTACGTATCATGGTATTTCACATGGCTAGGTTCTTCCTACGTATTATTTTTCTATAAAAGGAAGAGTTCACCCACATCACTTTTTGCTACCAAGGGTAGGTTTCTACCCTCTTAGAAGATTTCTATGTAGGGTTTTTTCCACAAATTGGACACTGATTATGCCCCGTAGAATTGTACTCAAAAGGGGTTTTGAATTCCAAGAAGGATTATTGATTTATTATACTCGTTTTTACTGTTATATGTAGGGTTTTACCTATTAGGAATCATTAAAGGTGGTAAGATATATATTTTTTTCTTTGATGCTCGTCTACTTCAGCTCTCCTTAGTTTGGGTGTCTCTCCTTAGTAAATGTT
Organism: Viscum album; assembly: GCA_963277665.1. Classification (NCBI taxonomy): domain Eukaryota; kingdom Viridiplantae; phylum Streptophyta; class Magnoliopsida; order Santalales; family Viscaceae; genus Viscum; species Viscum album. The sequence continues at coordinate 2,016,069,160 of OY728135.1, forward strand.
TCTCCAAGGTCCCCCTTGGAAACTATTTATAGACAGAAATTGGAATCGGGTACCAGAATGGCCTATTTTACATGGTGGTCCATGAGGATTATTTTTCATGATCCCATAGATGGGTCCTTGGCTCATGAATGACTTATTTAGTAGGGAATTCATTCACCAAAGGGTAATTGTTTATGGGGGATGAAATCAATACCTCGACACCGAAAACAATGTTCTTTTGTTCATCAGTTCATGGGGTACCACCTCGTCAAATGAACTATTTAGTTCATGGGGCAATAAATCACTACCTCGGTCTTAAAAATAATGTTGCTATCATTAGTAGGTTCCAGTGGAACCACGTCCATCCATGTACTGTTTTGTTCATGTAAACTTCACAACATGGTGAAATTCCATGTGGATTAGTGTTCCACGAATGAATTTTGGATTCATGGTCTTGTACCATTTAATATTTTAATAATTATTTATCTGGGTTTAATTTCTATCATTTTATGGTCTTGATATAATTCACTTCTTAAATGAATAATGTTTAGTACCCATCAATTTCCCTCCATCAAAATAGGTTCAGATAGATATGAAGAGGAGACTATTTTGATGTAGAAATTGATCATAATTTGAAAAAAGGTTTTCATATTCATGTGTAACCTAGAAAAGGGTACCATGACATTAAATAGGGTCTCCACCTCATTTTTTATTTTCTACATTTCTCATAGTACTTGAGGCTCTCTCACACTTGACCACATAATACATCAATGAACATCCTCTTTTGCAGTTGGTTCTTTAGAAGAACTGAGTTCCATCAACTATATACTGAAAATCTTTATCAAAAAGGGTAATTTTAAAAATTCTTCATAGTGGTTAATTACATTGAGTATTTTGATCATTCCATTGATTTTCTCTTCGTTGTCCAATGCTTTGTATGCTAGCACCATCATGAACTTGTAGCTCGTGGGCGAGTGCCTCCTTGAACTTTTAGTTCATAGTTCAGTACTTGGTGGGAAACATAGTGTTTAATGTTTTATGATTAATTCCTTTTCATCATTTCATATGAATTACACATTCATTTTTTGGACTTTTTTAGGTAAAACAATGATTCTGGATTGTACATATATGACTTTGACTAAGAGAAGAACGAATATGGGTTAGAATGTTAGAGACAATATTCAATCAACCATTACCTCTTGAAGGTGTGTTATGAAGAACCTCCTGTAAGCAAGATTTTGGGCTTATTAGTTTTCCACCCGATTAACACTTTATAATTTCAAACATCAAGATAATGATTCCCTTCTGCCAGTTGACTAGAATATCACTCTTCTTGGTCTGAGATATCCCAGGATCATGCCAAGATGCATATATATTCCACAACGAAGATCATTTCTGGTACAGCTCAAGAGAGTGTATTTTTCCGGAATGGTTTTTTGTGAACATAATGAAACATACATAGTCATGATACATATTTTTAATAAACCATTCAGGTTTATCCTTCCAACTGTAACCAACATTAGGGTTCCCCAATGGAGGATAGATCACTAAATGGGATTTGTAGTCAAGAGAGAGTTTTAAGGATTAATGGGCCAAGGAATTCTTGGTGCAATAGAGTTAGAGGGAAGTCCCTATATAGATAGAGGGAATCTACTTAATCTAGGTTGTGTGGGTCCCCAATTTTTTATCTTTCCACTGAATGAGATATTTCCCAAATTTATCATTTTCTAGTGTTCAAGAACCAATACCTTCCACCTATTGTAAGATGAAGCATGTATTAGTTTATGGGATATTTACTATATTGGGGGAATCCCCATTCAGGGAGACATATATGAATAACTCTTACCTACAATTAATTACTCATAAAATACTAAGAAATTACCTTTATAGGAAAGAGACATGCTGATCACAATTGAGAAATTACATGGTTTACTACACCACACCGACTCACTTATTCCAATTGATGATTAAATAAATTTGATCCTAAAATTAAGTGGTTTGAGGAAGAATAATCTATGTAGTTAGACTCACCCAACCCAGCACATGTGAAGCATTCAATGTTTGTTTGGTGATATTACTGAGGCTGGTAAATACATAACATGGGTTTACAGAATCGGTCTAGACGTATCCCCTGACTAAAATCTAGAATTTTTCATTTCTATATTCCTGAGAGGAAGGTTTTTTCAGTCTTGTGATGCCTATATAGATGTATGAATCTACACTATAATGATGGTGGTCACATAGGCAAAGGGGTATCCTATAAACTTCGTTTTTCCCACCCTCAATTACTTTTTTGAGTTATTTGTTCAAATAAAAGAAGGGAGTTCCCCACATCACCTCAGTGGGACGTTTCAAATTTTATATGGTTGGGTGGTGGAGAATTATCAATGATATCAATATCAGTATACCAATGTAGTCCAATACTATGAATTATTCCATTACCTTATCATAATTTCTTCTATTCACCTCAAATCCCAAGTCATCAGTGGCATAGTAGAATCGTTGAGTGATTTTTTTAAATAAATGTGCCATATCATGAACCATTGGGTGCATTAGTGGATGTGGAAAGGGGTTATTTGGATGAAATTTCCTATATCATTAAATTGAGATATGATAATATAACCAATCTGATAGATGGAAAAAACCATTTGAGAATATTAAACACCTTATAGGTTCAATAGAAAATTTTGATGCCTGTAAAAAGTTATATTTTTACCCATTACTCAGATCAAAATGAAATATAACTTAGTAATTATATGATAAATGAGGATGATTATGATGTAAGCATATTATGGAATGAATTTTTTCCCTCCCACACATGATTAATCTAAATTATCGTGAGAGTATGATAAAGAATTGTTGTATTACTACCCTAATGGAGTGCTGGGGAGGTCATTTTCACAAGTTCCTAAACTGTTGCATGTCCCTATTATTTAAACTATTGTGCCTTAATTTCCAACATCATCTAGAGAAATACATTCTTCTAATCATCATAAGTGTATGGAGGGAGCTTCATCCAATATTCCCCTTTCTATGGGGAGTGATTCAGACCCTATACATTTTATTAGTGTCGTCGGGAACCCTCTCATGGCTAGTCCATGTAGGACAACATTGGTCATTCTTGAGATTGAAGTCACTTCTCTCCATTTAGATTCTAAAGTTCAACTTTTCAAAGAGATGGATAATTTTACCAACTGGTTGTTGTAATTATAGTAGATCTTATCCAGCATAATCGTAATCCTAGATTATATACCAGTCGTAGTGTGGGAACAAGAACGAGGTCCTGGTGTTTCCAATGAACATCAGGATGTACAAAAATGGTCTTGGCACTAAAACAACACCATCATTACAGAGACCCCCTTGGAAGAGTTTTCTAATTATATGGACACACACTTCAATGTTTTAATTAGATTTGGGTTAGGGTTCTTTGATTATCGGCACATGTATATCCTTATCCATATGATTTTCATAGCTCAAGAAGCCCTGACCACTTGTAAAAGAATCCTTAATAATTTAACACCTAAAATCATAAAATGGAATCCTTACAAAATATTATCATTTAAATACCCTAATTAGAAACTAAATAAGAGAGATAATAAGATCATGTGGTTGCAATGACCAAGGATTATCAAGATTGCGAGGCTCATGTAGCAAAGATGAGGGAACATTTTTCATCAATGATTTCCAATTTCAAAGGTATATGGAAAAGGTGGAGACCTCCGAGATGGAGTTAGAAAATTGAATCTAGTAGATGAAACCAAGACCCATTTAAGGACCACTATAGAATGGATCCTTGATGACTTGCCTCACACTGTAGTTAATTTTCAAAGAAAAGAATGTTGGGCTTTATTTTTAACAATTTTGGGTATTCCGTATCCATTTTTTAAAATTAGGAGGATACTCTAGAATGCATAGGTTCTTCATTTATTTCCATTTATAAGAAAACCAATTCTTTCTTCAATTACATTCATTTATCTTTATCTAAAACATTTTTTAATCAAAATTTTCAATGTAAGTTGAAATTATGATATCTCTAATGAAATCAATTTGTCCATAATTGGATATCAATTAAAATTACCATGTTAGACAATAAAATATAAATAAACATGTATTACTATAAATTTTACCAAATCTGATGGATTTAGTTACTATAGTTTTGACTTTTTCTTGGGTTATATAGAAAACCCTACAAATATTTTGAATTTTTTGTTATCACCTTAATATTTTCTAATGTACACTATGATTTGTTCTTTGGGAGAATAACATAACATTTTCTTAGACCTCCCATTGAATGTTTTTGACCAAACAATATTAATATCCACTTTAATTTTCTGAATTGCTCTATTTTTTACTAAACCATGATAATCGTAGGTCTAGAGAGATGGAACTTAACTTTTACCTAAGTTCCCCATTGAGGGGTTTCAACCATGATAGTTTTGTGTTTGTATGGGAAGTATAAAGTCTTAAAAACATGAATAATTTCACTGATGTATTAGGTAGAATAGATTTGACCATGAGTCATGGGGATATTGTTGATAATGTCGCAATATTTTTCAGACACAAATGAGGTATTTTTTAATGGCCTCAGTTTTGTGATTTCTGAATTTGACACATGAAACGAGGGATGTACATGTCATTTATCCACAAGTGTGGATTCTATCATGTTGTTGTTTTGGCCTATGTTGGTATGAAAATAACTAATCGAGGAATAATTTCCTTATGGTTTAATGGCCTTTTGGTGGGTGATTCATGAAGATCCAACTAGGGAATATTATGCATAGTCTATCAATGGATTCCATAGGAAATCAACCCTTTATTTCCAATTGCCTTTTAATTTTATGAAAATTAATATTTTTCAAGATCCCCAAGGGTTGATTATAAAGGGAATTATGTATCAGAAAGATGAGGTAAATTGAATTATCCATGTCTATGAGAGCTAAAATATAAGGTCTTTAGCATTTACTGATGGATAAAAGATTCACCTTTTTCATAATAATCTACCCTAGAAAGATCTATCTTCTTCACAATTGAAGGTGGGATGGTTGTAAGATGTAATAAAGGGGTTATTTTAATATGAGGTGTGATGTGAGATGTAAATTTCATTTACGGAATACAATGGTCTGAAAATACTCTTAAGGGGATGAATTTTACTTTACTTGATAGACATTTTTGTAGGAATATTTTTCAAAGCCAGCTGGGACATATTGTGCATACTCAAAAAAATGTGTCCTAAGGACACTTGAGATCCATTTTTGTTAGTCTAAGAGGTTAAAGGGGAATTAATACATTCTATATATAGATTATGGTTTTTGAAAGAAGACGACGTAATCATTATAGCAGAATTATAATTCAAAATTACACAAGAATTAGTATAGAAATTTCCCTCACAATGATATGAACCACACAAAGAATAGATTTTTATTCTACTATTAAGTCTGAGACATGATTTTTATACATTAATATGTATCTCATTGAAATGATAATCTTGACACATGTAGTTCCTGGAAGGTTACCTGTGAAGGTTCAACTCGTACATTGGGAAGGGGAAATTTTTTAATGAGATCCTAGGAGATGTGTAGGAATCATATTGGACTCTCCTACCCATATCTAAAGCATCTATAGTAATATAAAGAAATTAGTCCCCTTTTGTGTTTGGAAATTACTTATATGATTATGACCAATATATAGGAAAAGATGGGACATATTTTCCTTTACCTCATAGATGAACCTAATTTATAAGTTCTGGGAATCACTTAATATCCTATGCCTGAAAATTATTTTTTATTTTATTATCAAATAACTTTAAGGGAAAGTGAGCAACCCCAAGTCCATCAAAAACAAACAACAACAAAAAATTCCAAACAAGAACTGGTCCTGCCTCTACCCAGCAGCTCAGCATTAAAAGGCCTCCACCAAAGCATGGGACTCGGCAAACAGTCCCGTGCAAGGATGCACGAGAATGGTACCAATGGCCAAGCCATACCCTCTCAGTCTTCCGCTCCAAGTGACATGCAGAGGCGACGACCTTGTTCTCTAAACCTCATCTAAGTCAAGACCATAAATCTTGTTGGAAAAGCCTTAAAACACCACGATACACACAAACTAAAGAAGCACTGCCACCTATCCAAACATCTCAAGAAGAAGAGAGCACCCAAGCATTAGTCAAATGATTGTAAAGCATCTTTGTTGAATAACAGCTCAACTCTACCTGTAACTGTATCTCTAAATAACCTCCAGGATATAGCGGATACCTGGGTGTGCGGGTATCCCCTTGCCAGGGCTTTAAGCAATGAAGTCAATTTGTCCCAGACCTGTATATACTCCTCCAGCCAAATTATCCCCTTATTGAAGCCCCAAACGAGGAATGTGTCCTGTTTGTCGACCCAAAAATATTTTTCTTCATTAAGCTTCACTTCAATGTCCCGACCCATCATCTTGGCCGCTTCCTCTTCCGTCGCATTGAGAAGTAACACCTGCTATGTCACCTCATCATCCGAACATAAAATCAACTCCAAGGGAAGTGCAGAATGGACAGGAGGTTCCAATTGACCCCTGAACCCACTGTTCCACTCCTCATCCAATTTCGTTTTTGCTGACCGAGTCTTCATGGGGGTGGTAAAGATGTGTGATCTTTTCTGCTCGTCCTCCTCCTATTTCTCTTATTGCTCCTCGGACAGGACTCCCCAACAGATAAACTCTTTCTGTTTGAAACTTGTTCCTCCACCCCAATGCCATCGAGGTTCTTCTTGCTTGTCTCCTCTCCCTCAACCGCAACCTGGGATACATCTCCTGATCTTACCTCTACCAAAACATCAAACCTATTACCCAAGGGGATTGGGGTCTGAGTTGAGTAGCCCGCACTACCTTGCCTCCCCTTATTACCATCTGCCCCGCCCTTCCTTTCTTTCACAGTATCCAAACCAAGTGACTCCACATGCTCACTACTGGACGTGTGGACCAATAACTGGCCCCCATCCAACTCGCCTTCCACTTCCATATGCTGGGATTTACCTTTCTCCTGCGTCCTAACGTAGGGAGTTCCCGCGCGGTCTGCCTTCAGCTGGTTGAAGGGGGGGTCCGGATTGATCGCCACACCTTCCAGATTCTGAATCTTGTCACCAAAGGAGGCCACTATCTTCCCATCATTTCCCCTGAATTAGATTCCTCATTCTCCTCCTCCTCCAGTGCTGAGAACTGGTTCAAGAATCATGGATTAGCGCTGACCAGTTCAGTGCTGATCTGTAGAGGCTGCTCAGCAACCTCTATATTTGGTGCATGGTCGAAACCGCGTCCCATGAATTGGTGTCCACCACTACTAGCATTATCTTGAGTATGAAAGGAGGGCTCCATTTCCTCCCTACCAACATTAGTGTCGATGGTATTTACCCTGAGATCATCCTTAAGCCTACTAAAAACACTAGACACTGATGGGTTAACACCCTGCTTTTCTGCAGGTGAGGAGTGTTCAGCAAGACTGAGCACGTTTCCACTAGGCCCGTTATCTCCTCTATTGCTGACCTTCAAAACATCTCGAGTCTTCACAGTATCAGATTTCTGGTTGCCATCACGTCGGCAAAAGGCCCTGGTGTGTCCCAGTCTACGGCAAACTAAAAAAAAATCCATCAAATGATCAAAGATCACTGGTTGATTGCATCGGATCTCATCAGCAGCATCGATCCAAATCGTCTCCACCGGCGCTCTCGAGGTATCAACCTCCACGCACATCCTTGGGTTGATTGGGTGGCTCACCGAGGCTATACGGGAATCAATGCACAGAAATCGTCCAACCATGTTCCCCAACACACGCATGATAGCTGGGTTTTGGAAGGAAAGGGGAAGCAGGGGCAAGCTAATCCAGACCGGAATGAGGGGGGAATCGTGGTTCATATGAAAATCGTAGGACCATCTGCTTAAATGGAACTCATACCTTCCGCACATCCTGGGAGCGAACGCCAGTGCATGAACCATGTCCTCCGAAGAAGAGAAGCGGACCATCAAACTCCGTTTATCCAGCAAACCAACAACCGGCTGAAGCTGAAGTCCCCAAGATTTGGCGATGAACCTGTCGAAATCGTCCACTGAAGGTCGAAACCTCCAGAAGCGAACAATAAAAGTCAGGTCAAGTAGACCCTCAACTTCTGAGATCTCCAGAACCGAGAGAGACACCACGGGGTCTCCATTTTGAAAGCCATGAACCTTTGTCCCGATTTGAATCTCAGGAAAAGGAGGGTACAAATTAGGGTTAGAAAATCAGGTGAAATGATTCCGCCGCGTGACCTCCTTCTCATCCACCTCCCTCCGGCTTGCAGCGGAGGGGGGAGAGCCGCCGGCCCCATTAGGGTTAGACGACCATCATCACAAGCTCTGGCTCTGCCGCTTCCCAATCGCCTGACTTCTTCTTAGAACCCTAAGGATAGGATTACCACTTAATATCCTATGATTTTATGAATAAATACACATTTAGTTGTTGAAAAATAATGTGGTTTAACATCATGTGGTGGGGATGGAAAGGAGTTTTGTATTTTACGATAAAATGGATAAAAAAATTCACAGAAACCTTGAGTAACCGGAGGATAAAAAGGATGATATGTTCTGATATTCCCCATACATAATGTAGGAATATGGTGTAAACCATTATCTTTAGGGTTCTTCATATCTAGGGAATTGATACAGGTCATGGAATCCATCAAGGTTTATTGAGATAGAAGAGGCCTACCCTAAGGATTAATTTTCCTTTGGATGACATACCTTCTTAGATGGATAATTATTCAGAGCTAACTAAGGAATAATATGAATCATCGAAAAAAGGTATACTATTGATAGTAACCCTCAATATTCCATATACATAGGAATATTGCCAGGATCTGAGGTTGTTCAGGGAATAGATCTTGATTAATGGAAGGAATGTGTTTGGGAACAAAATAAATATTCAGACCATGTTCTTCGGTGAAGTATGAAATTCCCCACATAGATTGGACACATATTGGGGGGGGGGGTAATTTTTTTCCATGACTTGTTCCTTATTGTGGAATCCAAAATTTAGATCTCATGAAAAGATCAGTATTTACATATAGGAGATGAGGAAATTTTTATTTTTCTTTGCTCTGTGGTTGGGACTGGGGCACAAGTCCTCGGCATCACTACATATCTCATCGAAATAAGAATCAAGACATACTTAGTTGTTGAGGCTCCCCGTACATTAATTCCATACAGTAAAGACTTATGTCCCCCAACATAGAGAGGAAATATTATAGCCACAAACATGATTAAGATATCTAGGCATCACAACATATCCCGTGATGTCAAGAATCTAGCGGTATGTTTTTATTATGAGGGATCCCTATAAAAATCAGGGCCATATATAAAGAGTAGGGAACACAAAAACACAAAAACACATATATTATATTTATTATGGTTAGAACAATGATCATATATTGGACGGTTACTATGTATCTATATTGAACATGAATTACGAAACATGTAGCTTTTGATGAAGGTTCCATCTGTAGGTCAAACCAATAGACGGAGAGGGGGAATTTTTAGGGTGGCTAGACTATGATACAAAATCCAGGTGTCTCTACACATCTTCTTATAATAGTAATCTAGTAACATATAGTTCGTGAATATGACATTGTAAATGATCAATGTTAGGGGCACATACCTCTCAGGTTTGAACATTATAGAGATGTGCAGTTTAACATCATACATTGAGTACATTGGTGTCAGAAACTTTATTTTATTTTGACATATATCTTGTAACCAATAATTTAACGTCATGCGATCAGGATGATTATGTCACATAGTTAGGGGAAGATGATATTTTGGAATAGCAAGAAACAAAATCTTGATGTGAAAATATTCCATGAGGCCAAAGGCTGGAGAGAAATTATCTTTTAAAAGGGAAGTAATTTTGTATATGTGAATAATAAAAGTGATTTAAACACCATTAGGCATCCTGTACTAGCTGGACTCAAGGAACACATAGTTCTGTGAATGAATTATCCAACATGTATGACCCATATCTAGAGGAGGTAATTTTTCCATATTTCAATACTGAGACTAGGACTTGAAGTCTAAGTGTCACTACATATCCTTTAGAATGGGAGTCAAGACGCATGTAGTTATGAATGGTAATTCTCTATGCAGGATCGACAAATGTGTTGAGGAGGAAATTTTCATGTAATTCATGGCTTGGCCCAGGAAAAGATGTCTAGGTTCCTCAATGTAACCCATATAAAGGGAATAAACCCACAAATAGTTTTTAATTAATGATCCCTAAATAGGTACAACTCATACATAGAGGGGGGATGGTGAATTTATCTTTGGGGTTTCTAGATAAATATATATAATCTAGGGATAATATGTATCATGTGTAGACATGAATCAGGATGTAAATAGTTATTAACAAAGATATTCCCTACCTGAATCTGATTCTCTTACCGTGATAAGAGAATTTGGTCATTCCCTATGAATTCTATCATCATGAGGTTTAGAAAAAGGCATGTTGTAGTTTATCATCATGCAGTTACAATGAAGTCACTATGAATTATATCATCATGCTGTCAGGAAGAAGGAATCATTCCATTTATCATCGTATGGTCAAGATGATTTGGAATGCAGTTATATGAAAAAAAATCTAGGAATATGGAATTTCTGGGAGCTATGGAGAGATTTCCATCTATTGAAATTAAGTAATATGCTCCATTGGAGTAGACAATATTTTTGGCATTGGTTATAACTTATTTGGATTACATCCATGTATCTTTGGATTCTTGAGGTCCAACAACATATCCCCTTTATATAATGATCTTATGTGGAATTTTTTGTTAAAGGATTATGTGATTCAATTTTGGTGGACTTCCAAATGATAAAAAGTATGTAGTATTTTCTCATCATGCTGCACCAATTCATCTAGAAATTTATAGGATGATTTTACTTGGATAATTGATCATAGATGGTCACAAATAGTGAGTGTAATTGAATATTGATGGGAAAGACTACCTCTATCCCATATATTAACAACTATGGTGTCACAAATGGGGATGTATGGTTTATGGTCTCGTAAGACCATAAGGAATGTAGTGTCTTGTCTGTCCAAGTCGTTTTATCCTTATCCACCATCGTCTGAAGTATAATTTACATGGTCTTATTTAAGGAATATATATGCCTATTAGTAATTACATGGTAGTGGATAATCTATTTTGTTTGATTTTATACTCTTATAATATCTTATCCAATTTATTGGAACATAAATCGGTACCTTAATATGTTATTAATGCATGAGAGACACCAAATCTGGTGAGAAAATTTGTTTTAACATAGCAGAAAATATTCCTTGCCCCAAAATCTTTGATGGATACAAATTCATCCAACTGGGAGAAGATGTTAGTTTTAGTAATAATGTACTTCAAGTACTTGTTAATGGTGGGAGGATATAGTCCCACAACATTCATTCCCCATATTGAAAATGGCCCTGAGTACATTGATGTGGGAATCAACTCTAGGGGCTAGTGAATAAATTGGAATGTAATTTGAATGATATGATCTTTTTTGGAATTTAGTGCAGTCTTGTGTTAGAGTGGGATAGTAGAATTCAATCCATTAATTTTGGTGGGAATTCATGAGTCCCGACTGGTGATCTCCAAAATCTATATCATGTAATTATTTTATGAGAGAAGTGGCCTTTAATCCATTGATCTACCTGAGAACAAACCCATAATGACTCCTTTTGTAGAGTTATTTTTGAAGGTCCATCTTGTCATAGAGAACAAAGATAAATTCTCAACATTAAATTTTATCTCACCCAGATTTGTGTTCTGGGAGTCATCCATTTTGATGGTTTTCCATAGCTGATGCAATCCAACTAGTGGTAGGACTATACCATCCATGGAGGGGACTAATCCCATCGATCTCATCCAAATTGGCCTGAATGAATGGTGTGACCATCAATTGGTGTGAAATTGTGATCACTGTTTCATTACACTAAGGATCAAATAGAGTTTTGGATACATTTTACTAGGTGGTGGAATGGGAATTCTGTGACCTTGGGACATGATTAAATTTCATCTCTGATGGAAATTCTTACATTAGTCCACATATTAAATTTAGAAGGGGGATTGAGTCTTCCTTTTGGATAGCATAATCTTCGTTAACCTACTTGATGAACAGTTACAAATCACCTTTTATCTTCATGTGTTTTACTTGTACATGAAGTTACAACTCTAGACTTGCAATGAGGGATTGATATTCTTCATTATTTTTCAAACACCGACACTATAATTAGGAAGGAGTAAAGTAATACTGACTTTGATGGAGATTTGGGTAAGACTCCCTACCCCACTTTGGGGTGATTTTTGTCTTCCATCATATTTCCTTCTGGGCTTCTAGATGCATAATTAAAATTCATTTCCCATATTTTGGGGCCCTCTTGAATAGAGAAAACATATTAATCTGGTAGTTTGGTGTCCAATTCATTCATTTCTAAGGAGGGATACCAATTAAAAAGTGTGTTAATCGCTACCCCTTGATTGATTTGTAAGGTAGAAACAAAATTTCTAAAAACTACAGGATTACCGCCAACTGTGATAGAAGTCGTGTCAATAAAAATAAATTGAAAATCAATTTATGAGGGTTTATATAAGATTCCAAAAGGACCATTTGGTGATACAGATAGTGACTCAGTTTATAGGATACAAATATCATCACCAAATTGATATTGTTGATATTTGAATAATGATTGTCGACATCGATCCTAGATCAAGGGAGAAAATAACAGTTTTTTTCACTATCGATTCTAATATTCTATGTGAGGAGGGATCTCATTTATCACATTATAGATTTGACATACAATATAAGTGTCCTTAAATTGATATGAAACATTATATTTTATCAGATCAAGAGTTATTTCTATAGACTATTGAATTATTCTTAACAATTATTATTCCAATAGTATGTAACCCCCTTTTTACATCAACCTGGTGAATGGAAAACATTTTATGGAAAGGTTATCTTTGAAGCATCAAATGTATTCTAATTTTCCTTTAATTCATCTCAACTCTATGAGGTTGTGAGGAGGTGAAATACCATTGATATCCTTTGTTTTCATAGGGTTGAAATTGATGCCATGATGACATATGAAAATGATGGGAAACTTATCCAAGGTAACACAAAAAGTACATTTCGATGGATAATTTTTTTTTCAATAATTTATCAAATATGGTTTGATGATCTTACAATGGTTATCAACATTGTTGATATTTTACCCCTATTTCATCAATATATCCTTCAAAAACAATTCTTTGGATGGGATTGAAGATGCGGTGCATGTCACATTGATATATAGAGCTGAGAGACTTCAAGCCAATGTGCATTACCTGAATGAAAAATACTCCCTGGGGTCCCCTAATATAATTGACTTATTCATATTCTTGGTCCATTCATATGTAATTATATCTTGAGTATCCATCCTTGAATGAGAGATCCAAATATATGTCTATTTCATCCATTAGTATTTCTATGATTGGGACTTGATAATTATCCTTTGGGTAGTGCCGATTGAGATCCCTAAAAATGATGAAAACATAATTTTCCGATTCTTTTTCTTAAATAGAACTATATTTTCCATATATATTGGATACTGGGCCACCTAAATGATGTTTTGTCTGATGATCTTTTAATAATTGTCTTATATTTTGGAATCATGTGTTGATTCAATCCATATGGATGTTTCTTTATAACCCCAGTGGTCCTATGATAGGCCCAGGTGGTGAGTTTCCACCTCTGGACTGAGACCTATTTTTTTGTAACTGTAGGAAAATAAATCTTAGTGATGCCTTAATAATGAGGTTTATAAATCTTTCTTTTTAGAATACATATCCTCACCTATCCATATGGGTTGTGGATCTTATTTAGTACACATATTTATTTCTCAAAGTTCCTAAATGGTGGTATAGAAACAATCTTCAAATATTGTAGGGGCATCCCTAAGCGATTATTCTTCATATTCCATTCCCTCATCACCATCATTTTCTTCATATTTTCATGGGGAAACATGTGTTGGTATGAGTTCTATAGAGTTGATAGGGGTCAATATCTTGTTATTTAGTTGATAATTTGATTTCCTCCAACCCAGATGACAGTGGGTGATCCTTTTGAAACTATGGAGAAGATTTGGGGAGTGTGGTGGGGGGGGGGGTAGGGAGTGTTTTCATCTTCCTTAGGTAATGTTATTACCTCTTCAACACCATTGATTGAGTTAGGGATTATGAGGGGACTTGATGATGGATTGGAGGAATCTTAATCCAATATTTCACTATTTTCTAGAGAGTCAAGTGATTTTACAACACTAATAGACTCATTGGTCATGACTAAGATCATCATGAATTTGAGTGATATGTCTGACATTGCACTCATATTCTCGATATCATTGATCTATAGAATATACTCTTCACTTAGCAGTCTGATGGCGTCAACCAAGATTATCTTCAGACCGTTTGGGGCAGTGACCCATTAACCACTATCACCCATGGGTTGTTTCCCATTCCCCTGATAGAACTATGTGCTGATATAATGTGACTTATAGGATTCAAATGGGGAATTACCTATGTGAAATGTCCTAATTTTTCCATTTATTCTGTATTTGAAGCATTGATCATTTAATTAGGGGATTACTGCATGGTTTTGATACCAAGAACATCATAAGAAGACATTGAAGTCTATGTTCTGACAAACCATTAGGAATGTAGCGACTCCGGTTTTGGCCATGTTAGACTTTGGAATAATCATATGAATAATTCCAGAGTTTGGCGCGAAGAAGGAGTGTGATTCTAGGGCCCGGTGTACCCAGAATAAATTATATAAAATTATTATATTTTTTATCCTATGCACATGGTGAGGGAGAGTTTTATCCTAAAAGGTTGCTCGGATGGGAAATCTGAGGGCATAGTTGCATCCAGAGCATGCTTTTTACCTTACGCAGGGGTGTAAATGTTGCGGGCATGAGCTTGCTGTGAGAGATGTCACCCAGGGGCAAAATTTTCATTTTGAAATAATGACTTAGGAATTTTTATCACTTGCGTTCTTTTCAAATAATTTTTGAACAAAGTCTCGGAATGAAAATACTAGACTTATGTGGAGTTCTAAATGGGGTGTTTTACCTACACGTGATATAAAATACGCAGGTGCAGAGGTTTCAGAATCTGTGACCATTGGTGGTGTTTCAGTGAGTTTTTAAAAATTCACTTGAGTGTTGGAAGTATGAAAAATCCCTAATTTTTCCATCTCTCTCTCTCTCTCTCAAATGTTCTTCGGCATTCTTCACCATTCTTCACTGGATTGTGGATTTAACTCTATAGGATTGAACTAGGATCGCAGTGGGCACGTCACCAATGACGAACGGCCGGATCGAGGTAGGCTTTCAGTTGAGTTTTCGCTCCTTCGTCAATTCCATGAGTCTTTCATCAAATCCATTGTTTAAATTATACATTTTAGAATTAGGACGATGGCTAAACGAACACATCTAAAGTTTTATCCCCATTTTAATTAGTCATTATTTGGAATTCATCATCCCAAATTTCAGAGGTGCCAAAAATGTGACAGAACAAAGAGTGAGGGACGGCGCTGTGAAGATCCAGCCCCAAGGATTCCGAAACTGGTTTTGGATCCTCTTTCCGACCACTGGAGTGGTTGTGGGGACTGACTTATGGTCTAGATCCAGTAAGGGGAGGTGGCTGGAGGTCGAGCCGGAGGGGCGGTGGAGTGCAACAGTTGTGTTTTGGAGCACTATGGAGGCTAAAGACCCGACGGATGAGGTCGGTCTAGTCGAGGCCGGCGGTGGCAGATCTGGACAGTCTGACCGAGCGCTGCATTCAGAGTGGGTTGGCGGCGTCGGGTGTGGACGAAATGGAAAGGTAGCTCCAGGAGGAGCTGATCAGGTCATCGGAGAAGGTTTAAGGCCATCCGGTGTCATGGTGGTGCGCCTTGCAGGCGGGACCAGTGGTGTCGGGTAGTGCAGCGCCGAACAGCCCCACGCGGCTGTCGCGCTCAGTCAGCAGGGGGAGCCCCTAGGCACTGACCTCGGGAGGAGCACAGACAATGACCCATTTTTGGAGGGTCATTTTGGTGTAGATCATATACAAAGACCAGCCGATCGACTTTTGTGTTTGGCGGAACCAGACCCGCCGCTGGGTTGTGGGCCAGCGGTCTGGACCGGGCCGGCCGGGGTGGACTGGCCCAATTTGGGCCCCCTAGTGTGCATGGGGACGTAACATTTAAACGGCACGTCCGACTGATGTGCCGTCAGCAGCCATTCATTTGTCTCATCGAGATAGTCTATGTAATGGGCACTTGTGGTTTTTGGGTTTTTCACCTAAGGGTGGCTGACCTGAAATTCTCTATTTTAATAATAATAAATTATTATTAAAGCATGCAGCGGACGTACATCACAAACCAGACATCCAATTGACGGGCCATCAATGGCAGCGTGACCCTAGTCTTCGTGCAGACTTTTTGAGGGGCTTCTATCAATGTTCAGGATAAAGACAGCATACGGGGCCCACAGGGCCCGGTTTGCATGTTTTACGATGAAATGTCATTTTTTTACCGGGCGTCTGTTTGGGATGATAGAGTAGTCTATCCCGTGTGTTTTTTCGAGGGGATCACAATGGTATGATCTTCTTGATGAGTTTCAGGACCGTAGTGTGGGCCCCACATGGGATAGCTATGGTGAATAGGGCCTTTTTTAACCAGTTATCCATTTTGGGCGAGTAAACAGCCTCTCTTGCCTGTTTTTACCCTGTGGATCATGATGGTGGCCTTCGTATTGGCCTTGGAGGTGCACGGTGTCGAGTTGTGGTGGGTCCCTTGGGTTAGCGATGTTTGGACCAACAATGGTTGAGGGTACTGCCTTGGTTCATTCCTATAAATATTCGCGTGACATCACAACATTAGTATAGGTTTTTGATCTTCTCGATGGGATGTTTAATCTGTTAGAGTTGTGTCATCTCTCTGGTTGGACCGGAGTGGGATCCTCTAACATCGTGTCCCTATATCGGGTTATTGGTATCGTTGTGGATGCTTATCCATGGGTAGTGATCCCCTATCAAGAAAGTTAACCCCATAGGTTTTGAGGCATAATTAGGAATATGATCCCCTACATAGTTGGCCATGCATAGTAGGGTAGTGGTATCGTTGGTTATACGATCCCCTACTCAGCATGTGGTTTATAGTAGGGTTTCAGTATCATTGGTTATACGATCCCCTACTCAGCATGTGATTTATAATAGGGTTGCGGTATCACTGGTTATATGATCCCTTACTCTGTATGTGGTTTATAAAAGGGTTGCAGCATCATTAGTTATATGATCCCCTACTTAGCTTGTGGTTTCGGTAGGGTTGGTGCATCGTTAGTTCGATCTCATACATCGCGAGCTATACCGGATTGGGTTTCGGTATCGTTGTCACCCCCTTGAGAAGCGACGATCCTCTATCAAAGTGATGTGTTTCTTTGCAGTGCTAGATCGGGTTGTGGTATCCACAGTACATCCTGGGACTGATCCCCTCTATGAGATCTTCAAATGCCAGATAGGGTTGTGGTATCCCCCAGGGGACCCTGGGAGTGATCCCCTATCTGTGAGATCTTTGTATACTAGTGTGGGTTCTGGTATCCCATAGCGGACTCTTGGAGTGATCCCATATCCAAGGAGAATTGTGTTTCTGCTGTTTCAGCGTAAAGTACTCAGTGACGATACCTGATTGAGTGTATCTCTAGGACGAGTGTCATCTGGGATGACAGTGATCATGGAGTATGCTCTCCTGGTTGTGAACCGTTGCTGGTGATGAGGTCGGTACCTCATGAGTCTTAGTGCATGGTTTTAGCAGATCTGGTTGTTCAGGGTATATGTATGGGAATATACCTGAGATGAGCTGACTAGTCATGTTTAGCTGATGATGGTCTCGAGATGGAGTTTGTCTCTCTCGTTTGGGTTTTCTTTGACTGAGATTAGTTGATTATTGCCTTTATGTTGCTACCTTTTATTTTGGGGGTTTTGGGGTGCCTGCTGAGTATTTTTATACTCACCCCTGCATGGGATTTGCCTGCACATGTTTGTCTCTTGTAGAACACAATTATTTCATCGAATTTCCAGGAGGACCCGGAGCAGGTTTTGTGACCAACTGGGGGTATATTGGAGTAGTGCTGAGGAGCATACCAACAGGTTCTTTTGGCACTGTTCTTCCTCCTTCTAAGAAGGTTGGATGCTTTTGTGGTTTTCCTTTGGTGGGGCCTGTTTTTTTCTTTGTAATTTTGTTGTACTCTTGTTTTGGATAGATGTATGCATGCTTTTCCTTTTCTATTTTTATATACACATATATGCACTGTTTCATGGAGGTGTATGTGGAAGCATGTGTACATGTACCTTAGGCTAATGCCTCTCATGTGTGTGATAGCCTGCTCGGTGCTAGACGCCAGCTCGTGGCCTACTGGAGGTGGTCTAGGGGAGTCGTGGCTCGAGCCCCGTTGGTTCGGGTCGTGATAGAGTGGTATCAGATCAGGTTCCACCTTTGGGATATCAAAGCATAGCTGGTCTAGCTATATGTTTTTTTGGGTTGCATAGTGATAGTGTCAAGATTTTTCGACTTCGGATTTCAGGCCACGGACTCCATTGTTGGTGTGCCAGCTGACGTATCTATTCAATAGGTCTCTGATAACCTGCCTTTTGACTTGGGGCATTTGGACACTAGTCACAGTGTCATAATGGTACATGCATCATATAGGACTGGGTTTTGGGGTTTTCCTTGCCCTTTTTGAGTCAGCTCTCTAGATATACTCTTTAACTATGGTCCTTGATGATAGTATTTCATGATGCCTCCATGACGATAGCCAGTGAGAGTTATACAGCAGGATTGTGGTGAAGATCTTCCATATGTAGAGGTTGTGGACCAGGGTGCAGGTTCTGAGGCTAGACTACCAGGTGGTCCGCCATTTGAGCCACCAACTGTCGAGCAGCTGGTTGTGCTGGTAGAGCAGGATGAGGTCGCGTGCAGGTTGAGTGCACTGCACGAGTTCCAGAGGCAGAAGCCTCTAAGGTTTTGTGGTGATCCAGACACTCAGGTAGCTGATGAAAGGCTCGAACCAATCACCCTAGTATTCCTCCTAGTGAGGACGCCCCCATATCAGATGGTTGTCTACGTGAAGAACCTTCTGTGTAGTTCGGTCGGGCGATGGAGGAGTTCAGTGACACAGTCCCCTGATGAGGAGACGCTCAAGTGGGAAGTGTTTGAGCGGCTCTTCGGGGATGAGTTCTATTTGGTGATCCTGAGGTCAGTTCGGATTTAGGAGCTTCTACAGCTTTGAAAAGAGGGCATGACTGTATAGGAGTACTCAGTGAGGTTTACCGACCTGTCATGCTGCTCCCTGGATATGGTTCGAGACCTGTTCTATGGGGCTCAGACCTTCGAGCAGGGCCTACACATAGTCATCTGGGAAGCTGTTGTTTCTTTCTTTCTTCCCACCTATGTAGGAGTGCTGGAGCGAGCTGTAACACCCCATGCTTCCATGGTACGCTTCTCTTTGAATAATATAGTAGTGTGTGTTGTACGCAACTTCGAGTTCTAACACACACCACGACCAATCAAAGTAGACATTATGAATAGTAATACTCACTTTTTGAAATTTTATAAATTTTATCTCTCAAAATGGACTTCATTTTTGGATTAGGAATATCAAAATTATCCTAGGGTGAAATTTTGGTGCTTTTCGGATAACTTTCATATTTTGATGAATAGTGTAAATTACTAAATTAGAATTAAAAACTACTTTTTTAATCGAAATACTTAATATTGATAAATTATGAATTTGAGTGGTTTTAAAGTATATTTAGAATATAATTTTACCATTTAATACAATGTTGGTCAGTGTACCTAATTTCACATTTAAACCAGACATAAACAAGTGTCAATCTGTTGATAGTCATTATTTCTAAAAACACGCTATTTGTTTTGACAACGAGAATTAATTTTTAAATTAATTAATGAAAATTATAGTTTTTTAATTTGGTAAAATAGAAATCATTTTTTAATTCATTATATCAAATATAGTTTAGGCTGAATTGTTTGTATTTTCCGGAGAAACATCAATTTTTAATGAATAGTGAAAAACACTGAATTATTAGTTAAAACCAATTTTTTATTTAAATAATTATTTATTTTAATGTAATTAATTTATGTCAAAATATATACATAATACTTATATAAGTTCATTGTAATTCATTGGATCCAGTTTATAATAATTTTAGATATATAAAAATTTGATTGAACTTTTCAACGTCTTTTACCCACCTCCTAGGAGAATTTGGAAATTCAAATAAAACATAATTTTACTGCTTCTGTGAGTGGACTTCAAAAATCTGAGAGACATGTTTAATATCAAGGAGTAAAATGTTGTTCAATGAGATGGAAATAATTTTTGGTTAATAGTAACTTTTTACTTTTTTTACCACGGTAAAAAGTAAATAGGTTAATTAAGGGAAAAAATGTTATTAATATTACCCTTAAATATGTAATAATTATATTGTACAAGTGTATCTCAACCAAAAACAACCTTAGGAATAAAATATTATCATTTAGGTCCACTTGGATTAGATTAGGACATTTATTATTATTTAATTCAAAGAAGAGTTAAAAGAGTTAAAATCAAAGTTTAATTACTAGAACATTTTTAATATAGGGTTATACATAAGATAAATTCGATAATAAATATTAATTAGAAAGATAAAAAGATTTCCTACAGAATCATATTTTAATTATAATTTTTAGACACTAAATATTTTAATTTATTTATGACACAATGATGATGCAGTAATTACCTTATTAGTGAAATATTAAAATAATTGATATTATAAATACACAAATAAATATAATTTGATACTTTTATTGAATTAAAAGAATTTAAAAGGTTAATATAACATCTTATAGTCGATTAAATGAATTAGGTTCAAAGTAATAATGCTGTTATTAATTTAGAAAAAACAAAATACCAAATAGTGTCAAAATTGACATAAATTAGTTTTTAAAACAAATATTATATTATTAATTGATATTTAATTCCTAAAAATCAGAGGTTCGGCCAAAGGACTTATGTCATGATTGGTGTATCATTAATGGACCACTTTGGGGTAACTTTGATGTATATAGTATGTTTATTAACTATATAATATAAAAAATACAAAGTGTCATGGTAAGTGTCAAACTAATTAACTAAGAGTTAAAACTAAAAGCTAAGGTTATTATAATGATCCAAACCTATCTAAAATCTATTGGTTGAAATTATTTCGACCCATCCGCACCTTATAATTTAAATAATCCACTTTGGAGCCATTATAAACCAAGTATGAATTTATTATAAACTAATACTTTATGTTTTTTCTAAAGAGCCCCTCCTCCCCCTTATAAAAGGACTCCACTTCTAACCAATTCTTCACACCTTCAAAGCCTTTTAGTTCATCCAAACCCTGCCCAAATATCCTCCCAACTTCCATATCCTCATCATATAAACCTTACCTTAGGCAGAAAGCACTTCAAGAGTCCTTTTTGGTTTAATCCAAAGGGAGTTACCCAAATTAAAGGTAACAATTTCTCTTAGATTGTTTTCTTTTATTTTACTTCTACAACCCCTAAACTCTTCTTATTATTTTCTTTTGTAACAAAACCAGTATCCTAAATATACTAAGATATTGTTATGAAAATTATTCAATCTACATTTACACACACCTCCATCTATTGGGTGAAGAACATAATGTTTATGTGGATGGAAACCATACGCCTCACGAAACGATGATTGTTAAATTATCTCCTACCACCTCTCATGGGGGCCATTATGATGGAACTATAATTAAATATGTTAATAATTATATTTATTTTATATATATGCTTTTTTAATTCCATTTCATATCATACAATTATTCGTTTCGTGTTGTATATATATATGATAATTTCATTTGAGAAAGTGCGGACTACCGGCCCCTCAAAGTGATATGACTCATTCATACCATAAATGGAATGTATAAAGGAAGGTTTTAATGAAATTAATTATAAAATATAAGATATTATATTATAATGTAATAATAATATACCTATGTATCATTTGGTTTTGATTCCTTTTAAATGAAAAATGAAATGGAAGTAGTGTTCGTGCGTACGTACGGACTACCATCTCCACGAACGCGATGAGATTCATTCTCCATCGTATCCATTCAAGTATAATTCTCATTTGAAGATTAAAAATAATATTTAAAGACTTGATATCATTCAGGATATGAATAAGACACAACCTAACCATAACATACACGACTTTCGTAACAAATCATATAAAGGAAAACAAATTAGTTAACACATGAAATGACGATAATACTAAAATATTATTTGCAAAACAATATTAAAAGATCATATATGATATCATATTTATATATAAGATTATATTATAATTCAATAACTACAATTTAACTATTATAAAGGATGATAACCTACCTTCTACTAAGGAAAAGTACAAGGTATGGGGTTTTCATCTCACTCCTTATTCCAGTGAGATTCATGCCATATTGCCACTATTACCTTATGTGTGGTGTATGTACTGCCCATAATTGTATTATTTATGTAATACACTTTAATTTATGTGTATTTACATATTCATTGCATGATACATCTTTCAAGGGGTGTATGTTTCATACGTTACTAAATTGGTAAGGGTTTATTTCACAATTTCTTCATTATCTGAGGATGTTAATAAGTAATTATCTACTAGGACCTCTTTATCATCAACATCCATGTTTCTTAATAATGTATTTCAAAACATTTTATTGGATTACTTGAATATGGGTTAATTTTATTTATACCCTTGTTTTACTTTTTATAGAATGGTTTGAAAATAATCATTCTGTCGTTTTCCAAACAAGGTCCTTTTTAACCTTTTCGACAGAATTAAGGTAAGAATGACTTTTTTTAACTTATACAGCGGGTGCGGCTATTTTCTGCCGTTATAAAATCTTCAAAGCATCCCTTAAAATCTTCTAAAAATATTTTCAAATTAAATGTTTTATTTTATAATTATGAGATCTTTAAATGATTTCAAAAAAGATATATTTCCCACAAATATATGAAAATCCAGTGCAAATGTATACGTATTTAACGCAAGCATAATTTTTTTTTCAGAAAACCCGACTCTCCAGTGTGATAGATAGGAAGGGATTGTGAATGGACCCATCATGGCCTATAATTAGTCGAGCAGTCTCAGAATTAGTTATTCTATTTTTATAAAATCACTGGTGTATATTTTAGCAATTTTAAACCTAAGTATCTTCTAAAAGATGGCATCGGTAAGTCTCATGAGACAAACTAGTGTCTTGAAATAAGGCCTTGACAAAATAATATTTGTATTCTTGGAACGTTGCCTTGGATACATGGTTATGATAGTATGGAATTATGCATTCTGTCATTATGAAAGTGGTTATTGATATTGCATGTGATTATTAGACTAGTAGAATATCCATGTGAATAAGTAAATGGTATTATTTCATTTTGTCTATGACATATTATGTTGAAGTTGAAGTTTAAAAGGCTTTTGTTTTAGTTATACATTACCATAAATGTTTATGCTTATTTATGAATGTTTCCGCTGTATTGCTTACCTTTACTGAGCGTTTGAGCTCGCCCCTTTCTATGTTTTATTTTTCCAGGGATTCCATGAAGTGTATTGTGATTGATATGAAGGGTTAATCCAAGGTAATAATGGTGTCCATAAAGATTATTTATGATGTTTTTTATGTCTTAAAGTTCAATATAACATTCATGTATGTAATATATTTTCCAAGACTGATAAACCAATCGGTCCTTCAGGACTTGATTCCTTGTAATCATGCCAATGTATTAAGATAATGCACCGACTCTGGGTAATTGGGGCCGGGGCCTTATAGTTGGTATCAGAGGAAGTTTAGCAATAACCATGGAAGCTAGATTTAGATAAACTATCATTAGAGCACATAGACCTAAGATATACTTTGAGGATTAGTATAGAATAAATTCCCAGAATTTCAGTAATATATAGTTTTTGTTAGTTTTCAAAACAAATACATCCCTGTCTGGATACGAGTAGGCAGAGGCGGTTCTGGCACAAATGTACCTAGGGGTAAAACCTAATAACACTGCTTTGAGCTAGACTCGAACGGGAACTGGAGCACGACAACGGGCCTTGCTGCACTCTAGGTTACGACACTTCCGAGGGATATGCTTAGGATAATTCTCATTTTCTTTACAAATCATAATGAAGGGTTTATGAGTATATACTTTCTCAAGGGAAACATCTTTATGATTGTGGATTATATCCATAAACTGTTCAAATTACGTTAGGTACTTTACAAGTTTGGAATTATTCATTGCAATTCATAAACTAACCTAGTTTATGCCATTGTATAGAAATGGCGCTCAGTAGAAGGAATGTGAACTCCAACAATACATATGATCCAAAGAGTAAGAAGGATCATATCTTTCACAGTGTTAATCCAACATTTATAACGGAAATAGTCTCCCATGTATTCTCAACATATGAAGAAATAATATCATGTGTTAATAAGATAAGTAAAGAATTCTCTGAGTCATATGGCATTGAAGGCAAGCAAGAGAAGAAAAGGATGGAAGAGAGAAATATGGATAATGGGAATAGGGAAAGAATGAATTTTCCCATATGTGATAACTGTGGAAAGAATCACCTTGGAAAATTCTTGAAGGGAATGAGAGTTCCATAT
Source organism: Viscum album (assembly GCA_963277665.1). Taxonomy (NCBI): domain Eukaryota; kingdom Viridiplantae; phylum Streptophyta; class Magnoliopsida; order Santalales; family Viscaceae; genus Viscum; species Viscum album. Next base: position 2,016,093,930 of record OY728135.1, read on the forward strand.
AAGTGTGGAGAAAAAAGACACCATGTACGTGACTACAAGGGTAAGAAAAATGTTTCAAATGTATAATGCTTCATCTTCAAGGAGTTTGGACACTACACGAACCAATGTCCCAGTCAATAGACTATGCCGCAAATGATTCTATTGGATAATAATCAAGTTATGATACTACCACAGATGAAGAGGAATGACTAGTGTTATTATGTTTTTAATTTTTAATTATTTCATTGAAGTGTTGTATCCATGATGTACTGGAAATAAATAAGGATTTTTCTACAATACTATTTAATTGAGGATTTGAGATTCTATAGTACTAAGAAAAGTTACTCTATAGTGAGTTAAAAGTTTTGGAAATTACATGGTTGAAGGAAAGATAAACCTTAATATGGTCTTAATATTGAGGTACTGATTTTGGAATAAGATATGGTTGATTTGGGTAAATTATATTGGATATTCCAGACTGCCTTGAAACTGAATAATGATTTGTATATTCCATCATTGTTGGAGTTTAAATTTTTTTTGGATGGATGATGTATATCCCGTATTCTATAAGGAATTAGGGAGCATGAATGTAATCAATAAGTGTTTTTGGTAATTCAAGATGTTTCAGTGTTTTAAAAGAATACATGATGAAGGTATTCACATGCTATTACAGGGTAAAAAGGATCTACATGATGTTTACATTTCATATAAATTATGGACTGAGAGTTTACAGAAGTATTTTGGATAAGTCTAAAGGTTGGAAGGGATAATGTTTGAAAGGTTATTTTTGGATTTTTATAAAAGGACAACACGTAGACCGTGCGACGACCCGTCGCGTTGGAATAAGCTGCGGGAATCAAACCCACAACCATAGTGAAATTGGGATTTATCGCCTACCCCTGGACTATGTGAAGTTCCTGGATGGTATAATGTAGTTTCTTTTTTTAAAAGGTCTGATATGTGAATTATAAATTCATTATATTTAGAACACTATACGATTAGGATAAATTGAGTATTTTTGAGTTATATTGTGTTTTGGGGTGAAAGATGAGTTTGTGGTAGAAATTTATTAATGGATAAATCTCTAATTATAATGTAAGTGTATCTATTTATGGTACTATCCATTCTCATAAATAAATTCCTCAACATTAAGAAAATGAACTTAGAACAAAAATGTTTCCCTAGATGGTACCTTTCATCATAACAAGTTTATGGCTTTGGGATTGTTGGCCTTTTCATAGCCATGTTCTCTACCACTCCCCTTCAGATATTGATGGTTATATTTCTCTTCCATATCCATATTTTCCTATATAGAACCCTAGTATGTGTTATTTTTGGTAACCATCATACATACCACTCTTTATTTTCAGTAGAGGCCTCATTAATCCATTTTTTGATGTGGGATTTCAACGAAGATATTTTGAAATGTCAACTCCAAGTTTCAAATATCGAGCATAAATTGCGAGGACATAGTTTATTGAAGTAGGGGAGAATGTAACACCCCATGCTTCCATGGTACGCTTCTCTTTGAATAATACAGTAGTGTTTATTGTACGCAGCTTCGAGTTCTAACACACATCACGACCAATCAAAGTAGCCATTATGAATAGTAATACCCACTTTTTGAAATTTTATAAACTTCATCTCTCAAAATGGACTTCATTTTTGGATTTGGAATATCAAAATTAGCCTTGGGTGAAATTTTGGTACTTTTCGGATAACTTTTATATTTTGATGAATAGTGTAAATTACTAAATTTTAATTAAAAACATCTTTTTTAATAGAAATAATTAATAGTGACAAATTATTAATTTGAGTGGGTTTAAATTATATTTATAATATATTTTTACCATTTAATACAATGTTGGTTAGTGGAAGTAATTTCACATTTAAACCAGACATAAACAAGTGTCAATATTTTGATAGTTATTATTTCTTAAAAACACGCTATTTATTTTGAAAACGGGAATTAATATTTAAATTAATTAATGAAAATTATATGTTTCGAATAGAGTAAAATATACATCGTTTTTGAATTCATAATATCAAATATAGCTTAGGTTGAATTTTTTGTATTTTTCTGAGAAACATCAATTTTCGATTAATAATGAAAAACACTGAATTATTGGTTAAAGCCAATTTTTTATTTAAATAATAATTTAATTTATTTTAATTAGTTTTTGTCTAAATAGACACATAATACTTATATAAGTTCATTGTAATTCATTGGAATCAGTTTATAATAATTTTAGATATAAAGAAATTTTATTGAACTTTTCACCGACTTTTACCCACCTGCTAGGAGAATTTAGAGATTCATATAAAACATAATTATACTACTTTTATGAGTGGAATTTCAAAAATCCGAGAGACACGATTAATATTAATGAGTAAAATGTGGTTCAATGAGATGAAAATAATTTTTGGTGAATTGTAACTTTTTACGTTTTTTTACCACGGTAAAAAGTAAATAGGGTAATTAAAGGTAAAAATGATATTAATATTACCCTAAAACATGTCCAAATTCTATTGGACAAGTTTATCTTGACCAAAAACAACCTTAGGAATAAAATATTATCATTTAGGTCCACATGGATTAGATTATGACATTTCTTATTATTTTATTCACAGAAGAGTTAAAAGAGTTAAAATCAATGTTTAATTAATAAAACATTTTTAATATAGTGTTATACATAATATAAATTCTATTATAAATATTCATTATAAAGCTAAAAATATTTCCTATATAATTATATTTTATTTTTAATTTTTATACATTAAAATTTTTAATTTATTTATGACACAATGATGATGAAGTAATTACATTATTAGTGAAATATTAAAATAATTGATATTATAAATACCCAAATAAATATAATTTGAGACTTTTAATGAATTCCAGGAATTTAAAAGGCTAATATGACATGTTATAGTTTATTAAATGAATTATTTTTTATGTAATAATGCTGTTATGAATTTAGCAAAAACAAAATACCAAATAGTGTCAAAATTGACATAAAAGAGTTTTAAAAAAAATATTATATTATTAATTGATATTTAATTCCTAAAAATAAATGTTTTTGCCAAAGGACTTATGTAATGATTTTTTTATCATTAATGGACCACTTTGGGGTCTCTTTGATGTATATAGTATGTTTATTAACTATATAATATAAAAATACAAAGTGACATGGTAAGTGTCAAACTTATTAACTAAGAGTTAAAATTAAAAGATAAGGTTAATATAATGACCCAAACCTTTCTAAAATATATTGGTTGAAAGGATTTTGACCCATAACTACCGTACACTTTCAATAATCCACTTTGGAGCCATTAGAAACCGAATATGAATTTATTATAAATTAATATATTAAGATTTTCTTAAAGAGCCCCTTCTCCCCCTTATAAAAGGACAACACTTCTACCCAATTATTCACACCTTAAAATCCTTTTGGTTCTGCCAAACTCTGCCCAAATATCCTCCCAACTTCCCTATCCTCCTCGTAGAATCCTTACATTAGGCAGAAGTCACTTCAATAGTCCTTTTTGGTTCAAATCAAAGGGAGTTACCAAAATTAAAGGTAACGATTTCTATTAGCTACTTTTCTTTTATTTTACTTCTCCTACCCCTAAACTCTTATTATTCATTTATTTTGTAACAAAAAAAGTATCCTAAATATACTAGGATATTGTTATGAGACTTATTCGAACTACACTTACACACACCTCCATATAATGGGTGAAGAAAATAATGTTTCTGTGGATGACAACCAAACGCCTCACGAAATGATGATTGTTCAATTATCTCCTACCACCTCTCATGGTGGCCATTATGATGGAAATATAATTAAATATGTTAATAATTACATTTATTTTATATATAATCTTTTTTAATTCCAATTCATAGCATACCATTATTCTTTTCATGTTGTATATATACACGACAATTTCACTTGAGAAAGTGCGGACTACCGGCCCCTCAAAGTGATATGACTCGTTCATACCATACATGGAACGCACAAAGGAAGGTGTTAATGAAATTACATAACAAATATAAGATATTATATTATACTAGAATAATTATATACCTATGTATCATTTGGTTTTTATTCCTTTTAAATGAAAAATGAAATGGAAGTAGCGTTCATGCGTACGTGCGGACTACCGTCTCCACGAATGTGATGAGATTCATTCCCCATCGTATCCATTCAAGTATAATTACCATTTGATGATTAAAAATAATATTTAAGGACTTTATATAATTCTGGATATGAATAAGACACAACCTATCCATAAAAAACACGGCTTATGCAACAATCCATATAAAAGAAAACAAATCAGTTAACACCCGAAATGACGATAATACTAAAATATTATTCACAAAACAATATTAAAAGATCATATATGATATCATATTTATATATATTTTTCTTGTATAATTTAAAAACAATGATTTAACTATTATACAGGAGGATAAACTACCCTCAACCCAAGAAAAGTACAAGGTAAGGGGCATTCATCTCACTCCTTATTCCAGTGAGATTCATGTCATATTGTCACTATTACCTTTTGTGTGGTGTATGTACTGCCCATAATTGTATTCTTCATGTAAAAAACTTTAATTTATGTGTATTTACATATTAATTGTATGATACCTCTTTCATGGGGTGTATATTTTGTAAGTTAGCAAATTGGTAAGGGTTTATTTCACAATGTCTTCATTATCCGAGGTTGTTTATACGTAATTATCTATTGAGACCTCTTTATCATCCACATCCATGTTTCTTTAAAATGTTTTTCAAAACATTTTTACTGTTTACTATAATATGGGTTAAATTCATTTATACCCTTGTTTGAATTTTTATAAAATGGTTTGAATGGAATCTTTCCGTCATTTTCCAAACAACGTCCTTTTTAACCTTTTCGACAGAATTAAGGTAAGAATGACTTTTTTTAACTCATACAGCGGGTGCGGATATTTTCCACCATTATAAAATCTTCATAGCTTCCCTTACAAGCTTCTAAGAATACTTTCAAATTAAATGTTTTATTTTATAATTATGTTATTTTTAAATGATTTCAAAAAGAGATATTTCTCTCAAATATATGAAAATCTAGTGAAAATGTATACGTATTTATCTCAAGCATAAAAATGTTTTCAAAAAACCTGAATCTCAAGTGTGGTGGATAGGATGGGATTGGTCGTGGACCCATCATGGCCTGTAATTAGTCGAACAGTCTCCAAATTAGTTATTTTGTTTTCAAAATCTTGCATAATGTTTTCAGAAAAATACTGGTGTATATTTTAGGAATTTTAAACGTAAGTATCTTCTAAAAAATGGCATCGGTAGGTCTCATGAGACAATATAGTGTCTTGGAACGAGGCCTTGACAAAATATTATCTGTAGTTTTGGCACGAGGCCTTGGATACGTGGTTATGATACTCTAGAATTATGCATTTCTTCATTATGAAACTGGTTATTGATATTGCATGTGATTATTCGACTAGTAGAATATCCATGTGAATAAGTAAATGGAATTATTTTATTTTATCTATTCCATATTATGCTGAAGTTGAAGTATAAAAGGCTTTTGTTTTAGTTATACACTGTCTTAAATGTTTATTTTTATTTATGAATGGTTCCGCTGTATTTCTTACCTGTACTGAGCATTTGAGCTCACCCATTTCAATGTTTTATTTTTCCCAAGATATCAAGAAGTGTATTTTGATTGATATGCAGGGTTAATCCAAGGAAATAATGGCATCCATAAAGATTATTTATGTTGTTTTAATGTCTTAATGTGAAATGTAACATTCATGTATGTAATCTATTTTCCAAGACTGCTAAACTAATCTGTCCTTTGGGACTTGATTCCTTGTAATCATGCCAATGTATTAAGATAATTCACCGACTCTGGGTAACTGGGGTTGGGGCGTTAGACGAGCCTTGGTAGTAGAGAGCTTTCTGGCTGAGTAGATTCAGCCTCTTAGTTTTCAGTGTGCAGCAGCTGGGGCATCGGTAGCTGGTAGCCAGTGGTTGACGCAGGGGTCTGGGCATGGCCGACGTTTTAGGAAGTGACCCCAAGATGGAAGATCTGAGGCTCAGGTCTCACAGGACTCACAAGCTAGTTTTGGTCAGCCAGAGGAGAGGTGGTTTTATGCTTGCGACGGTCGGGGACATCTCACTAGTGATTGCCCAACCCATCAAGCTACTGAGATGGAGCTGATTGATAGGCCACCATGGGAGGGACAACGTCTTGAGTTTGAAGGTCTGTAGGGAGGAAGACATGGTGATGGAGCTGGTGCAACCGTGGGAGGTGGTAAGTAGTATCAGATTCCACCACCACCACACCCAGGTGGTCCACGCTGAGCTCCGGGAGTTGGAGGGCGAGGGCGAGGACAGCTGCATGCCCTAGAGGCTATTGACCCAGAGGCTCCATGGATGGATAGAGGTACGCCTTGTGTCTTTCCTACATTCTGCAGTAGTTTGTTAGACACTGTTTAGAAGTACACTTCCCTTTTCATTACTTTCTCGAGTTTTGTTCTGGGCGTTAGTAAGACCCTGTGTGGGTGTTGATCGGCATGCTTCGAATGCGTGAGGAATGTGGATCCTTCCCCCACCGAGACGCGTTTTTTTGACGCGATCAAAACTGTGTGGGAGAGTTAGTGCCACCCAAATCGGATAGGGTTGAGTTGTGGTGGATGAGTCCCGATGAATTACCTTTTTCGGTAGGGGTGTTTGTTGGCCAACTCGCTAGCGTGGGAGACATAGTTGAGAGTTCAATTTCTTTCCTCATGATTATGGATTTTAGGTGATGAAAAGTTATAAAGTGGGGAGGATGTTGGGACTTTGGTTTTGGCCATGTCAGACTTTGGAATAATCTTATGAATAATTCTAGAGCAAGGCGCGAAGACGGCGTGAAATTCCGAGGCCCGGTGTGCCCGAAATAAATGTTATAAAAATATTATGTTTTTAAATGCTATACACGTGGAGATGGTTCATTTTCTCCTAAACGGTAGCTCAGATAAAAAATTTGAGGGTAAAGGTGCGTCTGGAGCATTCCGTTTACCTTAGGAGGGGTGTAAAAGTTTGGGGCGCAGGCCTGCTGTGAGAGATGTCACCCAGGGGAAAAATTGTCATTTTGAAAAAATGACATAGTTATTTTTATCACTGGTGTTCTTTTTGAATAACATTTGAAAAATGTCTCGAAATGGAAATCTGATATTTCCACTGAGTTCGAAATGAGGTGTTTTTCTTTGGCATGATATAAAAGAGGTGGGCACAGAGGCTTCACAATCCGCGACCGCTAGTGGCGTTTCAGTGAGTTCTTATAAATTTTCCTTAGTGTTGGAATTAAGAAAAAGACCTAATTTTACCTTCACTCACTCACTCTCTCTCTCTCTCTCAAATGTTCTTCTGTGTTCTTCATAGTTCTTCGCCTGATTGAGGAGCGAACTCCTGTGGATCGAAGTGGGATCGCTACGGGCGCATCTCTAATAGCGAACGACCAGATCGAGGTATGCTTTCGGTTGAGTTTTTTCTCCTTCGTAATTTTTTTGAGTTTTTCCCCAAATCCATTGTTCAAATTCTAAATTTTAGAATTAGGACGATGGCTGAATGAACACAGCCAACGTTTGAGCCCATTTTAATTTGTCGTTCTTGGTCGTTCTTCGTCCAAAATTTTGGACGTTCCAAAACCATGACGGAACGACGAGTGAGGGAGAAAACTATGATGATCTAGCCGTGAGGATTCCAAAACCGGTTTTGGATCCTCTTTCCGACCACTGGAGTGGTTGGGGGGACCGACTGAAGGTCCAGCTCCGGCAAGGGGTGACGGCCAAAGGTCGATCCAGAGGCGCGATAGAGCACGGCTGCCGCGTTTTGGGGCATGTCGGAGGCTCGGGATCTGGCGGAGGAGGCCGGTCTAGTCGAGGTCGGAGGTGGAAGATCTGGATGGTCTGGCAGAGCACCACATTCAACGCAGGTTGGTGGCTTCAGGTGTGGTCGGCGCAGACGGGGTAGCTACGGGAGGAGCCGAGCAGGTCGGTGGAGAAGGGTGCAGGTCAGCCAGTGTCGTAGTGGTGTTCCCTGTAGGCGGGAGCTGTGACATTATGTGGTGTAGTGTCTAACATCCCTGGGTAGTTATCGCGCATAACCGGTATGAGGAGCCCCGAGGATCTGACCTTGGGGAGAGTGCAGACAAGGAACCGCGTTCGCCGGGTCCTACTGGTGCGGCGCGCGGACTAAGACCGGACGATCGGCCGATCTGTTTGCAGGAACCAGAACTGAGGGGTCTGGTAGGGTTTGGACGGGCCATGGAAAATGGGCCACAGTGAGCTGGACTAGACCAGCGGCTGGACCGAGGGCCGGCGGTCTGGACCGGGCCGGCTGGGGTGGACCGGCACAATTTGGGCCCCCTTGTGCTCAAGGGAGCGTACCTTTTAAACGACACCTCTAATTGACGTGTCATCGGAGACCATGGTTTTGTCTCATCGTGAAAGACATTATGAATGGGTTTTTGGGGTTTTTGGGTTCTTCACTCGACGGGGGGAGACCTGAAATGCTTTAGTTTAATAATAATAAATTATTATTAAAGTGTGTAGCGGATGGACCTCGCGAACCGGACGTTCGATTCACGCGCCGTCAGCAGCAGCGTAACCCTAGTCCTCTTGTAGACTCTTTGAGATGCTGCTTTTAGTTTTTTGGGATAATGACAGAGGGTGGGTACCATAGGGTTCAGTTTCCATGTTTTACGATGAAATGTCGTTTTTTTACCAGGTTTCCCGTTGAGACGATCGACTAGTTGATCCCGTGTATTTTTCTAAGGGGATATCAATGGTATGATCATCCTGATGAGTTTCAGGACCATAGTGTGGGCCCCACACGGGCTGGCTATGGTGAATAGGGCCTTATTCACCGGTTGTTCATTTCGGGCAAGTAAAGAACCTATCCTGCATGTTTTTATGTGTGGATCACGATGGTGGCCTCGGTATCAGCCTTGAAGGTGCACAGTTTGGCATTATGGAGGGTCCATTGGGTTAGAGACGTTTTGTCCCACATTGTATGAGGGTACTCCCTTGGTTCACTCCTACGAGGGTTCGCACGACATCTCACAATGTTTATAGGTTTTTGATCCTCTTGATGTAATGTTTAATCTTTTAGAGTTGTGGAATACCTTCAGTGGGCCAGGAGCGGGATCTTCTAGCATCCTGTCCCTAGATCGTGTTCTTGGTATCACTGTGACTGCTTATTTATGGGAGATTATCCCCAATCTATCCGGTTAACCCCATTGGGTTTGAGGCATCATCAGGAATATGATCCCCTGCGTAGTAGGGCCATGCATATTAGGGTTGCTGTATCGTTGGTTATACAATCCCCTACTCAGCATGTGGTTTATAGTACAGTTTCTTTATCATTGGTTATACGATCCCCTACTCAGCATGTGGTTTATAGTAGGGTTTCAGTATCATTGGTTATATAATCCCATACTCAGCATGTGGTTTATAGTAGGGTTGCAACATCGTTGGTTATACGATCTCCTATTTAGTTTGTGGTTTCGGCAGGGTTGGTGCATTGTCGGTTCGATCCCCTACATCGTGAGCTATACTAGATGGGGTTTCAGTATCGTTGTGACATCCTTGACGGGCATCAATCCTCTATCTGATTGATGTGTTCTATGGAGCGCAAGATCTTGTTGTGTTATCCCCCTGCGGATCCTGGGAGTAATCCCCCCGAGGGGTTATTCGAATGAAATATCGGGTTGTGGTATCCCCCAGGAGACAATTGAGTGATCCCCTATCTGTGAGATCTTCGTATACCAGTGTGGGTTCTGGTATCCCCTAGAAGATCCTAGGAGTGCTCCTCTATCCAAGGAGTTTAGTGTTTCTGATGTTTCTGCATGAGGTTCTCAGTGACGATACCCGATGGAGTGTATCTCTTGGATGAGTGTTATCTAGGATGATAGTGGTCATGGATTGTGCTCTCCTAGTTGTGAATCGTTGGGGGTGATGAGTTCCGAACATCATGAGGCTTGGTGCATGGTTTGGGTAGAACTGGTTGTTCAGGGTATATGTATGGGCATACAACTGAGATGAGCTAACTAGTCGTCTTTAGCCTAGGATTGTCTCAAGATGGAGTTTCTCTCTCATTTGGGTTCCCTATGGCTGGGGTGAGCTGACTGTTGCCTTTTAGTTTCGCCCTTTTATTTTGGGGTTTTTGGGGTGCCTACTATGTATTTTTATACTCACCCCTACACGGAATTTTCCCGCACATGTTTGTGTCTTGTGAAGACCACATGCCTTTCGACGGAGTTCCAGGAGGACCCATAGCAGGCAGAGCATAGTGTGCGCGACCGACCAGTGGGTATACTAGAGATGTGCTGAGGAGCATACCAGCAGGTGCTTTTGGCGGCGTTCTTCCTCCTTCTGAGAAGGTTGGACACTTTTGTAGTTTTCCATTAGTGGGACCTATTTTTTCCTTTTTTACTTTTTTTGTACTCTTGTTTGGTATATATGTTTGCATGCTTTTCCTTTTCAATTTTTATATACACACATATGCACTATTGCATGGAGGTGTATGTGGGTGTGTGTGCACAGGTACCTTAGGCTAATGCCTCCAATTTGTGTGATAGCCTACTCAGCACTAGATGCAAGACCTTGGCCTATTGGAGGTGGGCTTGGGGAGTCGCAGCTCGAGCCCCATTGGGTCGGGTCGTGACAATGAATTATGAGTCAGATATGACGTCTATAAATAGGGCATTGAGCTTGATTTTTTCCAATGGATTCTGCTAGTATTTTTCATACCCTTTTAGTGTTATGATAAAAGGTATTAGGTTATTTTTATCACAACCTAGAAGAAATAATTTTTTAACTAGAAGAAGATAATATACAAAACCATTATCAATGAAAACAATTTAGACATAAACATTTTTTCCTTCCATACACATAAAGGGTTCTGATGTGGCCAAGAATATTTGAATATTTATCTTGATTTGTGATGGATTTGAAGGTGTGGAATTCCACAAGAATAGTATCTATCTGAAAAACCTCAATAGTGTCTACAATGGATTTAAACTCCTGGGGGATTAAAAAAATTCTATTTGAGTGATTTCCTAAGGTATTTTGTAAAACTCAAGGAATCCATGATCGATTTCTTGGTTGGTACTAAGGATAACTATTTCACGATGACATACTTCTAACTTAAAGGATTATGCTTCACAGTATGGGGATTCATGTTGAAAAGTGATGTAGGGGATTGATTACAAGATATAGAGGGATCATCTCTTAATATAGGAGTTGGAGGGGTTCCATTTCCTAGTGGATTTGTCCTGTTAGGGTTTCCCTCTCTTTTATAGAGATTTGACACATGTACATCTGATGATTATTATTATATGGTGATCAGGTCAGAACGACTTCTAATTGGTGTATATGGATTTTCCCATTATGGTTGGACCCACTGAAGGTATCTTTTGGGAGTTTCTATAACATTAGCAGTCTGATTAGGGGTGTGGCTAGAATTTGGGTTTCTACTGGCTCATGTGGCCTCTTCCTCTAGCTTCTAGATCGAATGTGGGGAACACAGATTCGGGGGAATTATCATCATTAGAGATGGGATTCATTAATTGGGTGACATTAATGGAATTAAAAAATAGACTCTTATTCTATTTATGACTCGACCAAGATGACTATTTTTAATGGTTCCATTTGGAGGGGTGGTTCCCATTATTTCCAATATGAGGTAATAAAATCCAAGAGTGTGAAATACAACGGTGGTATCGGTGTAGGTTGACACTTCTTCACTTACTATATATATTTTAGGACATGATTATTTTTGAAGGGCTAGTGTTTTGAGGAATGTGGCTACAATGGATTCTGTTGAGTTTTAGTATAAGCATATGGGTCTATAATAGGATGTTTCAACTATTCTAATAGAATTACATGATCTCAAGTGACTATCATTCAATTAGAATTACATGATCTCAGATGACTATCATTAAATTCATACAACAATTAAACTTTTGTTCCCTTCTTCTAAAATATTATTTCCACCCACCTTGTTCCTCCAGGGATGTAGTGGAAACATACACAAATTTCCCCCACAAAAGTCCTAGTTTTACATTTCTGGAATCTATCATTTTTTGAAAGTTTACTTTGAAGATGAAAAACACTTGAATAGAATGTTCGATATCTAGTGAATGGGTAAATAATTTGGGTGATCATTGAGACACACCTCATTGGTCCTTTTTTGTCTCCAGAATAAGGAGAAAATAATTTTCCATATAGGTTATAAAATATCCAAAACATTGATTTTAATTAAATAAATAAATGTTTTTTCTTTGTTCCTTGAATTGATTTTGTTTGGGCTCTCGCTACTCTTTTTATCAAGGAGGGGGTCTATGCTGATGCCTGGTGGTGCTGTTTGATATGGTGTAGGATGAGGAGATGGTGGTGGAATGGGAAGTAGATTTTTTGTGACTGATTCCACCTCTACCATTCCCTCTATTTTCCTTGAGATTGGTGGGGTTGTCTAGGACTTGAGATCTTATTCTTTTTTATGGAGACCTACAGCCTTTATGAAATTGAGGGGAAACCCCAAAACCTACATTTATATTTAATTGGTATGTGTAGTGACTATAAATATTCTTGGAAGTTTTCAATGTGGAGAGTGAGAATTTATTCTAAGGGAAATCATAATTTCATGGAGTAGGAAAATCCTTTCCATATGGCGATATGTTGGAGACTTTCTCATTCTCTTGTAGTTTCTAGTTCAAGAGATCACTAAGTGGTTTCTTCTATATCATTGAGCTGAATTGGAAGAGGAACTTCTGATGGAGGTCTTCCCATTTTATTATTGAATTATTTAGAAAAAAAGTATACAATACTAAGGTTAGACCTTACAAGGTTCTCAAAAATCATCTATGTTTCACTAGTTATTTTTTATCTAAAGTTACCATCCTAGGATATATATGGGATGGATAATGCATCAGATGTTTTTTGGGGTCACCTGAAAAATTTAATATTAGAAAATTTTCAATTCTGAAATGTGGGGGTGGTAGAGTATTGCTGACTCAACCAGGGAAAGGTTTCCATTCTGGCTTCACTAGTGCACATCATTCTTCTACAACTTCGATATATTCTTATAATGCCTAGATGGTGTCAATAAGTCCTTATTGATTGTTATATTGGACGTGAGCTGGGGAAGGTCTAGTGAAGGAAAATATTTCACATTTTGATTCCTCATTTACTTGAGATTGGTATTCTGACAATGACATCTTTTGATGATTTTCCTAGAACCATTCCGATTTTCTCTTTAATGAATAAAAATCATGATATCCATCCATAGTTGTGTATAAGAAGACTAATGGACTATGATCTATATTTGGTAGATTTTATATCTTTACATCTATTTTTGGGATGAACCCTTGTGGATGTGTTGTCCCTACTGGAAATGTACGTTGAAGTTATGGCAAGGGAGCATATTTTATGGGAATTCTACCTCAGAGAAGATGAAAGCTAATTTTCCTAAACTCTTTCATTTTTTAATCCTATTAATAGAATATTTCATTTATCAGAGGGATCCCATTATCATTAAGAGGAAGAGGTGTCTTATATTCCCTTTCCTATATTCATCTCTTTGTCATGGAGTTGTTGAGGAGTTAAAGCAATATTTATCATATGAAAAACCATATTTTGGGTGATTCATTGATTTTGGGTGAGTACAACATCATTATTAGTTCTGAATTAGATTATGGAAGGAACTATAATCTTAATATTCATCTACATTTTCATCATTTTGAGTTTGGAATAAAGGATGTATGTCCATGATGTTCCTTGATTCAAAAAACATTGTAGGCACTATACAGGCTACTTAATTATAGGAGGATTATTTTCCCATTTGTAGTACCTCTTACCACCCATAAAGGATTATCTTCAGAATTCATGGTGAAGTATAACATTTAGATACATATTACTTATCCTAATCATAACCATCCCCTATTATGGAAATGGGTAATGATATGTGATGAATTTGGAGAACTATTTTCTTATTTCACTCCATAAATGGGAAAATATTGATTTCCATTGAGGGGTGGTTGAGGTAAAAATTCCCCCCATCCCTATGGGTTGGGTTATCACCCATTCCATTATCCTTGTGCCCTAGTCTAGATTTATTATTCATTTGGGAGAATATTATTTTAAAATTCCCCCAATTATATAGGCTAGGTTTGATCTCCTGTTTTGGAAAATACAACTATTGTTGCCTCTCTCTTGATCTTCTACATCCTTATTTTTTTAAAAGGCAATGTCCTGGTCAACAACCAAGAAGAAAATTATTATTATCAATCGAGAGATTACAGAAGTCTAAAAGAGGGAATTTTATTACAATCCTTATTAAGGAGAGGTAGGAGGTCATCCGACAACTCATCAAACCACGTAATGGCCAGGTTGATCCCCTCATTGGCAAGAGCATATGCCACCATATTAGCATCATGGTAGGAATGAGTGGCAATATATCTGATCTTCAAAATCCAGTTCATGATGATATTCTAACTCACAGTAAGAGACCAAGAGAGGTGCACATACCCTTTCTAAATAGCTTGAACAATGGTGGTGGAGTCACTTTCGATCCAGATATTGTTCCAGCCTTTATATTTGACAAATTTTATGGCATGTATGAGAGATAGCATCTCCGCTTCAGGGGAGAATATGTCCCCGCAACTTCCATAGAAATAACCTTGGAAGTGACCTGTGGAGTCTCTGAAGATTTTCCCACGACCCGCACGACCTGGATTTCATTTGGAAGCCCCATCCACATTGATCTTGATTGATCCAGGAAGCGGGGCTTGCCAGAGGACTTCAAAAATAAACGTTTTGGTTGAGGAAATATGCCTTCAATCTGCAGACACTGCAGTATCACAAAGTCACCGATCGTGTTGTCACAATTGGCTTTCTGGATCGAGGCAACATCTTTAATAGAAATCAGGATTCTCGAGCGACCTACAATGAGATTGGGCGAGTGATTATTGTGAATAGTGGAATTTCTATCATAAAAAATAATGTGTAGAAGCTCTGCCTCGGTAGATAGGAAGATGTTTTTGATTTGTGGTGAGAATTTAAGCTCCACACAATGCTTTAGCTGAAATATGATATTGTCAAAAAAAGGCCATCTGCAATCAAATATGTCAGCAATAAAATTCCACATAGAAAACGCCTTAGAAAAAGATAAAAAGAGATGGTTGATATCTTCTCGGTGTTGGTGACAGAGAGGGAATTTGGAATAGAGATGAATGCCAAAATATTGGAGATAGGTCTCAGTAGGGATACGCTTCTGAACTAGATGCCAAATAAAGTCTAGAAGGTTTAATCCAAGGTTTAAAAAAAAATTAACCAGGAAAAATCAGAGGCAGAGTCAGAGAAAAAATGATTGTAGAAATTTTTAGAGTCAAGAATACCATTGTGAGTTGGTTCCCAAACTAGAAGGTCATCATTGCTTGATAAAGTGTAGCCATTAACCACCTGCATGACGGAGTCAGGTATCACAATGGTTCTGGAATGCATCACTTCCTTTATAGTATAATTAATGCTATCAGGGGAAGTATTAGGAGGAAGCACGGAGATAAGCTGGGAGCCAGTCCAGTTATCCAGCCAAAAACGAATGGTGGAGTCTAGGCAAACAAACTATCTAGAGTTAGCCATGATGCGGACAAACGAGTTTCTTAGAGTGGGTGAAAGAGATGATTGGACATAGTTTAGATTCCCATTTTTTAACATCATAATAAATTTATTTCTAAGAAAATAAAGGGATTCATAGGTGTTATTGATCAGTCTCCAAGTGAGCCTTTCTTGGAGGGCCTCATTGAACAACTTGGGATTTTTAATATCATGGCCACCCGTCATTCTACATCAAAATTTGAACATCATCCAAATTTGATGTTGGGTATGGATAGAAACTCATTTCTTCTAAGGACATTAGAAATGGTTGTTTATTGTATTAAATTAGAATTGAATCCTCCTAAAAATTATTGGCTTCAAATTTGACGATTATTTTGATGGTGTTCTCTTATCGAGCATGACACTATAGAGTCTTTCCCAATGCCAGTTCTTATGAACTATGCCACCTTTCCGGGGAAAATATTTTTTCTCATAGACACTATTGAATAATGACATTAAAGTATAACATTTTTTGTGGTTTATATTGAACGAGATGTGAGGGGAAATAAAAATATCCCTGGTCACACAAACCATGGATGTGAACATTAAGAAAAGAATAAATAATTCAGTGACACAACTTTTATAGTGCATTAAGAGAAGTTAGTTGTAGATCGTTCAGCTTCCTCTCCAATTGTGGTAATCATGTAGAAAGAGGGGATTCTAAATTAATTTTATAATGAAGATCTACCCATATCGTCTCTATCAAATAATTAATGGGCATATCATCCCTATCAAATTGTATTGTCATGATAAAAAATATATTGTTTTACTTCTGTGATAGACTCATTACTTGATATTCCTAACATGGACACTACTTCACTATTTCATCACAAGTACTAGGGCTAGTAGGGGAATCATTGGTATGTGAATGGTCTCGGGGATGATCGGAGGATAGCGTGGTCCGTAGCCATCTCTTGGTTGATAAGGGATGTCCCTTTTCATTGATAGGGTCTCTATCATGATTGAACCTACACCTCAATGTGCCTCAATATACAAGGTATTTCTTTTATTTAAATTTCCAGGAGGAGGACATTTATGTCAAAATGAGATGTAACTATAGGAAGGTCTATAGTAGTGTATGCCACAATATAAAGGTCTATTAAAATTACTTATGTCTAATTGTAGGTAGAATTTATACAATGTATACCCTAGGAAGGACCTTCAACACAGACGATGGTAAGAGGATGACCATATTTATGTTGGATCTTATGTTCACAATGAGGGCTACAATGATGATAATCAAGAGATATGATATCATGATTTATCTTTTGGTTTCTATGAAGGAAACCTTCGTGATACGTGCTCCGAGGAGGTCTTCCACAGATGCTGGTAATAATGTTATGGGGAGGACATTCAAAACTGATACTTAGACTATTATAATTTGGTATTATATTAGCAAGATCTTGATCCACCATTGGTAAGTGTTTTATGAAATCAAGAACCCCATCTTCTAGATGAGGTGATTTATGAGTCTACTCATCCTTTTCCATTTACCATGGGAATGATTTATTTTAGGGTGATCACCTTTGGGATATGGGGGACACCTGTTGTGGGTGACAAACTTCATGTATAGTTTCTAGTTCGAATGGTACCATTGGGTCTTCTAGAATATGTTGGTGAGATTCTTGATTTATGGTAGGGATATATGGCTTCCCTATAGTGATCACCAGAGTGGACCGATGTCATATAGTTTGAATGAGTATTTATATCTGATCATATAGTCTATTTAACATGGTATATTGTCGATGAACCTCCTAGATTAGAGAAGGGATTGATTACTAATATGGTGTGACCATATCATTATGTGGATGTGTCACCCTACATGGGGAGATGGTGTTTTGGGACCGAGTCCTTTCTATTTCGACAAACGTTATTATATCTTGAAAAGCCTGAATGATATGGTCAGGAATTGATATATGATCCTCCATTATCACAAAGATGTGATGAGATAAATACATGGAGGGAACACAAATATATGACTATATTGATGTTGGAGAATAAATATGTGCATGCTACGATTCTCCTCTTTCTTCCGATAGGTATCAGCAGTTCTTTTGTACAATGGTCTAGATTTGAGTATCCCCCTAATTTTCAACTAGGACACGCCTGTTTTGTTCTCTATATTACACTATATTTGTTAGGGGGATTCACGATTGAGACTAGGGATTTATATCTACTCATTGGTTCCCATTGTATCTCACTAATGGGATTGATACACATCCAAGTGAATTTTACTCTCTTGTATTTCAATTAGATCTTATTTGAATGATGGGATTCATATGACTTGGTAGGGATATACGTCTACATGTAGTTTTCCACCCTATTTAGATGATGAGCATGGATTGTGTTAGAATGAATTTTCATCTACTCATAACTAGTTCCCACCCAATTTTGATGATGGGCATCATGAATGTTGGAAGGTATATTCACATGCATATATTGTGTTGTCTTATTTTCTGGATGGGCTTGGTGTGTAGTAAAATGAATTTTTTCCTGATTGTAATTCTATATTTTATTTTACTAAAGTATTTCATAATATTGAGAAACGACATATATCTTCCCAGAGCCTGATAACATATTTTAATAGTATACTTCTTCAGAAGATATAAAAATAAAAAAATATTCATGATTTTATGATCCTCACCCTTTGTGGACCTTCCTAGAGACCACGGTCTTTAGGAAATTGTCTTGGGACTTATGCGTAGTATTCTCTCCATAGTGAGGATATGAAGCCACATGGTGTTGAAAATGATGATTTTTAGTAGGGTTCCTTGGATGGTACCCCTCTTTTGTTGTGAGGAAGTCATTAGTGATGTCTTCCTTAGACTCTCTAAGGTAAGGGGGAATTCATTATCATGTTCCGGTGACAAGCTCCCATAATGGGAAGAGATAGCTAGTAGATCTATCAATTTCTAGACCAACGACCATCATTGGGTGGATGGATGGTAGGGCATCATATCCTGAATGGAATGTTAAGCTACCTCTAGGGTGGAGATATTACCATTCTAATGGTACCCCATAACTAGTGCATTCAAGAGAAAAAACTAAAGATGATGGGTGGGTGATGGGGTCCTCTTCTTCTGGGAGGACCTGACCATTGCAGCGAAGGGTTCACATGTCTATGTAAACTAATAATATTTTATTTCATTGAATCAATATCTGGAGGCTTCCTATAATATAAGTGATAAATATATAAGAAAACAATATCAAAGTAGAATCTCATGTCCACATTCATAATTTATTTTCTCATTTCGCCCTATCCCATTTTGGATATAAAAGGGACCTATCATAGAATAACACAACCATATTAGTTAAGGATTCACATCGAGTTATCCATTTTTATCATAGAAGGATTTAGTCTGATCACATGACTAGAACCAAAAGGTGGGATGATAATTAGGTAGTCTATCATATTTATCTTGTTAAGGAGATGTAGTAGTAAAATGATTTATCCTCAGGTTCTGTATTTTTTCCCCTAAAAGGATTTTTGGTGGCCTTAAGGATTTATTGTGAGAGGTTAAATGGTGTGAAATCAAAGAAATTGGGAATAAGGTCTTCAAATGGTATCCAATGGGTTCTGTTCATGGAGGTGGAAACATGAAATTGACCTCAGGTTTCTAATTCATTGACCTACATTCAAAAGGAATAATTTTGATGGGTAAATTGGATAATGACATTTAAGAACTCACACTATTCAACGGGATGGGAGGCCAGGCTCAACACACAATTTAGGGGGAGATATTTCTTATTTAGAGACACTTTTATTGATTTAAGATATATTCAAAAATCCTTGGTTAATTCCATAGTATGTGTACACAGGTTAAACCTAGGTAACGATTGATCATAAATATGCATTCGTTTAGAATCATTTGTATGTATTTGGGGTTATGAATCATTAGTAGCAAATTATGGATGGATTAGTGAATCTCGTTTCCTTAAATAGGATGATGGAGGTTTTAATCCACCCAATGAGGTGCTTTGGTGTTTTTTTTCATCTATGGAGATAAATGAAAATTTGATTTCAGGATCAAATACATAATATAGAATTCCTAAGTAGTCTCATAAGAGGAATCATAAACTATTTATTTTCTATTCCTATTACCATTAAACATCATCATTGAGGTCATGTGACAAGGAAATGGCATACAGTTTAACATCATGTAGAAATGATGCCCACACAGAAGGTTTATAGTCAACGATGATGTAGAACTTATGAAAAGGTGGTCCGAACAAACCGGGAGAGATATGATCTCCTGAGTAAATATGACTCCACCAGGGATGTGGACCAGAGAATAATAAGGTGGTTTTGGGTGCAGGATTTGGACATCAGAGAGGCTTTATATGTATCCTAGTTTGTTGGGAATCAAATACAACATTATTCATCTGGTTGGGGATTACACATGGATGATTCCCATTTAAGGGGCCAATATTGGGTCTTATATTAATGGGATTCTAGTCTATAGTTATATCAATGGGAACATGGCTCTTTGGAGGTTGAGAAATGGTTTCATGGAATATACCATATCAGAGGAACATTTGACGAGACATAATTAGGTATTACACTTTTGAGGATACCCATATGTTTAGGAATCATGTGGATTTCATGATAACCACTAACATATAAGCCTACACAAGTCATGATTAGTGTTAGAAACAAGAGGAAGTAGTGAATCTAAAGATCATACGACCTGATCTATCCACTAATGGATGGTACTGGAGTGACAATGGAGAGGGAGAAGGAGTTGAGTTAAACCATACCCTCTCCTATTATACTAACAAGGATAGTCACATATTGTGATCTATTCGGCTATTTCTTAGGATGAGGGGAAGAAGATAAATAGTGTCGCCTCCCATAAGACATGATAGGGTCTTACATCAGGTAGAGTTCCCTTAAAGTTGGATTTGGGAATAAAGAATTTTCAACACTAGACCTCATCTAATGGAAAGGACAATGATTTTTCTTAATCCATAGATCATGGAGGTTTATGTGACCACCCTAATGATAGAACCATTGTTACCATGATAATTTAAACCCAAGGATATACTGAGGGCCTGCCTTACTAAAGAGGTCACCCACATGAATCTTCAAACCACAATTATTTTATCCTGAGGGGACACACTGATGTTATTGATGGTTTTATCACATTTTAAGCGGGACTTTGAAAGGTCCTTAGAAAAAAATTGTTATACTAGCTTATAAAGTGGTCAACATGGGGATTGATGATGTAAAAAAAGTTAATTATGGGAGCTGGGGAGTAGAGAACACTAGGATTCCCGTTTATGCAAGTAATTTTTCACATGAGGGATGATATTACCTATATGGAGCATATAGAAAAACAGATGACGTGAATTTCCATATATTGCTTTAATATGTGTACCTGGGTTTTTCCTATATAGCATGCTTATTCATAGGTCCAGGTTCTTCCTATGTAGAATTTTTATACATGGGGCCTAGTTCCTCCCACATAGCCTTTTTTGTCATGCGGTAGAGTTCCTCCAATAAAGAGTATTTTTTGTGGGATTATTTTATGAAATGGGGCCATCAGTTATCCCCCGTAACATGGTCCTTGAAAGGGGTTTTGACTTTGAAGTTGGATTATTGAGTTATTATTCCCTCTAAACTAATATGTGCTATGTTATACCTATTGGGAATCATTATGGGGGCCCTATTTTTTATGGTGCCTTAACAATCATATGCTTCATCTCTCATTACTTTTGGGGTCTGGACTCTATCCATTTTTTCCTAGCCCCCATCAAGGTCTATTTATATAATAATTCATGGACCAGGTAATAGCATGGATGGTCATCCACCTTGGGATACACGTTTTCTCTTATGAGGTCAAATAAGGTTCTCGTCCCACGAATTTCTTAGTTAGGAGGGACACCATTTGTAGAAGGGAAATCATTTTATGTGGTTAAAATCACCACCTCATCACTAAAAAAGACATTATTTCATTCACGGGAACATATGGTAACACCTCACCCCACAATCTATTTAGTTCACATGGGAAGATAGAACCGAATAGGTCCCACAAATGACTTTGGCTTCGTTGGTGGGCGCTGGTGGAACTGCCTCTATCAACATACTATTTTGTCTGTGGAGGATTCTTGAAACAATGGAACGTTATGTGGAGTAGAGATATGTGAAGAGATTTGTGCTTAATGATCTCATCCCTTTTAATATTTTCTTCAATTTTATTCTGGGATTAATTTCTACCCTGTACTGATCCTAAAATAATTTGCTTCTTAAAAGTTATTTTTTCCAGAACCAACTGGGATATATTATAATAATACCATTATTATTATTTCACTAGATGGATTATGATTGCTTCACAGAGATTTTTATGGAAGCTGTTTCTTTTACATATTCCAATCAAGTTATTAATGGAATAATTTATGTTTATATTAGTTTTATTATGAGAGGAAAGATCTATATTCATTATTAATTTAATTTTCCTTGGAATATGATTTTTATGATGGGTGGTTATATTATTATACATAATAGATGAGGGGTTCAATTATGAACCACGTATTGGTGGTAAATTTATAAACCAATTACGTGTGAGTCCATGATATCCATCATTTGAATTGAATTATTATATTCAATATAG
This sequence comes from Viscum album, assembly GCA_963277665.1. Taxonomy (NCBI): domain Eukaryota; kingdom Viridiplantae; phylum Streptophyta; class Magnoliopsida; order Santalales; family Viscaceae; genus Viscum; species Viscum album. Next base: position 2,016,116,229 of record OY728135.1, read on the forward strand.
TTTGTATCATTATTCCAAATTTTAAGGTCCCCATAAAGGTTTAGTGTGGGTTCTACAATGATAATGTTTGTAGATACCAAAAAGTTTTTATTATTCTTAATATAGGGTTTTAATCATTCTAATGATCAATATTAAAATCTCATGGAACATGGTTACTTATTCAAATGATTCTTGATTTATTAAATCTTTATTCCATATTTCATTATTTAAGATCTATGTATTTATGGTTATAAATTTCCTTATATAATGCTTATGAACTTATATTATGTAATAATAACATTATTATTATTGTAACAACTTTTGAGTTTGGTAAATAATTTTATCAAATAGATTTCATCTTTTTAATATTTTTCATCACACACAACAATGATTTTACAATTCATCACACACAACACTATGATTAAATAAAATGTTTCATACTATTGGAAAATTATTTTTCAACATGAACATCATCATCATGAATTTAGAAAGGTGTGTATGAATAATATTAAATAAGATAATAAAATATAGGGTTTATAAATATATATTAAATGTATTTTCTTAGAAATAAATTATAAATTAAAATAAAAAAAAATTGAAAAAAAATTATCTTTTTTAAAATTATTAATTTTCCACACAAAAGTAGTTTACAGCAACAAACTAAACAAATAAATGTTGGTAATTTATTTTAATGAAATTTAAAAATTATATTTTCAATTAAAAGTTTAAAATTCATCTTATGTGTTTTCTATATAATTCACAATAGTAAATCCATTTTTATGATTAATACAATACTTTTAATAAAGAAATTATTCTCATATTTTTCTCACTTATTTTTAATATAACTATTTATATTTATAGAAAATTTATTTGAAAAAATTACTTTTTTTAAATCAACATGTAGAAAATATATTAGAGTGAATTTGCGAGAATTTTCTACGAATAAGTTTTTTAATGAATAGTGAAAATTACTAGTTTTTATTAAGAATATTAATTTCATTTAATCAATTTAAAAATAATTAATATTGATTTAATATGGATCTAATGGTAAAATAATTTCTATTTAATATCATTTAACTATATTAGGATAATTTTGATCATTTTAATCTCCAATTTTAATATAAATGCATTTTAAATTTTTGATCATTTTCACTTTATAAAATAACTTCCTTGTCGTGCATACGAGTTTAATTTTAAATTAAAACATAAAAATTATACGAATTGAATATTAAAAAAATAAATCACTATTTTTAATAAAAAATAATTTATATTATCTAATATGGAACACTTAATTTTTTACAGCTGTAAATTGTAAAGGTTGTTCAAATTAATTACAACGATAAAGGTAAAAAACGATTTACTGGGGGTTTCAAATAATATGATTTTGGTAACAAATAACACAAAACATTTCCAAAACCCAGTGGATGGATTACTTACACCTCATCTATTATATAGTATATAATTTTCAACTATGGAGTCTTTTATCATGTAAAAAATGTGGTTATACCTTTTTCTATTCATGAATTACAAGTGTGCCACTCCCCACACTTATAAAAGGCCACCACATTTCCACTCCTCTAAAAAATTTAAAATATCATTATTTCAAAAGAGAAATTTCCAAATAGAATAATTAATTCCATAAAATTATTCTAGAATCCTTTTTTGGTCAGATATAAGTCCTATGAAGGATGTTGGTGAAAATAAAAAGATGTTGTTAAAAGAAGATATAATTTCCTTAAATGAGCGATTTATTGTATATTTTCATCAAACTACATCAAATATAATTTTAAAATGAATATATAATATCTTCATTACCTTATATATTATTATATTATTATATTTTTATGAAATTACCTAAAATAATCCACACCTTTATCAAATGGGATATGAAATCATCAGTCATGTGTATAGTGTATTACTGCCTCTTAAATCAATGTCATTTGTTTTTCCATCACCAACTCTCATGGATAGATATAGTTATGTAATATATTTTTAAATATAATATATTTTATATTAATATATTTATGGAATTATTATATCATATATACCTTAATAATTTTTATTTTTTTTTGGAATATGATGACTTCACTTCTTTGTATAGCGGACTACCACCTCGCGAAGCGATATGATTTGTTCACAATTTACATGGAAGGTAATAATGAGTATTTTTATTAAAATATTTTATATATATAAATTTCATTTATTATGTAATGTTAATATATTATTTAAATCTTTTTCATTCACTCCATTTTGAAAATGGAGACAAAGTTTATGAGTACATACGACACACCGTCTCCATGAATGGTATATTTCATTATCTATCTATAACATTTATGAAATACACTAAATAAATATATAATTATTAAATATTATATTTATATTATAGATAAAATCGTGTATATTATGTATCCTTTCATAATGTAACATTAACAAATAATAAAAAATCATAACATACAAAAAAAAGTAGTTTTGTCACGAAAGATGGTATTATCATAGAATTGTTAATAAACGGGCAATAGAAGTTCTTAAGTAAATAATATATGTTTTGATATATTTATATATATATATATATATATATAATTATGGTTCATTAATATACGTATATTGATATTTTATTTGTTATATATGATGTTTGAATGGGTATAAAAGAAGTCAATACATAAGGTGATTGATTTTCATCTCTCTTTTATTTTTCTATGGGAAACATTCCATATTCACCACTTGTTTCATTTATGTGGTTTACATATGGCCCAATAATGTTTTTTATGTTTATTAAAATTTAATTTTTTATTTAAATATCCTTTTTAGGATCACTCTTTAATGGGGATTATTGTTCTAAAGATACAAAGCGGTAATGGAATTTTTGTCTCAAACTATCTTCCTTGGGATGAAAGTTATGTTTTTCACCTATATAATTCAATGAAATGTATATAAATACCATTTTAAATTTAATATAAATAATAATATTATATTTATGAAATCATAATATTCTTTTAATTTTATTATTATTTTGGGATTATGATTCAATGGTACCAATAATGTAAGAGTTTTATGATACAATGTCATCATATAATGGGATTTTTTATCATTATGTCCCCAATGATGAAATAGAAAGATAATTCTCTAAATAAAGTCATGTATTTTATTCTCTATTGCCTATTTTATGAGAATAAATGCTTTCTGTAGAATCCATAGCCTAGAAAAATATCATTAAATGATTTTAATCCTTATAAAATGTCATATTAGAAGCCAAGGATTCTAATTTCTAGTGTATTGGAATACTAGGTACATAAAACATAAAACAAGGGACTAAATAAAAAATTTCATTATTTAGTCCTCCAAAAGATATTATTCTCAATCATTTTCAAAGGATAACCTGAGGATAACAAGAACAAATGGATGAGATAAAAATCCAAATATAGGAATAAATAAAAGAATAATGAATTGGCACATGGGTTAAAAGGCATAACATAATAACATTAAAAGGCACACAACATATGGAATCATAACATATAAATATGGAAACATATAAAAATTAATTCATAGTATTGTGGAACAAACATAAAACATGACTTTAGCATGAGTCATGGCTCATTGAACATATAGGAGAACAAGTCAAGGTTAACCACCATGACTGTAGCACAAGGTAGCACAAGTCATGTCTAACCGCCAAGACCATTGCACATAACGCCTCATGAGACTCAACATTAAACAATGAATTTGAGTGATATCCAGGTACACCCATCATAACATGTTCATGAATATGATTTCCACATATAGAATCATAAATAATCAATAATACATAAACATAAGGGTTACCCACTGTATGAATCAAGTTTCATAATCATGTCATAAAGCATAAAAAATAGGATTTTCATAAAAATGTCCATCAATGAAGGAATTGATCATAAAAGGAATCTAATATTGTAGAATATACATATATCAAGAATATTTATATCACTTGAATTAATAACATTTAAAAATAGTACTTAAGAAATATTAGAATTTAAATATTTTAGTGTAGTTAAAGGAAAATATAAAAGGACATTTAGAATATAAATGAAAATAATCATTTATATAAAACCATAAGGGAACCAATAAGTGTTTAATAATAGATTTATTGGTTTTATAAAAATATGTTTGTCTTAATATAGACAATATGTTGTATGTTAGATTGGGTAATAATTCAGGAAGTTCCTTTAAAATGGCATTCTTATGAGGAAGAATTAAGAAGGGTATCATTTAAAACTATTTATATCCCCAGAAGGGAATGATGATTGGATCTTGATGCATTATTTTGGATTATATACACGTATTTCATAAAAATTACCTCAAAATAAATGATAAATTCATATGCATACAACGAAATATAGAGCAACCCAAATGAATAAAGGAGGTTCGGGTAGAATCCCTTACCATAAGCCCGATGGTGTCATTAAATAGATATTAATGTATTTTATAACCAAATTAAATTAATTAATTAGTATTTACTGAACCTATTATTCTTTTAATTGATTTATTATATCCTTATTAAGGACATTCATGACCTTATTGATAGGTTAAGAGGTTCAATTTCATTGTTTGGAAGCATTTGTTTCGTGAGTTTTCATGATTGGTTTACTTATATAAATTTTATAAGAAACATGTAAGATGAAAATGGTTGTCCAAAATTAATGTTTTATATTATTTATGAACATCCATTAGATTACGTTTTTATAAAATTAATTTGTTTATTTTTAGTGAAGATGAAACATTATATAAAACATTAATGACAACTATTTTGGTTAATTGGCGTCTTTTTGATCACATCAAACACATTTTTCATTATAAATTAATATAATGTGCAAAAAAGATTATAGAACCTTAAATTAGACATAATAAATTTTTTCTTATTCAGGTTAAACCATGAAAAATGTATTATTACTAGAATTTAATATGGTAATTGAAATTGAAAACCTGTCGCCCACGAATGTGAGAAATTAACACATCTTGGATAGTGTTTTAATTTCTCATATAAAAGGATGGGAAAGGAGAGATTCTGATGAATTATTCCATTATCAAAAAAAAATTCCACTACATTTAATTTAATGTATTTATCATATCAATTGGATGAATGTATGTTAGGAAAGAAAAAGAAAAGAATGGAACTTGAAGGAAAATAAATGAAATGAAAAGTGGAATTTACAAATTGAATATATCTTGCTTGAGAACCTCTTTAGGGGAGAGGATTTAGTCTATTTATTATACCAAGGGATTATAGAAGTATTAGAGAGTATTAGGGAGATATTTAAGAGGATTTTATATAAGGCTCAAGGCTTGAGAGGAGTGGAGAGAAGATAGGGTTGGGGTGGTTTTTATAGTTTATGAGAAGAGAGTTTTCCCAATATTTTATTCACTAATTTATTATTTTTCTCAAGACAGGAAATAGTAATGATTCTTGTGAAAAAAATTGTACTATGTGGATGTGATTTTTAACCAAAGGTTTTTACCGTAGTTTTACATCATCCATAACTCTAAAATCATGTATTTAGATTATTTGGAAAATTAATGTATTTTATTATTCACAAAAAAAATCTTGTATTTTAGAAAACTCCCAATAATTCACCACTACCATAATTTGATGTGTATAATTAAAAAATGAACTACATATTATGAAAATATATTTCTATATATGTGAATTTTAATTTTTAATTAAGATCATAATTTTATTGAATAATACAAGTTTTGTAATTAAAAACTATTTTCGAACACGTTGAATAATTAATTAAGGTCCCTTAAAATTTCTTTATAATCCCAAGTCAGCAAAAAACTTATTTATGAATAAATTTTATGAAAATAATTTTTATTTTTAATTATTAAATTAATCATCAATTTTTTATAAAATATTTATGACTTATAAAAATAACAACACTATGATATAATTATATTGTATTTTCACTTATAAGATTGTTAAATTTTATTTAAACTTTCATTTGTAAGGGTACATAATAAAATTGATGATTTACTATTTTTAATAGTCATATGACTATTCAAAGGGTAAGAGTAATATATTTTAGGGTCATTTACTATTCACCAAAAATCGTGTTTACCTTATAAAACTCCAAACATTTTATCGATAAAAACCTTGCATATCAGATTTTTGAAATTTAAAATAAAAAGGTGTCAATATTTTGCTTAAAGGTCACATAGTACTTAATAGTTTATTTTTTTTGAGATTTCATGTTATTATACGATATGATATAATTATAATAAGTTAATTTCCATGGATTAAACTTTAGTTCTTCATATTCTTCCCCCTTATGAAATTTTTCCCTCAAAATTTATTTTTACAATCTAATCCATAAAAAAGTGTTTGTACTTTTCCATTAGTGCTTCCTCCAATTCCCATGCTGCATCATCTTACATGTGGTTCCAGAATAGTACATTTACCATGTGAGTAGTATTATTGCCTATACCATTATCTATATGATCTAAGATCTTCACTGGCTTATCCTCATAAGAATGATCATTCTCAAACTGTACGACATTTGAAAAAAGTACATTTGAAGGATCTACTATGAACATCTCTAAGAGAGTTACGTGGAAGACATCTTGTGCATTAGAGATGTCTTGTGGAAGTGCTAGTCGATAGGCCATAACTTTGACAGGATCGATAATCTCTAAGGGGTGATGTAATTGGGACATAGAATTCCTTTCCTCAAAAATCTCACGAACTTCTTCCCGGGAGATATGTAGAGGAATAATGCATCTCTAAATTTAAACACAAGGTCATATCGGAGATTTTACATATAAGTATTCTATAGAGTTTGGGATATATTGATGTGCTGTTAAATGGTTTTCACCTTATCTACCATTTCTTCAACTATTTTAGGTCCTATCAGCATAAGCTCACTGACTATATCCCAACATTCCAGTGTTTTGAACCTTCTCCAACAAAGGGTTTCATAAGGTTCCATTCAGATGCTCGAGTGGAAACTGTTGTTGTAGTAGAATTAATCTAGTGGGTGATGTTGGTAAAATCCTCCTTTTAATTCTACAGAACTTGCTCTCAACGTGCATTCCATTGTCTAAATAGTTCACTCATATTTTCCATCTGTTTGATGATGATAGGTTGTATTGATGTTCATTACAGCAATTAGAGAATGTGGGTGTATTTTCCATAACATCGATGGAATCTTAGATCTCTATTGGATATAATATATAGTGGTACTCCATAAAACCTTACCACATCTTTGATATATAATTTATCAAGTTTATCAAATGATATATCATCTTGAATTTTGATAAAGTGAGGTGTATTTTTAAGATGACCCACAATGACCCATATAACACTTATTCCTCTGAATGTCCTTGGACGTCCAGTGAAATAGTCCATTGTGATGTTTTCCCACTTCCATGTTGGTAAGGGTTGTGGTTGATGAATCTCCATAGAGATTCTCATTTCTTCCTTAAAATGCTAAAATACCATGCACTTTAATGTACACTCAACAATCTCCTTTGTCATATTGTCCCACCGAATGGTTTTTCAGAGATCTCGATGCATCTTTGTGTTCACTGGGTTAATAGACATGGTGGAACAATGTGTGCCATTCAGAAGATCCTTTATTTTTCCTCATATTTTATGGTAAACATAATCTTGACCCTAATATTACCACTCCATCTGTATCAATATTGAACTCAGAGAATTTCCCATTTCTAATAGCTTCTACCCTTTTTAGAACATCCACATCTTTTCTTTGAGCATGCATTATTTTCTCAATGAGGAATGGATGAGAAAACATTTGAGAAAGTATTGATGATGTTTATACCTTAATTAATCCCATATCCATCATCTACAAATATATAAATATTTGACCATTTTCAATTCTCATCATTGATAATGATGCAGGATCATTTATACTTAGAGTGTCTCCAACCTTATTTGCCTTATCGGGATAGAAGCTGATTGAGTAGTTTTATTCCTTAATGATATATAACTATCTTCACTAGATAATATTAATATATTTCTATGTGAATATATATTTGATACTCTTGTAATCATTATATGTCTCACTCTTATCCACATAGAGATAATGCTTCCATATCTTCAACGCAAAGATCACATCTGCCAAATCCAAATCATGCATGGGGTAGTTTTGCTGATGGATTTTCAGCATACTTGAGGCATAAGCTATCACATTATCATTTTTTTGTTGTAACAAAACAAAATAACTTCATTGAAGCATAACTGTACACTACAATGAGGTATCCACATATTGGGAGTGTGAGTACTGGCGGAGTGAAAAGCCTTATTTTGAGATCCTTAAAGATTTCCGCACATTTTTAGTCCAAAAAAATCTCCTCCTTCTATGTTAGCTTGGTCATTGGGTTTTAAAATTGTGAGAAGTTGTCCATAAATCATTGATAAAACCCATCCAGATCCAGAATGTTGTGGATCTCTATTACAAGTATTGGCCTGTGACACTCTTCACTTGGTTTTGTCTTGGAAGGGTGCACAAATATCCCTTTCATGGTAATAACACGCCCTATTAATGATACATCCTCCATCCAGAACTCCATTAACTATAATTTTCATAAAGTTTCCTCCTTCGTATTTTCATCATAATGTTAATAAAATTCTCCTCATGTTCTGCCATTCTCTTGGAGTATATCATAATATCATTGATAAAGACTACCAGAAATGTGTTGAGGTAATCACAAAAGACTCTATTCATTAAATATATGAATATTTTTAGATCATTAGTGATTGTATAGGAAATCAATAGGAATATATAGTGTCTATAAGTCCTTTGATAAGCAGTCTTGGGAATATCTTCTTTAAACAACTTTAATTGGTGATATCCCGACTGAAGGTCCACCTTTAAGAAATAACTATCCCCACGAAGTTGATCGAACATGTCATATATCTGAGACATGGGATAATTGTTCATTATTGTGATTTTATTGATGTCACTATAATTAATGAAAATGTTCATTGATCCATCCTTCATAAAGATGAAGAGAACTAGCGCACACCATAGTGAAATAGCATGGCGTATAGGACCCTTCTCAAAATTATCTTTGAAATGATTATTTTTCTCTTCACGCTCTATGGTGGATATTCTATAAGGTTTATTTTATATAGGTTGAGATCCAAGAATAAGTTCAGTTGTGATATCAACCTCTTGATTGAGAATATTATTGGGAAATTCATCCCGGAATACATCAGTGTAATCCCTCACGATGGGAATATCTTCTAGAAGAATCATCTCATTTGTCTCAATAATTTTCTCTAGATATGCTTGACCATCAGGCGATAATATCCACACATGAAATAATGATTCTAAAGAAGATTCCTCTTCTTCGTTACACTTGTAATGAATTAGAGGATGATTCAGGATGTGATGAATGATATCCATTTTCTAACAGTTGACATTGGATCTGTTTAAAGATATCCAATTTGTTCCCATGATAACATCAAACACTGCTAAAGGAAGTATGAAAAAATTTTCTGGGATGTTTAGTCCACATAAAATAACCAGGGAGGAGTTATATACATTGGATGTATTAAATTCCCCATTTTTTTCTCATAGATAACTCAAACTCTAAATTTTGAAGTTGTGTCTGAACTGTTATACTAAACATGAAAAATAAGAAAGAATGCATAGAATCATAATAAAATTGAATGCTTTATATTCCTAAATTAATAACTGGAATACCTATCACCACATCATTTTCTGGATCCAAATTAGTAATAATGATATCATAAACCCTTCCTTCTTGAGTTGGAGGTTGTTGTTGATTTTCTTGGATAACCCTTGGCTTAGGGAAATTGTTCTCATAATTCATATGCACCTTGCCATTCTAGCACTGCACCATAGGATGAGATTTGATCTGAACCATCCTTTCTTCTTTGACATTATTGGGATTCTTAATATCTCTCAGAATTTTATTAACAAGATGTCCAATTCTTCCACATTTGAATCAATTCTTGGTTTCCTTTAGTTATTTTCTAGGATTATTTTTCCCTCAATTTTGATATGTGGGATGTTCAATCCTTTTTATTTCATGGGATTTATTTTTCCCACTACATATATTAGTCTCTATATTCCACTTTTTATCATAGGTCCCATGAGACCATTGAGAGTCTCAGATCACCATTTCAACAACGAGGGATCAATGGAGAATCTCCTCATTACCGTCAATGTCACGAATCTCTTATGCTTTTCATAGACTCGACATTAGCCCGCTAAAGAAGAGATACACCTTGATTTCAGTGTTCAGCACAAATTCGGAGGTGTATCTTCAATTCCTTTTGATGTTTACTTCATACACCACAATGGACTCATTTTCCTTCTGCATAAGTTCGAGGTCCTCACATTCCATATTGAGATGGATGGTTGAAGGAAAAAATTTATTAAAAACAAATTTTCTGGAATTCCTTCCAAACCATGGAATCAATTTCCTCCTCGGAATTTGTATTATGGATCAGTTTCCACCACTGATTAGTTTCCTCAGCCAAATGATTGACCCCTAGTACGACTCTCTCTTCATTGGAGCATTAGAAGACAAAAAATATACTTTCAATAGTTTTAATACTATATTTCTCAAGGGGAGGATTAGAAGACCCACTAAACATAGGAGGCCATTCCTATATGATGGAGTTTTTGGAAACATTTTCATTCCATGGAGGAGGAGGGTGTTCCATATGATTCATGTTTTTCTTCATAACCAGAGCCATATATGAGAGTATTTTCATGATGTTTTGAACACCCATTACCATTGTATTTGGCATTTCATTAGGAAAATATTCACATTCCATATCACATTGATTTCTGGAACGTGTTCTTCAATTTTCTACCATTAACTATGAGAAAGAATATATAATTATAGGGATTCAATACTTATCTATTTAGAATAAAAAATAAAATTTAAACATAAAAGGATAAACTCTTTAAAGAAAAGTATATCCTAACTTGTGATTCCTTATGATTCAAAGTTGGTTATCCTTTATATTTTACTTATCATATATCCTTATGGGATCTTTTTTTGATTCCCTAATAAAGTTTGGTATTATGATTATGAATTTATCAAATCATATTCCCAAATAGTGAAAAACTAAAACTGCATTATGGCCCATTATCATACATCAGTTCTTTTTGATTGCTAATAAAAGTGGTTTCTACCCCCATATAAATATGTTCCAGAGCCACGTCTGCTTGTTTGTATAAAAATAGTAATATATTTTCTTGATAATCCACTTACTCTATACTTATCATAATTTATGGATGTTTTCTTATACTTAGTCTCTTCCTTAAGTTTCGTACTAAATTGTTTTATTCTTAACCTCAAAAAATAACTATAACTTACTCAAATACAATCTATTGATAACCAAGACTTTTACACATATCATTGCATGATTTTAAGCATAATAACGAATTATATTACAAGATAAGGATCATAAATTCTAGTGTCCTGGAAGACAAGGTACACAAAACTTAAACCATGGGACGAAAAAAAACAATTCATTATTTAGTGCCTATAGAGAAGGATAACTTCAATTTCTGCTCATACATATTCATAGGATAACTTCAGGATAACATGACAATGGGGTGAGATAAAAATCCTAGTAAGGGAATAAACGTAAGAATAATGCTTTAGCACATGGGTTGGAAGTCATAACATAATGATATTAAAAGGCATGGAACACAAGGAATAATAACATATATTCATTGGTTCATATAAATGTGAATTTTTAGTAATGTGTAAGAAACATGAAAGAAGACATTTTCATAGTTCAAGGCTCATTGAATATAGATTAACATAAGTCAGGGTTAACAACTAATACTGTTAAACATGGTAGCATGAGTCAAGTCCAACCACCAAGACTGTTGCACATAATGTCTAATAAGAATAAAATTTACCCAATTCATTGGAGTGCTATCTGGGTGCACCAATCATAACATGTTTGTGAATATTCTTTCTATATATATAATCATACATAATAAATCATATATAAATATATGGGTCACCCATTATAAGAATTATGTATCATAATCATGTCATAAAACATTAAAAATACGTGTATCCTAAAAATGTCCTTGAAGGGAAGGAATTGATCATACATGGACAATAATAGGGAATAATTGAAATAGATCATCAATAGTGATGTTAGTTGAAGTAATAACTTGTAAAAACAGTACTTAAGAAACATTACAATTAAAAAAATTTAGTGTAGTTGAAGGAAAATATCAAATGTCATTCAAAACATAAAAGGGAATAATATTATATATAAAACCATAACTGAAACAAGGAAGTTATCAAAATAAAAAAATTATAAAAATAATGGTGTATTAAAACAGATGATATATGGTACATTAAATTGGGTAGGAATTCAGGGAGTTCCCTTAAAATGACTAACATATTGGAAAAAATTGTGGGGGGAATCATTTAAAAACACCAATATCCATGAAATGGAATGGTGAATGGATCTTGATAAAATATTTTTGACAATATAAAAATAATTTTGAATATTTAACATCAAATAAAAGATAACTTAATATGGGTATAAATAATGATATAAAACCTTGAATGAATAAAGGAGGTTTGGGTTGAATTTCTTACTTTAAGCCCGATGGTGTCCTTCACGTGATCGTAATTTCCTATATAACTAAATTAAATTCATAAGTTTTTATTTCCAGAATGACTTTAAGTAATTTATTTATTATATCCTCATTATGTTCATTCATGTCTTTTTTAACGGATTACGTTGATCAATTTAATTGTTTTGAAGAGTTTGTTTCCTTGGTTTTCATGATTGGTTTACATATATTCAGGAAATGATAAAAATATATGATGAGAATGGTTATCCAGAATTGAAGTTGTCTATTATTAAGGAAAATATATTATATTACATGGTTGTAAAATTCATTTGGTTATTTGGATTTATGTTGAATCATTATATAAATCATTAACAATAATTGTATTTGTTAATTGGCGGTATACTGATCACATTGAACTCATTTTGTTTGGTAAATTATTATAATGTGGAAAAAAACAATCTAGAACCTTAAATTATACATAATAAATATATTATAGTAATTTTAACCATAAAAATGCATTCATGACCAGAATTGAAATGGTAATAGAAATTAAAAACCTGTCATCCTTGAATATGTGAAATTAAAACATCTCAAATGATGTGTTCATTTATCTTATAAGGGGGGAGATGGGGTTGAATTATTCGATTATCATAAAAATATTATAGTACATGTATTGCTCATGAGTTATCATAATACATTAATGAAATTAGATGGGGAAAGAAAAAGAAAATAATGGAACATGAAGGAAAAAATGAAATGAAAAGAGGAATTTACCACTTCAATATATCTTTTTTATAACATATTTAAGAGAGAATATTTGGCCTTTTTATGAAAAAGGATAAGGGACATTTTATAGACTATTAGGGTGATATTTGAGAAAAATTTAAACATCAAAAAAGGCTTTAGAGAAGTAAATAGAAAAGGGGGTTTTGGGGGGGTTTATAGGGGAGGAGATGAGAGTTTTTTCAATATTTCAATAATTATTGTATTATTTTGATCAAGTAAAAGAATAGTAATGATTAATGTGACTAAAATAGTAATATGTATATATGAGTTTGAACCCAAGGTATTTAACTTAGTATAACATCACCATGACTCAATAAATCATGTATTTAGATTATTCGGAAAATTATCATATTTTATTATTCACAAAAAATTCAACTATTTTCGAAAAATCCCAAATATTTACCCTAACCATTTTTCAATGTTCTGAATTATGAAATTAACACCATTTTATGAAAATAATTTTATAAATATGTGAAATTTTATTTTAAATTATTATCTTAATTTATTTTAAAAATATAAATTTTAAAATTTAAACTTACTTTATAACTCTTTGAAAAACTAATTTTGATCCCTTAAAATTAATATATAATCATAAGCCATAAAAATACTTACTGTTGAGTACATTTTTTAAAATTACATTTTCTTTTAAATTATAAAATTATTCATGAAAAGTATGTTAAATATTTATGACTTATAAAAATACAAACACTATGATATAATTATATCATATTTACACTTATAAGATGGATAAACATTATATACACTTTCATTTCTAAGGTTACTTATTCAGTTGAAGATTTACTATTTTTAAATGTCATATTACTATTCATAAGGGTAATATTACTATTCATATGGTTCAGTTAATAATTAAAAAAAATTATGTTTGTCTTATCGGACTCCAAACATTTTGCTGATCAGTACTATGTATTTCATATTTTCAAAAGGAAAGACACATAAGTGACAATATTATGTTAAAAGTCACATAGTACTTATCAGTTCATTGTGTAGTGATTTCATGTGATTATACTATATTAAATAATTATAATAAGGGAATTTTCATTGATTAAACTATGGGTTATTACATTTTCACTCAATTTTTCTATCTTTATATACTTAATAGTTTCAAATATTGTTTTTAAGAAACATTATCTTAATTTCTATCTTTGGTCAAAAAATGTTCTTATTATAAAATAATGTTTTCTAATAATATTTTTAATAATATTTTTTAAATTCTTCCATTTATTTAGTGAACGAATTTTACCCTATGTATTATTTTTATAAAAAATTTAAATGAATATTAATTTCATTTTCCAGACAATTCATTTATCCATTTTATCGAAATGTTAAAAGAATATCAATTTTAATTCATATAGAATGAATGAAATTTTCCACTACTAAGATATTTATTTACATTTAATCGTCTTTTATATGTTTTCAAGGTTAATTTAAAAGAAAACAATTCTCAATATGTTTTTTTTTGTTTTAAAAACTTTAATTTTTTAGAGTGGAGAGGATATTTTACATAAGAAATGTTTAAATATATTTTTAATGATTTTTTAAAAGTGTTCAATGTTATTATCAAGGAAAATGATTTCCAAAATGTGTTATTCATTTTATGTTTTATAAAGTGATATTTTATGAAAAATTGTTTTCCACCTGAAATGTTCCAAGTGTTCTTTCATTATCATTTTTATTCTAAGCTGAAATCTGTTGATGCTACTTATGATTTACTAGAGATATAATCCTAGGATATCATTATTATCATTTCTCAGGATGGTGTATTATTTTTATGACTTTATGTTTTGAGAACCAATTTCGTGTCCATAGGTTATACCATATTAAAATATTTATCAAACTCCCATAATTTATCACATGATATAATTTGATGAAATGGTTATTAATCCTGTTAAATTTTTATAGGTTATGTTATGATAAAATATTTATGAATCCCATTTCTCTTCAAGTATTATAATATGATGAATTTATTATTATCTTATGGAATACATAAATATTTTCTTTATTATCTGATGTTGTTTGTGTTTTAAATATTGATAATCTTTAATTTATAACCTCGTATGGTTGTTACATTATAACCACTGATGGGTGGGGACTATATAACCCTCCAATTGATTGGGTAACGATTTAGATTTCATGAGATAAACATGAATGTTATAGTGATTTAACAGAGTTTAGTAAGGTAATTTTTTCTCTATGATAGTACAGGGAGTGAAGAATTACATCTTAAATGGTTTGGATAGTAAACCCATTCCACTATGATATCCTAGAAAATTATTCTCTAATAATAAGTAATTGATGTTTTATGATTATGTTAATGACAAATTTTCATTTCTTTCTTAATTTTTCTCTCATTGAATAGGTTTTTCAATTTCCTTACGATTCACATATTCTGAATTTCCAATATTTATTTTTTGTCCCAATACTTTTATCATTGATATGTAGGGTTTGGTTTCCACATATTATGTTAATTTTCTCATACCCTTATGTTAAAATTTGGATTATGTAATTCCCTAGTTTACCCTTAATGATAATCTGAGTTCACCCTTTATTATGTTTATGTTCCCAAGGATATGAAAAATGGTTTTAAGTATGGTATGTCATTTAATTATACTTAATGGAATTAAAATTATGGGATACATTGAAGATATTTCTTGAAACATGAAGACATTGGGTGTAGTCTCCAATGACATTATACCTATATGCCCCCCAGAATTTATTATTATATTGTAATGAGTATTCATATATGAAGATAATAATATTTCAGTATGAGAACCTTAGGGATTTAGAATTTATATTAGTGGAACGCTTTATTCATCCTTTGAAAATTAGGATCCATAGGGTTACATGTGGGGATATTTCTAGGGATATATATAAGGATACTTTAATGGATGAATCAATGTATAAGAAAATATCCTAGAATTTTAGTTATGGATAGATCGAGTGGTTTCTAATTAATTATATCCCTACTTAGATACTCTAGGGGGATGTGTATATATAATATAGGTACCAGGTGGTAATAAATATGAAATGGGATAACTGATTTAGACATGATCATCACCTGGTGTATGATAATGAAGTTTGAGGGACACCATTTTTTACCATTTTGGGAGTTATTTTTTTGAAATTTAATAACGCTTTAAAAACAATCATGAAGGTTTTGAATAATGACCATGGATGACCTAAGATAAACCCAAGGTACCATATATTGTAAAAAAGGAATCATGATTTAGACATCTTTTAGGTGATTTACCTGATAATTCAGTTCCCAAATATGATTTATTTCTCACACAATTATTTTGGGTTTTTAGTCAATGGCATGAACTAGAAGGAACGTGAAAATTGTAAAATGTGATATACAGTGTGTTGATAAGAAACCAAATTGTATGATGATTGGATTGATGGCTATTATGATTATTACTAATCAGATATTTTGATATATGATTACAAATGTGAACATTAGTGTTATTTTTAGATATTAAATTAAAAGGAAGATGATATTTTATAAATGATCATGTGGTAGTGAAAACATCGGAATGATGATTCAGGTTCCTACATGTCAATAATTATGGAATAATAACCAAGAAGAATATCTAAAGTAGAGGGTAAGATGATATATAATGAGGAAATAAAGTTATATAGTGAAAAACATTTAGGAGTTTAATGTCTTATTTTGGGGAAAAGTGAATTATTTAAGTCAATGCCTTGACCCAAGAATTAACATCTATGATGAAGGACATATTCAATTTCAATCATTGAAGTGAAATGATTAATTTTTTTATGTATTTTAATTCATGAATTATTAAATATATAGCTATTTTTTAGTATTCATATTTTGTTATGGGTTATCAAGAAAATTTTGAATGAGGTTGATGACCTAGAAAAGTTATTTAATGTAAGGAAACATGTCATGAAAACAACATGATTAGGGTTAAACAAACCCATAATATTTTCATTATATTTAGATAACATTTTGGTAAAAAATGGTTGATAGATATGGATAAATTATATTTGATATCATTGATTGCATTGGAATTGGTTAATGATTTGATGAAAAATCATATTATGTTATCGTCAAAAGAGTTTATAGAATTTTTGGATTTATGGAATATATTCAATAATTTGTGATTTTATTCAAGTAATGAGGAATTAAATATGTTTTCATTACGATTTTATGGTAAATATTGTTATTAAAATATTTCATGAAAATATATGACCAAGGTATTGACATATTTTGTTCATGAAAACTATGATCTACTGTATGGTACCTGGGGATAAATATTAATTTTATTTATTAAAATTTTGTGTCTTTCTTTATATTTTTTTAATTTTGAATGGTAAAAAAGTTATCCATTTTTAGAATGGAATAAGTGGGTATTTGGATGAGGTTTTAGAGATTAATATGTTACATCAATAAATGAATACTTACAAACAATATTTAAGAATTAACACCAATTTTTTTACATTTAGATATTGAAGGAACGTATCATCACTATTTTTTGGATCTTATTATCTATAATTACATTGTACATGAAACAAATTCTGCTCATTGAGTAAGATATGAATTTGAAATATATTGAAGCATGTCACAAGTATTAGATTGTGTTTATGAATTGCAATTAAATCATGTTAGTATATCATCTCTTTAAAATTACCCAACATTATGGAAATTGTTATTGGAAAAAACATGTTACCATAGTAACATCATTTTTGATGAATCAATGACCTTTTCAATTATTATTGATTTTTATCTTTGTGATCCATAACAATCTCCTAACAATATTATATACCACTCTTTATCAATATTTGGGAATTATTTTTCTCATAAAATACC
Organism: Viscum album; assembly: GCA_963277665.1. NCBI lineage: Eukaryota > Viridiplantae > Streptophyta > Magnoliopsida > Santalales > Viscaceae > Viscum > Viscum album. The sequence continues at coordinate 2,016,134,424 of OY728135.1, forward strand.
ATTTTTTTACTTTTCACATGTGTTGTCCAATTTGGTACCTAGTATTTGTTATTCCAAATATCCTTCACACTTCAATTTCATTCTCCTTTGGAGAATGTTTGACAATCATTTTTTATTTGATATTTCTACAATGTGATTTTGAATTTTTTTTGAATATCTAGAACATGTATAAATTGAGAGGATGAAATTTATTATGGGGGCGGTTGAATCTTACTCCCAAATATATTGGGGAATAATTTTTAACAAATAAATTTAATATTATCAATATTTTGCGTTACACATTACACTATATTTATCTTGCATTACATAAAATACCATGTATTAGAGAAATGTGAAATACTCTTAAAATGTAATTATATAATATGATATTTGTCACGTAGATATTAGAATAGTGGATATGAATATATTTAACTAAATTATAAAAATTTATTATTTTCTAATTTATATAAAATTAATTATTTGGTGACCTAATAAATGGAAATGAAAATAAAATCTATTTGAAAACAAATGAAATCAATTTCCCAAAAACCATTTTAATTTAAAATAGTATTTTAATTAAAATAATTAAAATAATTTTTTTTGATTTTTTTATAAAATGTATATATATATATATTATATTGAAGAAGTTAGTTAACATTCATTATATTTTTATATAAAACAGATAATTATAAATCTAATTTTAGTCTTCAAAGTGTATTTATATAAATAGTTGGTCTCGTCAAATTTTGTGAAATAATTTTGATATTAAATTTTCCCACTTTTATTAAATTTATTTCAATATATTCAATTAAAAAAATTAAATCATCATTTCAAATTTTTATTACGATTAATTTTTGGTAATTTTCTGAGAAGACAATGTTTTTGGTGATTCATAAAAAATATTGGTTTTTATTATGAATTTTCATAAATTGCAATGGGTTTAAAAAAAAATATTTTAATATTTTTTATATGTAAAAATAGTTCCATTTTATATATATTAATATAATTCAGTCCATTTTAATCATTTTCATATTTAATTTGGATATAAATACTTTCTAACCTTTCAACATTTTCTTTTTGGAAAACCAATTTCTCATTACGTCCACAGATTTAATTATAAATTAATATTTTCCACTTAATATAAAGAAATTTTGAAAAATTGAATCCATATTTTGAATTGGAATAATTTTTATTATCCAATATGATAAAAAATAATTTTTTACCATAATAAGTTGTAAAATTAATAAAACTATTACCACTAATAATATAAAACATTTTTTACGAGTAGTTAAAATAAAACTATATTGGTTAAAAATGACCCAAAAAATGTAACACACCAATTGGATGGAAATATTTCATACTTAGATATTATGGTTCACACAATGACCATTTTTGAGCCTTTTTTCATGTGAAGGATTTGGGTACATCATTTTCGTTTTAAAAATTTCATGTTTGACACTCACATCACATATAAAAGGACACCCCATCTCATATTATATTAACACATTAAAAACACATTTTCTAAAAACAACCATTAGAAAATAACTTCTTATATTCCCTTATATTATCCAATAACCATTATTTGGGTTAGAAATTAATCTTTATAAGGCTTTTGGTGCAGACAAAAAGATGTCCGTAGAAGAGGTAACATCCTAAACCAAGAAATTAATTTTATTTATTTCAACACCACATTAAATTTTTATAAAATAATTAGGATATAATAAAAATATTATATTCCATATACTAATATTTTTTACGAAAATTGAGTGACATAACACCATGTCTACAACAATCAAATGGGATACTAAATAGTCACCCGTGTGTACGGTGGACTACTACCTTGTGGACTAATGAAATTATTTTTCAATTACAACATTTTACTTCTAGATATAATGATGGATAAAATGTTTAAATATGATATTTATGATATTATTATACTTTTTTAATTATTTTTACATATATACCCTTCTCATGTTCCATTTTATGAGAATATGATAATGTAGCCCGTGTTTACTCTGGACTCCTGCTTCGCAGAGTGATGTGATTCAGTGACACATTAAATGGAAGGTATAAAGGAATTATTTTATCAAATAATGAGATATATATAACATAAAAAGGATTATTTAATGGTAATATATTAATTACCATAATATCTTTAAATTATTTGAGAAAATGTAAACAATGTTCATGTATAATAATGACCAAATGTCTCTGTGAATGATGTATATAATTTTCTATATGTATCTTTTATGTACATCTATAAATTCATTTATAATTACAACATATTTTATTTATATAATGGTTAAAGTTATGGATATTATGGAACCATGATCAAAGTAACAGGTCCACTAAATTATAAAATCAATTCATACATGAAAAAATGTAGTTGTTGAATGAAACGTGTCATTAACATGGAATTAATACTAAAAATTTATCAAACGGTCCTATGAAAATAATATATGGTATTATATATATAAACTTTTATTTCATATATTTATAATAGAAATATATTTATTATACATGTATTTGAATGTTTCTTAATTATGTTGAGGCTAATGGTAGGAGATTTTCAACTGGCCTTTATTTTTATGTGAGACATATGCCATATTCACTACATGCCAATTTAATGTCATTTATATACTTTCCAAGAATTAATTTTATGATTATTAAACTTATATTTCTGTGAATTTACATAACCATTTGATGATATATCATTCTTGGGGTTTATGGTTAAAATGTTAGTAAAGCTTTAAGGTATTTTTATATCAAATTTCCTTCTTTTGGACATAAATTATGTTATGAACCATTATACATATATGATGCATATATAATTACAATATGAACTTTTATATCTTTAATATAAATTTTTCATGATATTTTATGTTTCAATATAATTTTTATGGGGTTTATGATTCAATGTTACCAATACGGTAATTTTTTTTGTTACTATCTCATTGTTTATCAGGATTGATTACGATTATACTTCATATGATGAAATATTGTTATAAATCTCTCATCAAACTCATCGATCTTATTATCCTAATGTAATTTAATGAAAATATTTTTTTTCTATCACTTTTCCTATATATATTTGATATTTATTTCAAAGTAATTTTTATATCGAAAACCATTTTTCTTATAAAATAATGGTTTCTAGAAATATTTTCCTTTTTTACTTTCTAAAAATGATTAGTAAAATAATCTTTTTCCCATGTTTCACTCTTTATATATATTTTTAAAGGAATCATGTTGTTATTTTCCAAAGAACACCATTTTTTTACCGAAAATGTAAAAGGAGTATTTTTTTACTTATACGAGAGGAATATATTCTCTTACCATTATGAATGAAATGTTCGATGAAGTTTCCTTTAAAAATTATATGATAATTTCAATGGAAATGAATTTGAAAATTTCTGTTTATTGATATCTTTTTATATTTGAACTGAAATTTTCATCTATAAATGTTTTAAGAGATTTTAAATAATTATTTATAAGTTTTCAATGTTATTTTTAACGAAAAGTACTTCCAAATTATTTTAAGAATATTTATTTTTAAAAATTTATTTTCAAGGAAATTTATTTTATTCAATAAATGTTTAATGTTATCATTCAATATCATTTTCCTTCAATAATGACATAATTTTATGCCACTTACCATTTTCTAGGGATAAGATCCCAGGATACCATTATTTTTTATTCTTTCTATGGTTAATATTAATGATTTCAAGATGTTTAAAAAATCTGTTTCCCGTCAATGGGTTACACCATGATACTATGACTATGAAACTCACTTATTTTTCCATGAGTTATTCAAGAAAAAAAGGATTAAATGATTATTCATATTATTTAATTTCAAAAGGTATTGTTATGATGAAATGTTTATGAAACCAATTTCTTTTCAAGGATTAGATTATTCTTAATGTTTCATAATCTTATGGTGGACATATATATGATTTTAATTATTGTGATGATGGTTAAATTATATCATTTGATAGTGGATTAGTTATAACCAAGGATGGTTGTTACGTTACCGCCAAAGATGGGTGAGACTTATATCTCTATCCAATACACTTGGTAATGATATATATCATGGTAGACAAATAAGACATGAATGGGGAGTGAACCCACCATGTAAGGGACTTTATAACCTATGATATTATTTATAGAGAACATTGACTACTAGGATGGTTTGTGCAGTGAACCCATTCACTCGTGATATCCTTGTACATAATCCTTGAGAACTATGTAAATAAAATGTTATGTATACGTGTCTGCAAAAATTTTATGTATTATTTAAATGTTATGATTTAATGGAAAAAATTAATTGATTTAATTATGATTTATGTCTTAATAATTTATAATATTTTTGTCATGACTCTTTATTTTTATCCTTTATATATGGGGTTTGGTTTTCATAGGTTATTACCATGTTTTCATGCCCTAATGCTGAAATTATTTTTATGTATTCCTCTTTTTTAATCATACTGACCATTTTATAACACCATTTTTTTGTTTCCTTTCCAAAAGATAAAAGTAATGATTTTATGTTGGGCATGTCTATTAAGATAACCTTATTGGAAGATATTATTTGGATTCATATAAGATATTACATAAAATAAGAGTATCATGTCTCTTGTCTCTGAAGACATTAATCTTATATGGTCTACAAGAATGTAATTTTTAATTTAACTAATAGTCATCTAAAAAAATATAATATATCTGAATGATAAGATATAATCATTACTCTCAAATTAGTCTCCATATTTTTATAAAATTGTTAATTATTATGTTTACACATAATGTGTATTTTAGGTCACTATTATTATGTTTCGTTTATCCATGTGTAATGAGGAATTATGTTAAATGACTTTCTTCTAGAAAGGTTTCATTTGTGGAGAATTTTAGCATGGATGTTAAAAATTATATATGGAAAAGGAAATCCGTGGAATAGTTGAAAAAATACTCTCCCTAATTCATGTGTTTTGTTTATGTAAGGGTTTTTCATAATTATTTGAAACTCGATTCCAAAGATTTCCATGGATATGTATGTGATCAAATATTTCTTTTTTATTTTATAAATTTTTGGATGTGAAAAAAATTGGGTCACATTTATCTGTATCATGTACATATATGTAATGTTTATGTTTTTATCATCAAATTCACGAGTGAAGGATCAGGTCTATTAATGTTGGTATTAATTCCAAATTTGGAACAAATTAGAGATTATGTCATTTCAATGTGAGGATTTATTAATAGTTATGATTATCATATTGTGTTAATGAGTATATGTCTGATCATAGGAAAGATAACTTAGACACGCCTTTTGAGGATTCTAGTGATGGGATTTTGAGGTGACAAATAATTTATCGGGAATTTATTTTACGTTAAGGTATATGTAACCCTTAGAAATAAGTTGAAAGACTATTAAAAAATAATGGTTTTACATTCTTGTTGATGTAATATAACTTTAATTAGATATCTATTGTTGTTAAATGTTTCATAAATATTGTGGTTAGTGAGGATCTTTTGTATATATGTATGTTTATTTATGAAAATGATATGTAAATCATTGAATAATAGGTGATAAAATATTTCTATTCTTTTTTATTCAATTTGACGGAAGAATATTTTAAGAAAAATGAAGGATTTTTATTAATTAAATTATTTAGTTTTAACTTTGGGTATTACTATTGAATTTTATAGATTAATGTATTATTGCTTCTTATAAAGGTTTATTTATTTTGGTAATTATCATATCATGAAATGAAAAATCTATATTTTCAATGATTAAATACAAGAGAAATATATTGTTATCCTTTTGTGGAAGTATATTGTTTTATTTAAGTTTATTTTTGTCTTTATGAATATATAAAAATTTATTTTTGAATTTTCATTCTTTAGAGAATACAATATGGTTGTTTTGGAAATTGAATAAAGAGTGAAATTATAGTTTTCATGTAAGAATATTTTCTTAATATTTTAATATATATGTAAATTTAATGCTTAATAATTGTATATGGATCTTGAAACAAAAAATGTTTATTATGACCTTTTTTCTAATGAATCATTGTGGTATTCACCGTTCATAGATTTATGATTTTTGTATTGTCATATTTATCTAAAAAATGTTCTATATTAGTCTCTATTGGTCCCTAGTAATTAGTAATTTCTATAATGTTTATATTTCAAATTTTCATTAATTTAATCTTATTTGGAATACTAGTTTGAGGTATTTCCATATTACCGTCGTATTTCCATTTCCCTCATTAGAAGTGGAAGTTTTATTAACCCTTTTTTTCGATATGATATTCAATCAAATGTTTTTTTTCAAAATATAGACTAATGAGTTCAACTTAAAATTGTGTGGAAAAAATTTATTATAGGAGGAAAAACAAAATATCTTGATAGTATAACTGATGAAATCAATTAGGTATAATAAAAGATAGGAAACAGTAATCTTAAAAGAACCATGAAATATTATTTTCTAAATATAACCATTATAACCTAACCATTAAATTGGAGTGATTAAATTAAGATCAATCTAATTTTGAAATCTATATATATATATATATATATTAATTTATTAATTAATGAAAATTTATTTATTCAATTTTTTTAATTATGAATTAAATTTTTATTAAATTAATTTCATTCATCAAAAATATTTTTTTCCTAAAAAGTTGGTTAAATTATTTTTATGAGAAGAAATTATAATTAATTTATATAATTTTTAGAAATTTTAGTTTATAAAAAGTATATCATGCATTAATTCTTTAGGCCATAATTTATAAATTTAAATTATTATTTATAATGCAATTTCAAAAATGTCAATCTCTTTATTGTATTATATCAATATTTTTGACATCGGGATTAACAGAGTATATTCTCTACATTAATTGATTGTCTTAAAGATAAATGATTTGATGATATCACGTAAATTTGTTTTTAATATTTATAATGAAATAATAACATAAAATTATTATGAAATAAAGACACAATACTTGTGTAAGAAGTAGACAAATCAATAAAATGATTTTAAAAACCCAATAAAATATTATTTGAGTCGATTTTTCTATTAAATGATTTTTATAGATAAAAATGAAATTCTATAGATGATTCAAATCCATATATCTGAATTACATTTTTTTCAAGTAGTTTGAAAAGTCAAAATAATTTATTAGTACAAAAATTAACATTAATATAATTTTACAGTAAATATTATTTTATTAACTATTTGAAAATAACAATATTAATAATTTTGGATTAGAGATAAAGATATGACTATCAATATTAACCACAATCCATTTCTGCTACAATTTATATTTTACTGTGACTCTATTGACCTCTAAATTGTAAACACATTGTTATTGAGGTAATTATCAATTTCAGTCAACACATGTCAAATCAACAGTATAAGGGAAATCATTATAAAAAATTGATCAAATTTTATTAGACCAAACATCTTATAATCAAAATTATATTATATTTGAACATAGTCATATTAATACATTTTAATAAGAAAATTAATATATATTAATTGAATATTTTATGATATTCTAAAAGTTCCCCTCTTCTCTCTTATAAAATGCAAAACCTCTACCTCAATGTAACGCCCCGACCCCAGCTTCCCAGAGTCGGTGCATTACTTCGTAACATTGGCATGATCACAAAAGATCAAGTCTCGAAAGACCGATTAGTTTAGTAGCCTTGGAAACACTAGATACATTCATAAGTCTTACATTACATCATAAAGTGAAAAACTAATAACAAAGTCTTCATAGTCCACACTCATATCCTCTTCTGACTATCCCTGCAGGTCATTCATAAAATACTTCTTCACATCCTGGAAAATATTAAAACATTGAAAGGGGTGAGCTCGGATGCTCAGTAAGGTTAACAATATAGAGGAAGCTTTCATAAATAAACCTTAACATTTAAGGCAATGTATAACTAAAACAAAAGCCTTTTAAACTTGAACTTCAACATAATATGGCAAAAGTAAAATGAGATAATGCCATTCGCTTCTTCACATGGATATTCTACTGGTCGAATAATCACTTGCAATATCAATAACCACTTTCATAATGATGGAATGCATAATTCCAGACTATCATAACCACATAGTCAAGGCCTCGTGCCAAGACCACAAATAAGATTTTGTCAAGGCCTCGTTCCAAGACACTAGTTTGTCTCATGAGACCTGTCGATGCATCGAGGAGCTATAGCGGGCTCCACCCGTCACTTATTAAGTCCAATGCATTCCTCATATGAATAGGTTTAAACATATCATAAACCATAACATAATCATATCACATGAAACATGCATAAATGAAACACAAAATTTCCACATTTCAGTCACAAGATTTCAATACAACACATTGATATAAAAAAAAATGCTTTCAATACCATTTTCAATACCAAAATAAAATAAAGTTAAAACTTTGTATTTATTTTTCATTAAAAAAAAAGTGGTGGCTTGTAGAGGAAGCCAAAACTCAAATAATGGTCATGGCGGCGGAGAAGTCGTTGTCACCGCATATGTACGGAAAGAAAAACATTCCCTTTTTGTCGTTTAGTAAAACGCTTCGTATAAAAAGATTCCTTTTGAATAAACTTAAAAGTCAAAGGGGTTTATACACTGTACAAAAGAAATTTGTGTATAAAACAAAATATGCCTCAATGAATGGAGATTGAGACGAAGTCCCTTAAAAAGATCATTTTTAAATAAAATATTTCTATTATGTGTATTCACTATATGTACACATAAAGAAAGTATAAATACAATATACGACATAATAATATCATGACATAATTTGAAAGTAGGAGATTAACCCAAAGAATGAAAATTGGGTTAAGAAATTCCCTTACCTTGCGTCCTGTCCTGACTCGACCATTCTTTAACCTCCTGAATAATAAACTAGAGTTAATTTCTATTTACTTAAGAACCTTTTTCATGTTCATTATTCCTTTTATATCCCTTATTACAATGTTATGAACATTATTTAATTATTTAAGTTAATAACGGTCGTTTTGTCGATCTTTGGTACTTGAGTCAAAAAGAAACTTCTTATAATTACAAGTTGTTCATGTGGTGAAATATCCATTATATCCAGAATTATATTCATGATGTAGATATCATATATATCATATATACAGTATATACATTCATTCATAATGTCACGTAAAATTTAGAGGTAAGAAATGAAATGCACCGTTCATGGAGACGGTAAGCCGTACGTACGCATGAACGCTACTTTCATTTCTATTTCGTATTTAATGGAATGAAATAATAATGATATAAATTTATAATATAATTACAGTATAATATAGTGTATAATACCATTTAATCCATCCTTTATACATCCCACATATGGCATTAACGATTCAAATCACTTTGAGGGGGCGGTAGTCCGCACTTTCTAAAATGAAATTATCGCGTTTACCCATAATGGAAATCATAAAGTATGCCATAAATGATAAATACAGAAGCATAAGTAAAACATAAACATATTATATATCATATATAAAAATAGTGACATCTTAATGGCCACCTTTGAAGGTGTTATATGAGTGTTGAACGATCAACGTTTCGTGAGGCAGAAATTCGCCATCCACAGAAACCGTATGTTCTTTAACCATTAGATGTAGGTGTGTGTGAGTGTAGCTAGAATAATTATTATAACAACATCCTAGTATATTTATGATACTGGGTTTGTTACAAAAGAAATTAATAAAAAGAGTTTAGGGGGTTGGAGAAGAAAAATAAAACAAAACAACATTAGAGAAGACATTACCTGAAAATCGGGTAACTCTTTTTGATTTGAGCCAAAGGCTTCCTTGGGAAGCGTTCTACCCAAAGTGAGGCTTCTAGGAGTAAGAGGGGGAAGTTGGGAGAGTATTTGGGCATGGGTTGGACGAGCCAAATGGCTTGATGGTGGGAATAAGGTTGGAGAGGTGGGGGCCTTTTATAAGTGGAGAGGAGGGGCTCTTTTGGAAAGATTGAAATGTTACATTATTACACAATGCTTTTCGGATTATAAAGGTCCCACACTTATATAATTCGTGTATAAGGTGATAAGGGTTCGAAATATCTTCATCAAATAGGCTTTGGACAAGTGTAAGCCTTGGATTTTGCATTATCTTCTCATTTTATTTAAATCGTTAAATAATGAGGTCATCGCCACATCATAATGATGTCATAAATAATTTAATTTATTTAATGTCTAAAAATTATAAAAAAATACTATGATGTAGGAAATCTTTTTAGATTTTTATTGAATATTTAAAATCAAAATTTGGACTTGTGTAACCCCTCTTAAATACTGTTTTAGTAAAACAACTCATGTTTGTGTCAATTTAATTTTAACATTAAATAAATATATATTAATGTCATTTTCCATCTAAAGTGGCTCCATGGAGTCCCCAAGTTGACCCATGGATTGTCTTGGTCGGCCATGACTCATACAATAGGAGTATGACAAGTGTCATGCTCATCTCATATTATTAAAACATTATTTGTACCTTAAACTACACTAATTACCTCTAATTGCGATTAAGAACTTAAAAGTTACTATTCACCAAAAATTTATTTTAATCTCATTGAACCACATTTTACTTCTTAATGACAACCATGTATGTTGGATTTTTGAAAATCAAATCACAGAAGTGGTAATATTTCATTTAAATGAAAAAATCAGTTATTTAACTACCACTTAGTGGTTTCACTATTCATCAAAAATAGAAGTTTTTCAGAACAATGCCAAAATTTCACCCTAAGCTATAATTGATATTCCAAATTCAAAAATGATGTCTATTTTACAAAATTCCAAACATATAAGTTTCATTAATTAATTTTATAATTAATTCCCGCTGTCACAACAAATAGCATGTTTTTAAGAAACAATTTATATCAAAAGATTGGCAATTGTTTATGTCCAATTTCAATGTTAAATTAATTCTAATGACCACCATTGGATAAAATGGTAAAAATATATTCTAATTATACTTTAAAACCACTAAATAGTATAATTTATCACTATAAATTATTTTTATTAAAAAATTTGTTTCTAAGTAATTTTTACTATTCATAAAAAATTGGAAGTTCTCAGAAAATTACAAAAAATTCAAGTTTGGATAATTTAGATATTACGAATACAAAAATGAAGTCCATTTTCAAATATAAAATTTAAATAATTTTAAAAAGTGGTTATTACTATTCATAACGGCTACTTTGATTAGTCGCGGTGTTTTAGAACTCGAAGTTGCGTACAATGAAAGCTATTGCATTATTGAATGAGAAGCGTATCGTGGAAGCTCGGGGTGTTACATTCTCCCCTCATTCAATAAATTGCGTCCTCGCAATTTGAAATTTTTCTTTGAAAATAAAAGGTTGAAAAGAGAAAATACCTTTGAGGAAAACCCACATCGGAAATAAGGTTAATAAATATATAACATTAAAAGAAAGCAAGATAAGTACAAAGGTCACCCGATATAGCCCATTCTAGGATTCTATGAAAATATGGATATGGAGAAGAAACAAACCATCAAGGTCTGATGGAGAGTTATAGAAAACAGGATTAGGAGAAAGTTTAACCACAAGAAAATCACAAACTTGTGATTAGTTAAACGGTCATTGAATCCCCAGTTGGAAAAGTTAACCGACAACATTTTTGTTTTAAGTTACCTTTTATAATGTTGAGGAATTTATTTAGGAGATTTACTAAGAATGTAAGGGAATATATATACTTGTTATGTATACTTTCATTCGTTAATAAATTTTTACCACAAACCCAACTTTTACTCCAAATGGTAACGGAACTCAAAAATATTCTATTTATCCTAATTGTATAAGGTTCCAAATGTTAACACATACCATTTAGATTAGTAAAACTATTTTGTAATAACCAGGGACTTCCTGTAGGCTAGTGGTAGGAAATAAAGGCTTGTCGCACTATGGTTGTGGGTTCGATTCCTGCAGCTTTGTCCGACGCGACGGGTTATTCCCCACCCTGCAGGTTGTCCTTTTCCTAAAACTATAGTATCATAATATTCCAAAAAGAATCTTCATAAATTTTTTATCCTTAAACAATACTATCCAAAGATCCACTTAATCCACTCCAACCTTTATAGTTATCCAAAATACCTCTGTCCAGACTTTCTCTAAAAGGTCTCTTAATTCCACAATCAATTTATCAGATTCCCCAAACAAAGTAAAGTTTCTCTTATTGTCACATACTAAAAATATAATTACCTTCATCATATTAAAACCTTACTGAAATCAACAAGTACTGTAGTAAAATCATTATATATATATATCACATTATTCCAATAACCAAAATATAATCCATGAGTCCAAAAGCACCAATACATTAGTTATTCTGCTTCAACTGTAGTAACAGCATAAGATTGTCCTTGATCCCTTGGCCTTTTCTGAGGTAAGTTTCCCTGACGCTTAGGACATTCATTTGCATAATGACCCATTTCTCTACAATTATAGCATTAAACTTTGATAGCCTCTTTCTTTCCCTTGCAATCACGAGCCTGGTGACCCTTTTTCTCCACATTTATTACAAACTACCATTCCTTTTAGGAACGTACCAGGGTGATTCTTCCCACAATTATCACATAATGGAAAATCCTTCTTTCCCTTTTTCCCTTTATCTATCTCTTGTTCCACCGTTCTCTTCTTCTCTTGCTTTACTTTTTTGTCATAAGACTTAGAGAATCCCTTTTCTGTCTTGATAGCACACGAGACAATATCTTCGTATGATGAGAAGGATTGTGATACTAAAGCTCGACGGAGAAATGGGTTTAACCCATCAAAGAAACGATCAATCTTACTCATTGGGTTACGTATATAATCTCCAGCATACCTTTCTAACCTTGTAAAGTTAGCCTCATACTTTGTGACATTCTCATCCTCCTTTTGTCTCAGACTCAGAAATTGCCTTTCCATATCTGCTCGATGGTCGTGAGGAAAGTATTTTTCTAAAAACAGATCTTTGAACTCCCTTCATTCCATATTTGATACTTCATCATCTTCCTTCATGTTTTGAATCAATGACCACCATTGATCAGCATCTCCAGTGAGGCGGTAAACTGCCATGACAACTTTCTCCCTTTCACTACCCCCCAAGGCATGGAATATTTTCTCTAAGGAATTTATCCATTGCTCAGCTACTATAGGATTTGTACTCCCATTGAAGGATGGTGGTTTTTGCCTCATGAAACGGTCTAGCATTGATCCTCCACGTTGGGGATCAAGGTGCTCCATACGAGTAAGGTTATTATTCATAACCTGCGTGAGTTGTCCCAGTACGGTGAGAAGCTGATCAGCACCAGTTGTATCACTAGCTCAACCATAATTATCTTGAGCAGGAGGGAAATCCCTACATGGAGTGAGTGCATTGATACGGTTTCCATTTCTTCCACTAGGCGCCATTTCTAAACAATGGCATAAACTAGATCAGTTTATGAATCAAAATACATAATCCCATACTTATAAAACACTTAACCTAAATTGAACTAATTATGGATATAATCCATAATTATAAAAATGTTTTCTTTGAGGAAGTATATACTCGTAACCCTTCATAGTGGTTTGTAAAGAAAATGGGAATTATCCTAAGCATATCCCCCGGGAGTGTCGTAACCAAGAGTGCAGCAAGGCCCGTTGTCGTGCACCAGTTCCCGTTCGAGTCTAGCTCAAAGCGGTGTTTTCGGGTTTTACCCCTAGGTACATCTGTGCCAGAGCCGCCTCTACCTGATCGTATCCAGACAGGGATGTATTGCTCAGAAAACTCACAAAATCTCTACAATACCAAAATTTTTAGGAAGTTCTTCTATACTAATCCTCAAAGTTCATCTTAGGTCTACGTGCTCTATTCAGAGTTTATCTAAATCTAGCTTCCAAGGTTTGTACTAAACTTTCTCTGATACCAACTGTAATGCCCCGACCCCAGCTTCCCAGAGTCGGTGCATTACTTCATAACATTGGCATGATCACAAAAGATCAATTCTCGAAAGACCGATTAGTTTAGTAGCCTTGGAAACACTAGATACATTCATAAGTCTTACATTACATCATAAAGTGAAAAACTAATAACAAAGTCTTCATAGTCCACACTCATATCCTCTTCTGACTATCCCAGCAGGTCATTCATAAAATACTTCTTCACATCCTGGAAAATATTAAAACATTGAAAGGGGTGAGCTCGGATGCTCAGTAAGGTTAACAATATAGCAGAAGCTTTCATAAAGAAACATTAACATTTAAGGCAATGTATAACTAAAACAAAAGCCTTTTAAACTTGAACTTCAACATAATATGGCAAAAGTAAAATGAGATAATTCCATTCACTTCTTCACATGGATATTCTACTGGTCGAATAATCACATACAATATCAATAACCACTTTCATAATGATGGAATGCATAATTCCAGACTATCATAACCACGTAGTCAAGGCCTCGTGCCAAGACCACAAATAAGATTTTGTCAAGGCCTCGTGCCAAGACACTAGTTTGTCTCATGAGACCTGCCGATGCATCGAGGAGATATAGCGGGCTCCACCCGTCACTTATTAAGTCCAATGCATTCCTCATATGAATAGGTTTAAACATATCATAAACCATAACATAATCGTATCACATGAAACATGCATAAATGAAACATAACATTTCCACATTTCAGTCACAAGATTTCAATACAACACATTGATATAAAAAAATGCTTTCAATACCATTTTCAATACCAAAATAAAATAAAGTTAAAACTTTGTATTTATTTTTCATTAAAAAAAGTGATGGCTTGTAGAGGAAGCCGAAACTAAAATAATGGTCAAGGCGGTGGAGAAGTCATTGTCGCCGCATATGTACGGAAAGAAAAACATTACCTTTTTTTTCGTTTAGTAAAACTCTTCATATAAAAAGATTCCTTTTGAATAAATATAAAAGTCAAAGGGGTTTATACACTGTACAAAAGAAATTTGTGTATAAAATAAAATATGCCTCAATGAATGGAGATTGAGACGAAGTCCCTTAAAAAGATCATTTTTAAATAAAATATTTCTATTATGCGTATTCACTATATGTACACATAAAGAAAGTATAAATACAATATATGACATAATAATATCATGACATAATTTGAAAGTAGGAGATTAACCCAAAGAATGAAAATTGGGTTAAGAAATTCCCTTACCTAGCGTCCTGTCCTGACTCGACCGTTCTTTAACCTCATGAATAATAAACTAGAGTTAATTTCTATTTACTTAAGAACCTTTTTCATGTTCATTATTTCTTTTATATCCCTTATTACCATGTTATGAACATTATTTATTTATTTAAGTTAATAACGGTCGTTTTGTCGATCTTTGGTACTTGAGTCAAAAATAAACTTCTTATAATTAAAAGTTGTTCATGTGGTGAAATATCCATTATATCCAGAATTATATTCATGATTTAGATATCATATATATCATATATACAGTATATACATTCATTCATAATGTCACGTAACATTTAGAGGTAAGAAATGAAATGCACCGTTCATGGAGATGGTAAGCCGTACGTACGCATGAACGCTACTTTCATTTCTATTTCGTATTTAATGGAATGAAATCATAATGATATAAATTTATAATATAATTACAGTATAATATAGTGTATAATACCATTTAATCCATCCTTTATACATCCCACATATGGCATTAACGATTCAAATCACTTTGAGGGGGCGGTAGTCCGCACTTCCTAAAATGAAATTATCCCGTTTACCCATAATGGAAATCATAAAGTATGCCATAAATGAGAAATAAAGAAGCATAAGTAAAACATAAACATATTATATATCATATATAAAAATAGTGACATCTTAATGGCCACCTTTGAAGGTGTTATATGAGTATTGAACAATCATCGTTTCGTGAGGCAGAAATTCACCATCCACAGAAACCGTATGTTCTTTAACCATTAGATGTAGGTGTGTGCGAGTGTATCTCGAATCATTCTTATACCAACATCCTTGTATATTGAGTATACTGGTGTTGTTACAAAAGAAATGAATAAAAAGAGTTTAGGGGGTTGGAGAAGAAAAATAAAACAAAACAACATTAGAGAAGACATTACCTCAAAATCGGGTAACTCTTTTTGATTTGAGCGAAAGGCTTCCTTGGGAAGAGTTCTACGCAAAGTGAGGCTTCTAGTAGTAAGAGGGGGAAGTTGGGAGAGTATTTGGGCAGGGTTTGGATGAGCCAAATGGCTTGATGGTGTGAATAAGGTGGGAGAGGTGGGGGCCTTTTATAAGTGGAGAGGAGGGGCTCTTTTGGAAAGATTGAAATGTTACATTATTACACAATGCTTTTCGGATTCTAAATGTCCCAAAATTATATAATTCGTGGATAAGGTGATAAGGGTTCGAAATATCTTCATCCAATAGGCTTTGGACTTGTGTAATCCTTGGAGTTTGCATTATCTTCTCATTTTATTTAAATCGTTAAATAATGAGGTCATCGCCGCATCATAATGATGTCATAAATAATTTAATTTATTTAATGTCTAAAAATTATAAAAAAATACTATGATGTAGGAAATCTTTTTATCTTTCTAATGAATATTTATAATCAAAATTTGGACTTGTGTAACCCCTCTTAAAAACTGTTTTAGTAAAACAACTCATGTTTGTGTCAATTTAATTTTAACATTAAATAAATATATATTAATGTCATTTTCCAACTAAAGTGGCTCCATGGGGTCCCCAAGTTGACACATGGGTTGTCTTGGTCGGCCATGACTCATCCAATAGTATTAGGACAAGTTTCATGCTCATCTCATATTATTAAGACATTATTTGTACCTTAAACTACACTAATTACCTCTAATCACGATTAAGAACTTAAAAGTTACTATTCACCAAAAATTTATTTTAATCTCATTGAACCAAATTTTACTTCTTAATGACAACCATGTATGTATGATTTCTGAAAATCAAATCACAGAAGTGGTAATATTTCATTTAAATGAAAAAATCAGTTATTTAACTACCACTTAGTGGTTTCACTATTCATCAAAAATCAAAGTTTTTCAGAACAATGCCAAAATTTCACCCTAAGCTATAATTGATATTACGAATTCAAAAATGATGTCTATTTTACAAAATTCCAAACATATAAGTTGAATTAATTAATTTTATAATTAATTCCCGCTGTCACAACAAATAGCGTGTTTTTAAGAAACAATTTATATCAAAAGATTGGCAATTGTTTATGTCCAATTTCAATGTTAAATTAATTCTAATGACCACCATTGGATAAAATGGTAAAAATATATTCTAATTATACTTTAAAACCACTAAATAGTATAATTTATCACTATAAATTATTTTGATTAAAAAAGTTGTTTCTATGTAATTTTTACTATTCATAAAAAATTGGAAGTTCTCAGAAAATTACAAAAAATTCAACTTTGGATAATTTCGATATTACGAATACAAAAATGAAGTCCATTTTCAAATATAAAATTTCTATAATTTTAAAAAGCGGTTATTACTATTCATAACGGCTACTTTGATTAGTCGCGGTGTTTTAGAACTCGAAGTTGCGTACAATGCAAGCTATTGCATTATTGAATGAGAAGCGTATCGTGGAAGCTCGGGGTGTTACACTCAATATTCACAAATGAAAGTCCATTACTTTCTACTGATACATGTCAAAATACTATTATATAATCAATCCCCTCATATTAGAAGAATTTTACGGATCATAAAATCATTATAGTAATCATTTTTATGAAAACCATTAGAGGTTTTATAAAGAAGTGGTATCATTCTTAACTGAATGTTTTTCTTTTATTTATTATTACACAACCATAAAATTATCTTTACGCCTAAATAAACATTAAAATAAGTTTCTTCCATATACATAGATTATATTATTTTAATGTAATATCCTTTATAATTATCCAACCACTATCCAATGGGAATGGAATACATCATTTATGTGTATGACAGACTACCACGTCACAGATCGATGTAATTTAGTTTCTCTTACCACCTATCACGGCTAGTTATAGTGATCTATTTAATACACACACACACACACATATATATATATATATATATGATATTAATAGTATATTTACCATTTTAAAATCATAATATACCATATTATTTCTTTCCTTTACATTAAAAGGAAACTAATAACATCATTTTTGTGTATGTGTGGACTACAACCAACACGAAACCAGGTGTTTAATTTTTCATCACCACATCACATTGATGATATATATAATTATATATAATTATATATTTTTTTATTAACGATATTATAATAATTATGGAAAAATAATGTACTACCTACCTTCATTTCATAATGATAATTGTCAAATTGAAGTGTTACTCATGTGCATGTATAACATATTGTCTTGATGATTGTAAAGTAGTGAATTTTTCTTAACTATATTTCATGTTTTGTTTTAAAATAAAAATTGATATATAATAATTATAATTATTCAATTATTATTATTCTGGATAAGATGGTACAATGATCCCTATTACAATGATCCACATACTGAAGTTGTTATGAAATTAAGGACTGAACGTACCTATAACACCTGATGTGAAATAAATGGAATAAGTATTTAAATATGTAGTTAATATAAATAAAATAATTGACATTAGGATAAGTAATTAATCCAATATCTGGTTCATAATAAATAAAATAATCTGTATTATTATATTATACAGCTGTTAAAGTCCATATATTGGATGTTTGTGCTCGAGGAATGGGATTGTGTCCCAATTTCATTTCATTGAGGCATATTGTATTATTTTTAACATATATTTATTTTTTTCTCGTGCATGCACTACCAATTTAAAATTTTATATTATTAATACATAATACATAATAAAATTTTATCCTATAATTATAAGTATTTTATCTGATGTTATTTAACCTGAATCATACCATGTTAAAAATGGGGGGGGGGGGGTGGTTATTGAATTAACTTCTGTTGCTTTATAACTCATACTCATTAAATTTATTAATGATTTATTAAGTTTAAATTAATATATAAATTGTTTTATTATAAATTTACACAATTTTTATGGATTTTCATTTGATATAAATAATATATCCATTGATTACATCCCATTTAATTCGTATTTTCTTTATAAGGGTTATTCATCAGAAATTCTGTTTCCCTAGGACAACATTTAAGTTTATGAAATAGTTTTTTACAAGGTGTATGAACTACCATTTTGGACATATTATATATTTAATTCACTTATTTTTTTATATTTATGATTCATTTCAATTTATTCTTTCATGGGGATTATAATTAAAAAATTACCAAAGTGCTAATGGAATTATGTTACAGTATCAATTATTTGGGTGATTTTTTAGGTTCAAGGTTCATTGTAGTGAAGTAGAATGATATTATTTTTATAAAATGCATATATTTTATTATCTTCATGTTATTATTTATTTTTAGTCGTTTAATTTTCATTTCCACAAATATTATTTATTAAAACATCCTGAAACACATTTTCGCATGACAATAAACTTATGTTTACTTTTTGACCAAAAATCATTCTCATCCATATGAAGATTCTATAAAATATTTTAAAAAATTTCATTTTGAAACATAAAATATTTCCAAAATCTATTTCACAAGATCAATGAAACTATTTTAAAATTGTATAAAGATTATTTTTTAAATTATTTTTCTATTGGTTTACTTGAGTTTCTCTTTACAAATTGACAACAAATATTTTTTTATCATTGATAATGTGAATGAGTCTTTCATCAATCATGAAAATTATTTTAATTGATGAATATTTTATTAGTTTATATGGTTAAATTGAATAAAAATTATTTCAATAATATTTATCTTTTATGTGAATTTTAATGTGGAAAGGTTATATTCATTTATAATGCCTTCATGAGCTGTTAATAGAATTTCCTTTAATGAATACCAGAAAACCTGTATGTTAACTATGAATCACATTATATATTTTTTAATGATACTATTATCATTTATTCAATAGATTTATTATAATTTATTCATATAGATTTTCAGGGATAATTTTTTTCAATTGGTTAGTCTGGTAACTAAATGAATAATGGATATTTCTATGAGTTTTAGGACGTGATGAAATATCAATGTAATTTATTAATGTTATGGTTCTTAGAATTTTTTTAGATTGATAGTTGTTTCTTCTATAAACCATGGATGGGCGGTTCCATTATAAATAATGAATTCCTGGTTACATTATAAACAAAACATGAGTGAGTCTTTAATATCCCTTCAATAAAGTGGTAAATTAAATATTATGTCAACGGTATAGTTATTCCAATTTGAAATCACAATGTTAAGGGTTTTTAAGGATTTTTTTATAATAAATTTCCAAGATACCAACTTGTTTTCATTATGCTTGATATTGTTTTATAATTATTCCATTGAACAGTATTGATATCTTGTGGCTGATGATTATTTAGTCTAAGGACTCTTTACATTTTTTGTGCATTATAACACGTTCCAAATTGATGATCTTGGTATTTAGGGGTATTAATTACCTCATTTTAATCTCATGAAATTTATCTATTTCATCATACCATTATGACCATCTTATTCTCACTGATTACATTAAATTATTTATTCTTTTCTACCCATACTTAGTATTTGATCTCACACTTATTATGTTTCATATTCCACATGTTATAAGGAATGATGATAAATTAATTTTTTTTGGAATGGTTTCATGTGTGGGGAATTTTATGGGATATTATAAATAGTAAATAAGGAATATCTGATGTTTTGTATAGTGTAAAAAAATAATCTCTTGAAGTTATTGGTTTTTGTGTGTGTAAGAGTCAGTTCGAATTTTATGAAACTATAAACCAGAAGTTCCACCTGTATGTAAGTGATCAAATATTTCCAATTCATTTTTTATTATTTGGATGATATTTTTTTTATCCTTTATTGGTATTAAATGTAGAAATATAATGTTTCAGTTTTTAGCATTACATCAGGGAGTGTGGGATTTGTGATGTAAAAATTAGAAGTTAAATTCTTTCATCTCTATTTTGAATAATCTAATTTACCTCATTCAAATTAATTTTATATTGGATTATGATATAAAAAAATTTATTCTTAGGAAAATATTTTTTCTCTAAAAGAGCATTTTATCCCTTTTTATAAAATTAATTAAAAAATTTATTCCTCAAATTAAATTAATTTAAATTTTCAAAATGGATAAAATATGTTTATTCTGAATAGTTTATTACATTTTATAAGTATAATTTAGTTTTTTATCATAATTAATATTAAAAATAATAAAAATATATTACCATGTTTAATGAGGAAATCTTCTTACCTTAGGGGTGAATTAGAGATAAGAGTATTTTTAAAATTAATCATTTAAAAAACCATTATATGGAAATTTATAGACATAATAATATCCCATAGTAAAATATAAATACCATTAAAGTCATTTTGAAAGATTTTGTCCTTATATAATTTTAATCATTTAATAAATTCCATTTTTTTATCTATCCTCTACTTATAAATGGACACTCCCCTCTTTTATAAACCAAAATGATCAATATTTGTTTAAAAACCACGTAAAAATTACCATATCATCTTAAATATCATTTATGTATAGGATTTTTTCTTCCAAAAGACCAATCCAATGACCCTTAAATATTATCTAATTGAGTCATGCCAAAGAATATTTAATAACAATACCTCACATATTTTAATTTTATTCTTATGTTACCTATAATAGTTATATTTTTTTAGTTATAAAATAATATCTTAATTAAAACAAATACTGTAAATTTATTATTATTCTAAAACAACACATATACACCATATTTTCCAACAAATGGGAAGAGGACATAACGTTAATGCATACATGTGCAATAACACCTAAACATAGTGATACGATTCATTTTATATCATGATATTTTTTGGATGGTTATTTTTATGGATATAATTTTTATATATTATATAGATTATAAATTTATTATTCTCTAATTATTATGTCAATACTTTGTTCTTACATTCCCATCCATGATAATATGATAGCATCGCTTGTGGGTATGTATAGACTACCACCTCCATGAAGTGATGTGATTTAGTTTTAATTTATTATTTACAGGGATAGTAATAATGAAATATTTAATAAATTTATATTCTATATATGGTATATTAATTATTTTTTAATGGTTGATTATTATTTACATTCTTTTTGTTCCATCCATTGAAAAATGAAAGAGAACATTAATGAGTACATAGAACATACTGTCTCAATTAAACGGTGCAGTTAATTTTACAATATATACCTTTTATTTATGACTGCATATATAATTATTATAAACGATATTTATATCATTATAAACATTTTGGACATGATGGAACCATGATCAATGCACTAGGACTAAAACAAAAAACACAAAATATCATAAAAAATTAAACTGTTAACACCATAAAATAAAGATTTAAATAATGAATTATTAAGAAGTCGGTGTTGAAATATAATAATAGGTTTATATGTGGTATTTTATACATTTAAAATATTTATTATTTATGAATATAATAAACTTACATATAATATATAAGATTTTATATAAATGTAAATAAAATTCAATATTATGGTTATATTTTTTTGAACCAATTTTTTATCAGGATTGATTGTGATTAGGTTTCATATGAATATATTTTTGGAAATATATGTATTAAATCACATGAATTTTATTATCCTATATCTATTTGTCAATATTATGTATTTTTATTTCATCTTCCTCTGTTTATGAACTCAGAGACCGAATGAATTCCTTCAAGATAATCAAACATTACTTCCCTCTTTGATCGATAATCATTTTTCTTCCGTATCCACGTTGTCATTAAAATACATTAAATATTGTTTATAATAATCTTCCATAAAGTTTCAATATAATTCCCCTTGTTTTAATATTTAACTAATTTATAAATAGAAATATTGGTGTCATTTTAAAAAAATGGAAATTTTGATGTATTACAAAAAAAAATTGACTGGAATAAAATTTTTTACACAATCGAAATGAATAGAATATCCCATAGAAAGGAACAAATTATGAGTTTAGTATTATTTTACATTTTATCTTGGTTATTTTCAATAGAAAAATATTTCAATCTATTTTTGATATAATTGGGTTTTAAATAAGTGATTTTAATGTGAAAGGATATTTCCCTCACAAAATATTCCAATGATTTCTCAAATTTTTTTAATTTTATTATAACACCCTTTAATATTACATAAACTTTAATGGGGATATTATTCAATTATACCATACTAGTTCTTTATATAGATGTATTATTATTATGACAAAGAGTCGTTTGTGAAACCCAATGATTTTCCATGTGGTATAATATGATGAATTGATGAAATTTTTATGAAACCTATTTATTTTCAATACGTTATGAAATTTAAATACATGGAAATTTCAAGGAAATTTTTTTTCTTAAATTCTTTGAAATTTTATGAGTCTGCAGTTTGTGATAGCGCCTAATTCCGAGGCCCGGTGTGGCCGGAATCAATTTCTGAAATTTTGATCAGGTACGTTTAGTAAAATTAAGTGCAGGTTTTTCTATCTATTGAACCGGTGCTCGGAATTAAAATCCGATGACACTGATGAACTCGTAGATATGATATTCTCTTAAGGGGTAATTTATCGTAGTTGCATTTTATGCGAGTTGAAAGTTAATTATTGAGGATTAATAAAAAATTAAATAAAATTGTTGTGAACAATTTTATTTATCTTTGGTAGTTTAACCATACATGGGGAAGTTATTGGTAGGGCCCAAACCCACATAACATCCCATGTGTGGATATTTGTGAGGTGGGGCCCACACGATCCCCAACCTTTCATCTCCCCAAAACTCCCCTAAAACTCCCTTAAACCCCTTGTTTAATTCTTAACACCTCCCCTCATTAAGGTTAAAACTTCCACCTTCCTCTCTCTCTTTTAATATTCCAACACTTTTAATTCATGAGTTGAGCTCCTCAATTAATTAATTATATGTGGTATCATGAATTCATTTTGAATTTGCATGGAATCATTATATTTTTAGAGAGCCTAGTATTTCATTTGGGGTTGGCTATTGTTTTTGTGGAGAAAGGCTGGGGAGAATTCACCTTCTCCAACAAAGAACACGAGGAACGACGTCCTCTTCGACGAAGGACGCCGATTCCACAGAAGAACGAAGACTTGTCTTATCCTACCTTCTTCAACAGGGGAAAGAACTTGAGGCGACGCCTCAAGGATCACCATCATGTTTCCTCTTCCTCCACGTCAAGGGAGAAGATGCCTCCATTCCCAATGACAACGTCTTTTTCTACAATATTCACAGAACGACATACGAATTCCCCGACGTCATCTTCCGCGACTTCGACAACACCCCTAAATCGAGGTAGGGGTTTTGATTAATTTTAGTGGAATAAAATTACCTCGTTCTTTGTTGATTTTCTGCGGTTCGTTATCTTCCAAAGGATATCATCCAATTTTGAGGACGCGTGCCGAACCAACACAACCCGGCATTACTCTATTGCTTGTTGGATTATTTGATGACTGAGTCAGAGTCGGAAGGGTGCGGTGTTGTTGCACCGCACCAGAGAAAGAGGCCACGACCATAAGGCAACAGCGAACGAAGGCCACAACCAAGTCGGGCCATGGTGGAGGATGATCGGAACCGTCGCACCGACCGTGTGAAGGAAACACCGGCCCATGGTTTGGGCCACTCAGACGATGAAAACCGGCTGGCCGAAGCCGTCTGGGTAAGAGAATATGCGGCGCCACCTTGGCTTCGCGCTGCGGGAAGACCAGGGCCCGCTATGCGGCTCGCTTACTGGTCGAGCTGGCCGGCTAAAGTTGGTCGGATAGGCAGACCGCAGTGCCTTGAGGCACTGCGCTATGGAGGACCACAACCCACGCTGGGTGGGCCACTTCGGTAGGTGAACTGGTCGGCTCGCCAGCTAGCCAGATTAGAAGAAACTGCGGCGTCACGTGGGAGATCAGAGGCCCGCCCGTGCAGGCCACTCACGCCGGACGGAACTGGTCGGCTTCGGCCAGCCGATAGGGAGGGGGGAGACAATTGGTGCCACCAGTTTCAATTAACGGGGGGCTCCCCCCCACTCCATGCAACGTTCTCGACCACATGGTCGAGTCGCGTCTGGCCACCAGGCCAGGCCACCAACGCCGACAAGGGCCTCCAACCGCGCGAGCTGAGCCGCCCATGCATGAGCTGGGCCAGAGCCACCAAGCTGGGCCACACCATACCGGGCCAGACTCAGACCCGAGTCGGGTCTACTCGGTTTGGGCCGACCCAGGGTGTGTTGGGCCTGGTCGGACCAGGCCCAGACCCCCCTTTTGGGACCTTTTTTGGTCAATCGCCCGTAACATGAGCTGCAAACCTCTGATCGATGCACATTAAATTGAGTATGAATACTATAATTGATACAATCATTTTGGTATATTCCACTCAAGGTTTTGGCGAAGTTTGGGTATGGCTGGGCTGGTTCGAACCCGAATCCAACTGGGCCCATGAAGCGGAAACACTTATAACATAAGGACAGAATGTCTGATTGACATGTCATCAACTACGTTGGATTGATTTTGATGAGATAGTTCTTTTGGAATAATCCACTTGAGGATTGGATGTTGTTGGAGTATGGTCGGGCTGGTTTTAGCTTAAAAACAAACCGGACCCCTGGAACGGAAAAGCCAATAACTATCAGTCTGGACGTCCGTTGGTCGAACCGTTAACGGGGTTTGTAATCTCATTGAGAAAAGGTTTTTGTGATTATACCCCATGGGAGTTCAGGGTATAGTTGAGATACGGTCGGGTTGATTCGTACACGAAACTAACTAGGCCCCTGGGACAAAAAGACTAATAACTCACAGACCGAGCGTCCGATTGACGCGCCATCTGTTGTGTTGAGACCCCTTTGACGCGGCAGTCCATTGTGATTCTTCTAAGTGAGACTTTTTGAAACATGGAGTATTGACATGTAGCTCATGGAGCGGATCCTCACGGAGATGAGCATACAGAGTATAGAGACCTAGTAGCTGTATACCTGATGACTGCTTGTCCGATTCGACTCAGAGTGATTTGACAAGCCCAGTGGAAGGAGCACCTAGTTTGGCAGCAGACGCATAAAGGATTGAGTGCCTGGTTGGGCAGTAGACCCACGATACTCCATAGGAGGAGTACCTCTGACAGCTATTAGGGGGAGCACCCGATTTGGTGGTAGACTCATAGTGGAGGAGCGCCCGGTTTGGCAGCAGACCCGTGGTACTCGATAGAAGGAGTACCTCAGCAGTTTAAGGTTAGTGAGTAAAGCCTCAGAGTCACGATTGGGCCACTATACTCGACAGATGAGGATTTATCTGGTAGTTGTGGTTTCAATAATGAAAATCCTGGTTTGAGCTGAGTTAAGGACCCTTGTGTATTCCTCATGATTTAGATGGGTTAATTGATAACTTATGTATATGTATGGGCATATACCTAAGTAAAGGTTATCTGTTGAGGTCTTTCTTTATGGTTTATCTTTGTTGGATTTAGTGAGACCTTGAGGGTCTCGGGGTCCCTACTGAGTATCGTTATACTCACCCATGCACGGGTTATGACCGCACCTCGTTGTGTTGGATGCAGATGACAGACATAGATGATCGAGGCAGAGTGTACGAGGACTGGACGGTGCCCGGAGGTAGACACTAGGCATGATGGTACCTGGAGGTGGACCTCATGACGAGTCGGTACTCGGAGGAGACGGACGGACATGGAGTGCTGAGGCGGACATCTGTAACTACCCTTCTGGCAGGAAACAGGAGGATGATCCAGGAGCTGCTTCCATCTTCCAGCTGTTTGTCTTTTCAATTGTACTTTCTTTCGGTTGTAGCTGTAACAATATTATGGGCTTGTATTTCTGGCCCCTTTTTATTTTCAGTACACCTGTTATACTACTTTACTTAGTGTTTTCTCCCACTTGTTCTCTGGTTTTTTGTGTTTACATTTTATAAAGGCAATTACCTCCAATTTCTACGGAATTACGCCTTTAGTGGTATTCTCTATCCCCTGGCCTATGGAAGGCGGGCTTGAAGCAGTCACGATGCGAGCCCCGGGGGACGGTCATGAAAAATTGGTATCAGAGGAGTCGGTTATACCGTAGAACATAGGACTCTGATATTTTATTTTCTATGAAGAAATAGTGTTAAACGTAATGAGTGTGGTTTTTAGTTTAGGGAGTCCATTATAGGTGTGGCAGGCGACGTATCCATACACCAGGACCCTGACTTCTAATTTCCGACTCAGTGCACGAAAAAACTGATTGTGTGTGTGTTTTCAAAAGTTTTCTTTATGTCAGCTCAATCCAGTTCAACTCACCAGGTATAGTCTTTTGACCGTGTCGGCCCTGTTTATTTTGAGGATGTCTTAATCTAGTCAATCTGCGCTGGTTCTGAGTGGAGAGTGTGATGCTAGCCCACCGAGCAGCGAGGCCATAGTGGAGGGCCTCATTACAGCAGAGGCACCAGTGGTACCATTACCCGCTGGGCTACCGTTACCACCAGCCACAGTTGTAGAGGGTATGCGCCGATTGAATGCATTGCACAGGTTCCTCCAACAGAGGCCTCCGAGATTTCGAGGCGAGACAGATTTACAGACAGCTGGGTACTGGCTGGGGTTTGTACCACGAGTTTTCCACAATTTTGGGACACCCGTAGACATGATGGTGTACCTAGCTGTTAGTCTCTTCCAGGGAGCATCTGAGAGGTGGTAGAACCTGATGCTCCAGTTTTAGGATGAGGCGACCCCCACCTGGGGAAATTTCATGGTTCTTTTCAGGGCAGAGTTTATACCAGTGAATCTGCAGTCTATGCCTACTCAGGAGCTGCTACTCTTGCCATAGGTATTTCTGTCAGTAGCCAAGTCATCTGTTGTAGGCAGTAGACAGATGACACAAGGGCATGAGTGAGTTAGACCTACTAACAGACAACCCCAAGATGTGACAACGGGGGTGAGGGGCACGCGATGCCGAGGGAGTCTTGAACGGAGAAGAGTCTGTTATTCCTACTAGGAATGGGGTCACGGAGCGAGTGACTATCCGACTTCCCGCATAGTTGATCAGAAGACGATGGAGGATCCATCAAGGAAGAGGTAGTGGTGGGAGCTTGAGCATCAACCGAGAAGTGGAAAAGGTAGTGGAGAAGGTCCATCAGCGGATGGTGGTCAGAGTCATCAAGCACTACCACTCCCACCCCGAGGCGGTTCACCTCAAGCTCTGGAAGCTGGTGGATATGAGCGGGACTAGTTCCAGGCATAGAGGCCTTTGTTCATGATGCTTATAGCGTTGTTAATATTTTTGTTGTGGTTGCTTTATGTCTTTGTACTTTGATCTGTATTAGTAAAAGAAACTAGCCCTTGTGACGTTTTATTTTATGCCTTTTTGTCGTTAATACTAAGAGGTTTCGGTTAAAACCATTGACTTGACCCTCACATTCTATATTTCTACTGGAGGAGACTCAGTGAACACACACTGATGCTGACAGTGTGACTCAACCCTTTGAGGCGAGAGTAATGGTTCGATCTCTTGGTAGTAGCGTCGAGGCTTTACGACATCATCCATGACATGAATTAGTAATGTTCATGTCACGATAGAAAGTATTAGGAAAAATACATTTTTCACCTAGGGGATGAGGCTAGATTTGTCTTTTCGACAAAGGAGAAATCTTAGTAGCTTTTACAGATCGTAGGCGAAGAAGGGTGAATGTCGACCGACATACCAAGTCGGCCCACATCCTACCGACCAAAGATGGTACGAGCTTCGACAGAGAAGGTGTAGATCATCCAGGAGCAGATTAAGACTGTACAGAGCAGGCAAAAGTCATAATCTGATAACAGACAGAGACCTATGGAGTTTGAGGAAGGTGACCAAGTCTTCCTACGGGTCTCACCTCGATGAGGTCTACGAAGATTTAGACAAGGTGGTAAGTTATCTCCGAGGTTCATCGGACCTTTCCAGGTCCTCATCAGGATAGGCATGGTGGCTTACCGCTTGGCTCTTCCCCGTCAGCTTCTCCTGGTGCAAGACATCTTTCACATATCTCACCTGAGGAGATACGTGCTCTACCCTTCACACATCATCGACCACGGGAAGCTAGATATCGATGACAGGGCGAATTTCATGGAGGATCAAGTAGAGATTGAGGATCGACATGAGCGGGTCCTACGAGGATGGTAGATTCCTCTATCGCACATTCAATTGCATCACGGGAACCTCTAGGAGAGCACATGGTAGCGGGAGGCTCAGATGCGTGCTCAGTACCCCTATTGTTTTCCTAGAATGTGTTGTAGCTTTACGGAGATGTACATACCTGAGGTGGGAGTAATGTAAAGTCCAAGAAATTATAAGTAATTTTTTTTCATAAATTCTTGGGAATTTTACGAGTCCGCGGTTTCTGACGGGGCCTGATTCTTAGGCCCGGTGTGCCCGGAATCAATTTTTGATGTTTTGTTCGTGTACGTTTAGTAAACGTACGTGCGAGTTTTTCTATCTTTTGAACCGATGTTCAGAATTGAAATATGAGGACTCCGATGAACTTGTAGAGCTGGTATTCGCTTAAGGGGACCTTTACCGCAGTTGGGTTTTATGCAGGTTGAATGTTAATTTTTGAGGATTAATAAAAAAGTTAAATAAAATTGTTGTGAACAATTTTATTTATCTTTGGTATTCTAACCCTACATGGGGAAGTTATTGGTGGGGCCCACACCCACATAACTTCCCATGTGTGGATATTAGTGAGGTGGGTCCCACATGATCCCCAACATTTCATCTCCCCATAACTCCCCTCAAACTTCCTTAAAGCCCTTGTTTAATTCTTAACACCTCACCTCATTACGGTTAAACCTTCCACCTTCCTCTCTCTTTTATTATGCCAACACTTCTAATTAATGTGTTGAGCTCCTCAATTAATTAATTATATGTGGTGTCATGAATTCATTTTGAATTTTCATGGAATCATTATATTTTCAGAGAGACTATTATTTCTTTTGGGGTTGGCTATTATTTTTGTAGAGAAAGTCTTGGGAGAATTCACCTTATCCAATGAGGAACACGAGGAATGACGTCCTCTTCGACGAAGGATGCCGATTCCACAGAAGAACGATTAATTTTCTTCTCCTACCTTCTTCAACCGGGGAAAGAACGTGAGGCGAAGCCTCAAGTAACACCTTCATCTTTCCTCTTCCTCTACTTCAAGGGAGAAGATGCTGCCATCACCAACGACGACATCTTTTTCTCCAACGTTCACAGAACGACGTCCGAATTCCGCGATGTCGTCTTCCGTGACTTCGACAACACCCCTGAATCGAGGTAGGGGTTTTTTATTAATTTTAGTGGAATAAAATTACCTTGTTCGTTATTGATTTTCTGTGTTTTTTCATCAGCTAAATGTTATCATCCAATTCGGAGGACGCGGGCTAAACCAACACGGCCCGAAGTTCCTCCATTTGTTTTTGGATTATTTGATGACGGAGGCAGAGTCGGAAGGGTGCGGTGTCGTTGTACCACACCAGAGAAAGAGACCATGGCCGTAAGGTGGCAGGGAACGAAGGTCATTGCCATGTTGGGCGACGACGGAGGAGAACCGGCATAGTCGCACCGACCGCGTGAAGGAAACCGCAACCCACAGTGCGGGCTGCTCGGAAGATGCAAACCGGTCGGGCAGGAGAAACCACGACGCAACCTTGGCGTCGCGCTGCGGGAAGACCGCGGCCCGCAATGCGGGCCGCTTGCTGGACGAGCCGTCTGTCTAAAGTGTGCCGGAAAGGTAGAACACAGTGCATTGATGCACCACGCTGCGGAGGACTGCGACCCGCGCTAGGTGGGCTGCTTCAGCCGGTGAACTGGCCAGCTCGCCATCTTGCCGGACGGAAGAAGCTGTCGTGCCGCATGGGAGATCAGTGGCCTTCCCGTGCAGGCCGCTCGCTCCGGAAGGAAACGGCCAGGTTCAGCCAGCCGACAGGGAGGGGTGGTGCCAATTGGGGCTTCCAGTTTCAATTAACGGGGGGCTGCACCACCCCCCACCCCGCTCCGCGCAACGTGCTCTGCCACATGGTGGATACGCGTCTGGCCACCAGGACAGACCGCCAGCGTGAGGGCCGGGACGCCAGCCGCACGGACCGGGCCGCCCAAGCGCGGTCCAGGCCAGAGCCACCGGGCTGAACTGCGCCATACCGGGCTGGACCGGACCCGGGCCGGGTCGACCTGGTTCGAGCCGACCCAGGGTGGGTTGGGCCTGGTCGGACCCGGCCCAGACCCCCCTTTTGAGACCTTTTATGGTTAATCATCCATAACATGAGCTACAGACCTCCGATCGATGCACCGTCAATTGCGTATGAATCCTTGAATAGATACGGTCATTTAGGTATATTCCACTCAAGGTTTTGGAAAAGTTTGGGCATTTAAGGGTTGGTTTGAACCCGAAACTAACCGATCCCACGAAGCGGAAACGCTTATAACTTAAGGACCGAACGTCTGATTGACGTGTCGTCAACTACGTTGTATTCCTATTGATGAGATAGATATTTTGGAATACTATACATGAGGTTTTTATGCAGATGGAGTACAGTCGGGTTGGTTTTATCTTAAAAACAAACCGGGCCCCTCGAATGGAAAAGCCAATAACTCTCAGACCGGACATCCGTTTGTTGAACCTTCAGCGGCGTTGGTAATGTTGTTAAGAAACGTTTATTTTGAGTATACCCCATGGGTGTTTGGGGTACAGTTGGGATACGCTCGGGTTGTTTCATACATGATTTCAACTGGGCCATCGAGACAAACAGTCTAATAACTCACAGACCAGGAATATGATTGACGCGCCATCTATTGCGTTGAGACCCCTTTGACGTGACAGTACATTGTGATTTTTCTAAGTGAGACTTCGTGACACTTGGAGTATCGACCTATAGCTCATGGAGTAGATCCTCCCAATGATGAGCATACGGAGTACGAAGACCTAGTAGTTGTAGACCTGATGACTGCTTGACCGATTCGACTCGGAGTGATTTGACTAGCCCAGTGGATGGAGCGACCAGTTTGGTGGCAGACGCACGACGAACGGAGCACCTGGTTAGGAAGTAGACCCGTGGTACTCGATAGGAGGAGTACCTCTGACATCTTTTAGGGGGAGCGCCCGATTTTGTGGCATACCCAGAGCGGAGGAGCTCCCGGTGTGGTAGAAGACCTACAGTACTCGACAGGAGGAGTACCTCAGCAATCTAAGGTTAGTGAGTAGCGCCTCAGATTCGTGACTGGGCCACTGTACTTGATAGATGAGGAGTTCTCCAGTAGTTTTGGATTCGATAATGAAAATCCTGGTTTGAGCTGAGTCGATGACCATTGTGTATTCCTCAAGATTGATATTGGTTACATGATAACTTAGGTATATGTATGGGAATATACCTAACTAAAGGTTATCTGTTGAGATATTTATGTGGGTTTTATCTTTGTTGGATTTAGTGAGACCTTGAGGGTCTCGGGGTCCCTACTAATTATCGTTACACTCACCCCTACACAGGTTATGCTTGTACCTCGTTGTGTTGGATGCACATGACAAACATCACCGAACGAGGCAAAGTGTATAAGGACTGGATGGTACCCGGAGGTGGACACTCGGTGTGATGGTACCCGGAGGTGGAACTCAGGACGAGTCGGTACCTGGAGGAGACATATGGATGTGGAGTGCTGAGGAGGACATCTGTACGTACCCTTCTGGTAGGAACCCGGAGTACGATCTAGGAGCTGCTTCCATCTTCCATCTGTTTGTCTTTTCAGTTGTACTTTTTTTCGGTTGTAGCTGTACCTTTCTGTTGGGATTGTATTTCCGGCCCCTTTTTATTTTCCGTACTCCAATTATACTACTTTACTTTGTTTTTGCTTCCTCTTGTTCTCTGGTTGTGTGTGTTTACGTTTTATAAAGCCAATGCCTTCCCATTTCTATGGAATTATGCCTTTGGTGCTATTCACCAGCCCCTGGCATATGGAAGGAAGGCTTGGGGTAGTCACGATGTGGGCCCCGGGGATGGGTCATGAAAAATTGGTATCAGAGGAGTCGGTTCTACCATAGACCATATGTCTCTAATATTTTTTTTTCTGTGAAGCAATAGTGTTAAGCATACTATGTTTGGTTTTTAGTTTAGGGAGTCCAGTGTAGGTGCGGCGCCGATGTATCCATAAACCAGGACCCTAACTTTTAATTTTCGACTCAGTTCACAAAAGCACTGATTGCCTGTGTGTTTTCAAAAGTTTCCTTTAAGTCATCTCAAAACAGGTCAGCTCACCAGGTATAGTCTTTTGACAGTGTCGTGCCTGTTTATTTTGAGGATGTCTTTATCTAGTCGATCAGTGCGGGTTCCGAGTGGAGAGCGTGATGTTATCCCACTGAGTAGTGAGGCCATGGTGCAGGGCCCCATTATAGAAGAGGCACCAGTGGTACCATTACCCGCTGGGCTACCGTCACCACCAGCCCCAACTATAGCGGGTGCGCACAGCTTGAATGCGTTGCATGAGTTCCTGCGATAGAGGCCTCTGAGGTTTCAAGGTGAGACAGATTTACAGACGGCTGGTTACTGGCTGGGGTTTGTAGCATGAGTTTTCCACATAGTTGGGACACCCGCAAACATGATGGTGTAACTAGATATTAATCTATTTTAGGGAGCAGCTGGGAGGTGGTGGAGCCTGATGCTCTAGTTTTATGACGAGGAGACCCTCACCTGAGGAAATATCGAGGGTCTTTTCAGGGTTGGGTTTATACCAGTAACCCTACACTATGTGCGTGGTCAGGATCTACTGCTCTTTCCGCATGGCTTTCTGTCAGTATCCGAGTCATCTGTTGTAGGCAGTAGATAGATTACATAGGGGCACGGGCGGGTTAGACCTACTAATAGACAACCCCAAGATTTGGAAACGGGGGTGCGGGGAACCTGACGCCTAGGGAGACCTGAATGGATAAGAGTCTATTATTCCTATAGGGAATGTGTTCACAGAGTGAGTGAATATCCGAATTCCTAGATGGTTGATCAGTAGGCGATGGAGGAGCCACCAAGACAGAGGAAATGGCGGGAGCTTGAGCATCTACCGAGGAGTGGACAAGGCAGTGGAGTAGGTCCTTCAGTGGATGGTGGTCAGAGTCATCAAGAACTACTACTCCGACCTCGAGGCGGTTCACCTCGAGCTCCAGAAGTAGGTGGAAAGGAGCAGGACTAGTTCCATACATATAGGCCTTTGTTCATGATGATTCTAGATTTTTTAATGTTGTTGTTGTGGTTGATTTGTGTCTTTGTACTTTGAGCTGCAGTAAAAAAAGACACTAGTACTTGTGACATTTTCTTTTCTGCCTTTTTGTGTGGTTAATAATAAGAGGTTTCAGTTAAAAACATTGAATTGTCCCTCACATTCTTGATTCCTACTGGAGGAGACCCAGGGAACACACAATGATGCTAACAGTGTGACTCAACCCTTGGAGGTGAGAGTAATGGTTCGATCACATGGCATTAGCGTTGAGGCTTTAAGACGTCGTCCATGACATGAATTAGTATTGTTCATGTCATGATATACTATATTTGAAAAAAGACATGGTTCATCCAGGGGATGATACCAGATTTATCTTTTTGGTGAAGGAGAAATCTTAGCAGCCTTTACAGATCGTTAGCGAAGAAGGGTGAACGTCCATAGAATTACCACGTCGGCCAACTTCTTACCGACCAAAGATGTTAAGAGCTTTGATAGAGAAGGTTCATATCATCCTAGAGTATATGAAGACTACACAGAGTAGCAAAAAGTCATAATCTGATAAAAGGCAGAGACCTCTGGAGTTCGAGGATGGTGACCACATCTTTATATGGGTCTCACCTCGATGAGGTCTACAGAGATTTAGCTGAGGAGGAAAGTTATCTCTAGAGTTCATCAGACCTTTCCAGGTCCTCAGTAGGATAGTCGAGGTGGATTACCGCTTGCATCTTCCACCTCAGTTGCACCGGGTGCAAGACGTCTTTCACATATCTCAGCTGAGGAGATACGTTCTCTACCCTTCACACATCATCGACCACGAGAAGCTAGATATCGATGACGGGGTGACATTAATGGAGGTTCTAGTAGAGATTGAGGATCGATAGGATATGGTCCTATGGGGATGGTAGATTCCTCTGGAGTGCATTCATTGGCCGCACGGGAACCTTCAGGAGAGAACATGGGAGCTGGAGGCTCATATCTGTGCTCAATACCCCTATTGATTTCCTACTATGTGTTGTAGCATTACGCGGACGTAAATCCCTGAGGTGGGAGTAATGTAAAGACCCGGAAATTACAAGGAAATTTTTTTTCTTAATTTTTTTTAATTTTTTTCATCCACAGTTTCTGACAGCGCCTGATTCTGAGGCCCGGTGTGCCCAGAATCAATTTTTGATGTTTTGTTTGGGTACGTTCAGTAAACGTATGTGTGGGTTTTACTATCTTTTGAACCGATGTTCGGAATTGAAATCTAAGGACACCGATGAACTCATAGTGCTGGTATTAGCTTAAGGGGACCGTTACCGCATATGTGTTCTATGCGGGTTGAAAGTTAATTTTTGAGGTTTAATAAAAAAGATAAATAAAATTGTAGTGGACAATTTTATTTATCTTTGGTAGTTTAACCCTATATGGGGAAGTTATTGGTGGGGCGCACACCAACATAACATCCCATGTGTGGATATTTTTGAGGTGCGGCCCACACGAGCCCCAACCTTTCATCTCCACATAACTCCCCTCAATCTCCCTTAAACCCCTTGTTTAATTCTTAACACCTCCCCTCATTAAGGTTAAACCTTCCACCTTCATATATCTCTTTTAATATGCCAACATATATATAAAATGAGTTGAGATCCTCAATTAATTAATTATATGTGGTGTCATGAATTCATTTTTAATTTGCATGCATGATTATATTTTTGGAGACCCTGTTATTTCTTTTGGGGTTGGATATTATTTTTGTGGAGAAAGGTTTGGGAGAATTAAACTTCTCCAATGAAGAACATGAGGAACGACTTCCTCTTCGATGAAGGACGCTGATTCCACCGAAAAACGATGACACATCTTCTCCTACCTTCTTCAACCAGGGAAAGAACGCGAGGCGATGCCTCAAGGAACACTGTCATCTTTCCTCATCCGCTACATCAAGGGAGAAGATGACGTCGTCACCAACGACAATGAATTTTTCTCCAATGATGATGGAACGACGTCCGACTTTCGCGACACCGTCTTCCGTGAATTAAAAAACACCCTTGAATCATGTAGGGGTTTTTGATTAATTTTTGTGGAATAAAATTACATCGTTTTCCTTGATTTTACATGGTTTGTCCTCGGCGAAATATTATCATCCAATTTGGAGGACGCGGGCCAATCCAACACGGCCCAGCATTCCTCCGTTGCTTGTTGGTTTATTTGTTGACGGAGGAAGAGTTGGAAGGGTGTGGTGCCATCGTACCGCACTGGAGAAAGAGACCACGACCATAAGGCGGTGGTGACCGAAGGCCGTGGCCAACCCAGGCCACAGCGGAGGAGGACTAGATCCGTCACACCGACCACATGAAGCAATCTGCGGCCCACGGTGCGGGCCGCTTGGACGAAGAAAACCAGACGGCCGAAGCTGACCGTCCATGAGAAACCATGGCGCCACCTTGACACTGCGCTATAGGAAGACCGTAGCCCGCTCTGCAGGCCGCTTGCTGGATGAGATGGTCAGATAAAGCCAGTCGGATAGGAGGTCGAAAGCACCTTGATGCGCCGCGCTGCGGAGGACCACGACCCGCATTGGGCGGGCTACTTCGGCGAGCGAACCGGCCAGCTCGCCAGCCGGCTGGATAGAAGAAGTCGCGCTGTTGCTTCGCACCGCGTGGGAGATCAGCGTCTTGCATGTGCGGGCCACTAACGCCATATGGAACCGGCTGTCAGGGAGGGGCGGTGCCAGCTGGCACCGCCGGTTTGAATTAGCAGGTGGCTACGTGCCCACCCACCCCCACTCCGCGCAACGTGTTCGGCCACATGGTCGATCTACGTCTGGCCACCGGGTCGGGCCGCTGGCGCCGTGCCGGGCCGCCAGCGCGCGTGTTGGGCTGCCCATGCATGGTCTGTGCCATATCCACTAGGCCGGGCCTCGCCCTCCCGGGCCGGACCCGGACCCGGGTCGGACCGGGCCCCGACCCCCCTTTTGGGACCATTTTCGGTTAATCACCCATAACATGATCTAGAGACCTCCGATCGACACACCGTCAGCTGTGTAGGAATCCATTAATTGAGACGGTCGTTTTGGTATATTACACTCAAGGTTTTGGCGAGGTTTGTGTATAGCCGGGTTGGTTCGAACCTGAATCCAACCGAGCCCACAAAGCCGAAACACTTATAACGTAAGGACCGGATGTTCGATTGATGTGCCGTCAACTAAGTTTTATTTCTTTTTATGATACGGTTCTTTTGGCATACTCCACATGAGGTTTGGATGCAGTTGGAGCACGGTCGGGTTGGTTTTAGCTTAAAAACCAACCGGGCCCCTGGAACAGAAAAGCCACTAACTCTCATACCGGACGTCCGTTTGTCGAACCGTCAAAATCATTGGTAATCTTGTTGAGAAATGGATCCTTTGAGTATACCCCATGGGAGTTTTGGGTATAGTAGAGATACGGTCGGGTTGGTTCATACTCGAAACTAACTGGGCCACCGGGACAAAAAGGCTAATAACTCACAGGCTGGGCGTCCGATTGATGCATCGTCTTTGCGTTGAGACTCCTTTGACATGACGGTACATTGAGATTATTATATGTGAGACTTCGTAAAACTTGGAGTATGGACCAGTAGCTCGTGGAGAAGATACTCTCGGAGATAAGCATACAGAGTATGGAGACCTAGTAGCAGTAGACCTGAAAAATGGTTGACCGATTCGAATTGGAGTGATTCGATTAGCCTAGTGGACAGAGCACCCAGTTTGTCTACAGACAAATGGTGGATAGAGAACTTGGTTTGGAAGCAGACCTGCGGTACTTGAGAAGAGGACTACCTCTGACGACTATTAGCGAGAGCGCCCGATTTAGCTGTAGACCCACAACGGAGGAGCGCCCAATTTAGTAGCAGACCCACGGTACTCGATAGGAGAAGTCCCTCAGCAGTCTAAGGTTTGTGAGTAGCACCTATGAGTCACGAAAAGGCCACTATACATGAGAGAGGAGGATTTCCCCAGGGGATGTGGTTTAGATAATGAAAATCCTGGTTTGAGCTGAGTCAATGACCTTTGTGTATTCCTCATGATTGAGAAGGGTTACATGATAACTTAGGTATATGTATGGGCATATAACTAAGTAAAGGTTATCTGTTGAGATATTTATTTGTGGTTTATCCTTGTTGGATTTAGTGAGATCTTGAGGGTCTCGGGGTCCCTACTGAGTATCATTATACTCACCGCTGCACAGGCTATGCCCGCACCTCATTGTGTTGGATGCAGACGACCGACAACACTGACCGGGGCAGAGTGTATGAGGACTGGACGGTACTCGGAGGTGGACCTCATGACGAGTCTGTACCCAGAGGAGACGGACAAACCTGGAGTGCTGAGGAGGACATCTGTACCTACCATTCAGGTAGGAACCCGGAGGACGATCCTGGAGCTGCTTCCATCTTCCAGCTATTTGAATTTTCAGTTGTACATTCTTTCAGTTGTATCTGTAACTTTCTATTGGGCTTGTGTATTGGGCCCCTTTTTATTTTCAGTACACTTGTTATACTACTTTACTTAGTGATTTCTTCTTCTCGTTCTCTTGTTGTGTGTGTTTACGTTTTATAAAGGCAATGCCTTCCCAGTTCTAGGGAATTGCGCCATTGGTACTAGTCGCCATCCCCTCGCCTATGGAAGGTGGGCTTGGGGTAGTCATGATGCAGGTCTCGGGGGATGGGCCGTGACATGATATACGATGAATATTTAACAATATTATAGAACATATACAAATTTATTTAGATTATGTAACTATATTTCATATATTTTTGAATCCCTCCAATTTATTTGGTAAATATGCAAATATTTTTAGATAAGGATTGGAATGGGTAGTGAACCCATTTTAGTAAGGGACTTATTCCCCTATGACATTCCCTGGAGTGAACAAATATGAATGATACAGTTGATAGGGTAGTTAACCCAATCCACTAGGATTGTATTATGTGTGATCCTTACCTAATTAACATATATTCTATTATTGTGTGTATTTCACAAAATTATGACTTATTCTAACGTTAGTCTCTCATTGATCATACCCTTTTATTTCTATATGATTCTTTTCTTATGGTCTTCCCCAATTTATTCCATGAATCATGATATATTCGATGATACAATAGATATTTTTTTGTAATGTTAATGTAATTATCCCAAACCCTTATTTCCATGTTATGATTATGTGATTATTGATTGATCCCTTATTTACCCTTACCACGAAATTGATCCCACACTTTTTATGTTTCCTTTCAAT
Source organism: Viscum album (assembly GCA_963277665.1). Taxonomy (NCBI): domain Eukaryota; kingdom Viridiplantae; phylum Streptophyta; class Magnoliopsida; order Santalales; family Viscaceae; genus Viscum; species Viscum album. Next base: position 2,016,173,985 of record OY728135.1, read on the forward strand.
ATTTTTATGAAGAAATGATTTATGTTTTATATGTCTATGATGGGTTTAGTAGTGAAAACATTTGTGTAATATAATATAGATCACATATGAATACGTTTTAATGTATCTATTTTTATATATAGACTAAACCTATAAGATTATGGCATGGATCATAATTTTCAGTATTGAAAATTTATCTGATAAGTCAAATTATTTATGTATGAGAATTATAGGTCACAATAGATGGTATAAGAGAACAATCTAGTTACATATGGAAACTAGTATTAGAAATATTTAGGGGGAACCCCTAGTATAAACCATTGTATAGTATAATGTCCTATGTTATAACAAATAAATGAATGTTGTTTTATTATCAATAATAAAAATGTAGATACTAAAAGTGGATGAAATTTTTCAATAGGAAAATTTATGGATTATAATACAAAAAAGGTTTGTTGAGTATATCTCAAATATTATTTTAGTGCATGATGAGTTTTCCATTACATTACACCTAGTTTACCACTTTCGTGGGATTTTCTTGGGGTAATAAATTTTTTTATTATGATACATTATTGACGATTTTGATAGATGATGATCATGGATGAGCTATATAAAACGTATAGTATCATATATTGAAAATAAAATGTAAATATTTAGAAACATATTGAATTATTTTTCAATATTGGTCACTCTAATTAATGATTTTTGATTGTCATGCAAATCATTTTTGTTTTAGTATGGGATTGAGGATATAATTATGTATTTAAGGTGGAAATAGGTAAGATCCAATATTTATGAATCCTATTTTATTATATTTATATGAATTCAAGTATATTATGAAATTTATCAAGGAATTATAATTCATATCCATAGTTATTAAATTCTAAATTAGATGTGAAAGCCATTAATGGTATGATAATCAAATCAAAATTATATGATTATTCACTAAATTTTTTAAATTGGAATGTGCTACCTTATAACATAATTACTCTAACTATAGTTTATTTTTAGATTATATTTTGAATACATTTTAATATATTATATTAATCATAAATTGATTGTTGAGGAATCAATTCACATTTTATATTCGGAACAAACAGATGATGTTTAATCAGTGAAATGAGAAATATGAACATATGAATTAAATTTCAACAATTTTATGGTTACTAAATGATTTTAAAAATTGCAATTTTTCTTGGATGGATTGGGAGAAACTCAACATTGAATATATTTCTATTATATGAGAGATTATTGTTGTTTTTTGGATATAAAATCTGATCATAATTGCAATCATGAAATTGTGTTTTCAACAGAAATCTTATATATTGCCACACTTGTTTCAATGAATATATATATATATAATGGTCCATTTTATGTTGTATATGATGAAGAATAAAATCCATGATAATCTTGACAAGTTATTCATTTGGGAATGTCTGTCCCCATGTGTATCAGCTGTTATTTTCTTAAGAAGATATATGAATAAATTTTACTCATCCTTGATTATCATGATCTTAACATGATCACAATAAATAATATGTGTCCTCTATCCTCTATTTATTAATTTGAGAATCAATTATGAGGAAGTTAATATTTTTGGATGATTGATATTTGATCTGGATAATATTACAAGAGGCTAAAATGTACAAGCATACTTAGCATGAACTTTCATACTTGTTATAGACACTATGTATTTACAATGATTCAATTGTTTATTAAAAATTCACATTCTATATTCATGGATTTAAGGAATATACTTTTTATAGATACCCTCGATCAATTTATGGTAGTTTTTTTGATATTATTCATATATATAATATAAGAGTAAGGATGAGAATTAAGAGAATGAGATGATTTTACTAAGGAACCAATGGAAGGATAAGTTGTTTAAAAAATGTACTATGTGTGATTTTTTGAAGTAGAAAGATTAATTTTTGGGTCATATATACTCTAGTGAGGGTATAATGATTGATCCACTAAATATAGACGTTTTTAAATTTTGGTCTAGAACAATCCCTATGAATGAGATCTGTAGTTTTCAATGTTTATATTGATATTACAAATGGTTTGAAGTGAATTTCTTATGTATTTTTAATACACAAAACATGATAACATGGAAGGGAGAGATGTTTCATTGGATATATTAATGGGATTAAAAAAATATGGAAATAAAGAAAAGGATAGTCCTTGAACCTATGTTGACACTACGCCATAGTGGGGAATAGTTTTTGATTTATAATAACTAGTACATCGCCCCTGCATGCGCACAACGCTATAATTCAAATCTAATTTTCAAAAGTATTAATAATTTGAGTAGTTAATAATGAAAATTACTTAAAATATGATAAACTTACATCTTTAGTGATAGACAACAGGGAAATGAAATGAAAAATAATAACATGTATTTGAACATATATATGAAAATGAAAGCAAAGGAAATAACATGATGTAAAAAGATACAGAAAAACATGACATATCATTAAGAATTCAATGTGGTGTCTTTAAAATGTATTATAGTAGGGGGTTCATATTTTTATATGTCATCGTCATACGTAATGGTCAATTTATGATTGGAGAGGATGATAGAATTGGAAGGGGAAAAAAAGAAATGAGTTAATGATGTAAATGAAGTGATGAATAGTGGATTTAGAAATATATTGGAGGAGTGGGGGAGGCTGAGGTAGAGGTGGCAGAGGTGGAGGCAAAGACGAAGTCTAATGCTGAGGAGGTGGAGGCCGATGAGGAGGATGGACAAGGGGAGGTGAATTATTAGTATAACATTCAATTCTTAGAGTTTAATGACCACTCATTAAACATCTATTTTTTGTATAGAAAATTACTCAAGATTAAATAAGAATTCATAATGTACAGAGAAGCATCTAAAAAAAGAATGAAAATAAAGTAATCTATCTCGATTTCAAAGATTAACAACTTCTGAACCACTTATTTTAAATCAACAACATTCTATGGACTAAACCAGAACTGGACTAAACCCGAACACTAACACAAGGAATTACTAGAGTAAAGGCTCCATTCCACCAACAATATTAAACTTGTTACCTTATAATAAGATAAATCCACTGTAATGCATTTCTCAAATCCACTTCAATGAATACTTCAATGCTCAGCTATTGAGTATTTTCCCTCGCACAAACCATCCAAAGAATCAATAAAAATGTATTACAAAGAATTAAATGAGCACATAAATGTAGCATCTTCATGATGGGATGCATTACACTTTGGGCTGCTATTTGAACCACTGGCTCTTTATATGAGCATTCATGACCAACTCCCAGTTCAAGACCTTCACTGTAGGAGTGTTGTAATCTGAAAATGAAAGCAGTGATATTAATTACTGAAATGATGTTATTGATATGTTCAATGAAGATCAAAATGATGATTCATTAGATAATGACTTGTTAACAGATGAACACTTAAATGGAAATATATATGAAGATGAATGTTTGGTGCATTTCAGAGGATTTATTTTCACCTGGAACGTTTCCAAGATTTCAACCCATCCAAGGGATGTTTATTCAAAGAGAACAAACAAATCAACATGCCAAAATACGTTTAAATGGAAACAGACGTGAAAACTCATAAATTGGGAAATTTGTTTACTGAGAAAAAATTGTCAAATCCTAGAATGGTAAATCTGTTCAACTGGAGAAAATTTTAGAAATCATAATGTGGGAAAACTCAACTATTATAAACTAAAATTACATCAGAACATGGATTATCTATTTCAATGTATATAATCTTCCCATCAAGAATAATGATTTTATGATTTTATAATTTCATTACAGTTTATTAGTAAACTACAGTATAAATAGACATAACAACAGAGAATTTTTTTATAACAGGACATTTAAAACTTACAGATTGCAGAAAATGTTTTTCCAAATTGGACAAGTACTGCAAGACAAGACTTTAGTCATATTTGTTTGTTTTTTTCTTGATGTTATCCTTCCTGAAATTCATTTCTTGGAGGTTTGATGGGTTGGATTATAAATATTACTTCATCCTATATAAAAACATTGAGTCATGAAGTAGGTGGGAAGGTCAAATAGTTTATTAATAAATCAGATGTTAAATATCACTTTTAATAGGGGTTCAAAAAAATTTAAAGAATCCATCCAAAAAACCAGAATGCTAGCCCCAAAATTTTTGAATTACTTGTCACTTTTCAATGACCTGAATCAAAATGAAATGATTCTCATGATCAATTATGTATGAAGGCATATTGGAAGTGAAAAATTGATGCGGTGAGGTGAAGATTGAGATGAATACCTTGTCTTGGTAAAAACAATTCATGGAGAACATGAAGGGAAATCTTAGACATACATGGGGCCTATCATTGATTCCATTTCCGGCCTGCCACATTAATGTTTTACATTCCAGGCCTGGAATGGAAGTTTCAATGAGTGGAAATGGCGTGAACATGAAATACATAAGTACTGAAAATGCAGATATCTACATAGAAAAAAATAACATAGTACATACTCAAAGAGGAAAATAGAACAGCAATCATGAATAGAATTAGTATACCTGTATAGAATAAAATATGGATCTGTTTGAAAAAAAATATGAATAAATTAGAACAGAATATAAACCTGTTGAAAAAATATTAATCTCTAAAAAAACCAACTCACCATTCTAACAGTACTAAAACACCTCCATCATGGTATACTCCACATTTTTTTTGAAGCCCAGATAGATTCTAATTCATTCTACAACTGATCTCCTACACAAAACATCCAAAACCCCATAATTTCTGAAAAAAACCAAACCCTCCCTTAAACACATGAAGATTTCATACTATAAGGGATGCCTTATGCAAAACCAAATGATATCTTCCATAATACAACATGCGATAGAGCTTTAGTATGTTCATTAATAAATATGTCTAGGATAAACAAAATACAGGCTTAAATAGAGAACATGGGATGACAAGGAAGGAACTCAAAGAGCTTCATAAATAAGTGATCTTATGAATAGACATGTTCCTGGAAAACATGGTCTACCCAGGATAAGAAGTAGAGGTTTCCAGGTTTGAAAAAGAGGGATATCCTCCCTCTGATATTGAATTAGGACAAATAGGTAATTGGAGTCATCCAATGTTTATACATAGATTCGTAGGATTGAAGTAGTCAGGGTTTTCCACATATTTTCCTGCTACAAACCTAAAACCACGGTCCACCATTCTGTCCAAAACCTATTGATTTTCAATGAATACATGTAAAATGTTAACAAATTTCCAAACATGAAATACTATTCAATAGTTATATGAAAACTTTTATTTGGAAACAAATTATTCAAAATAGAATACATGGTATATTCCCTCCATCCTCCCATCCAGCACCCCCTATCCAGCCCCTCCATGCATTGTATCCCTCACCTCGCCATCTTATCCTGCCCTCATCCCAACCCCTCCCTGTATTCCAGCCCTCACCTATCTATCTTCTCCCCTAGGCCAGCCCCTCCCCTCAAACCTGCCCAGCTGCTCCCCCCTGCCAAGCCCATCACCTCCCTCCTGCCAAGCCCATCCTCACACCCTGCCAAGCCCGTCCCCTCCCCCCTTCCCAGCTTGTGTCCTCCTCCCTTTCCCGCACCTCCTCCTACCCCCCTTCCCAGCTCTACCCCTCCCCTCCCCTCCTCCCCCCACCCCCACCCTGCCCAGCTTGTCACCCCACCCCAATTTCACATGACATCCTCCTAACCCCTACCCAGCTCTACCCCTGCCCCTTCCCCCTCATATGGTTTTCTCCCACCCCATCCCAACACCTCCCCCTCCCACCTCAGCCTCCCCCCTGCCTAGCCCCTTCCCCCACCACTCCCCCTCCTGCCCAACCTCTTCTAAGTTATTAAGAATTGGATAAATATATTATTCATTTCCCTGATTATACATCTCAGTTTAATTAGTCCTCTATCATATATTCTGTAGGGGTAATGTTTGGGATTGGAAAAATAGATAATGAAACGGAAAGTAATACATTCTTTAGAAATTTTTTCAAGGAGTTATTTATTAGAGAGAATGATATATTTCAATAATTCCATACAACATAAGTTGGAATATGTGATTTTATTAGGTATGTAAACAGGCAGAATATATACTAAAAAAATGAACAACATTTAAATGAATTTACTAGAAAAGGACATATTTTGTTGCCATGCATGCATGTATAAGGGGTAAACATACTTGTACCTTCTATTTGTAACTTTATTCATTTTACATATAACATATCTTCTCAAAAAAATATACATGTTTCGTTCAACACAACCTTTGCAGTGAATGATGGAAACAAATAAGAGATCAACATGTTTAATGTATCTCATTTTTCGACTGATATGTTCAGAATGTGAAAATATAGGTAATCCACAACCTGTGATGGCCGGTAAGATTGAAGGCCGGTTGAATTACATGCGAAGCCTACACATTCTTAAATAGGTGCATGGGGTGTTGTACAAGAGCTGGTAGACCATGCCAAGCCTATACTTTGTTCAATACTGAAACATCACGAAGACATCCATGGACTTCCAGAAAGCTGATAAATTGTTAATCACAAAATAGAGGGAATTCCAGTGGAAAAAGCAGCCCAGGAAAGAGGAAAAATATACCTAACATCAAACAAACAGGGCTGCAAGTCCAGGATAGCAGCAAGTCCTCAAAGCAGATGACTGGACATTGTGAAGAATCCACTATCCTTCGCAATCAAGCTAAGATATCCAGCAAACAATAAAAATCAATGAATTCATGCAACACATTATCATTGAGGTAAAACCCCAGAAGTGTTGGAAGACAAGAATAAATCGAGTTCACAGAAAAACTTGTAAATCCCTAAGGGACCTGTTAGCACAAGTAAACATTTCATATCCATTGACTCACAGCCCAGAAGGTTGATAATCCTTTTTGATTTAAGCCACATGAGACAAAAACAACTCCCTTATCCAGTAATGACATGTTATATACAGAAGAGACCCTGGGCATCTAAAGCAGTCCCTAAAGCTCCAGAAATAATCTCCTCTAAGTGATTGAAGAAGTCATTCACATTGAATATCGTTGTAGTTTAAAACATTTTTTTTTCATATTAATATTAAGTAATTTTACAAAAGTATTTCATTAAGAAACAATTGAGAAAAAATGTTGTGAATGAAATAATTAAAAATAATTGAAAAAAATTGAAAAAAAAATGTATCTGAAAATATAAATAAAAATGAATCAAAAAGGAAATAACGTGATGTGAAAAGATACATCAAAACACGACTTATTATTATGTATATATGATAATAGAACCCTCATATTCATTATGAAGTTATTATAAAACATAATTTATTTGACATTTCTAATAAAAAATGATAAAATGTAAAGTGAAATCTTAAATTGAGTTCATAAGAGTGAATAAGAATCTATAGATCATTTCATATAGACATGCCTAGAACTATATCATACTAATTTGAAATGGTATCCATACATGGTCACCCACTTCCAGTTTCTAGCTATGTTATAGTAGGTTTTCGAAAACTGTTTACCATCTTCCTATATTTTGCAACACAATAGAAAACATAAAATGAATCACTTCTGATTGTAATGATCATGATAGAATTTAGATAATACTTTATTCAATTAGGCACTGATGGAAGAACCTGTTCATTAGTGACAAAAAGAAATCATTTATAATCAAGTTAGTGTGTTAATCCCTTAACTTCCAAAATCATGAACGAAAGAGAAAAAAATAGTGAATAATATAAATCAAAAAACTTACCAAAGTTTGACATTGGAATATAGTATGGCTTCTTTAAATTAATGTTTTCCTTTCCTTTCATAATAAATTAGTTATTTGAAACATTTTTCTGAAAAGAAAAAATCATCCGTATTAGTAATAATAAACAACTGCAATCATAAAGATGACATGATTTAAGAATCATTATATCATGTTATTCATTTGTAAGGATCATGGTTGGATTTAGAGAATACCTTGGTCAATATCTTTATTTTCATCCAATATATTCATTTCATATCTAATTTCCAGAATATATAATTTGTAGGGGGAAAATAGATATTCACAATATCATAGTTTCTTTGAAATAACAAGATATATTGTCATGAATAAAAGAACTACCTTAAAAAATATTCCACATAAAATGAGTCATTATTATTTTGTATAGCCATACATCCAGTGCTGTAATGAATAAGAGAAGTACTTCAAAATGAATAATCCAGTAACGACTAAACATGAATAATATAAGTATAAGAAACAGTGAATTTCTGAATAAATGAACTATAAGAAACAACTATCATGATTAGAATTACTAGCTCAAAAATATAAACCGTAGTGAATACCTTGGTTAGTTAGGCTTCACTGATAAACATGAACTGCTATCATGTTGATATAACCAATTTGTAAAATGAATTAAACAGTTGTAAAATGGTGTTGTTGTGGCCATGTACCTGGAAAAAATAGTTCACACTTGAATGTTGGTATATTAGTTACATATTATTCATGAATAATAGTAACATATTGAGCAACCCTCTCTATCAATGACATAATGAAGGAATACAAGTTATAGCAAGACTAACTAACGTGAGGAAAATATTATGAAACAGAGTAGTAAAACCTAGTCAATGAGCAGTATCAACTGTAAGAATGTTGTTCCAGATCAAATAAATGGATATTCTATGAACTTCAAACTAATCTTGAATGCGTAGAAAGAATTATACCCTTTTCTATCTCCACCATGACCATCAAATTCTGCATCACAACGTCTTTGAAGAAACAAAAATTAATTTACATAGAAGAGTATTAGTCTAACATTACACTCCATCTACATCATCTGTAGAGTCAATTAACGGATCTTATTTAGAGGTTATTTTTGATAGAAAACATCTGAAATAAAATTCACAAACATATAATGAAATTTCATACTTAATTTAATATATATATATTGTATCCATCATAAAAAGACCATGTTTCAATTTTCAAGGATTTTTCATCTTTGATGTTAAAAAAAGAAAGAAAATTTATACCTTAAATAATGAAATGATTCCGGGGATCCCATACCTACATCCTAGCTAGTGCTAATTTTGGAAGCCTTATTTACTTCAGTGTGTCGATTTTTTCTGGTGATTTAGGACAATAAAAAAGTTTTCCTATAAAAAAATGATAATAATTATCCTAGGAATATGGAATAAACATGAATGAACCACAGTGGATGATGAATAAATCACCTTGTAAAACATCCACTGATCAAATTAAAAACCTTGTCCACTGCAAAAACATAGCATATGATCCATTTTTCAAAAAAAATATACCACAAGTGATATATAGTCCAGCTACCTATTTTTCACAAACATTTATTAGAAGTGATACTTAGTAAAAGTAAACTAATAAGTGAGACATAATAAAATGATCGACTACTTTAAAATGTCATTGAATGTCTGTTTCATGATGTTTTATTCCTCCAGAATCAAGTTATAGTAAACTCGATCACATTATATGTAGGATCTAAATCCTGCATTAATATTGACTATATGGAATATATTGAAAGCTTAAATTAGTGGTACATATTATAGAAATAAAAGTGTACAACAAATATACACATAGTTAAGAGAGAAAAAACAACTAAGAAAATTTCATTATATCATTGTACTGAATATTAAACCTCAATATCTTCCAACATACTCAAGAATTTCATTAGATAACAGTTGAAAAAATTATAACTTTAATGTTTAAAAATAAGGGTAAGTACTAATGAAATATTACCAACAGTTTAGGATGGGCATGTAAGATTTATCCCTCCACATAATAAATGAAGGAATGCATTATTAAAATGGTCTACCATTAGGAGGAAGAGAATATGTAATTGTCACATGATCCATGGAAATAGCCCAACCTTCCAATGGTCCAACATTGGGAGGAAAAGAATCTGTAATTGTCACATTATTCATTAATATATTTGATTTAACCTATATTAATAAAATTAACGCTTTGTATGGTAGAGTGATATGTCTCTAAAAGAAATAGAGTATAGTAGTATAGTAGAGTGATATGTCTCTAAAAGAAATGGAGTATACGAACCTGATTACACGCAACTCAAGAGTGGGCTATTCTTTTTAGTATAAGTTCATTGTTCATAAAGCATTACATTAAAGTATATCTATCATGATTCATGGAAGCTAAAAAATAAATAACATGACAAGGATACAAAAAATTAAGAAACAAATATCACCATTTGTTATATTCCAACTCAAAGAACATAATCACTTAACATATTTGAAAACAATGATAAAACTAATGAACTACTTCCAAAAACAACAACAACGGAAAATATCATCTAAAAAATTCCATTAGTTATGAATAAGTTTTATCATAAAATGGTGGATGAAAAAAGATGAAGATCACATTATAATAAAAAATGTTTCAAATGTTAAAATACTGGGGAAGAATCAAATTTTGATAGAGAAGAGATAGCTCATAACAATTTCATAGGTATAATATGTAAGGTACGACTACAAGAATACTAAACCAATAATGTATATGCAATGTGATCGACCTTCAATTTTCATCTACATGGTCAAAAAAAAATTCTTCGAGATCGCCGTAAGATCTTCCAGTTTTCCCCACTATGGATGATGTAAGTGGGGCATTTTGAATCCTCATAATCTTTCTCATATGACCCTTCACCAAAATACATCAATATAGAACACAACGCCAATCGATTGAAATTTGATATAGATGGATATCAAAACTTTTCAGCGTTGGTGAGCTTGGAATCACAAAGTCGTAGTCCTGAGTGTTGAGGGCCCAGGGTGTGGTGGATCACGCAGATTAGGAGTCCCGAGTGTTGAGGGGTTTTGCTAAGGGGAGCGGGAGAGGGGATTCAGATAGAGAGCTTACTGAGGGTTACTAGAGGGCAGTGAGTAGTGGGTGAGTGAGTGCTGCCAGAACCCTCCGATGACTGGACGAGCGGGTAGAGAAATCCAGGGAACATGCAATGTCGTGTCCGCGTAGTGGAGTTGTCGAAGGCGTCGGGAATTTGGGTGAGATTGAAGCAGGCATCGAGAATTTGGGGGAACTGTAAGTGGAAAACAGCTAAAACACGGCGGAAATCAGAAAAATGAAGAATGCGGCGACTATATATCCCATGAGGAGAAGGTGGAGGTCGGATAAGGAGGGTTGCAGACTGTGGGTAGATCGGTAGTTGGAGATCAACAGAGGTGGGGATCCTTGGATTTCTAAGTTGATTTCCAGGAAAAAGAAAGTGAGGGCGGGATAGGGTTTCACGGAGAAAAGGACAGAGCGCGCGGAGAGTTCGCTAATCCGGTGAACGGTACTGGGAGCACAATCAGGTTTTCGAGGAGAAGAAGCGTGTGCGCGCGTAGAATGAAAAAAGCTAGACAGGGTTTCGCGGAGAAGAAAACGGAGAGTGCGGAGAGGTTGGTTTTCCAGAGAACTGGAGTGGGATCGGGATTGGGATTTCTCAGAGAAGAAGTCATAGTTCGTGGATGGTCGACGTGGGTGGCTAGGTGGAGGGAACATAATGGAATATTGGTGTGGAGATCAGTTAGTTGGACACGTGGCATGTGGAAAAAAGCTAAGATTAGTATATATATAGATGTAATGTCTTAAGTGTTTCCATGAAAAACAATGGAATATTTGTCATAATATTCCCCAATGTAGGAATTGACCAACATGATATTATGAGGCCCATTGAGATAGGACATGATATTTGAAAAATATGTATTATATTAATATCCCACATGGATAGGTTTCCTAAAAAATTAGAATAATTATCATGTAGAGACTTGTATTGATAACTTGAGTCCCCTATTTAGTTCAAAATGTTGGGTATACCCTAATAACAATATAATATTTGTTAGCATCTGACATTTTAGTAATGTTTATCATGGGATGAACAATAAAATAGATTTAATTAAATAAATTTTTTAATTATTCTATCACAAAGACCTATATTTCTCTATTTAAACATGGATTTACCTAATCCATTTCATTATCATCATAACCTAGGTATTACTAGGGGCCTTTAAAGAGGTCCTATTTGTGAATTAGTGGCATAAGGAAATGGATCAAGATAAGAAGGTATGTCATGCACTAATAGAGTTCATAGATCCCACCAATGGTAGTAACCCTTGAAGGGTTTTTATTGACAATTGATCCAACTAGTGGTATGGAATTGTTTTTATATTTATATGAGTTTTATTATCCAATGACAAACATGAATTAATTGACCAATGGATTGATTAATGGATAAATTTTTTTAGGTATGGGTTTCATTATATGATATTTGTGCTATAATTATTATAATTTGTGTATTGTTGGATATTAAATCTTCATTCCAAGGGAAAAATATCCAGGCCGTCATGAAAAATGTAAAATTTTCATTCCTTATCTTATTTTTTGTGGTTTCTATCCCCAATCTACATGTTTTAATCATTTGGAATACTTTTGCCTATGATTTGACTCTTAAATGGCGAATGCTTGTAGCACATGAGGTCGTTTCCACAAAAAATCATAGCTACACAATTTGGATTGAGATTTGACATCACTGTTGTGGTACACAATGACATCATTTGATCCATAGATGGATCAAGAGTTTTAGATACCAGTTTGTTGTGAGACACTAATGAAATGTGATAGATTGTGTTTCCCAAGTAGAATATATGTATGGAATCTAGAAGATGATGGTGAGAGGGTTTGGTAAACCCTAGATATGTGATGTGAGGAATGATTCATGGTAGAACATGTTCATGAGTAAAGATGGGGAGAAGGTTCTTGAAAATTATATAATTTCTGTCAATTACCAGATTACATGGAATATATTCCTATGAACACAAACTATGTACATCCTTATATGTGGTCCCAGGGATTGATTATTGTAATATTTATCCCAAACCATGTGGCACGCATCACATGCTATGTGACCCTCAGTCAACATGATCAACATGTATATGGAGTACATGACCAGGATGGTTGGTAGAGTTACATGTCATGTTTTCCATGCCACACTCCGTGTACACCATAGCGGGAAGCTCAATTTTTATAGGGCGTACATGCCCATAAGATTGTTTGTCCACATACACCATTTGGGGTGGGATAGACATTGTGTGTTTAGTAATGAACACGGGTATAGAATGAATGACACATCAAGTTCCATAATAACACCTATACATTGTTTACCCTCACATGACACATCATGTACATTAGGTAAAGTCCATGTCTTGTGAGTGTTATACATGTGATGTTCTAGGAATATTGAGACATTCAATGTACCCCACGTGATACAAATTTTACTCCATTGAGGATATGTTGGATTCAACTTTATCCTCAACTCAACATTGTTGCAAGCTTTTGGGAGCTTCATTGGGCCAATATCATTTGTGTTTGTTTCTTTTTTTCCATTCCAATGAGGGTTTGGTTCAATATCTAGTCTCCTCCAAAGACTACAAAACCTATGATGCTTTTGTTGATTAGTGTTTCAAGGGCGAGTCACATTATTCTGAAGTGAGTCTTCTCATACCACTTCAAAAGGTTATTCAGCATCTTAGAGCATGTATCCACTTGAGAGGCCCATAGTGACCCTAATTTATTTCATTTCTCATTATATGGGGTTTTTTATAATTATTATGAATAATATCTACATGGGAAATGTTCCCAAGTCAAGTATGATGTTTCCAGTAGGGTTTGGTGTCTCCAAAGGAGCCATTGGAATGAAATCCTTATCTATTTGTTGTGATATGATTTTTTAATGAGGTATAGTCTGATCGATTTTGTTTCCAAGATTAGCTTTATCAGTATCCATAGTTCTTGATCATGACTAGACAGAATGAGGATGACCTTGAAAACTCATTGTAGAAATATTGTTGGACGTGTCTATGAACTTGAGGGTTGAATTATTTTTTGGGTATATATATTTTTTATTTTATGTGTCACATTATGATTGATATATCTTTTTATGAGGTGAATACTCATTATGCATCTTATTTCTCTATTTCAAGGGTTCATATTGGGTGTTATTAAACTCACCTCTACATGGGATATGTCCACACATGTTAGGTAATATATAGATAGATACCCCTTTTATGGTGTCCATAGAAGACTAAGAGTATGTGGAGCATAGTTTGAGATATAAATATATTGGAGTATACGATTTCTACATTTGATAGCAGACCCCTAATGAGCATGTCTGGATATATTTTATAGTTTTGGGTGGGCTTTTATTTGGACCCATTTTATGATTCCATGTACTTTATATATTGCTCTGTTTATTATATTACATACTTATGCACACATTTTTATGAGTTTCTTTAAATTTAATCATTTTATTGGATTGGATATTTATGTGTGAATATGGTTAATTTGGGATAATGACTCATATGTCTATGATATGAATTCTTAGAAATATTATCCCATCCCTCCACTTGGAGGATGTATTGTGATTGTTTTAGCATGGTTCCCTCTGGGTAGGGTTATGAAAGAATGGTATCATAGAAGTACCCATCCTGACGTATTTTAACATTTCCCATTATATGGATCAGGTTTTGTAGTTTCTTTTATCCCGATGTGAGGTTTGGTTTGGAAACTGGGAAGAAAATTTAATGTGTTGCAATATTTGATCTCCATCCAGGGTGTCCAATATTAGAGTAGTGGATGAGATATCCATTAAATAAGATATTTATAACCTCCTTCTTTACTCAATAGTTTTCATTACTCATTTTAGTTAAATCATTATTACATGTATCATATAGTAGTTTGTTCCTGTTTTTAAATGCTTCTCAAGTCACCTCCCAGATATAATAAATGAATGTAGAATTTTATTCATTTTTTAGATTGTATTAATGATGAAAACTAATGATGATTCCATATAAGTGTTGAGAGTTAGACTTGATGAGTGATAATTCCTCCTTGGTGGATATTATTCATGAGGAAGTTTTTCTTAATGATGGTCAACAAGTGGAATTTGTCTTCTATTTATTAGTTTATATACCCATTCTCAGAGGTTCAAGTGAATGTAGAATGCTATTGAGAGACTTGTAAGTCTCATTACTGATTTGTGATTATTCATACTATTATAGTGTGTATCATGATCTTCTGATGTAGGGATCTCCTCAGATAAAAGGTGATAAGGACTTTCTAATAGTATGTGGGAAACACAAGTCACAAAACACGTGGTTTCGTCAAATATCTCTAGGGAATATCCACTCTATGAAGATGATTAATTGTTATTTTTATTATGGGAGAGGAAATATCACATGGTATTGTTCTAAACATTTTGATATAGTCTAATAGATGGTCGATTAACTGACTAGTAAGATGAAGCAATTGGAACTAGGAGTCCCATGGGGTGGAAAATGTGGTGGAAGTGTTGGGGGGAGAAAGTGGAGGTGGAATGATATTTGTCTTGATGCTACCACCACAACCCATAGGTATACAACTCTACTATTGAAAAGTGAGTTGTCATAATTTTTGAAAACTACAATTTTTAGAGGTTCATTACCTAGTTTCTCCATGAGTGTTTCGTGGTATGATTTATGATTCTTCTATTATGGTTTTTTCTTATTAGATATTTTTCTGTGCCACTATTTTTCATAATATGTTAAAGTTATTTTCTAGGTGATCTTGGGAATCAATATATCCCTATGTTGGTGATGTTTGGTGTGACTTCAGAAATGTGATGAAGATGAGAAATTCCCTCTACTAGATAAAGTCTGAATATGAAATCCCAAAAATGGGTGGGTTAGTCGGTACTGCCAAATGATCATAGTGTCGAGGTTTCATGGATGAGTTCATTTGAATTACATGTTTGAGGTATTTTATATACATTTATTATAGAGTAATCCTAAGTTAAATTTAATTGGAAGGAAATGGAAAAGATAAAATCCATGAAGTGGGATCTCACAATGGATTTGAGTATGGTTCGAGGTGTGATGTGTGACTCCACTTCCCCAGTTATAGTTTTCCCAAGGTTTCATGATACACTTTTCCTAGTAATACCCCTTGTTTGAGACACATTAATAACAATATATAATTTTTGGTTGACACTTTTGATCGAATATTTTATAGGAAGGATCTGTGATTACACACTACTAATGATAGTGTGGCCAAACTCTAGGGGGATATAGATATCCTGACATTTAATATCTTTATATTAGTAGAATGATCCTACAATTTATTCATCAACATAGTCGGGTTACCTACCATCCATAGAGAAGTTGATTATACCATTGAGATTAGAAGTTCTTCCAATTTGTTGGGACATAATTTTACTCCCTTGAAAGGAGCTATCCCAAGAAGAGTAGGGTGGGATCATATAAAGCAAGATACAAATTTATTCTTATTTTTTTTTATTGTGATACATATAGATATTTAGATGTTATATGTTTTTTCTTTCCCTATGTTGGTGGTGGAGTATGAGGACGTCTTGCATTGGGTCATTTTAGGCTTATCTCATCCCAGAGAGTTAGGATTCTTATATAACAAGCACCATAAATAATAATTTTGGAGATTACATATTATATGGAAGCCATTGGTCATCTAAATTTAATGCTATAATCATGTGTTTTTCAAAAAATGGGTTTCAAGACCTAGTGTGTTCACCTAGGTACTCCAATGTTGTTCACCCAGTAGTTAGATGAGTAATTGGGGATGGGTGTGGATTGGTGTCACTTGGTATAGGTGTTGTGAGGAAAAGTATTCACTCCATAAAATCAATGTCTTCATCAAATAGTGGTTTGGGTTGAACACATTCAATGTTTAAACCTTAGAAAAGGATTTCATTAGCTCTAATTCTTGAGAAGGATATAATAAAAGATGGATTCCAGATCCATTAAGAGTTTACGTGAAATTGGTGATAACCTATCCTTGTTTAATCCATAGTAGAATCATGAGACCTATGAAAATGATCCACGAACCTTATTATTCTTCTTTAACAAAATTAATGTGGAATCAACATCTAGGATTGAGAACACGAGAAACCCGAGGATTGGACGTTTTACCTCTACCCAATAGTTTTCACCCAAACGCTTCAACAAAGAGCCATAGAGGTATAATTTATAGAAATTTATAGTATGATATAGCATGAACATATATCCATTGGGTATGATTCTGATAGACAATAGAAAATTTAGGACCATATCTTCTATGTTCAAGGATATAAATGGACATTAGTCATGCTGTGAAAAGAGAATTGGGGTGGTTGTTCTCCCCTAGTAGTCCATGTAGTAGAGGCGAGGATGTACCATGATCTCTTTGAATCATCTTGATGGACTTGGGAGTTTTATAATGTTTTTGAGTTAAAAACATGTTGTTTCATCTATCTTCAGATGGTGACCAACAGATCATTGTGTATATTTTGGGACACCAGTTGGTGTAGGAGGAAGTCTGGCTTCATGGAATTCCCTTAACGATTATCACATATTATGATGTTTACTTCATTGAACGATTAGGGTGAGGTCAGAAGATTTCTTTTGATACTCATTTGTAGTTGAGGACAATGTTTTTCCATAGTTAGTTGGAATGTTACATGGAATTTTTTGGTTTTGGTAAACATGCATTTTTTGTTTGCAAGATTGTTTTAGTACAAAGTGAGAGGATCATCCTCCAATAGTGGAGTGTGTGTATTATAGATATTAGCATTAAACCATCTATATAGAACCTTTTTGAGGCCATTTATACGAGACCATGAAGTCACTGTTATATTAGCTTCATCCAATGGAGGGTGACTCTTGGGTCCTAATATTGTGGCTAGTGATATTTTTATTGGTAATTTTTATCCAAGAGTGTTTGAGAGATTCTTAGGAACATAATGATTTCATCATGGACCAACAATAAAGGCCATTATTGTTTAAGAGATTCATCATTTTAGATTTAACATTAGAATATCTTCAAGGATCTTAGTCCAATTATATTCTTTCAACTTTGACAAATTAGAAAGGTAGTGTACCTCTTAACCTTGTGTCTGAATTAGTATTTCTGTTCGTGTTATCCACTTATCAACGTTCATGAGGTATGTGCATGAATTATTGTAAGCTATTGACCTAGGTGATCTAGGCTATGAGCTAAGATTTTTCTTTTTGGAAGAGGTGATGGAATTTAGGACTGATAAGAGGAATACTCTTTTTGTGAATGTTTTTATAACATCAGTGGAGGTTTTTTTGACAATATATGGAAACATTGGGAAAACTAGTGGGATTTTGAGACCGAGATGAGAGTTCAGTATAACCACCATTTCATTTATTTTATGATTTTTGGGGATCAAAGGCCCTGAAAAGGGGAATAATCTAATTTATTATTTTTTCTAGGTATGACTTTGGAATATTTCTGGGAATATTCTTGTACCCAAATACAAATTCAAAGTGAGATTTTGAGGCTCTGTGAGGATGGAATTGATTATTTAAAAAATTAAATACATTAATATCCCGTTTTCATATATTTCATAAAAAATGTAGAATAAATCCCAAATGGAGTCATATATCAAAACACTTAGATGGACAGTATGATGGAAATTTGGGTTTACCCTATGCCTCACAGAATCTTTTTTAGTGTCAGGCATTTCGGTAAAGTGTTATCATGGGCACATAAAATAAAATAAAAAATATTAATTTATTTATATCAATATTTTGATACAATGATAAATAATCCTATATTTATACATGGATATTAAAAATCACAAGGTTTTTACATTGAAATTTGTGATTGAGAGGATCTATTGGATAATTGATAGAAGATGAAAATAGAACGAGGCCAGATTGATTTTCATGGACCAATGGAGATCACATATCACACCAACAATGATAACACATAATGTTCCTTTTTCATAGATTGATACAGATCTATGTATGACATTTTTTTGGATTTATACCTTTTCTCTTAGATGATAATTAATGTGAGTCAATTGATTAAAAGATTAATTATAAGATCAATAATTTTACACGTATGGGTTTTTTTTATCTAGGATTTTGGGGATAATTATTATTATTTGTTTATTCTTGGAAATTATTTTGTTTTTCTAATGGAAACTGATTGATTCTATCCAGGACAATTTCCATTGTTTATTTATAATCT
The DNA here is from genome assembly GCA_963277665.1 of Viscum album. Taxonomy (NCBI): domain Eukaryota; kingdom Viridiplantae; phylum Streptophyta; class Magnoliopsida; order Santalales; family Viscaceae; genus Viscum; species Viscum album. The sequence continues at coordinate 2,016,193,043 of OY728135.1, forward strand.
TATATTTTTGGGGTTTTCTATCCCCATTTTATATGAAATAATATTTGTAATTTACATTAGCCTATGATTTAGTAGATTCCCAATGATCAATCATTACACATTCAGTCCTTGGTGCAATGGAAACCTAACACATGGTTGGTATTGAGATTCAACATCACAGTTGCAGTACATGATGATGACTATAGATTCATAGATGTATCTTGGGATTGTGATATCAATTTGGAATGTGGCACTAGCAAGGCAAGATGATGGATGTTTTCCTAGAAGAAAGTATTGCAAGAATCCGACAAAATATTATGAGAGGGTTCGTTCGACCCAATATGCATGATGTGAGGCCAGATTCCCATTGGTATTAATGGATATGGAAAGATAGAGAAAATAATCATGATATTTCAGTAATTTATATCAAATTATGGATTATCTGGAATGTATTACTATGATAACACATTGTGTATTACATTCTATGTGATGATAGGGTTTTAGAATAGTTATAAGTACCCATGTTGTATGAAACATTTAACACATACTGTAACCCTCAGTCAACCAGCACAGTGTGTATAGAGGGTACCCACCCAAGACTATAGGTACAATTACACACCATGTGGTCCATTAAATATTAAATGTACAACCCGGAAGGAAGATCCATATGTACTAGGTTTATACAAACACGAGATCATGTGTCCCCAAACATCTTGTGAGTAAGGCTACACAAAATGTACATAGGAATATATATGGCATGTTCCGAATGACATGTTTAGTGCTAGAAAGACACCAGAAAATTGTGTACCATCTTTGAACACACTATTTAATTTTTGGAGTGTACATTCCATGAGAGTTAGATACATGAACACTTCCAGGAATATTAAGACATGTCATCAATCCCAAGGTACATATCGTGTACTCCTTTGAGGAATGGTTGGATTCCTCTTTATTATTATATCAGTGTCACTGAAATATTGTGTGAATTTACATTTACAAATATTGGTTGTTTTTTCCTTGGTCCATTATAATGAGGGTTTGGTGTTGTTTCAGTTTTTAGTCATATAGGGTTACCCCTCTATAGATTCATGATGATCAATGTTGTGTGGGTCAGTGCCCTTATTCAGGAGTGAGTCATATTCATCTTCATTGATTCATTCCACATTCTCCAGGATCATGTTTCCTTACAATAGACCCATAGTTTTCCACAATTCCTGAATTATTCCTTAGATATGGATTGTTGGAATTGGTATGACCAATATTTTCATTATAATTGATACACGATCTTGGAGGATGTTTATAATTGGGTCTAGTTACCCCAGTGATCCATATGAATCGATTACCTATCTGCGTATTGTGATATAGTCTTCATTATGAGGTGCATTCTGATCAAGAGTGTATCTCATATCAACCCTCAAATTATCCTCCATGATTATTCTTGTCTAGACCAGACGTGTAGGACCTTGAAACCTCATATTGGAACTACTAATGGCTATGGTTGTGACCACTGGGATTCATAGTCTTTTATGCGTATATATGGATGTTTTATTGTATGTATCACTTTTTTATTTAAATATCCTACAATGATCTAAGTACAATTTATTACTTATGTTTGGTTATTTTGATGTATCCTACTTGGTATTATTATACTCACCCTTTCATGAGATATTATCACATGTGACATGTCTTATGCAGATGAAAACACTTTTTACAAAGTCCTTGGAGTATAACGAGTAGGTGGATCTTAGTTTGGGAAACAATGTCTAAGGATTATATTGGTGTTGCATTTGATAGTAGTCACATCCTTCAAATTAAGTCAAAAATTACTTTCTAGTATTATGTGGGATTGTAATTGGTCCAGTTTGACGATTTCTAGCACATTATGTCACAATCATATCTTGAGAATATAAATGTATTCATGAATTTATATCTAAGAATTGTTTGGGGTTAGATATGTGCTTGTGAGTATAGTTAAATTAGGACAATTAATTCAATGTGTGTGATATGACTTCTTAGCGCTTGTCAGTTACCCATAGCCAATTGTAGGTGGGATTGTGGTAGTTACAGCTTGGGCCCAATCCATTTCTGTAATTTAAATTGTTATATGGAATATGGGACATAGAATAATACTCATATAGAAGGAAACGTTATTTCTTATGCCTCATAAAAATTAATGGTTGAAGGGAAAAATTACACAACACATTATTTTGAGTAAGATTTGGTAATATTTTCGTCAATAATATATAGGAATTATAATTATAGAGAATTCATTGACATAAATAATGATCATAACAAGCATAATTTACATATTCAATTTTAAGGAGTTGAATATTTGGAAGATAATATAGTTGGATTGGATTAAATATGATGACTAATCAATACATTAAAAACCTAGGAAAGAGAACATAGTGTAACATGCCCTGATTCAAAATAAAAATTCAATATTATATATGAATAATGTATATAAGATCCAATTATTTTTTATAAGAATAGCGTAGATCATGTATTAATGAATCATAGAAATATTATCTTGCTCAAATGTGTATTCGACCATATATCCATGCGAATATTAATAATGAACAGAAGAAATATATAGTGTTAAAAAATAATATGATAAATTTTCACGAGTCCAATGTTCATTTTGATGGAATTATATTGTTTATGAATTTTTTATATGTCTCTTATACACCAAATTTGAAGTAGGATCTTTTGGACACAACCCATAGTTCCCCATTCTCTATACATCCTTGAAGTACAAAGATGTATAGAGACATGGAAGAATATTTCAAATGGGATAACATTGTATGAGATATTGTCAAGTATGTATCTTGGTTCTTGGTATATCACCAATATATGGATGAGAGGAAAAGTTATAAGTGGATATTACAACAATTAATATACCATAACTGTAATAAAAAAACACCATATATTGTTTTCTTGAGAATGTCCAAAACAAATAATTTCAATAATGATATTTACATTGTAGTTGGTCACTTTTTAATGTATAAAAACATTATTTCTATAAGAGTGTTTTTTATTTTCATACAATTTCAAAAATATTTATTAATCAGTCGGTAATATATCATGGATTACCATACTATATAATATCTAATTGTGTTATAACGTTTATCTTGAAATTTTGGTGAAGTATTAAACAAGCCCTTAATTCCAAGTTGTGTTTCAATACTTTTTGTTTTTGTAAGAAGAATGGTCAATATATGAGAACCATTCATACCCAGAGGTATATTATGAGGCCTTATCATATGGATTTAAAATTTTCTTTAGATGAATAACATCATCATTTCGAATACTCTTATAATAATAAATTTTAATTGAGTATTTAAATGAATATTTATGAATCCATATGTTGAAATAAGTGTTGATCACTCTAATGTATTGGAATGGTGTTGGAGAAAAAAATCTATTATGACTAGTATTTCCTCATTAAATATTTGATATCGACAGAGGCATTCAAAATCACATCATGGTATATAAGAGTTGATAAAAAATTTATGATGATAATCCCCAGTGAAATTTGGAATTAAGAGATGGGGAGAAGTTATTGTTATGGGTTTCTCCATGAAATATGGTTATGATATTTGGTCATAATGGAATGTTTAGACATAGGGGTACATGCATGTTTAATATTTTTAATCGAGTATGGATTATATCATATCAATTATGTCTTCCACCAAAAACTATCAAGTTAATGATGTATTCCTTTTATCTATAATAAGAAAGTACATACCTCATCTTTCACATGAACTAAACTAAGTGAATGTACTATTGAATCATGATATATCCCGTCAATAAAAATCATTGTGAACATTGGATCATATATATAATGTTTTCTAAAGCATGAATACTACCCTAGTAATAGTTATCTGGAGGAATCTAAAATTTGAATAAGTAACATGGGAACTAGAGGATGTGATGAAACAAATATATCATCCTTTTATACCCTTGGAGTGACAAAAATATTTATGGAAAAATATTTTTATTATACTTATAATATATCACCATGAAATTTTATGATATTTTCCAATTCAAATAAATGTAAATATATTTGATAGCTTTTTATACATTCAAACCCGAGTCCCATTGAACATTAATGTAGACTATGATTATCACCCAACTATTTATGCGATTATATAAATAGGTGTAAAAAAATCTCTAAAAAATATTTTAAAGGTTTATGATTAAAAAATTATTCATAAATATATGAAATTTTTAATAAAGAAACTGTAAATATTAATATTCATTTTTTGTAATTTTTTTATTTTTGTGGGAAAATAATATAATTATTTTTTACCAATTCTATAATAATCAATGGAAAAAATCAAATAAATTTTTAAAAATTTCATGTCGATGTTATCATTGAGTGAATTTTAGAGAATATAATGAAATGTTTGATTTTTTTATGAATAATGAAAAATACTAATTATTATAGAATCATTTAATTTCATGACATACATTTTAAAAGTTCCACGTAATAAAACATTTAGTGTAATTTTAGTTAATTTATGTAACACCAAGATCTTTTATTATATTTTTATCATTAATTTTTTTATTACTTTCATATCTTATGATACACATACACTTAACATTAGAAGAATTACAATATAAATAATATTATTTTAGCCTGACCATTATAACCAATCTGTTATGACCGGCCAAATTAATAGGATTACAAAAGTAATTACAAATATGTATAATGGTTTTAGATACATAAAATACATTGATTAGTGTCTAAAAAATAGTTACTGAATTTTTTAGTAATGTCAAATTTTGTTAAAAATTATATTTTATTCAAAAATTATTTTTATTGAATTTTTTACATAAATATTATAATTATTTTATACCAAATTTATAAATTTTATTTTAAAATAAGGTTATAAATTTTTGATTCATACTCGGATGTTTTTTAATTTTTATGAATGGTTTTTATTGAATAGTGAAATAACGGTTCTTCTTAAAATGTCATTTGTTTTCATAAAATAAATTAATTTCAAAAAATATTATTTTATTACTTTGATTTTAAAATAATATCATATAAATTTAAATAAATATCATCTTTATATTTTAATTTTCATTAAAATTTTCATTATTTGGTAATAGTTGATTTTTATGCTTACAAGCGCATTTTTCGTAAAACTAATTTATATGTGTAATATTTTTCAATATAAAGTAATTCAAATAATCGATAATGAATTATAAATTAGTTTAAATTTATATATTATTTTACTATATATATTAATTTATATTCAAATAATTATTATTAATAGTGATATAGTTATTGTAAGATCATCTTATTCTTGATAAATGTATTTTCTTGAAAACCCATTTTCATCAAAATTTATGTGTTTATTTTTAAATTAATTTCTGCAAAATATAATAAAATAAATTTTGATAAAATGAATTATATATTATAAATAAAGAGGATACTATTTTTTAATTAGGTTCATTTTATAATTAAACATTTTTAATAGTAACTGTGGTATAATTTGTGAACATGTAAATGGGTAAATTGGGGTTAAGAAAAGTCAAAACCATGGCATAAGACATTAAAATTACCCTAACACAAACCTTTATCTGATTGGATTACTAGTGTTCAACAAAATTTAAAATTATTGATTTAAATATTTTTTTCAAAATATTATATTCAATTTGGGAAACCAATAATTACTTTTGTGAAGAAGGGTTATATTTTATTCAAATAAAAAACATTATTTTGGTATTTGAAAATAGTTGTGGGGTTTAGAAGATTCCATTCTTGATTCACTTGCTAAAAATTATAAAACAATTCCATATTTGGCTATTTAATGAAAAAAAATATTTAAAATGAGTTTATTAATTTCTTTCAAGGTAATATGATATTTACACATAAATCATGTATTTTATTTAAAATAAATTTTCATGAACTATCTTTTGTTATATTTAAATTAATTCATACTAAATATAAATATTTATTATTATAAAATTCATACTAAATTTTTAATAATATTTCCTAACATTGGATAACATTCCCCATTTTTTGTCATAGAATATGTTATCTCAGTAAAATTGTGATCTATTATAATTTATATTAAACTAAGATTAATTTTATTTAAAAAGATGATAAGTATTAAAATGTATCAAAAACATATCAAAATATGTTTTATGAGTTTATTTTTAACTTTCTATACATTATCTTCTAATTTTTGTTTCATGGTTCCACTTGACGTGATTATGATATATATATATATATAATTGTAGTCTTGTAAGTAATTCCAAGTATTTTTGTTTCCTATCATATAAAAGGATATTAACACTTTAATCTTAAATAATATTATTGGGTCTTTTCTTATTTTCATTCCCTTCCATCATACCTTACATTATTCTATCCCCATTTTTTAGATATTCTTATATTTCAAAAGTATATCCATTCAGAAATTAAGGTGTAATCTAAATATGTTTTCTTGATAAATATGTTTTTCAAGAGATTATGATCCAATCCAAAGTAGAGGTATGTCATTTTCATCTCAATATTACATCATTGATACACATTCCTTATTTACCACTTTTATATTTTATATGGTGTATATAGTTCATATTAATCTCTTTTATGATCCTTATTATGAATATAATTGAATAAGATTATCCATGTATATTTCTTCCTTCCAATGAGATTATTATTTGATTGTTACCAAATATTTTAGGGATTTATATTTCAATCTTATTTTAATACATACTTTTTATACATGAATTTTTATTTTAAAAAATATTTGATCCTTATTTATTTAATATAATAAATTTTATATCCATATGTTTATTTGTGTAATTTTCAATTAATATTACCATTTAATCTATTTGGATCCTAAAAGGATTGAGAAAATGTTTTGAATAAGAATATGGTTTATTTCCACTTTGGCCGAGAATCGTTTTCATTACTAATATTTCATCCTCAAAAATATATTCACAAATTATTTTAATATTATCATAATATTTGTAAAATAATTTATAACAATGTATTTATTTTTTTGAAATTGTTTAAATGGAATATTCTTGTCATTTTTCAATTTAGGTACTTTTTACAAATTACTAAATAATATTAGAGGAAGAATTTTTTAATATGAACAACATGAATTGAATTTCATTACATTATATCCACTCAAATCATTGAATCATACTTTACATTTTTTCAATATTATTTTTAAATAAAATGGATTCCATAATATTTATGAAATTTATATATTTTAAATAATATATTTCTAAATGAAATGATATTTTCAAAAATAATTATTCCACATACTTTTTAATGAAATATTTCATCTATGGTGAAATAAATTGAGGATAATTATTTTGAAATAAGGATATGATCCAATTGTATGATACTTATGATTAATCTATTTGTTCTATGATAATAAATATGATCATTTTAAGAAACTAGTTTATCTTCTATGTGTTATACTTTGTTGATATGATTAATATTTTATGATAATGTGACATAAATATAAACATATTTTGTTGATGTGATGGTTGGGTATATTTTAACCCCTTAGTGCGTTGGAAATGTGAATTTTATATCTTTTGATATGATGATGCTATGTACGGAAATAACTATAATAGGGTTTGATGAAATGTTTTTCACGATTATGATCACTTTGTAAAAATTCTTATAGGAATATGTGTGGACAAGATTGCAAATATATTTTTTCATATATTGATATTTGAGTACGATTGATTTGTTGATATAATCAAAAATTATATTTTAAGATGATTGTATTTATACATTTTTACAAAATTATTATTTCTTATACTTGTGATGAAATATTCATTTTTATGAGTCATTAATGATGATTACATTTTTGACAACCTTATTGAACATACATCAAAAAATGAATTTATTTTGAAGTATATGATACAATATTTTATATTTATAGATATTTTACATTTAGATCATGTAATTGAATATGTTATTATACACTTATGATCATCTTATCTTTTAGTGGTTGGTGTATCCCATGTTTTCCATTTCTGAGAATAAAATATCAAATTTCCTTATGTATACATTCACATGATTTTGATGGATGTTTCTATGACTAATGAGTCAAAAAAGTACATTATATAAAGAAATATATTTAAGATAATGAAGACTATAGAATTATTCAATGAAAATAAACCTTTACGGTCCTCAGGCATGTACAATTTTGAAATTTATTTAATATTTATCTAAAATTATATAGTATTTAAATTTTTTGGATTAGTATGGTATAGATGGTTTTAGAGAAGTTTATTGTTAATCATTAGAGGTCACGGTTGTGCTACATTATTAAAAACATTGAAGATAATTCTACATACTGGAGAACACCATAAGGTTTTAGTGTGGAATTGATTATATGGTTTTTGTAGAAATAAATTTTTATATAAACAATACAATTAGGGGTTGTTTTGTAACATAATAATAAAGGGGAAAAAACCTATAAAATAATTTTTATTTGTATTTCTTGACCGTCAGTCTGGTGTGTGGTGATTGTTGCGTTACTACAAAAAAGTTTTAACATTTATTGGGGGTATTTTTGATTAAATTCAATGATTCATTATAAAACATTATAAAATATTTGAATAGATTATGATGATTAATATATTGATTTAAACCTAGGGTGTCATAAATTGATAAAAAAAGATTCATGATTCAGATATCATATGAATGATTTTTCCTTATTGATGTGACATCCCACCCCATATCATGGGCGTCAGAGGGCGAAGGAATGCTACTTAGCCTTAGATGATGTTCCCAAGGCACCATCGGCTAGCAATAAATGCCAAGGGATTCTGGAAATAATTGGGGAATGATTTTCCGTTGATATAAAACCAACCAACCAAATAATCCACTATCATTAAACTACGTGATTCATGTCGACAAAATAACAAGCCTATACCTTACTGAAAGAAAACCAAACTACTCAATAACAATCCCACTTTCCAAATAAACAGAAGCCAAAAATTAGAGTATCAAGTGGAAGACTACAAAACATGGCCCCAAAGAGCTAAGACACCATCAAAAGCTCCACACCAAGTTCCATGATCCAAGCACCACATCACCACCAAAGTATCATGTCGAACCACTTTCAAAATGAGATAATTTTCACATACCTGTGTCTCAAAATACAACATTTGGAAAATCTCCAAAATTCCAATGTAGGGGGTGATTACAAATACTCAGTGGGTTTTCCCCAAATGAATTCCCTAAACACCCCACTAGGATTAATCCATCAACGCATTTATAAAAAGAATTTTATATAAAACATTAAATATCTCAACAACTACCAATAAGAAAAACACACCCTTACCAAGCCACCTTTACCCAAACCGTGAGACCTAAGAGAAAATCAAAAAACCATTCCATAATACATTTCACCATTTCCCCTTATCACAATAAATTATATCTTGCAAAAACAACACACAACAAATAATTCAAAACAATGGAGTTTCTGTCCAACCCGTACATTACATTTCCAACTAGTTATACTTCCCAGCCACGTATCTTTTGATAGTGTCCCTTACATCCACTCTCCGTACCCTTTTTATAGTGGTACTCTACTCACACATCACATCATTCCATTAAAAAAATAGAATTCACATGAAAATAACCAAGCATATAACCCAACATGGCCAGAACAACGTACAAATAATCATTTCCGTCACATGCCTCTCCACTTCAAAAAATCACCCATTTATTGAAACCACCCTTAATTAATTTTCCATTTTAAAACAAATATCAATAAGACAACATCTTTATTGAAAAATATTTTCATCGAAACGTTTTTCAAACACCCCATGTTATCCCTTTTAAAATCAGCACTCTAAAATCATATAATATAAACATTTCTTTGTAAAACCCATTTTCTATTAAAATCCCTAAAATATTAACAATGTTATTTCTAACCTATTTTCCACATCAGAATATCCAATTAATTTAAGTAAAACCAATTAATTGGAAAAAGGCTTCTATTTCAAAAAATATAGAGTTGAGAGAGAAGCCACCTACATTTGGGGTTCCGGCAAAATCAACCCACAAGGAACCACACCCCAATCCAGAAAAACACTCCACCAAAACCACTTTAGATCTCCTTCCCTACCATAAACATGACTTAAAATCAATACCCAAGTCAAAAAAATCCAAGATCTACAAATAAAATATGTAGATCTTAAAAAATGAGAGAGTGGGAAGAGATATCTAGTGAAATCCACAATAAATTAAGCGAGGAGACTTACCAGAGAGGAATCTGCTCAACTAAACCAAGAAAACCCTTTGATTTGATTCCAAAACTAGTGGGAGAGTACCCCAAATCATTAATAAGAAGAAATACCATTTAGGGTTTTTATGGGAGAATAAATGGGTGTGTTAGGGTAAATCCTGACTAAACACGTTTAAAAAACCATTTTAAAACGAATGAAAGGTTAGGTGAAGCAGTTAGATAAACTATACGCTAACCATGCACTTGATGGTTCTTAAAAGGGGTATCTTGCATATCCTCCCTGCACTGTTAGTCAAACCACGTGCAAGCCATGAGTTACCCCACTACCCCCACAGTTTATCTTTCCCAGTTTCTCCTACTAATGCTCAAACCGTGTAGCCATAGAAAAGCCTCCAATGTTTTACAAAACCTTCCCAAACTCTCCCAAACTCATCCCAAACACTTTAAACACATAAAAAGGCACTAATAAAGGCTACATACCTCAAACTAGGAGTTCTACATTCTCCCCACCATTGGACATTCCATCTCAGAATGTAGAGACACATGACTTTGCCGAACGATCTCAAGCCATTGTTTGACTATCAATTTCTCCCGCTACCATGTCTCCTCCTAAATCATAATATGCCTCCACAAAACATGAACTAAGATGATTATTTTACCATAAAATGATTCCTCTTTCATATCCACACTCCACACTGGTATATGCACCAGTGAAGCATCCAGTTCTAGCTAAACATGATCCCAATGAGTCACATCGTCACGATCCAAAAGATACTTTTTCATATATGACACCAGAAACACATTGTGCACCGCACTAAACTGTGGTGGAAAATCCTACCAAGAAGGCACATCTCTAATCAATTACATTATCTCAAATGGTCAAATATACCATGGAGATAACTAACCCTACATTCCAAACCGATGATGTCCCAACCTAGGAGAGATTCTAAAAAACACATGACCTTCCACCTCGAACAACAACGATTGACGAAGATGGTAGCAATACAATTTTTAACAATATTGAGCCATCTTAATCCGATTCTAGAAAAACATGATTTTCTCTGTAGTCTCTTGGACAAGGATTGATCCAATCATCAAAGTCTCACCCATTTCCACCCAATATAGTGGAGGACGACATAGATTCCCATATAATTTCTCAAAGAGAGATATAATTATTGAAGCATGGAAACATTTATTATAAGAGATCTCCACCAACGGTATGTTTTGTTCCCATGTACCACTAAAATCCATCACAAAAGCCATTAACATATCCTCCAATGTTTGTATAATCCACTCGGTTTGTCTATCTGTATATGGATGATACACTGTGATCAGAGTCAACCATGTCCCAAGGGCTTGCTACAAGAATTTCAATAAACGGGATGTGAAACTTGGATCTCTATCTCAAACAATCAAAATTGGAACACCACGCCTCTTTAACACCTCCCAAGTATTGATTTTGGATAGATCCTCCAACATCTGGGATTCATGAATCAAAATGAAATGGGATTACACTGTGAGTCGATTTATAATCACCCATATGGCATCATGCTTCTAGAACATTCATGGGATACCCAAAAAAAATCCATTGCTATCTTCTGCTATTTTCACACTGGAATAGGTAAAGAATGCAACATTCCTATTGGTCGTTGATGTTCTTAAATGACTTTCTGAAAAGTCGAGAATATCTAGACAAAAGCGGCCACATCCATTTCACTACCAGACCATGAGAACATCACTTTCAACACCTTATTCATTTTATTAATTCCAAGATGGAAATCCCACCTGGAATGATGATGTGCTCTGAGAAGTTTTTCTTGACAAGAAACTAGAACCAACATCCAATTATGAAAACACAATAATGATGTCTCATTTAGTTCCCAGCACTTAGTGGTCTCCCCACAATTGAGTATCGACCTCATCGCCAAATATTCATAATCTGATTCATGTTCCTCTTTAACCAAACTAGCCATGTAAGGAACAAAAAAAAAAAGAATGAAGACAGCTCGGTCACCCTGGTCTTCACATTCCAACTACATGTCGGTTATGACTGACATAAACTTCCATAGATCTGATTCCTTTTTTACCACCTGAGCATATGATTTCCTACTTAAAGTAGGTGCCACACAATTTTCCTTACCCGGTGTGTAAATTATGACGAAATCAAACATGTAAAGATATTCCATCCATATAATTTTCCTAAAATTCAAATCTATTTGTGAGGAAATATGTTTTAATATTATATGATTAGTAAACACTGTGAATTTCTAGCCGAAGAGATAATAAGACCACATTTTTAGAGTATGAGCAACTACTGCCAACTTCAAATCATGTGTTGGGTAGTTCTACTCATGAAACCTCACCTGTTGTGAGGTGTATGAAAATACATTATCCCCCATCATTAGAACACACACCAAACCTAATCCTGATACATCATAATATACCACATACCATTTCAATGGTTCAGGAAAATACAAGATTGGTTCTGATGTAAGGCGACCCTTTAACTCTTCGAAACATTATTGAAACTACACATTCCATTGAAATGAGATATTCTAACTTCTCAAAACTGTCATCAATGATTCCAATTGTGAGAAATCTCAATCAAAACATTGATAATACCCAGCTAGACCATGAATGCTTTGTATCTCAAAAAACGTTCTTTGGTGATTGTGAGGAGATAACAACCACTATCTTTTTTGGACCTACTAAAACACCCTTCTCAGAAATTAACTAGGAAAGGAAATGAACCACATGTATACAAAAGTCACACATGGACAATTTGGCATACAACTGATGGTCCCTCAAGATCCCCAACATGATCACCAAGTGATGCTCATACTCTACCCTTTTCCTCAAATACACTAGTATATCCTATACAAATACCCCCAAAAAGAATACAGATATCTCTGAAATATATAGTCCATCAATTACATGAAAACAACTAGTGCATTCATTAGAACAACGGTTATAACCATATACTCGTAATGTCTATATATACGTCTTGAATGCAATTTTTTGAATATCCTTGTTCCTCACCCGCAATTGATTATACCCTGGCCTCAGGTCAATCCTGGTGAACCACTGAGCACCCATCAACTAGTTAATCAAATCATTAATGAGTGTAAGTGGATATCAATTCTTTATCATAACCTTATTATGTCTACAATAATCAACATAGAGCTGCAATGGTTAAATTTTCTTTTTAAAAAAAATGTTGACTGTACCCAGGGAGATGTGATAGGACGAATGAAACCTTTGTTTTCTAACTTTTCCAACTACATTGTTAATTTCAGTAATTATGCTTGTTCTATTCCGTAATATGGAAGGGAGATAGGACTTGTCCCCAGAAGGAGATCAATCGTAATCTCCATTTCTCTAGAAGGTGGAAACCCTGAGAATTCATCAGTAAATTCATCCATAAACTGATCCAAAACTTCTAGAAGAACACTCTTCTCAACACCTTCCAGAGATAACAACAACAAATCCTCTAACTAATATAATATTGTTCTAACATGTGGTGCCAAAAAACTTATTGCACCCTAATTCTCACTCTTCTCCTCCCAAAATAGATGTCTAATTCCACCATCAATCACAAAACTAACCATTCGTTCATAGAAATTGATATGGGCCTTAAACATCACATACCAATCCATTCCTAGGATTATATCATAAACATCCATATCAAGTACTGATAAATCCCACATAAATTTGTTTCCATCCACAACTAAACACAACCTCGACATAAGAAGGCTCTAAACTCTCATTGACCAAAGGGAGTTTTATGTTTTCAAGTAGATGGAATCATTTCCACTTGTAAACCCAAAAAAATAAATGATTCCAAAAGCATGAAAATAATGGGGAACATTTAATTTAAAATAACCGTACCCTGCACCATGGATGGTCCCGACTGATCATCCATCATAGCCTGTTCAGCTCCAAACAATTGATTGTTTACCACACATTTCTCATTATTACAATATTGAGGGGCCGTGTTGGTCCACAAATCACCATGACTAACTTTACTCTATTACTGTGAGGTATTCTACGACCCATGTCCCGTTGAGGCATAAGACCCATGCAACCCCTGCCGAGTGTCACCGACAATCGAACTTGGTGCATTCTGATAATAATGTTGTAGATTCCATATATTCATACCATTATGACATGATTGAGGTGGTTCTGTACAATCCCACTAGTTGTGGCTCATAGAACAACATTGGAAACATCCTGACATTCTCAGAGGTTTTAGGGGAAGATTCACTGATCTTGCCGTAAAATTCTAAACCATACTACCACCTTGGAAATAAGTGTCCCTCTTCCACTTGACCCCATAATTTGAGTTCCAAAAATTCCTAATGTGAACCAACAAAATTTCCCCTCCTTTCACCCCCCAAAATATCCTTCTTCTCCACTGTTTCTATATTCACCATTTCTGTGTAATCATGTATACACAGAACTAAAATCATGTAATCAATTTCTGACCTCAACCCCTCTTAAAAAAATTCATGTCTTCTATGATGTAAAACCCTCCACTTAAGGTGAAAACCACACTAAGTTCATAAACATGACAATATATTCCATTGCCGCCATTTTCCCTTTTATAAAACAGAATAAATATATTGTATGCCAAATTCTGAACGTACTAAGGGATAATTGTTTGCTAAAAAATTCTTCAAAACCCTCCCATGTCACTCTTTGGTCCATCCCATCATAGACTGCTAGATCTCACCACTGAAGGGAACGATATCCTAACATGTACATGGATAATTCAACTTTTAGCTCTGTCGATGTTCCCAAAAATCCAAATATACGATTCATTATGTTAATCCTTGATTCAACCCTTTCAGGCTCCAAATCACCCCTAAAGATTGGTGGATTCTGCCTTTGAAATAGATCTTAATGATTCAAAGGATTTGATTCATCAACTTTATTCCCACATTCCACCATATGGAAAGCTTGAACTATAATCTGCACTAGCTTCAAGTTCAAATGAAGATCAGATGGAACCACATTTTCAGCAGCTTTCTCTGGTTGGTCTCTAGGATGCCTATCCAGTGCCATTTCTATCAATATAAAAACAAACATAAGCCTATATCCCTTAACAAGGAAAGGCCTAAAATTCCAAAATCAAGATCATAAAAACTATCACAACCAAGATCTCTACAATTTCACATCTCCCATGTTGCACGTTTGTGGAAAAAAATCCACATTGTTTTGAAAATCTACCCATTTTCAAAATACCACAAGATTCCATGTATCAAATATATTAGTTTTGGAACCCAATTCAGATCTTTCTAAATACAGAAATTTATATAACAACATATATCATTGTACCCCAATGAAATATGCATCCTAGTGGGAACTCATTTCTACCATGAAAGACATGCTCACCACATTGGATACACCCATGAAAATGAGATATCCAATGCCTATAAGTGTCTCCAAACACTTATGTACCCAACTCCCTGGTAACATGAAGTTCTATATTAAAGCGTTAGCTATATACTTTTAAGCTATACATTACATGTTCTAACAATCTTATGCCATGCTACCATCCTGACTTAAGGAATAGGCCAAGAATGAATGTCAACACCAAGACCAGTAGTGAACAGCAAAGGACCAAACAAATGCTCTCACTTGAAATCCATGGACCGAACAAATTGATAACACTTGTAACATCCCACCCCATATCATTGGATTGAGGGGGAGGAGGAATGTCACATGGTCTTAAGAGACATTCCCATGGCCCCAAAGGATGGAAATAAATAATGAGGTCTTTGAGAATAAATTGGGGAACGATTTTCCCTTGAGATAAAACCAACCAACAAAACAATCCACTATCAACAAACTACATGATGCATGTCGACAATAAAACTAACCCTATAAATTACCCCTATACAATCAAAATAATATATAATAATACCACATTCCAAATACACAGAAGCCAAAAACCAGAGTACCAATAGGATGACTACACAACAAGACCTCAAGTAACTAGGACATCTTCCAAATCTCCACCCCAATATCTATGCACCAAGAACCACATCACCACCAAAGCATCTTGCCGAACTACAAGAAAAATGAGATACATTACTCTTACCTATGTCCTAAAATAAAAAATATATATAATCACCAATGTGTCAAAGCAGGGGGTGAGTAAAAATACTCAGTAGGTTTTCCCCAAATGACTTCCCTACACATGCCAGTAGGATAAAACCATTACCATATTAATATAAAGAATTTCATATAAAACATCATATAGTAGAAAAACATACCAATAATTCAAAAAATCCTTACCAAGACACCTTGACCAAAACCATAAAATCCATAGGAAAATCAAACAACCATGCCATAAGCCATTCCCCATTTCCTATTAGCACAATAAATTCAATCTTTCAAAGCAACACACAACAAGGAAACCAAAACAGTGGAGCTTCCTTCCAACCCATTCACTACATTTACAACTAGTGGTACTTCACATCCTCTTATCCTTTGATGGTGGCCCATCCCATCCACTATCCACCCCCTTTTTAAATTTGTACACCCTTCCCACTTCACATCATTCCAATCCCATACAAATCAAGAGAAAACGAATAACCAAGCGTATAACACAACAAGGCCACACCAATATACAAATAATCATTTTCGTCACATGTCGATCCACATCAATAAATAACAAATTTATTGAAACCACCCTATAATAATTTTCCATGAGAAACCAGATTTCAAAAAAACAATATCTTTATTGTAAACCATTTTCATCAACCATTTTCTCAAACAACCCTAGTTTCCGATTTTAAAACCAACACATTAAAATCCAACTATAAGAACATTTCACCACAAAACCCCTTTTCCCCAAAAATAAATAAAACATTACCATAGGTATTTTTTACCAATTTTTCACCTCAAAATAACCAATTAATTTAAGAAAAAACAATTTATTGGAACAATCCTTCTAGTTCTATCCATTTATAGTCGAGAGAGAAGCGACCTACCTTTAGGGTTCCGGCGAAATCGACCCACAAGCAGCCACACACCAATTCGGGAAAACAAATGCACAAAAACACTCTTGATATCCTTCCCTACCATCAATTAGAATTAAAATTGAAACCCATAGCAAAACAAACCCTTGATCTACCTAAAATAGGTGTAGATCTAGAAACCTCAGTGTGGTGGAAGAGTAGATCTAGAAAAAACCACAAATAATTAAGTGAGGAGACTTACCGGAGAATAATCAACTGAAACAAATCAACAAAACCCTTCAATTTTCTTCGAAAATGAGTGGGAGAGAACCTCTAACCATTGAAAAGGATAAATCTCACATAGGGTTTATATGGGAGTTGAAATGGGTGAGTTTGTGTATATCCCGAATTACCATGTTAAAAAAAACTATTCTTAAAAGGTTTCATAGTTACCTTGCATGGTTAGATAAACAGTTTGCTAACCATGCACGTATTGCTGCCTCAAAGGGGCATATTGCATGGCCTCCCCACAAGGTTAGTCAAACCGTGCGCAAGCCGTGCGTAACCTCATTTCCTGCACAGTTTATCTCTCACTGTTTTTCCTAACCATGCTCAAATTTTACGGACATAAAATGGCCTCCAATGTTTTCCAAACCCTTCCTAAACTCTCCCAAACTCATGCTAAGAAATTTAAACACTTAAAAAGGAAATAGTAGAGGCTAAATACCTTAAACTGGGGGCTCTAAATTTAGTCACACTGATAAAAGATGCTAGGAAATCATTCTAACCCTTTTTTATTTATATTGGGATTGAAAATATAATGAAGAAGTTGAGGTAGAAATTGGTATAATGACATATTGAAGTACCCTATTTGAGATTAATTATATGAATTATTTTGTATGAGTAAATGTTTCATGGAATTCTGATTTGTATCTACATTGATTATATTTAGAATTATTAGTGAGAAAAACTATTGTTATGATGATCACATTTTAATACTATGATTCTAATACAATTCATGTTAGATAGACTATGATTTTTGTAAATATAATTATTCTTTATCTAGTAAATTGTTTTTTATCAAATGAAAATTTTGGATTTCATTACAAAAATCACACATTAGGTACCAATAATGGGAATTCAATTTTTAGATTATGCAATGATATAAGATTGTTTTTTAGTAAACCAATAAATATTGAAATAAAATTAAAACTACAACCATTATATTGAAATACATTCCAATTCAAAAGGTGTGTTTATATTAAATTGTTTGGGAGAAACCCAACATAAATTTTTTTCTTATTTCATTATAGTTTGTTGAGTTATTTTAGGAGGTTGTTTCTAGTATTCCACTTTATTTGGATGTTATATTTTCAATATAACACATATGCTATGATTCATCAACATCAGTGACTCTATATATGATGGCCTTGAATGAGTCACATAGATTATAGAAGAAACTCTAAGATAATTAGAATAATTTATTCGTTTGGATGAGTGCATTACCATCATATATATTTTTTTATTTGAATAAATTTGGATCAATACATTATTGAATTTATTACTAATAATATAACATAATCTCTATCATGAAAAATTTCCTCTTATCCTTATTAATGATTAGATTGATCAATTTTAATTAGATGAATAATTTTATATAATTGAACTATTATCAGGATAACATTAAATAATTATTAGTTAGGGTATATAACCAATAAAACCTTATGTATGAGGTATGGGAAATATGGATTTATAGTGATTCAATTTGGAATTACTAATTCTCAAATAATCATCATAGATTTAATGAACAGAGTCGATAGAGATTAACTTTATAATTTTTGGAACTCTTTATAAATAATATTATTAAATATTACAAGTGTAAGTATGGTCATGAAAAACGACTGAGGATTGAACCCAAAACCCTAAGGAAAGAGTAGATATATGAAAAGTTCACATTGTTTGAATTTTGTATAGAACAATTTACTTTTTTGGACATATAATCTTAAGATATGGTGTATCAGTGATTGGTATAATAGGAAGTTGAGGATGAGATATATAATTATAATTTTATGTCAAAACCATTACACATACTATAATATAAATGGGAAAAATAACCACAGTTTTGGTTTTTAGACTCCCAAAACATCCAATGTCTATAATTTCACCTAGGTTATATTCAATGATGATATAAATCTAAAAATAATAATTGATTTAAAATAGGATTTATCAATTGATCATATTTCTATAATGTATAATAATTTAGTGGTAATATTATGTAGTGTTCCACATTCCATTATATTTGACCCAAATCTAAATTTTATATTGATTTTTAGGTAATATATTTTTCAAGATCTGGATTTGGAATGGAATTTCGATACTTATTATTGTGACATCCCGGTTTCGGGTGCCACTCAATGGGTGCCCTGAACCCAGTTCTCCACATGACCTCCAGTGCATTTCCCAAAACGCCATAGGCTTCTGAATAGAAGGGAGGTCCCAGGTCTGATAGCGGGGAAACTATGCCATCATTTGTCAAAGTGTAGCATAGCGGAATAAAATGAAAAGCATACAATAACAACGGAAGCAATAAACCATACACATTCAAGATAAACAACTGTTGTAAAGATAACCGAACAGTTATATAGATATGATGCAACATATATCAAGTTCTAAGAAAATATCCAGAACATGTTACATAGCATTACAATCCAATATAGAGTATAACAAGAAAAACAAAACAGCTGGTAGCATTGCAAGCCTAAGCCTGGTCCCATGCTCCCCTACTCCTCAGCAGCAATCAACTACCTGTATAGGGACCTTTTCCCTTATCCACACCTATAGAAACGTAATCTGTTTGGGCCTAAAAGCATGAACCAAATAGGGTGTAAGAAATAAATCCTAGTAGGCACCCACCAAAGGAACGTGCAAAAATGTTTGTAAACATGCAACAATAGTGTGAAAAAGTAAATGAAATAAACTAAGCAGTGCTCAAAAGTAACTAACATACCAGTAATATTGTCGTTTTATTATTCATTTAAGCATTTAATATAAGAAAACACCACAATGAATTTCTATGTAAATAGTCAGTGTCCTTAGACACGCAAACCCTTACCCTTAAGTAATCAGAATCTTTCCATCAGGCATAACATATATTTACCTCAGGCGTAAAAAGTGTCGCCCTCAGGCACATAGTCTATTTCCCACAGGCACGGAAGAAGTTGCCCTCGGGCCGAAATATCTACTACCCTCAGGCTAAAGGAAACACTACCCTTGGGATGAAAATGTAACTGGGCCATGCCCAAAATATAACAACCAACTCACATACAATTCCTCTCAAGGAAAAAGTAATGCGCAAATACACATGGCATACCATCGGGTATCGTGGCCAAACAACTAAACAGAGGAACACACTCTTGGGGTGGTCCTGGATCCAAGCAGTGATCCCAAACAACATTTTATTATCACATTAATTCACCTATACAATTCTAGGCATTTAAAATATCCATGACCTCAGCCTCAAAACACCCTAACATGAGTTCGTGTCTCAACGGTACACAAAATGCACAACAGTTGGAAATTTAAACACAAAGGAACCTACCTTAAACACCCAAAAACGGTATACGCGAGCGTCGATTCCCAAAATGTCCAAGAAAGTCATAGATCTGAGGTAAAATAATTCTCATTAATCCTCAAATAACATCCCTTAGAGGAATAATAGTCATGAAACACACTAGGAGAAGGATTCTCTTACTCGTACGGTTCCAACGTGATTGACGGAAGCAGAAACGGATTCCCGACGCTTGTTCGGTTGATCCACGAAGGTTCAACCGTCCACTCCTGAGCTCCCATCCAGTTCTAAGACAATCCTATGAACAGGGTTGGCTACTGCCCAGTTTAAGCGAAAAAAACATAGTACACAACGTGTACTTTTGACCACACGACATGTACATATTTCATTTAATTATTCCTCTAGTGGCATCGCCAAACTATTCATCCATCAACATGAGTACACAGTTTGTATTTCTGACCACACTACGTGTACTGTTGCGCAGCTGGCGGCTACTTCCACTGCCTTACTATTTGCCTGCCGACTGACTACATGAAGTTTAAATACCCAGTACATGGCGTGTAGTCGATTTTTACACCATTTGGCGTTGTCATGGCTAAAATCCCTGTGTACTTATCCCACACGGCCAGCAGTACACGACCTGTGGAATAGTATACGGTGTGTAGTCCCAAAATTTAGGATTTTTCCCCATTTTCATTATTTTCTCAAAAACACTTAAGGAAAAGAGAAAAGAAGAAACCGGTACCTCAAGAATAAGAACCGTGTTTTTACAAACTTCCTCCCTTAATGAAATTCGTCCCCAAATAGCCTTTCGAAGGGTGGTGAAGATAAATCTCAGAATAGATCTGGACACTGAACATGTACATTAGTCTCCCACTCCCAGGTTTCGTTCTACACTCGGCCATCCTTCCATAACACCCGCATGAGAGGAACTGACCGACCTCGGAGAACCTTCGTTCTCCTATCAACGATAGGAATCAGATTCTCTCTATAGGACACATCAAACTGAATCTCATCCTCCTCAGGCTGAAAGATGTGAGATGGGTCTCAATGATAGTGGTGCAACTGAGATACATGGAAGAGGTCGTGCATGTCCCGGTACCTCTGTTGTAACTCTAACCGGTATGCAGCCAGCCCGACTCTCTCCAGAATCTCGAATGACCCCACATACCTCGGTGAATTTTTACCATGTCTCTTGACTTGTATGTGTCCTAGCCTCGGTGAAACACACAAGAAAACATGATCCCCGACCACAAACTCCAAAGGTCTTCTGTGGCGATTAGAATAAGACTTCTGATGATACTGTGCGGTAGCCATCCACTTCTGAATCAACTGGACCTGCTTTGTAGTCTCCTGCACGAGCTATGGTCCTAGTAAATCTACATCACCTACCTCCGACCAGAACAAAGGTGAACGGAATGGCCTACCAAATAAAGCCTCGTATAGTGTCATCTCAATAGCTCCCTAAAAACTATTATTATAGGAAAACTAGACTAGGGGTATGTGCTTCTCCCAAGAGCCCCCAATGTCTAGGAAACATGCAAGTATCATTTCCTCAAGCACCTGTAACGTACGCTCTGACTGGACATCAGTCTGAGGGTGGTAAGTTGTGCTGAGAAGCACCTATGTACCCAGTGCCCTCTGAAAACAATGCCAGAAACAAGATGTAAAATGGGTGTCCCTATCTAAAATGATTGAATGAGGGACCCCATGAAGATGTACGATCTCTCAGATATTCATCTTTCTGAGCACGTCAACACCGTAGGTCTCCTTGATCGGAAAAAAGTGAGATACCTTAGTGTGTCTATCCACAACAATCCACACGACATCATTACCTCGAGGTGACCTCTGTAATCCAGTCACGAAGTCCATCATGACATCATCCCATTTCCTCTCCAGAATGGGTAACTGGTGTAACAGTCCAGCTGGCCTCTGGTGCTCCGCCTTCACCTGTTGACAGGTGGGACACCTCATAACAAAACCTACTACACCACTCTTCATACTCGACCACCAGTACTGACGTTTGAAGTTGCGGTACATCTTGGTAACCCTAGGATGAACTGTCCAGGCTGAAGCATGAAACTCCCACATCATCTCCACACGTATATCCCTTGGAACCCATACTCTTCCATGGAAATGTAGTACCTCATCAACTCATATCATCCAATGAAAAAGAGGGTCCTCACTTGCCACTGACTCCTATAGAACTAGGACTTATGAATCCAATAGCTGTCTCATCCTCACTCTATCCAGGAGGGTAGGAGTCACAACTAAAGATGAAAGATAAGTTTTCCACTGACTATCGTGCACCTCGAAATGCATCTCAGAGAACAAATCCATAATCTTCTACTCATCACTGGCCTCCAGCACAGCCTGTATCTGAGTCTTCCTGCTCAGTGCATCAGCTACTGCATTATCTTTACTGGGTGTATAGGCAAGATCAAAATCGAAGGACTGAAGGTATTTAATCCACCTTCTCTATCTCAGGGTCATGTCACGTTGAGTAAAAATATACTTGATACTTTTGTGGTTGGTGAAAACCACAAAATTCTCTCCCAAGAGATATTGTCTCCAATAGCGCAACACATGAACATCTAAAGGAAACTCTAGGTCATGCGTCGGGTAATTCCTCTCATGTGGCCTTAAATGCCGAGACTCGTATGCAACAACTCAACCGCCCTGAATCAACACTCCTCCCAGCCCAAAACCTGATGCATCACAGTTAACTATATAGCTCTTTCCCTACTCTATAAGTATCAGGACTGGTGCTGTTTTCATCCTTCCTTTCAGATCCTGAAAGGTTGTCTCGCATGATTCTGACCAAACAAGCATCACATCCCTCTTAGTCAAACCCGTCAACGGCACCGCTAAGCGGGAGAAGTCCTATATAAAGCATGTGTAGTAACCAGCCAGCCCCACGAAACTTTGTATCTCAAACACGTTCTTGGGCGGATCCCAGGAAACTACTACTCTCACCTTCTCTAGGTCTATTGGAACTCCTGCCTCTGAGATGATATGACCTTGGAAGTGAATCGGGTCCATCCAAAAGTGGCACTTTGAGAGCTTAGCATATAGTTGATTCTCTCTCAGTGTACACAATACCATCTCAAGATGGATGGCATGGTCGTTTCGAGTGTGAGAGTACACCATGATTTCTTCCACAAATAATACCACAAAATAATCTCGATAAGGATGGGACACGTGATTCATCAGAGCCATGAAAACTGCTGGTGTGTTTGTGAGTCCAATCGTCATAACCAAGTACTCGTACAGGCCATATCTGCTCCGAAAAGCTGTAAACGTTATATCTAATGGTCTCACGTGCTGCTGATGATATCCTGACCTCAGGTCAATCTTCGAGAACACTTTTGCTCCATGAAGTTGATCAAAAATGTCATCAATACGCAGAAAGGGATATCAGTTCTTAACCGTCAACTGGTTCAACTTTTGATAATCCACACAGTGTATGAGGGTACCATCCACCTTCTTCGCAAAGAGGACCGGCGAACCCCATGGAAATGTACTAGGTTGGATGAAACCCTTTGCCTATAAATCCCCTAACTGCCTCTTGATCCCTTGAAAATCTGGTGTAGCCATCTGGTAAGGAGGAATGGACATCGGTGCTGCTCCTGGCATAAGATCAATAGAGAAATCCACCTCACGCTCTGGAGGTAGACCTGAAAATTCGTTCAGGAAGACATCCTTGAAATGATCAACCACTGGAGGGAAATTCTTCTGACTTGTCCCCTAATCATGTAGATTTAAACTCGCAATCTAGGCTGTGACTCCACCTCTCCCATGATTCTCTAGTCTAGATCGACTCGCCTGAACATCCCATTCGCCCTTGTATAGAAACTCTCTATCCTCTGGTGTTGTGAAACTCACCCTACGATATTAGAATTATACAAAGGCTCAAAAGGGAACCAACCAGGCCATCCCGAGAATGATGTCATAGCTCATCATCTCTAAGACATAGAGGTCCCATAGAAAGTGACACCCACCAACCTCAAGGGGGCACTCCTTGCACTGATGCACACATGTCGTTCTAGTTCCCAATGGAGTGTCAAGAATCATAATAGAAGAAGAAGAAGAAATGAAGATCTCAAGGCTCTACACAACGGGCACAGATATGAAACTTTGTGTAGCACACATATAGAAAAGTAATGAAGACAAGTCAGAAGCTACTAGAATAATACCTCTGACTGTAAAAGGTCTGGGATCCTGCTCCTGCTAGGTCTGATGCACTGCATATGCCTGCCCCGTGTCATGGCCCTACGACATAGCCTGGCTACCCTGAGCTATCCCTCCCTACTGCCTCTAAGATCCTTATATCTGGCTACCACGAACATGAACACCATCTCTTCCTGCAGACCCTGACGTATTATAGTTCCCCGGCTGGTAAGAAGCTACTGGTCCAACTCCCATATGTGGAGTCTGCATAGAATCCCTCTCACTAGACACTAGTAGAAACGCCCTGCAAAAACACTGCAGATGACCCATCTTGCCACAAGCTCAGCACTCCAATGGATCATGTGGACACTGTGGTCTCCTGTGCCCCTTTTTACAACATTGGTAGCACCTGACCTGTCCACCTGAAACAGCCATCTAGCTGGTATTTCCACCCTGAGAGAAGTCCACCTGTCTCTTCCTCTTGCCAGTAGAAATAGTACCAGAAACTGGTGCCGAACCACCTTGGTCCACACCACTAGATTTCCGAAGGTTCCTCTCTATAATCAGTGCCTGGTTCACAATAGCATGTACTGAAGTAAACCTGAAAACATTCACCAGCGCTCAGTTGTCATACTGAAGATCATCCTCAAAGCTTATGTCCCTCAACATCTCATCACCCACTAGAACCGGTGAAAAGCACCGAATTTTGGTGAAACGAATAGAATAATCCATCACCGACACAGCGCCCTACTATAGATTCATGAACTCTTGAGCTCTATCTACTCTCAGCATCCCTGGAATGAAGAAGTCATAGAAGACTCCCTGAAAATCTTCCCACGCCATGTCTCTATGATGCTCTGACTGGGTGGTAAAATCCCACCACCTCTTGGCAGAATCACGCAGCATATAAGTCGCGAGCTTGATCCTCTGCCATGGAGTCGTCTAAAGATAATAAAAAATAGTCTTCATAGACCCTAGACAACCCTCTACAGCATATGTCCCGCCATCCCCTAAGAACGTAGGTGGATGCTGCTGCTGGAAGATACAAGTCAGCTCCCCCATAGATGTGGCAGCCAGCGGTGCTCCCTGAAAGGTCTGCAGGAACAACATAAAGCCTTCATGGAACTGCGCCTTCGCACCTGTGTCTGGTGTAACAGCTGGCGCCGCATCTGGCTCTGCTGGAGGATCCACTGGTAGCCCATGGCCCACTATCTACAGAGTATAATCGTTGCTGTTCTCTTTTGGTACAAAGCGTGGTTGTCTCAGAGGCATGACACTACAACGTCAAACTCACACCTTATATCCACCTTTATCACAGACTGAAAACGAAGTAACCGAAAAGGTAAAAGGAGGAAGAAGGTATTCAAAATTTGCAAAACAAGACTACACAGCGTGTATAATGACTACACGGTGTGTACTTGACTTCTCTTCCCATGTCTGGGTCCTTCTATACGACTAAGCCACACAACTACCGTTGAACAAAACTACACGGCGTGTATATAATCTACACGGCGTGTATGGTGAAATTTTCCAACTTCCCGTGCTGTTTGTGACACGGCCGACTACCCAGCTTGATACTACACGACGTGTTACACCCACAGACGACATGTACACCATCCCATTTCCTAGCCACACAGCTAATTCCACATGGTCTGTCATCAGACAAGACTACACGGCGTGTCCCATGGGCACACGGCGTGTACTGGACGAGCTCCGCCGACCCGTGTTGTTAGTTACATGGCCGGATACACAGATCAGACTACACATTGTGTTCCAAATACACACGGTGTGTACATAAAAGGATTACACTGACCCTTGTTGTTAGTTACACTACCGGATCCCAGGTCATACTACACGGCGTGTTCCACAGTGGACACGACATATATGTCTTAATGTCTCCTCCATCTGTGTTTTTAGTTACACGACGGACTCCAGGTCAACACTACATGGCGTGTACATCTGTTACACGACATGTTCTCCCCAACAATTCCCTTCCCCATGTCCCTGCCCACACAGTTTATGACATGGGAAGAGACTACACAGAGTGTACTTAGGGTACACGGTGTGTACTCAAAAAGTTTTCTTTTCTTCCCGAACAGAAGAACATACACAGAGTGTTCAAAGAACCACACGGTGTGTATAATGCGTTTTCCGGACAGTATACCTTAGAAACATCCCCGGAACCCAGAAAATACCGAAAACAACACCTAAGTGCCAAATTCCGATCCATGAGGGCCCATACTCCCCACGAATCAATGTTTGGAATCTTATCTGTGTTATAATAAAATAAACAGTCAATGATCCACCAAATTCCTATAAATGGGGGCCCATACTCCCTAAAAATCAAAGTTTGGCGTTCATTCTAAAAACCTTCTCGCACAGAAATACCATATCACAGAGCAGGTATTTATCAAGCATCTATCACAACAACATGCTTTTCTAGCACAACAACTATCACAACAACATGCAATTTCTAATGCACCTACATGGCATGAAACTATGCATGGCATGTGATTTCTAGCATGTGCATAAATGATTCATGAGATGGCATACCCTCTCTCATCGGGTTGTAACTAAATAGAACCAATGGATATAATATAAACAACACAATCCCAAGTGTGTCACCCAATGGTGAAATCAAATCAAATGTAAAACTTGCAAAATCAGACAATTTGCAAAAATACAAAGTAGACTATCTTTTACCTGTACACGGGTTAGCTACGCCTGGGCACAACATATTTCCAACTACCGTTATCATCCACTCCCTGAATAAGGCTCCAAATAGTAAGTCAAAGAAAAGAACCGCCTTTGATACCACTTTGTAACGTCCAGTTTCCGGGTGCCACTCAATGGGTGCCCCGAACCCAGTTCGCCACTTGACCTCAAGCGCATTTCCACAAATGCCAGAGGCTGCCGAATAGCAGCGAGGGCCCAGTTCTAATAGTTGGGAAACTATTCCCTCACTTGTCAAAATGTAGTTCATCGAAATAAAATGAAAATCATACAACAACTACCGAAGCAATAAACCATACACATTCAACATAAACAACTATAGTAAGGATAACCGACCAGTTATATAGATATGATGCAACATGTCTCATGTTCTAAGAAAACAGCCAGAACGTGTTACATAGAAGTACAATCCAATATAGAGTATAACAAGAAAAACAAAACAGCCGATAGCATTGGGAGCCTAAGCCCAGTCCCAAGCTCCCCTACTCCTTAGCAAGAATCAAGTACCTGTATAAGAACCCTTGCCCTTATCCACACCTGCAGAAACATAATCTATTTGGGCAGAAAAGCATGACCCAAATAGGGTGTGAGAAATAAATCCCATTAGGCACCCACCAAAGGCCCATGTCCAACTGTGTGTAAACATGCAACAACAGTGTGCAAAAGAAAATGCAATAAACTAAGAAGTACTCAAAAGTAACTGACTTACTAGTTATATTGCCGTTTTATTATTCATTTAAGAATTTAATATAAGAAAACACCATAGTGAATTTCTGAGTAAATAGTCAGTGTCCTTAGACATGCAAACCCTTACCCTCAGGTAATCATAATCTTTTCCTCTGTCATAATAGATATTTCCCTCAGGTGTAAAAAGATTCACCCTCAGACACAATGTCTATTACCCACAAGCACAAAAGAAGTTGACCTCGAGCCGAAATATCTACTGCCCTCAGGCTAAAGGAAACACTACCCTCGGGCTAAACAAATAATCAGGCCATGCCCAACATTTAACAAGAAATTCACAAGAAATTCCTCTCAAGGAAAAAGTAATGTGCAAATACACATGGCATACCATCGGGTATCCTGGCCAAATGGCTAAACAGAGGAACACACTCCCGGGGTGGTCCTGGATCCTTGCAGCAATCCCAAACAACAATTTAATATCATATTTAATCACATATACAATTCTAGATATTTAAAATATCCACTTCCTCAGCCTCACGACACCCCAACATGGGTTTCTGGCTCATTAGTACACAAAACGCACATCCGTTGGAAATTTAAACACTATGACACCTACCTTAAACACCCACGAAAGGTATACACGAACGTCAATTCCTGAAACTTCCAAGAACATCATTGATATGAGGTAAAATAATTCCCATTAAACATAAAATAACGTCCCTTAGAGGAAGAATTGGCAAGCAACACACAAGGAGAAGGAAGATCTTACCTGCGCAGTTCCGACGTGATCGACGGAAGCGAAAACAGATTCTTGACAATCAATCGTTTGATCGACAAAGGTTCGTCCATCCTCTCCCGAGCTCCTGTCTGGTTCTAAGCCAATCCCGTGAACAGGGTTGGCTACAACCCATTTTATGAGAAAAAAATTACACGACGTGTAATTTTGACTACATGGCATGTACTTCCTTCAT
Organism: Viscum album; assembly: GCA_963277665.1. NCBI lineage: Eukaryota > Viridiplantae > Streptophyta > Magnoliopsida > Santalales > Viscaceae > Viscum > Viscum album. The sequence goes on from OY728135.1 coordinate 2,016,222,354, forward strand.
TTAACTGTTCCTATGGCGGCACCTCCAAACTGTTCATCCATCGACATGAGTACATGTCATGTATTCCTGACTACATGGTGTGTACTATCGTATAGCTGGTGGTTACATCCACTGCCTTACTAGTTGCCTGCCGATTGACTACACGACGTGTAAATACCCACTACACAACGTGTAGTCGGTTTTTACACCCTTTTGCGTCGTCATGCATACATGCCCTATGTACATATCCCACATGGCCAACAATACACAATATATGGAATAGTACATGGTGTTTAGTCCCAAAATTTAGGATTTTTCCCCATTTTCCTTATTTTTTCAAAAACACTTAAGGAAAAGAGAAAAGAAGAAACTCATACCTCAAGAATAAGAACCAGGTTCTTAAAATTATCTCCCTTAGAAAGATGTATATTTCAATATAACCATTCATACCTTATAGAAAATGATAATATCCTATTCTATGGATTAAAATGTACTTGGGATAAAAATCTTCCACTTGATTACTTTTATTACAATAATATAATTAACTCAATTATTCATATGTCTCATTATGAACCCATACCTGGATAGAAGTGCAGATCTAAAAATGTTTTTGTGATAAAAATGAAAAAAGTAACTTATTGGGTCCTATTAAATATTTGTAAATGAAACATTATGTTAGATCCATTCAACATCACATCATGATAGCTCAGAGTTTAATGAAATCTTATCCAACCAGTTTTTTTATAAGATCTAGAGTTTAGAGTTGGTGACATTGTAATAGTCCGTATTTATATATGTGTGATAATGTTATGGGATTTATATATATTGAAATACTGATCCATATCTATGTTTTTCCTTTAAAATTAATGTTCAATTAGGGATAGTAACTTATCACTTATAGCTTCCACCAAACACTTCCATGTTCATGATGTGTTCTATGTATTTCTCATTACAAAGTTTATACCCAACAAATGAATTAAAAGCACATGTTTTAACACTGGATCATGGTTTTTCCTATAAATAAAACCATTTGAAATATTTTATTATAGAGATAAAGTTATATAAAATAAGGATACTCACCTGGTGAATGACATTTGGAGGAATTAAATATTTGAAGAAGCTTCGTGGGAACCTTGTAATGTGATGAAACCAAAATATCAGCATCTGATTGTATTGGATTAATAGAATTTTGATGGGGAAATTAATTTTAAGGGGGTGGGTTAGAATATAACACCATAATATTTTATGATACTTTCTCTTCAAATAAATATCATTTTATTTATATCATTTGATGCACAAAAACTAGAGTTTAAAATAATTTTGATATAAATAATTTTTTTTAAAACATGACCATTATAACATAGATGTTAAAATTGAATATAAAAAAAATAAAAAAATTATGACATATATTTATAATGGTTTTATATAATTAATTTTTTTTTATTAATTTATAAAAAATAAGTACCGCATTATTTATTAATCATTTTAAATTTCAAAAATATGTTTTCTTCCAAAACGATTTCTAGTGTAGTTTGTGTGTTAATATTAGATTTGATTTATAATTTTTTTTTGTAATTGTATATAAAATTTCTTTCATGTTTTCTGGATTTATAATTTCAAATTTAACATAGGGTGTAATTATAGTATTTTTATGAATTTTTTTATTTTTTTCAATGAATACTAAAAAATACATATGTGTATAAAAATGTTTTATATTTTCTTAAAAAAAGAAATATAAATGTTAAAAAAAAAATTTGGATTTCATTTGAAATTAAAATTATATCCATTTTCATAAATATAATATAAATAATTTCATGTTAATCATCGTTATATTTTATTTTGGTATAATTTTAGTTTGATTCTATAAAATTTTTATTTTGGAAAACTATTTTTCATTTGTATATTGGTTTTTCATTTTAATTAATTAAAATAATACATAATGAAAAATTAATAACATAAATTCAATGAATATAAATGTATGATATTAATTTAAATTATCATAATTGTGATTACTTTCCATTGAGTTACTGTAACAGTATCTTATGCATGAAAAATGTATTTCCCTAAAAATTAGTTTCTTCATGTTTCCGAGTTTATTTTTTAATTACATTCATCGAAATATAGAAAATTATTTTGAAAACTTTAATCTATATTATGAATCCAATGTTTAAATTTTTATAATAAATACTTTTTATTTTTATGCATTTCGAGATTTTCCCATGGGAAAAAAATTTCACCTCTATAATTGGTAAAATAGGATAAACCAATATTAATCTAATGGTATATGACATTAAAATAACCAAATAATTTTCTTTTATCCTATTGGTTGAGATGGAATTATTGATGGCGCTCGGGCTTCGGGGGGTGCGGGTGAGTCACGACCATGGCCGTCGAGGTCCTCCTGTCTAGGGTTCATCATGACTCTTCCTCACTATTCTCACTTGACGCTCGTGGTAGGGGAAGCGGGATCCGCTTGGAATTCAGACTTGGTACCGGTGAAAGACTTGCTTCTAGATCCGAGGCGTGATGCTCAGACTGTTTCTCATCGGGATGAAGGATCCGAAGATCAATTGCCTACTGTTACTCGCCGGGTTGAAGGAGGTCTTCTTGTTGCTCGCCGAGCTGAAGGAACCTCAGATCTGCCCTATTATTGAAACCCTCATCTGATGTTCCTGTCATTGTTGACGCAAACAAGGTTGATGGTGTGCATTTTTCTGAACCCCTACTTGTGAATCGCCAAGCTGTGGCTAATGATTTTAGATCTACGGTGGATAACAGCGCCGGCCGTGCTCATTTGGTGGATGGAGTAGGGCAGGACATGGCTACAGCTGGGGTGTCGAAGAGGGTGTTGCCGATGAGTCTATCCAATCCCCATTTGAAGGCTTCTTTGGGGAATTTGAAGGCTGCTTCAGAAGGTAGTGTGAATTATCTGAGTGGCCAAGAAGGTTGTCCTGCCTCCACGCCTTCGTTTTCTTCATTTATTGATTCCCACTCAAGAAGGATTCTTAGAAAGGGTTCATCAACTCATTTTTGTGTCAGTCCTAAAATATTTGATGATAGGATTACAATTGGTAAAAACTGTCTAATTTCATGACTTGTTTTAGCGAAGGGTGCGACGTCCTATAAATTTGCTGATCTTGTCAGACAGGTTTCATTCTTGTCGGGTTCCACTGATTGGTGGTGTGTTTCTCTTGGTCATGGATTCATTCGTTGCATTTTTCCATGAAATGCTCTCAAAGTTCATGCATGGAGCATTGGGTCTCTTTCTTTGAAACCAGGATAGCTTCATCTTCATGAATGGTCCCTTGATTTCAATTCCTCTCATGCAAGGAATGCCTTTTCGCAGTTATGGGTATATTTGCATGGTCTTAACTGGGTCCTTTAGCATCCAAAGATTCTTCATGACATTAGCATGGCGATTGGATCCCCTATTAACCTTGACAAGGAAACTGAAGTTGTTCGGTTTGGACATTTTTCTAGAATGTTGGTGGAGGTTGATTTGAGCTCTACCTTGATTGATAAGGTAACTCTTTCCACTCTCACTGATAACATTAATATTGATGTTGAGTATAAAAGGAAACCACTTTTTTGTACTGAATTCATGGCTGTTGGGAACTCGTTGTAGTTCTGTTGGAGGAAGATCTCTTGTGAGAGATGTGGGATGAAGGGTCATCTAACTACTCTTTGTAGAAAGAAACTTGAGGGAAAGCATGTGGTCTTGTCAAATCGGGAAAGGTATTCTCTTAAAAAATAATCAGCCACTCCAGCTGATGTGTTGGCCTCCAAAAAACCTGTTTCTCATGTGAAAGGGAAAGGGCTGATAGTGGATACGTCTCCGATGAGTGGCCACTCTAATGTTCAGGTTGATCACAAGGAGATTCCATAAAGGTATGGTCGTTCTGTTACTCCCACTGGGTTAGCTGAGGTTGTACATACTCATAGCCTCTATGTTTCTGGATCTCCTACTTGCATTGATCCTCCAAATGTAAGTATGAATGATAGTCTTGATGTAGTATTGATACGTGAAGAGACTTTTGAGTAGGCTCCTTCTGGGACTACATAAAATGTTGATTGCCATCAGGAAATTCATAATATCATGATCTCATCTATGATTTCTGGGAAGTGGGGTGATATCTCTGAGGCAGAAGAGATAGCAACGGGCTGCGGTGGACCTAGCACTTTCAAAGATACCCTTCTTACTGGTAAAGGTAAGGCGAATGATTGATTAGTCCTCGATCCTGCTCCTTCGAGGAGACACCCAAGGAAGGATTATTCTAACTTACCTAGTCGACGTCTATACGATCTTCTAAGCTTTCAGGTGCGTTCAATTATGATATTCCCAAGATCCTCACTCAAGATAAGTCCCACTCTGAATGAGAAACTGCTGATGACTCTGATTATGGGAATGACATGTCTTAATATGATCTGTAATATTGTGTTTGATGGATGAGGGAAAGTTCCTTTGTTTGACCCCACTCGCATACTCTATACCTTTTTTCTTTATTTAATAAATAGTCAGAAGCTTAGCTTCTGGCTGATCTTGCTAGTTTTATTAGTTGAGGTTTTTTTGACCATAGTTACTCTTATATAGTTAAATAACTATTTTAAATTATTATATTGTTATTTTGAACCAAATATTTTATACTTTGAAGATAACATAAATTTTATTCAATTTAAAAATAATGTTTTGGAATTTTCATGTTATTACATGGTTAGTGGAATCCATCTCATTTTAGTTTTTGAAACAAATTATAAAAAAATTCTATATTTTATAATTTAATAAAAAAAATCATTGAAACCAATTAATTAAATTTTTTCAAGGTAAAATGATATTTACTAAAAAAGGATGTTATTTCATAAAAACTACCTTTCAAGTGTTTTGTGTTCATATATAAAGATTAATTTCAAAAACATAATGAAAGTGAATATGATGAAATGGATTACAAATTTGGAATCATCAGGTCCAAATCTGTTCATAAAGATGATTTTATTTTTGGTCGTATAATTTTATTATCATAGAAAAAAATTGAGCTGTCATAGTTAAGAGTAAAATGAATTTAAATAGATATAATTTGGAGATATGGGTTTAATTATATCCAAAATTTATCCCAATGTGATTGTATGAGTTTATTTTGACCTTATCAAATCATATATTAAAATTTTGTGTTCCATGGTTTCACATAAAATGATTTTGAGATATATTATTTATTAATTTAATTAATCTATAGTGTTTTCTTTCCCACCCCTATAATATAATAAAACCTATCATCTCTTCTCTAAAATTCATAAGACATCTATAACTTACATGCTATCAAATAATATATCTATAAAATCCTTAACTATGATATGAATATTATTTTCCTTCTTTGATTCATATCATTTCAAATGATTAAGGTTTAAGCCAGAGGAGGATTCTAATAAAAGAGTATGTAAGAGTGTTTAGGAGGAAATTTGAACTCTAGGCAAGGGGTTTTTGTCACAATTTTATTTTTGTGATACATATTACTTATTTTACACTTATATAATTTATATGCTGTATATAAAAGAAATTGATTTATTTGTAGACTCATTTCATGAAAATTATGGGATATGAATTTCCATCTAAGGTTGATTCTTTCATCAGGCTTATGATTCAAATGTTACCTACAGGGTATGATATTTAGGATTCAATCTGATTTTAATCACAATTTTTTATTTAATTTTCATTGAAGAAAATTTTTAATCATTATCTTATATATGACTTTCATTTTCTTCTCATGTGTTCATTCATAGAATTTTCATGCTATAGTTTTATTTTCCTCTCTTTTGTGCTTAAAATGAATGAGAAAATGTTTTTATAAAAAAATATTTCCCTCCTTAGTCAACATTATTTTTCATTGAAACCCCATTTTTAAATAAAATATTTTCATTATTTTTTAATATTATATAATGATTTTTGAATGTAATTATTATCCACGTATTCCATGGAATAATTTTGTATAAATAAAATCTTCTTGTCATTTTTCAGATGATTTACATATAAATTTGTATAAAAAATGTAGAAAGAATATTTTATTTAATAAACACCAAATAGAAATAATTTTCTACCATCATGACCACTCAAATATATGACGCTTCCTTTACATTCTTATTTATTTTAATTTTTTTAATAATATTTGGGAAAATTTTTGTTTTTAAATAAAATATTACAATATGAAAGTTTATTTTCTCTTGAATTATTCCTGATATAATTTAATGAAATATATAATATACAATCATATCCTTTTCTATTTTATTCTTTATTAGTGATATTATTCAATGGTACCATCCTTATTTTTTCACTTTATTATCAATTATTATAATGAAACGATGTTTATTAAATTTTTTATTTTCAATAGGTTATGATATAGTGATATAATGAATGTTTTATGATATTATTAACATTAAATGAATAAATTATTATTGTCAGATTTTTGGTTAACTAATATACCTCTAATGTTATGAGTACTGTGATATCGATATATAAAGAGATAATGATGACCAGTGTGTCCATGATCATGAATAGGTCTCTACACATTTTGATGTGTGATTATGATCACTTTATATTTATTCTCATAAAAATATTCATGTACATGATTTGGAATAGATTATTTCATATTTTTATACATTATTATGATCTCCTTTTGGATACAATCCCAATATTATATATGAATATGAATTTTAACCCTTACCATAAGATTATGATTTATTATTCTTTTGATGCAACATGTATGTGTTATGAATATTAAATAATGGATTCATATTTGAAACCTTTATAGAAAATTATTCAAATAATTAATATATTTGGGATCTAAGGATCTAATATTTTCTATTTATGAATATATTACATTAAAAAAAGAAATTTGAATATTTTATCCAACCCTTATGATTATATTATCCTATATAGATTGATATCTCCCATGAGTACTGATTATATGTACATAAACTCACAATTATATTTTCCTTGAAAAGATTTTGAGGAGAATTTATATGTCTTATTAGTATTGAAGGGGACATTATTTAATGAAATTTGTTTGATAAGATTATTATTTTACTTGTCTCAAAAGACACTAATCGTTTATAATCACTCCACATTTATTATTGTGAATTAAATTATGTACTCAAATAATATAATGTAATATATATTTGTTTTGAGTAATTTAGGCTATTAATTATAATAGTAATAATGGAATTTATTTTAATGGAATTAATTTACTTTTGTATTTCGATAGAAAAACATTTTGTACATGGGAAAGTTTTTTCAAGAAAATGATTTTTTTCTTATTTTTTGGTATAATTTTATATTAAATTCTTTCCATACAAGGAATTGAATTTGATAAATTTTAATATATATTTTTAATAAAAATAATTGATGATTTCTAATATGATGAATGTAATTTTTTTCATAATGATTAGTTAAAACAATAATAATATGTTGACATTGTCAAGGTGGAAACACATTTATTGAGGGTTAAAGGAATAAATAGATCTGTGTTTTACAATTAAACTTATCTAAATACTATTTGATGGATATATTTACACCGCATAATTTATCAATTTCAAATATTTCACTTTTTTTCATTTTTATTTTGTATAAAGTATTGATATTTTATTATTTTATTAAATACCATGTCTGTCACATTCACCACTTATAAAAGAAAACCCCTTATTTCTCTTATATACATAAATTTGGGAAATATATATTGACAAAAAAAACTACCAATTTTAATTTAATATTCACTATTAATACATTTTATTTCTTTCTTCTTAAAATAAAATTCTAATTTACTTTATGAAAGGGTAAAATGGAGGCTTACTAAAGAATATATAATCCTAAAACAAGACCAATCTAAATTTATTTTTTAATTTAACTCCTATAATTTTTTGTTATTCATCATAAAATAAAAAAAATAAATATTAAATATACTGAAATGTTATTCTGATTATTGAAAACCTACTATTAATCCCTTTTCCATCAGATGGGAAGTGAAAGTATTGCTCGTGTGTAAGTGTTAACTACCACTATCATGTGGAGAACCAACTCATTTTCCATCAACATATTTCAATGATGGTTTTTATGATAGTTTTTATGATTAAATTTTATATGTAATTTATAATTATCTTTTTCTTATTATAATATCATAACAAAATTATTAACATCATATTAATGGGAAAATAATCATGGAGCTCAAGCATTCATTTGGACTTCTACCTCCATGTAGTGACGTTACTTATATTTCAAATCCAATTTACATGGATTGAAATAAGAAAAATATTTAAAAATATATATGAAATATATGATGTAATAATGAATATTTAATGTTAAATAATTTTTTCCATTCTTTCATCACATTAATTTTGAAGTGAAAACGGTGTTTATTCATACATATTAATTATAATATCCATGAGTCGCATAATTCGGATTTTTATAGCATCCACTTATTGATGACTCAAAAAATATATTTAATTAATATATATGATTTTTCCTTCATAATTAATATTCAATAAATGACAAAATTTTGGTAAAATTATATGGAATTGAACAAGTATATAGAAATTTTCATGAAAATTGAAAAAGTTTATTGCTCAAAACAACATTTTTTACAATGAATGTTTAATAAATGTGTGTTAAAATTTTAAAAGTGGATCATATATGGTATAAAATTCTTTTAAATGATTCTAATATAAAAGAAATAAATTTAATTTTTTTATACATGATATTACAGTGATTTCAGACACTTTCAACATTAAGCTAAAGTATTTATGTTACAATTTTATTGCATATAAAGATTCATTAGGATTATAATTTTGAATATCATATTTTATGACCTATTTATCAAGAATAACAAGAATTTTATTATATTGTGGTGATTTCACTATATTACATGTTTTCCTTTCATTTTACAGTCAGAAATCACTCATGATACTGGAAAAATATTTTTTTATAGAAAATTGATATTATTTCTCTCTTTGGTCGAAAATACATTTCCCTCCTTATCCATGTTTTAAAAAAAATGAATAATTATTTTATTAACCTCCTATTCTTTTTTAATTTCTTTTTTTTAATTTTTTTGTTTTAAACATTCTTTAAAGAGAGTATTCATTTCACTTTCTATATGATGAATTTCTGAAATTGTAAAAAATAGTAATTAAATCATTGTTAAAATATATATGTAACATACAAAATTTCACTCCATCATGAATACTGCATGTGTTTAACCTTTATTTACAATAATTTTTGGTTCCATTCCATGGAATTGTTTTCCTTAATATATTAAAATATGTGGGTTTTAAATAACTTATTTAACAAATGAAAGTGTATTTTCCACATAAAATATTCCTATGCTATATTAATTAATCTTTTCAACAATGAAAACATCCTTTGATGCTAATTACGATTTATATAGGACATGATCCAATGATACCACACTTATTATTCCATTAGATGTGTTATGATCATTATGGTTTGATGTTTACAGAAATAATTTAATTTATGTCAGTTATTCTATAATGAATGGTTGAAATGATTATGAAACGAATTTATTTTTTATATGTTATGATACATAATGAATGTTAATGATATTATAGCACACATCTGAATGGATTTTTATTATCTAATATATGGTCCTAAAATAATATGTCCATCTAATTACATTGGTAAATACTTATATCTCATGAGATAATTTGAAATAGAATGGGGATTTATCTAAGTATAGTGCTATACATTTTCCCCTACAGTACTCTTGGGAGGGAACCTTGACTAATGATAAAATGGAATGATGAGTGAACCCAATCGAATATGATATTTAAGTTATAATTGACTAAGGAAATGAAATTATATGATTATGTGTATGAAAAAAATAAATGTCTTATTCCACTAACATATGGTTTATTCCAATATTATGCTCTTATAACTAATGTTATTTGATTCTTTTAAGATTTAGTTCTTTTGATCTGCTTGGATTTATGTGATGAATCAATATAATGACATATGAAATTATGGTTATGGTTTTCATAAATTAAGATCTTGTTTGCATAAATTTATGCTCATTTTATTTTTATGTGATCATGTATATCTCACTTTTTTACCATTATTGATAATCTGATCCCTCCCTTTATTTTATTTCCTTTCTGAAGGTTATAAAGAATGGTTTGATGTATGATATATCGAAAAATGGTTCTATATATGAATAAATAAGTGGGAGAGGAAATATATATCATATTAATTTCATTATGTGTTTACTTTTCAAATGTAAATAAATCTATATTATTATTCTTTGATGATTAATTATATGTATTGAATATTCATCTAATAAGATTTAATATTTATATATATTAATTATCAGCCATAAAAATGCTTTTAAATGTTTGGTTATATCTATAGTAAATGGGAATAAATATATATATGAATGATTAATGGGTGATTCTTTTATAAACTAATACCGGGTGGATTTGGTATAAGATGAGAGAATGTGATTATTTTATAGACAATGTACTAGGGGTCAATTATATCCCTTTAATTGATTGGGAAAAGAGATAGTTTTAACCAATTTCAAGTTCCTCCTATGAAATATAATATTTATCCACTGTAAATTTCTTATATTATATATTCAAATGATTGTATTTAGGGTAATTCCATGCCGATCATTTTATGTTCCAAGACACCAACACATTTGTTATATGCTTGATATTTGTATTTAATGGTTCCTTAGATCATCGTTGATATCACATTGATCATTATTATTTATTCTTATAACTCATTACTTTTTTAAATTATTATTCCTTGAAACATGTTTGATGATCATGGTTATGATTTTATTCAATTGTCTTATGTTATGATTTGTAACATTTAAGATATTCACATAACCTAATTCTCATTTTGTTTTCAATGATGATATTCAATTATTAATGCGTATGTTTAACCCCACTAAGAATTTGGTATCATCCTTACTATGTTTTCCATTTCTTATAATTATGAGGATTAATTTCAACTAAAATAATTCATGAACGTTTTTATATGTAATGAATTTTATAGGATATGTTGAAGAATTTTGGGGTAATAAGAATGTATGGGTATTCTATGAAAAATAATCCCCTCTAGACATTGATATTAGTATGTACGAGTGTTTCATAATTCCATAAAAAACTAATAAAATTATACATATGTATATAAGTGATTGAATATTTCGTTTTGATGTATTATGTTTTGGATGGCTAAATTTTGGTCATATTTGTTGGTATTAATTCATAAAATGTAATGATTGTTTTCTGAATTGTAGATTCAAGTGTGTGATTTTGTGGATTTTTTATGGAATCATTTTGACTAATAATCTAAATCAAACAAACATAGTATCCCAATATTGTAAAAGCCAACCTCAACATTTTATATACCCTGTCATGTAGTAAGAAATATGATCAAACCTTTCACTTTATAATTTGTCTTTCTTGAATTGAAATTTCATATTAACCATTTTCTTGAACTCCAACAAGATACAAAAACAATTTATATTGGGATGAATCCTCCTAATTGTTTCAATATATAGTTCATTGGGAAACACTTTGTGAAATAGGATTGAAAAATCTTTTCCAATAATGTTAGGGTAAATGTTTAACCCTAATATGTGGGATTTAATTATGTCCATCCCAAAACAATCCAAAAAATTTAATTTTTCAATAAATAAATGGTTTAAAAATTTAATTCTATAAATATCAAAAGAAAAAAAAATAATAATCAATATAAAAAATATTTTTTCTTATGTATTTTTCATAAAATCATAATAAATTCACATAAATTATTCTTTTCACATAAAAATTTAGATAATGACAATGTATATCTAGAAATAGATAACCATGTATTTTTTTAAAAAGTACGTAAATATATGTCAAGATATTAATTATAAAAACATTTAAAACAAGTCTATTTAAAAAATAATACATTTAATTTTATAATTTATTAAAAACATAAATAAATAAAAATCCAATGAATTGCATATATTTTTCAAAAATAAATAACAAATAACAAATCAATTTTTATTATATTATATGAAAAAATGAAAATGTATAAAACAAGATAACATAGATTAATTAATATTTTATATAAAAAAGGGGATATATTAAATATAAAAAGAAATAATGAATTAATAATTTCATATGTTATAACTTCCCCATTATTAGATTTTTTACTCATTTGAAAAAATTGTATTCCAACCATGTTATATAATTTTATTAAAAATGTAGGTATCTATAAATTTTATTTAATATTGAATCCATCATGTTTCATATATGGAATTAATAAAACTTTTATTTTATCATTATCCACATCCATATTATTTCAATTTTAACTTTGAATCCATGAAAACACCATGAGATACAATGATTTTTATGTCACTTTTCCCAAAACAAATGTTTAAAGATTTATGACCATCTCATGGCCATGTATTTATAAACATATACATGATGAAATTATCACATCTTTATTAATGTGACAATTAAGTTTACTAAAAATGATATTTTTTGGTTGGTGTAATATTGGAAACAATTATTGAATTGTAATTTACAATTATAGGAAAAATAGGGGCATCTCTTAATAAAATGAAGAACTATTCAATAATTAATAAGGGAAATTCCTCATTAATTTGTCCCATTCATATGATAACCCATAAAAATCCATCTTATGTTTTGAATCCATGTTATTATCCTATAATATGATTCAAATGTGAAATGAAAACTTTTATTCTCCCCCTTTTTGCTTTAAATTTTTATATATTTTTGTTTCAGAGTTTTTTTTTAAATTTCACTATTCCAAATAAGACCTTGTCAAAAATAATATAATGAATGCATGAAATATTATCACAAACCAGACCAGGTACCCAAGTAACCTGATAACTAAGCTGATCCTTCCATAGCTCGAAGGGTTTTCTCAATCCTCATGGGTTGGAGACTAGCACCTAGAATCGTACAACATGCAAGTGGGAATAATTTTTGCACAAAACATTATTGATGAAATTTAACCATGTCAACATGTATACAAAAGAAACTCTTTTGGGAGTAATGTACCAGAAGCCAAAAATGAATCAATGTTCGAATTAATACACCCTAATTACCAAAATAGAGGAAAAATCCCCAAGTCCCTAAGGACACAACTCAACATTTACTTGGTTCAAAATCTAGGTCGACCCCCAAGAGATCATTTCTCTATGCCCGAACCTAAAATGAGATAATCTAAAAAATCCTAAAGGAACAATTTGGGTGTGATCTATAATCCTTTTAGGGTATCACCTAGGATTCCATAAGGGTTAGCATTAATATATTAACCAAATAAATTCTTTCAATTTTTGAAAATAGAACTGTTTTCTATTTTTAATGCATATTTAATCAAATCATGTTATACAATTCAAATGATGTAAAAACACATTAATCAATGGTTTTAAAAGTGATTTAATATTTCAAAAAAAGTGGAAAGAATATAATATTTAAATGAAATAGTTTTTATAAATTAAAATGGTATTTAATAAAGTATTACAACATTGGAATACATTTATATGTCAAATATGAAACAAGAGAGAAACATGGTCATCTAAAAAATTGGTATGATTGTTTCAGGATATAGGACTCCACACTCTCTAAGTGATCTCATTAATATTTCTATACAAATTTTCCCCTAAAAATGCTAATGAAAATTGATCACCACCACATTAGGGATGTTACCGGCTTTATGTATGTTCAATAGTGATGTAATAGTATATATTATGCCCAAATAACTCAACAACGACCTGCGGATTTCTAATTCTCTTCCAAAAACAATGATAGTCAATTTAATTCAAGATAACTTATTTGAAAATTAAATATTATTCTTTCATTTAAATTCCAATTTTCCATTTAAAACCAAAATAGGTTTTAATAAAAAAACATTCCAATTTAACAAGATAAAACCATTGGGTTTCTATAAAAACATTTTAAGTCATTTTCATAAGTTTGAAATCCATTCAAAACTAATTCCATCAATCTCACAATTAATTTACAGCATTAAATTCAAAAATTTTAGTATGTTCATTTCCATCAAAACCCCAATTTAAATTAAACAATTTAAATCAATCAATTTCTATAAACACACACAAATTCAATGGATTTTGGGGTATTAAAAACTATAAATCCAAAACCATTTCAAATTTCACAATTTAATAGATCTGGATTTTATTATTAAATCAATTATATGAATGTCTGAGCATATGAATTTAAATAAATAGTTGAAATAAATTAAGAAAATTCAATGTTAATCAATTTGGATAAATAGGATGGAATAACATATCTTTTCATAAATCTAAACACTCTTAATGACACCCATAAATTATAACAAATGTTTGGAAGTCTTTAAAACATAGCCTAGTGAAAATATCCAACAACACAAAGAATAGATCCAACAATTTTAGGATGATATATGGAAATATCCATGGAGGATAAAGATAGAAAGATGATGAATGTGGGGAAAAAGATTACATGAGAATCACACCCTAAACGCAATGATAATCAAACATCGAACAAGAGGATCTCGAAGGTTTAGAAATCAATAAGCTAACAGGGGGAAGGCATTAGGTCAAGAGAAATGAAATTAAAGAGGAGGGGAACAAAGATCCTTGATGATCTTCCCGTTTAATAGACTACAGTCAGGGTATTACAAGACATGTAACCCCACTTCACATCATTAAATAGTTAATATTCAAAATCACTGAAAAACGGCTCATCGTGATTTAAAAAAGGACACACCTAATTAAAAATTTATCAGTAATTCATTCTTTATGTTTAAAGGAACTTAACATAGTGTGCCCTTCAATTCATGAAGTCTTCATGACTTGCCTCCAGAAACCATTGCGCGTCGTTTAACCCAGTTACATGGTGTGTAACCCTCCAATAACATATAGAAAAAGACAGTTAAATCTAAGAGGCCAAAAAATCTACGACTTTACCATTATATGTATCCTCCCAATCCATTACTAACCCTACATAGTCAATAAAAAGGAATAAATGACAAGGATTATAGAATTCTGGTTAGATCGGTAATGAGATGTTACATCCTCCCACCATAAATATTTTCTGTCCCTAGAAATCCTATAAAAAATCTTCCATACCAGAAATATTTGGCCACTATTATCTTAATAGTTCCTCAAATTTCCACATCTCCTTCAATAACACACAATCCAAAGGTACCATCCTCCATCAAAGTAAATTATTCATTGAATCAATAATCATGATTGGGTACTGAGTTATATATAATTTAATGTCTATCTCAAGATCACTTAAGCTCAAAACATGAATGAGATCAGATATAAACTTTCTCAACTATTATACATGGAATTTGTTTTTCCTCAAAATCAGTTACGATGGAAGAGATAAATTTTATTAATCCTTCCCCATCTTTTAAAGAACCTCAAATGGTCCAACAAAATGAGGAGCAAGATTCCCGTGCATCCTAAACTATCGATGACCCAACTTGGGTGAAGATTTCAACAAAACATGGCCACCAAATGATAACAACTATGTTCAACAATGATGACCAGAATAAGACTTGTATCAGCTTTATGCAGTGAACAATCTCTGATGAATCATCTGATTCTTTATTTTCATCTCTTACACCATGATTGGTCAGACCAAGGAACTTTCACTAAAATCTAGCCAACTCAATTGAGATTTACAAGGCTCGAAATAAAAGGCCTGAAAATGGAAAAACTTTTATTATGCACTAGTAACTATATTTATATAAAAACTCAACCATCCCCCAAAGATAATCGCAAGGCCTACTTAAGTTTAGAACCCAAGAGCGTGGCATATCCTCTAGAATCTATATAGCTATCTCTATCTGGCCATTTTCTTGATGATAGTAGGCTATTCTAAAATGGGAATGAGATCCCAGTGAGTTCAGAAGGCCTCTCCAAAAGTGAGAAGTGAACTGAGGATCCCTATTATAAACTATAAAATATGGAACACTATGAAAATGGAAAATCTTTTTCATGTAGTGATTTTCCATCACCTAAACCATATTTGTATCTAAAATTGGTATGAAACTAGCTGGATTGGTCAGACTATTTATCATAACCCATATAAAATTATTTTTTCTTTGGGTAAGAGGAAAACCGAACACAAATTCGATAGAGATTTCATATAACATTCAAGATGGGACATGAAGTGGATTATGTAAACCCAAAGTTTCTAACCCTTTCCCTTCACCTTCTAGCATGTATTGAAACGAGAGACCAACTCAGAAATTCTTCATCGTATCCCTAGACACCAGAACTACTACCACATCTTATATGACAAATTAGTGGTTCCTGGGTACACAAAACACTATGATTTTTTTCAATCACCCACCACAACCTCTCTTGTGGATAATGGAACAACAAAGTGATTATGATAGTAGAGAACACCCTCTGTGGAGAGATATCATTGGGAAAATGTATCCCTGCCATAGAGAGTGTTTCTAACGCTACATAATTCATAATAAAAGTGTTAAACCTAAATAATCATCTCAAGAATATATAATGTCAACTTAATGATGGCTAAAGAAACTCCACCATCATTCTCCTCAACTCCAATATGAAAATGTGAAAATAGATCCATTAAATTCCAATCATCTGATGATTCTTTCACTTCATGGGTTGTATGTTTCCTACTCAACACATATGTAATGACATTACCTATCCTCATGGAGTATGAAATGATAATATGTAAATATTGAAGGTACTTGACCCAACGCCTCAAGGGGAGATTCAAATATTTTCGAGAGAAGATAAAACTCAATATTTTGTAGTCTGAATACATAGTAAACATTAAACAGAAATTTTATTTTCTATAACACTTAAGTGAGTGAATCACATAGATATATCAAGGTATGGGGTAGGATAATTCTTTTCATGTGGCCTATACTAATGAGATCAATAATCCACTATGTGATTTCCCTGCAAAAGAAAAAAACCTAATCCTAAACTAGATGCATCACAAAAGACCTAATAACGCTGACCAACCTCCAGAAGAGTCAGAACCAGAGCAGTATTCAAAGTCGTTTTAGCTCAATAAAAGAACCATTACATTTATCAATACTTGAAAACATCACCCCCTTCTGTGATAGAGAAGTCATCAGAGAATCCAAATTTGAGAAGCCCTTCACAAACTGATGATATTATCTAAATAATCCCAAGAATCAACTAATATGAATGGAATTTCATGGCTTCTCCCAAGTCATTGATCCCTTTAGCTTACCAGGATCAAATGATATACCCTTAATATAGACCACATGTCCCTATAATTTCACTTCATGGATCACGGAATCACAATTTGAAATAATAGCATAGAGTCGGTGACTTCTCAGTATACTCAAAAATTTCCTCAGGTGATGCACATGATCCTCCTCGGATTTAGAGTAAATGAGTATGTAATCCACAAAGTCTATAACAATGGTATCCAAATAATCATAGAAAGACATTCTAATTAGATACATGAAAATTTACAGAGCATTTATTTGACCAATGTGCATAAAAAATTACCCATAATAGCCATTCTTTCTCTGAAAGGTGATTTTCAAAATGTCATACTCTTTTATCCTCAACTGATGGTAACTGGGTCAGAGGGTGATCATTGAAAATGACTTCACCCCTTCCAATCGATCAAACATATAATAAATTCATGGAAATAGATAATTATCCTTCAATATATCTTAATTGATCTTTTAGTAATCCACACATAAGTGAATGAAATCATTATCTTTTTAGAAAAGAGATTCAGTGCCACCCAAGGTTACACAGTAGTGTGTAAAAATCATTTATCAAAAAGATCATCCAATAAGGACATAAACACTTTCATTTAAGATACATCCATTTATTAATGGGGGATTGAAACTAGTTGATTGAAAGGCATTAAGCCAATAGAAAACATGACCTCCCCCACTGGTGGTAAAGGAGAGAAATGAGAAGAGAATTCCTTGAGAAACTCAATGAAACCTATAAGAAGATAATTTATAAAATATTCCAACTATTTATCAAAAGAAAAAAAAACATATTTCCTTCACTTAATGAGGATAAGAAGGTATGACCCAGCTCGACCTTGGGTCCCATTATCCCTAAAAGATAACAGGAACACCACTGGGTGTAGTAGGGTAAACCAATTGAGGATAATAATAATTTTGGGAATTATTGGAAATGATCCAATCCATCCAGAATATGAACTTAAGGTATATCATGTCAAGGACCAGAAAAACACCATGCCAGCATGAAATTGGATATAGAGAAGACATAAAATGGATTTCAAAGACTCCTATCTCTTTTTTCCTAAGGGTGTATTAATATGAATTGCATAAGATAAAATATCCATGAAAAGTATAAGTTGATTAACAATATGTGTTAAAATAAAAGGGTGATATTCACCCATATCAAATAGAGTAGTCACAAATGATGGAGCTATCGTAATGGTATATCTCTTAGTGGATAGGCACATGTCTGATTACTCTAGAGACTCTTCCACTGGGTGAAGTTGATTCGTTCCAGATGCATATGGTTGGAACCCTTTAATATGTGAATCATATAATTTCACCACAGTTTTAGGAGGAGATGATGATCCTATTCCACTACACATAGTAGAAAATTTATAGTAGTGTCCTTATAAGTATCTAGAATATCCACATGAGCTATAATTATTGGGTGACTCAGTGCAAAACCTCATAGAATGTACTGACTTTTTATATTGAAATAAAATCAATGGAATTATTTAAGGGATAGTAGGAGGTCTCTAATGGCCCTACAATCGATAAATGTAGTGAGAATGATCATACTTCTATTCTACCTTGAAGGATATGAACATACAACTGGGAGAGAATAAAACTCTTGAAAGCCCTGACATTCTAACCAGGTCAATATCAACCATCATTTCCCTATCAAGTACATCAGAATACATGTGCAGATTTAGAAAGAAAAACTAATAATAGATACTTGAAATAAGTACTAACATGATCCATAAATCTTTCATCCTCTCATTATATACAATCTCTAGTTAAAATCTTCGTGAGTTCATCAAAGAAATTTGAAGACTCAGTCATTGTTCTTCTGGCCTTCCCAAGGATGAAAAACTCAACAACTTTGGAAAACATTGTATTCCTTGGATAGAACATGTGGGTGAAAAGAATCCAAAATTCATTCCACTCTAATCCCCCATCTTTTTCACTTCCACCATATTGTGCCATCATCTCCTACTCGGTCCTTCCACCGTGATGGTGAAACATTTTCTCATGATCTAATCAAGTGTCTCAAATAATTCAAACAGATGTTCTATCATTCCCAAAAATTCATAAGAATGTTTAGGATTGGTGAGCCTTTAAAACTGATGGCTTTTGGTGAAGTAACTCTTGATAATTATTTCGTAGACCACCCCACTAAGAATATCCAGCTGGATCCCAAATGAGAAGTGGAGGTGGTTCTTGTACTTGGGCATGAAAAATGTGCATAATAACATCAAATAGATTTGGGTCTACTAGAGAATTCACTCCATGAAGTTCAGTAGTAGCTTTCTCCTTGATCTGGTCTACACATATTCCATGAGCATGATGCTACATAATATCAATAGACCACAAGGAAGATGTAAGACTTACACTAGAAACCTAGCAATGAGGGAAATTATTTCCAATATATGGAACAAAAAGATTTGAATTTCAATCCATCTAAATGTTAATAGGAAAATGACTAGAACTAATCCACCAGACCTCCTTCCATATTAATTCATAGGGACATAAGGGTCATTGTGGAGATATATGGCCATGCACCCAATCACAACTACCTTCTATGTCCTGAAAATATTTCAATTACATACTATATTTAATACAGAATATAAAATGTATCATTTGATACCATTTTTTTCATGAACTATCCCATGTACCCTAGTAACCCAATAACCCAGCCCTACCTGACATAGCTTGAAGGGATTTTCCAATCCCCATGGGTCCTTTACTAGCACCAAGAATCATATAGCATGCAATTGAGAATGAATTTTCAACAAAACATAGTGAATGAAAGATAATATAACCAATTTACATACAAAAGAAACTCCATTGGGATTATTTTACCAGAATTCAACAAGGAATCAAAGCCCAATGTACTACAACACCAAGTACCAAAGCATAGAAAAACACCTAGAGTATCTAAGGAAAAAACACATCACATCCTTGGTTTAATATCTAGAAAAACTTCCAAGAGATGATTTCCCCCTGTTCAAACGTGGAAGGAGATAATATACACACACAAAAAGTCTCAAGTAGGGTGTGAGATAAACACCCCAAAGGGTCTCACTAAAGATTCCATAATATATTCCAATAATATATTAACCAAATAAATGCTTACATTTTTGAAAAAATAGGCATGTTTTTTATTTTCAAATCATATTGAAACAAATCAAGGTATGTAGTTAAAATGATTGAAAAATACATTAAGAAAAGGCTTTCCAAGTGATGAAATATTTTTCAAAAAATTTCTTAAATGAAAAAATTATATAAAAAATTATATATTAACTTTAATGGAATGTAAATATATCTTAATATATTAGAATAAAATTATATTTAAAACATTAAACAAGCGATCAACATGGTCATCTTTCAAATAGGTTCAAAATATTTAGGCTATAGGACACTACACTATCTAACTGATCTCAGCAATATGAGTATGCACACATACCCCTAACGTAGGCCAAAGGTGTATCGTCACCATATTAATGGGGATGTGACCCACTATATATATGTTTTAGAATGTTTTAATAGCATATAATTTGTCAAAATATATCACCAAATACCTACGGATTGAATGTGAAATTACAAAATCCAAAATCGTAAATTTATTTTATGTCTATAAAAAATAAAGTTAAATCCCATTTATCTATTTAAATTCTAATTTCACATTTAAATCCATAATAATTTTTAATTAAAAGCATTCTTATTTGTCAAGAAAAAACCACTAGGATTCTATAAAATCTTTTTAATCCACTTAAAAAGTTTAAAATATATTAAAAACAAATTCCATTAATCTCATAATTCATTTCCATAATAAAATTAAACAATTTTATTGAATTTGTTTCCATGAAAACTATTATGAAAATTAAAAAATTAAAACCTACCAAATTTTTATACACCCCAATTCAACAGAATTTTAGTGATTTCCAAATTCTCATGCCAAAACCCTTTCAAATGTCCCAATTCACTAGAATTGAATTTTATTATTCAATAAATTTAAAGAAAGTATAATCAATTGAATTTAATTCATCATTTTAAATAAATCATGGAAAATCATAGCTAATTAATTTTTCCAATTAGGATGGAATCAACTACATTTTCTAGGAACTCAACACTTTAAAAAACACTCGTCAACGAGAAAAAAGATGTATAATACCATGAAATACTAGTAGGAGATGATATAAAAAACCATGGAGAGTAGATACATCAATTTTAAGATGATCTATTGAAATACCAAAGGGGGAGAAATAGAGAAAGGAAAATAACAAGGTATAATCCTTACCCAATAATCACCAAAGATGAACAGTGATGATTGAACACCCAACGAGAGGATCCAAAGGGGTTGGAAATCATGAATATTTTCTTTGGGAAGGCATTATGTTGAGAGAAATGAAACTTTATCGAAGGGTAAATGATATCTCAGCTGTGATGCCCATTAAAAAATATCATTCGGGGCATTACAGAATGTGTAACTCCACAACACATAATGAAATAGTTAATATCAAAAAGGTCAAAAAACGTCTCTACCTGATTTAATTAAATGATTGTCCAATTTAATAACAACTAATTCATTAATTAGTCACATGTAAAGGATATTCATGTCATGTATCCTTCACAACATGAAGTCTTTCACAACATGCCTCCAAAAACCATTACATGTCATCTAACCCCGTTACAAGGCATGTAACCCTCTGACAGCTTACAGAATAGGTCGAATAAAGATGAGGGTCCAAAAAATATTGGATTTCACCATTATAGGTATCCTCCCAATTCATTATCATCCATACTAAGTAAATATAAAGGAAAATCCATGACGAGGTAAAAAGCATACCTCTCATATTGGAAGTTGGAGTTTACAATTATTTATTTTCTTGTTAATTTCATCTAGATGTATGCAATCATCCCCACATTTTACACAAAAATTCATTACCAGACATAGTAAAAACACAAAATCACTTGAACTATAAATTTTTTTTAAAAAAATTGAAAATATTTCATATTAACGATATGTAGGGATAAGCATAGCATCTATTGTGGATTTAACACATAATGTACTTCATGAAAAATAAAATCATTTCAAGAGTTGAGGTCAAGTTGTGTATAATGTGGAAATAATGTGCATGATAGAAAACTAAAATACATATTTACAAATACCATTTTTCATAGAATGATTTAATATAAGGGATATGATCCTAGTAGACATTACCTTGCTAGTTTTGGGTGATGGAGGTGTCTAGATAAGGGTCCAAATATTTATAGGGAAATGAGGAGTTATGATGAAAAATCTTCTTAACAAAAAAATAGTGGTGTTGAGCCTAGTATTGTACAATAAGCCTATAATATATGGATTAGTGAGGTCAAATGAATCTTGGTGTCCTATGAATGGGGAATTCAAATACACTACTATTTTTTGAATGACTAATCCATGGAGGTAGGCTGTAATAGTGTACAACTAGGTAACTATGTCATTGAGTGAGGTTGTGGAATATTCCATCCGCTATTGGATAAGAACTGTGGCATAGATAATACTAGGTATGGTGTATAGGTTTGATGAGGTTCTTCCAAATTTGGGTTAACTACAACATGGAGGATACAATGCTTTAAATCCTCATTCATGGAAAATGATTTTTTGGCATATTGTGTTTTACTAAACCATATTACCTCTTTACATTGTATAGGGTTTATAGGGTGTCGGGATATTTGGTTCCTTAATTATCATTAAAAAAGTGTATAGTTGAGTGGAATATTCCATTATATAAGATAATGTCTATAAATACAGAAAACCCATCCAAAATGACTTTTACCCAAAATTGTTCCACCAAACCCTAAGTGTCCATGAGACCTTTTTATTGCATTGAACCCCCTTTTGATAAGAATAATTCCACATCGTGCATATTTTAATCAATGGGGATTTGAGGTGAGTTTTTATCCTTTTTTAAAGATGTTTCTTCCTTGTTCAATATTGTTTTCAACTATTTCTTCTTTTATGTTGCGGGCATCATCTTATTCATTATAATTTATTTTCTCATTATGTTTTTCTATTGGTTCTAGCATGATGTCCTTGGAGGGATGTAGTTTTCTAGAAGGAGAAGAGATCATAGATATCTTCTCTTATTATATTATCATATGAATAAATTAGAATCTTTTAGGTAGGGAATTATTTTCTTTTCCTATTAATTTATGTGAAATCATATAATTATCATTCTTTAGATTTTGGGTGATGGTAAAATTAACCTAATAATGATGAAATAGTTTAATGAAATAATAGTTCATGGTTATAAATCACATGTTGATGATTCCCCATGATAAATGTTTGCCTCTTTATTTTATATATAGTGTGATATATATGTTATGATTTCTACCATGTTGGTTTATTTTGGTACTGACATGATTTTTTTGAGAAATTGGTAATGAAATAAAATCCATAAATAAATAATTAGGTGATGAAATGAAGTTCATATTAAATGATTCACTAGATTTGTAAAATTTTATGATAATCTATTTAATAATAAATTCATGTTTAATACATGTTGTGCTTCCATGAGTAAGTGAAATGTTTAAATAATAAAAATATGTAATTCTTATTTATAATAATATAAAAAAAAGCATGATAATTGAGATTTTCACATTTCGTTGTTTTTTGTAAATATTTTACATGATAGAGAGCATGTTTACCTAATTTTAAATTTTTTTTATAGTTTATACCTTATGTTATCCATATATGTAACCTATAACAATTGAATTGTTTATTTCACGATGGATTAAAAATGGATATTTTATTAAGAAAAATGATTGGATCAAAGTGCACTCATTTCCTTATAAAGGCTATATTCCTTTCTTTATGTCCTAGTGTTCATATTTTAATATAATGGATAAATGAAT
Source organism: Viscum album (assembly GCA_963277665.1). Taxonomy (NCBI): domain Eukaryota; kingdom Viridiplantae; phylum Streptophyta; class Magnoliopsida; order Santalales; family Viscaceae; genus Viscum; species Viscum album. The sequence continues at coordinate 2,016,246,487 of OY728135.1, forward strand.
CATTTTAGGGACATGCTTTTCTACTAACATTTTTTGATGTTTTTTGCATTCATTGGTGATTTTATGTGATCATTATTATGTGAAATGATGTGAATTTAAGATGGATGATGATATATTAGTGGGAAGGTTGGATGTTTTGGTAGGAATTTTATACATGTGATTGTCACATTTGTGGTGATATTCGAAAGGATATGTAGATGGAATCAAGGATGAAGAAATGGGTTCATTCTAGGGTCACCCTTTTCTATAATGGAATTGTATTTTTTATTGTTAATATATATTTTTAGAGGCTAGATGGACAAGTTAATTATTTATCTGCATTCATTTCCCCACTGGGAGAGGCAGATGGATGTGATTGGTGGCATCTATATTCTGTGTTATCTTAATATGTTTCCATGACTACATGTAATTATAGAATGATAAATACTTTTTCATCAATGTTAAACTCTTTGTGTTGGTTCTTACTTGAATACAATGTAAATTTTAATCCTAAGAAACCACGGAATTGAATCGCATATGAAAGGAATTTATGGACATAACTATCTTGGTAAATGTAAAGTAATCATAATTATAGAGACCCAGAATTAACATAGACGGATATAACATAATTTTTGATAAATATTATGTACATTTGAAAAATACATTCCATAGGACCATAATAGAAGAGTGAATTTGGAATCACGGAAACAAAATCATTTATCCTGGTGAAAGATCATTAACATGTCCCCTAATGATCTCCACCTTTAGTAATTCTTCATAAAACCTTTATTCATAACCAGAATAATGGAAATATAAGAAAGGTGCGAGGTTATGTGAACAGTAAAAGTAAATCAAGGGAGACATGTAATAATAAAAACGAACATAGTTCTATGATAACATGATTGTAACACTAAGAGGTCATACCCTGCATAAAAAAGGTCGAAAAATTGAGTTATTGGATAATGAATGGTAGTTCATAAGACATGAATCATAAGGAAATAATATCCATGAGCCATTAAATCATAAATAAGGAATAAGACATGGTATTTTTGAAATACAAATAAAAATATAAACTTTTATGTTAGGGCTACCTACCAAGACCTTTACAACATGATATTCTTGGGCTAAGACTCATGTACATTCTTTGGGATTGGGCTTGAAACAAATGTACCCATTTTATTTTATGTGTTTGATATAACCCATGTACTTTCTTATTTTCAGTCTTGGGCTACAACCCATGTACCCTCATTCATTTAGGTCTGGGCTACAACCCATACTGCCTCTTTCTGGTTGGTATTGGGCCAATACCCCTATATAATCTTTTTTATTGGCCTTGGGCTACAACCCGTACACCCTCTTTATTTTCAAGATTTGGCTACAACCCATGTACCCATTGATCTCATATAAAACATATCATTACCCAATTAATTAGAGTGATATAAAGGTCCAACCCACCTTATAGTAAAATATTTTACACATGTGCTATAGGATAATAAAATCTCACGACCCGTCCTTAGGGCCCGTGTCGTGACAACCCCAAGCCCGCCATCCATAGGGCAGGGGATGGCGAGTAGCACCAAAGGCGTAATCCCGAAAAAAGGGAAGGCATTGCCTTTAAACCTGTAACACACACTGTCTGAACACAAGCGGTAGAATAAACAAGTACTAAAATAGAAAAGGAAATTGTTCGGAAAGTAAGTGGGCCAGTATACAAACCCAATTAAAAAACAAGTACAAGTAAAAAGGGGAAACCGCTCTTGGATCATCCACCGGGGGATCCTACCTGAAATGTTGGTACATAACTCAATCAAATCATCCTTGTGGTACGTCCCATCTAGTCCATCTCCAAGCAGTCTCCCATCCGTCACCCTTATACTCGATCATTATTGACCGTCGTCTGCATAGAAGAAAACAAGGTGCAGGCGAAGCCCGTGCATGGGTGAGTATAACAATACTCAGTAGGGGACCCCGAGATCCTCGAAGTTCTCCCAGAATACACAAAGTATAAACCACAAAATAAAGATACAGTCATGATGTATCAACCATCCCTACATAGGTATATACCCATACATATACATAAGTTATCAATCACAGTCCGACTCCAACTCCTGAGCCCAAGCACAAACCATTTCCCAAAGGAAGTAAAGTCATTCACCATGATTATAATTGTTGAAAGACATAACTCATCTCACACATGTATTCATCTTTTGTAGAGTGATAGAGATGATCAGATATAGTAACTGATTCATCTATGATGTCGGACTGACACATGATACATGACCAGCTAAGCTGTCGGACCCACACAGGATCCCAGACCAGCTATTCTGTCAGACCCACACAGGATACAGGAACATAAGTCAGAACTGTCGGACCCACGGAGGATCTTCATCTAAGATATCGGACCCACACATGATACCGGACTAGGTAAGCTGTTGGACCCACATAATATACAGGACCAGCTATTCTGTCAGACCCACATAGGATATAGTAGTCATCTCTGTCTAACCCATGGAGGATTCTGGTAACATTGTCATCGCTATTGAACCCACGGAGGATTCCCGTACAATATCGTCGATGCCGGAACTAGGGTTCTCACACATAGCACACTCTATTCTGGGAGGGTCATTTCCTTGATCCAAGTGACGATACATCAACTACCATGATGTCTTCAGTTTATGTATCCCGTAGTTCTGTCTCATCATAAGGAACCCAACATGACAAACGGAGCATCAATCGGTCACCCAATCTATGAGTTTTGGTGTTTCCGTTCCTAGGGCCCGGTTGGTTTTTTGGCTCAAACCAACACGACCGTACCCCAACTACGTCCAAACCTCATGCGGGGTATATGAAATGTTCCTTCCTACTCTAATAATTCCATCGTCATAGACAATTCGTCTATCGAACACTCGTAGCCCAAGATGCGGGATTAAAGGTGTAAATGGGCATAGTGGGTCCGGGTCCGGTCCCACCCAGTCGAACCGTCCTGGCCCGACCAGGTCTGAACCGAGGTCTAACCCGGTCTACAGGTGTGGCCCGACCTAATTGGTCGGTCCGGCCCAAGTGGTTGGCCGAAATCAAGGGAGAGGCCCAACCGAATGCGGCGACCCGGCCTGAGGGCGCGGCCCTGCCCGACAGCGCAGCCCAGCCTGTGGGCGACCTGGCCCGTGAAGGCCCAGCTGAGGGTAGCCCGACCTACGGGTGGCCATGCTGAGGGAGGCCTGGCTGGCTATCCCACGTGGCCCAGCTGGCCATGCTTCGGGAGGGGGTGTCGCGCCCCCGTTTCCGATCTAAACCGGCACTGGGCACCCGTTATGTTCAGTGTGCACTAGCGGCTGGGAAAACTGGCCACCGTGGTCTTCTCCACCATGGTGCGATGGGGCCACGGTTCAGCTCACCTCTACATGGAGCGATGACGCCACACCTCCTCTTCCACGGCCTATCCTGGCCATGGCCTCCAGGTCTACTGTGAGGTGCGACGATGCCGTGTTTTTCATCCAACTATAGTGGTGTAAGGCACCACGCCCCTCCGGCCCGTGGCTCGGTTCATTACGCTGTCCGGTGGTGCAGCGCCCTTGTGGCAACCCAGTGGCCTTGGGCCACTGGCTTTCTTCGCGGACGGCTCATTACTGATCGCCGCGTGTAGTTCCTCCATCATCATCAATCAAGAACCTATAAAATGGGGAGGGTCGGGTCGTGTTCTTGCGGTCCGAACCCTCCTTGTTACGATGATATAATTTATCACACCATTTCACAAATTTAATGACATAGAACGGACGATAAATTCATACACAAGGATAACCCCTACCTTATATTTGTCATTCATTGAATATCTCATAAAAATGGCAGATGTCGATTCAATGATTTCCATGTTCGTCACACAATCCCAATTCTCACTCTCATGCATCGAAAAGGAAGAAGGGTACTCGTCATTGGCGGACAAGTGTTCAGAGGTGACGTCGTCGTTCGCAACATTCATCGCGGTTGAAATCTTCACCTTTGATGTGGATGAAGGTTTTTGGAGATTTCATGTGCATTGTTTCCCTTTCCTTGCCTCGGTTGAAGAATGATGAAGAAGGAAAAAGATGGCATCGTCATGCTTTGGTGGTGGAAGAGATGTTCTTCGTGTTCTTCATGGAAAAAATTCTCTCTCTATTTCTCTAAGTCTCCACCAAAGTATTACGTGCCAACCAAAATAATTGATTTTTCTATTATTTTATTCCTGACATGAATTCAAAAGAATTCAATTTGTGCCAATTAATTAAGAGAATCCAATTAATTAATTGCTTGTGTTGGAACAAAATTAATGGGGAAGGTGGAGAGGCCCAATTAATGATAGAGAGTTTCATCCACATAAATGGGGAGTTCATGAGTTAAGGGGGGTTAAGGGGGTTTGAAGCTCGTGTGGGCCCCACATTATAACAGCTTCTCAATAGAGGTTATGTGCAGGTGGGCCCCTTAACTAACCTCCCCTTGGAGGTTCTAACTACCAGCTCAAATAAAAATATGGCTAATACATATATTTTATTTAGTTTAATTAAAAACCCCCCAAAACTAACTTTCAATATCAATAAAATTAATCTCCGATAATGGTATCCTTAAGATAATACCAACACTATGAGTTCAACAATGTCCTCAGATTTCAATTCCGAGCACCGGTTCAAAATTTATGAAATGTCTCTCTCATGTTTACTGAACGTACCCAATGAAATGTTCAGAAAAATTATTATCAGCCATCCCCGACCCACAGCGGTCGAGGTTAGGCTCTACCTTGAAAAAACACTCCCCAATGAACCCAACGCTACCCTCGAATTTCCAATCCGAGTTACCGTTTAAAAGTAATGAATTTTACAATAAAATAATTGTCACTTAATTATTTTATTTGCACCCAAAAATTAACTATCTCTGGTTTCCCTCGCCGACCTAAGTTACTATCTTCATAATGAAAGCCTACCCCCATGAGTTCAGTAGTGGTCTCAGATTGTTAATCCAAATTACCATTTGGGAGATATAAACATTTGAAAAAAATAACTTTATTTAATTTTTTTATTTACGGTTATGCCATTTTTGGGTTTTCTCAGAGGAGGCCCGCAATGACTAAACTTACATTATGCCTTGGATAAAACCTCCATCTTGAGCACAAAAGTGGCCTTGGATTTATTATATGAGTAACTGTTTATGTGTTATTCCACTTTTTCTGGAAAACTACATTCTCGCATTAATTTATGCTTCACAAAAATTCGACGGATCATTCCGGCCACTCCGGGCCTCAGAATCGCACGCTGTCAGAAAATGCGGACTCATAAAATTCCCAAGAATTTAGGAAAAAAAATTCCCATTAAATTTTCTGGTCTTTATATTCTCCCCACCTCAGGGATTTACATCCCCGTAAACTAAAACTCGAACTAAGAGAACAAAAGGGGGTACTTAGCACGCATCTAAGACTCTCACTTCCATGTTCTCTCCTGGAGGTTCCCGTGCTGCCAGCAAACATGCACCAGAGGTATCGACCATCCACGTAGGACCCACTCCTGTCATTCCTCAATCTCCACTAGAATATCCGTGAAAGTCGCCCTGTCATCAATGTCTATCTCGCCATGGCTGATTATGTCGGAAGGGTCATGCAAGTATTTCCTCAGCTGGGATACGTGGAAGACGTCGTGCACCCAGTACAACTGTGGTGGAAGAGCTAAGCGGTAAGACACCTTTACAAATCTGCTAAGGACCTTGTAAGGTCCTATGAACCTCAAAGATAACTTTACACCTCATCCAAAACTCCATAGACCCCATCGAGGTGAGACCCGTAGAAAGACATGGTCACCATCCTCGAACTCCAGAGGTCTCCGTCTCCGGGATGTACCACTGGAGGAGCTGTGTGGAACTCCCTCAACACTTCCTCCTGGAGTCACACTGGCATCATAGTATGTTATCTAAAGAGGATGATGCACTCCCAAACTTCAGAAAATCCATCAGGTGCCTATCTTGTGGATATCTCAGCACGTCGTGTCTCATAGTCAGCATTCCCAGCATGAACCTCCCTGAATCACGGAAGAAGTGGGGGAGTGAATGTAAGAGACTGAAGAAAAGATGCTCCATCTCTATCCACAAAGGACATCTGCAACACGTCCAGATGCTCCTTCACCTCTTCTAATAGCTGAATTCCTGATCTATTTCTTAGAGAATCTACTAAAACATTTCCCTTCCCATGAGTATAGACTATCTCAAAGTCATAGACCTAGAGGAACTCGATCCATTGTCATTGTCTCAGGTTCAGGTTCTCATGAGAAAGATATAACTAAGACTCTTGTGATCAGAGTATATGATAAAATGCTCGCACATAAGATAGTGCCACCTCATCTTCAAGGCGAAGTCCACTACTTATAAATCTAGGACATGGGTAGCGTAGTTCTGAGCGTGTTGTCTCAACTGCTAAGAACCATATGTGATCACTTCTCGCTCCTGCATCAGGACACACCCAAGTCTGGTCCCTGATGTGTCGTAGTAAACTATGTACCCAACACTCTCCTCCAGTAGCCTCCTGATGGGATCACTATTCAACCTCTACCTTAGCTCCTGAATGCTATGCTGGCATCTATCTGGCCATACGAAGGGTTGCCCCTTCTTTGTCAATGATGATAGTGGTGATGCAACTTTGGAGAAGTCCGGCACAAAGGTAAGTCTGGTCGGCACCTGAGTGATCAAATGCACCCTCTTATGCATGATTCCATCCTGCGCTTCATGGGTTTTCCTTTTCTCCTACAAAGGAAAACCCCATCCCAATGTTGTCGATAAACCACAACATTTTTTCCTAATACAGTCAATCTGTGTGAGAGCAGTGGTTGCCCAGTCCATACCCAAACTAACTTCCTAAGGCCTCGATGCTTCCACCAAGAGGTTCCAACCTAAACTATTGCCTCATGGGTCAGATCACACCATCGGCGTAAGTGTGATTATCAAGTCTCCTCCCAAAGTTATCTCCAAACGTGAGGGTCAAGTCAATGGCTTAACTAGAAACTCTAGGTCTATGAAAGGATTCGTGGAAGGAAGGAATGATTGGTACCTATTTAAATTGATACAGCTACTAGTAGTAGACATATAACGTACCTCAAATCATTCATAGAGCCTGTGGGTCACACTCCTTGACCGCATGTTGCTACTCTCTTCCCCAGCCCTCCAGCTCCCTGATCATAGTGTGGACTACAAAGGCAGGTGGTTCCAACATGTCAAAATGTTCACCACCCCATGCCTCTCTCCTAGCTCTGTTTCCATGTCTGCTTCCCTACAGATTCACCCATCCTTAACACTTCCTCTTCCTGAAACATCTCACATGCCCATGTCTCTGAGACTGACGCCAGTTCACAGATTCCCACTGCTAACATTCACTGACTGTATCTGCTCATCCGAAGAACGTTCAACCACAATGGTTCTCTCTAGAACCCTAACATAAAAAGAAGTGCATAGAAGAAAAAGTGATGGATAAGATATCCTTAAACACACCTTGTTCAGAGGTCCGTTCTCTGTAGCACTGATCGCATTATATTCATCGAGTACCAATAATGGTCAGTATGCTTTGACGAATACTCAACTACCGTCTCCCTACCGAAACTGCATAAGCTCTAGAAAACTCTCAGACACCTCCTCATGCCAGTCCTCAGACACCTGTGGTTTGGGATCACCTTGGTACATGAGGTATATCTGGTGCTGAAACACATGTAAGGAACTAAGCCTATAAGTGTCCTCAACCGATACCACCTATAGTGTCTGCTGACAAACGGGAAATGATATAGTTGGCACACTGCCTATAGGTACCATTGCAGAAAATGGTCCTAGTACTGAAACCTAATCACTATGAGGACCATCATCATGGTAACTCACTAAAAATGATTAGTAGCTAAGATCAACATCTACTCTACTAGTGTATCAACTAGGAGGAAAAATCCAGTAATCACTTCCATACAGTCCTCTGCTGCTTGGGAATATGTCTTTCCTAGAAACCTCAGAGGCCTCCACCACTAGAACTAGTAAAATATGCTCAGTTGTCATGCACCATCTGCCAGTGCGGCTAGGGGTATCTATTTCTCTATGGGTGGTGGTGTTGTGGGTACACCACCTGATTGTGCCAAAATAGAATGAGGGCCCGAAACCGGAGCCTCGTTGCCCGGTGGGCCGTCATAGTATACTATCTCGGGAAACCCTAGCTGGGTGTCTACGCAGCGACATCCTGATAGGGAACAAGTGCATCAAAGTTAATATGTTATACCATGTGAGCTGACTGAAATACTTCACAAAGAAGACTCTTGAAAACATTCTCGCAATCAGTGTTTTCGTGCACTGAGTCGGAAATTAGAAGTCAGGGGCTTGGTGTATGGATACATCAGCCGCCGCACCAACAGTGGACTCCCTGGACTAAAAACCACATTCAATACTCTTAAGACTATTTCTTCATAGAAATAATATATCAGAGCCGTAAGTTCTGTGGTAGAAATGACTCCTCTAATACCAATTTTTCACGACCCGTCCTCGGGGCACGTTCCGTGACTAACCTAAGCCCGCCTTCCATAGGCCAGGGGCTGGCGACTAGCACCAAAGGCATAATACCAAAAAAGGGAAGGCATTGCCTTTAAACCTGTAAGACACAATGCCTGAACACAATATGTAGAAGAAAAAAGAACTATAATAGAAAAGAAAAGTGTGATGAAAGTAAGTGGGCCAGTATACAAACCCAAGTGAACAAAAAGTACATGTATGAAGAGAAAACAACTCCTGGATCGTCCATTGGGGATTCCTACCTGAAGGGTAGGTACAAAACTCAAATAACGCATCCCTACGGTACATCCCGTATATTATAGCTCTGATTAGTCTCCCATCCATCACCCTCAGCCTCGATCATTGCTGACCATCGTCTACACAGAACACAACAAGGTGCGGGAAAAGCCTGTGCAGGGGTGAGTATAACAATACTCCATAGGGGACCCCGAGACCCCCGAAGGTCTCCCAGAATCCACAATGGATAAACCACAAAATAAAGATACAATCATGATGTATCAACAATCCCTACTTAGGTATATGCACATACTTATATCTAAATTATCAATCGCAGTCCGGCTCCAACTCTCAAGCCCAAGAACAAATCATTATACAAAGGATGTAAATTCATTCACCACAATGATAATGGTTGAAAGACATAACTCAGCTCACACAGGTATACAACTTTTGTAGAGTGATAGAGATGATCAGTTGTAGTAACATTTTCATCTAAGCAGTTGGACCCACACAGGATACAGGACCAGCTAAGCTGTCAGACCCACACAGGATACAAGACCAGCTATTCTGTCAGACCCACATAGGATACAGGAACAAAAGTCAGAACTGTCGGACCCACAGAGGATCTTCATCTAGGCTGTCAGACCCACACAGGATATAGGACCATCTAAGGTGTCAGACCCACACAGGATACATGACCAGCTATTCTATCAGACCCACATAGTATACAGGAACAGAAGTCAGAACTATCGGACTCACAGAGGTTCCCGTTATAGTATACATCGCTGTCAAATCCATAGAGGATTATGGTACAGTATTCATCGCTGTCGAACCCACAGAGGATTCTGGTAGAGTATCATCGCAGCCAGCCCTGTGGTTCTCGCACACAGCACGCTCGATTCCGAGAGGGTATGATTCCCGAGACAAGTGACGATACATCAACTACCAATAATTATTGATTTTATGTATCCCGTAGTTCCGTCTCATCATAAGGAACCCAACATGAAAGACGACGGGTCAGTTGGTCACCCGGTCTATTAGTTATTAACATTTCCGTTCAGGGTCTCGGTTGGTTTTTAGGCTCAAACCAACCCGACCATACCCCAACTACATCCAAATTTCAAGTGGGTAATTCCAAAATATCCATCATTCTCTAAGAATTCCATCTCTACAGACGGTTCGTCGATCGGACACCCGTAGCCCATGATGCGGGCAAACAGGTGCAAATGGCCATAGTGGGTCCAGGTCCGGTCCGACCCAGTCGTACTGACCCGACATGACCCAGTCCGAACCAGGGTCTGACTCGGTCCGTGGGTGTGGCCTGACCCGAGTGGTTGGCCTGGCCCAAGTGGGCAGCCCAAATCAAGGGAGAGGCATGGCCCAAAGGGGCTGCCCGGCCCGAGGGTGCGGCCCGGCCCGAAGGCGCGGCCCGACCTGAGGGAGGCCCGACCCATGGTGGCCCGACCGAGGGAGGCCAAGCCGAGGGCGGCCAGGCAGAGGGCGGCCCGACCAAGGGCGGCCTGGCCCATGGGCGGCCTAGCTGGCTAGGCCACATGGCCCGGTTGGCTACGCTGTGGGAGGGGGTGTCGTGCCCCACGTTTCCGATCTAAACCGGTACTGGGAAGAGGTTCTGTTTAGCGCTCATCGGTTGCCTGAAAAACCGGCTGCCCTTATCTCCTACACCGTGGCGCGATAACGCTGCGGTTTAGCTGGCCTCTACGTGGCACGACGACACCGCGCCTCCTCCACCGTGGCCCATCCTGGCCATGACCTCCACCTACATAGCGCGGCATGATGATGGCACACTTTTCATCCAACCGCCGTGGTCCTCCTGGCCGTGGCTCTTCCTTCTAGTGCGGTATGATGGAACCACGCCCCTCCAACCTGTGGCTCGGTTCTTTGAGCGGCATGGTGGTGCCACACCCTTGTGGCGACCTGGAAGCCATGCACTATTGGCTTTCTTCATGGCCGGCTCATTGTCGGTCACCGCGTGTACCGCCTCCATCATCATCAATCAAGACCCAACAAAATGGGGAGAGTCGGGCCGGTTTTGTGTGGTCCAAAACCTCCTTGTTACGATGATATCATTTGGCACACTATTCCTAAAATTTTAAAACCTAAAACGGAGGGTAAATTCATACATAAAGATAACCCCTACCTCGTATTTGTCGTTCGTTGATGATCTCAAAAAAAGGTCAGATGTCGATTCGTCGATTTTCGCCTTCGTCACGCCCAGCCAATTCTCATGAACATGCATCAGAATGAAAGAAGGGTACTCATCGTTGGCAGATGAGCGTTTGGAGGTGACTTCATTGTTGCCGACGTTTATCGTGGGCGACGTCTTCTCATTTGACACAGATGAAGGTCGTTGGAGATGTCATGGGAATCACTTTCTTTTTACATGCCTTAGTTGAATTACGATGAAGATGAAAAAAAAAATGGCGTCGTCGTGCTTCGGTGGCGGAAGAGAATTTTTTCGTGTTCTTCATGGAATGAATGATCTCTATATTTCTCCAAGGATCCACCAAAGTATTACATGCCAACCCAAATAATAGCTTTTTCTATTATTTTATTCTTGACATGAATTCAAAAGAATTCAAATTGTGCCAAATAATTAAGAGAAGTTCAATTAATTAATTGTATGTGTTGGCACAAAATTATTGGGGAAGGTGGAGAGGCTTATCTAATGAGAGAGAGTTTCATCCACATAAATAGGGAGTTCAAGAGTTAAGCGGGGTTAAGGGGGGTTTGAAGCTCATGTGGGCCCCACCTTATAACAACCTCCCAAGGAAGGTTTCTTGCGGGTGGGCCCCTTCATTAACCTTCCCTTTGAGGTTCTAACTACCACCTCAAATAATAATATGGCTAACACATATTTTTTATTCAGTTTAATTAAAACCCCCCAAAAAACTAATTTCCAATATCGATAAAACGCAACTATGGTAAAGGTCTTCTAAAGTGAACACCGGCTTTGCGAGTTCAATAGTGTCCACAGATTTCAATTCCGAGCACCGGTTCAAATAATATGAAATGTCGCTCGTAGGTTTACTGAGCTTACCTGAAAAAAAAAGTTCGGAATAATTATTAACAGTCATCCTAAACCCCCTAGGGTCAAGGTTAGGCTCTTCCTAGGTGAAACACAACCCAACAAACCCAACGGTACCCTCAGATTTCTAATACGAGTTACCGTTTAATAGTTATAAATTTTACAATAAAAAAATTGTCACTTAATTATTTTATTTGCAGAAAAAATCTAACTTTCTTTGGTTCCCTCCCCGACCCAAGTTAGTCACTTCTTAAAGAAAGCCTACTCTCATGAGTTCAGCGGTGGTCTCAGATTTTTAATCTGAGTTACTATTTGTGAGTTATAAGCACTTGAAAAATAAAATAACTTTATTTAACTATTTTATTTACGGTTATACCATTTTTTGGTTGTCTAACAGAAGGCCCACGCAGACTAAACATAAGTAAAGCCTAGGGTAAACCCGCCATCCTGAGTGCAATGGTTGCCTCTGATTTCTGATCCAAGTAATCTTGTAAGAGTTATTCCACTTTTCATGAAAACTGCATACACACATTAATTTAAACCTAACAAAACGTCGACTAATCATTCCGGGCACTCCGAACCTCTGAATCGTGCACTTTCAGAAACTAAAGACTCAAAAAATTCCAAATTTTTTAATAAATAAAATTTTCCATGGAATTTCTAGGTCTTATCATAAAACATTACTCATATCATGACCCATAGAAATATACAGGTCTTATAAACATAAAATCATAACCCATAAAATGAATGGGGTATCATAGGCATTTCATCACATCAAGAATATATGTAAAAGATATAGGAATAATAGCCATTTCATTGAAGAAAAACCCATGAAAGAGTCACAAATTTCATAAACATATAACCCATGAAATAGAAAAATGTTTCATAAAGACCATGTCATTAAGTTTAACCCACTAATAGAATGGAACCTTTAGAACATTTACAATGTGGAATGAGTAACATTAATTGATTTCATCATATATGGGAAAAAGTTTTGAAATATCTTTCAAAAACATTTCATGAAGAAAATATCATTTATTCTTGGAAAAAATATTGTTAATACATAAAACAATTGAAAAATCATTTTCTTAAGAAATACCATGATATAATATGAAGATGACTTGAAACCATTTTGAAAACCTTATTCCTTAAAAATTTATATTAAAAATTTTTATTAAGGATTTAAATTTTAAAATTTAAAATCTATCATCAAGGGAATGATGGTGGGTAAATTCATACATGTCGTACGATATAAAAATGAATATTTCATTTTTTTCATGCTAAGAGGGTTAGATAGAATTCTTTGTTCAAAAATATATAACAATATTCACTTGAAGATATTGGTAAAATAAAAAATGGTAAAAATGTCATTAAAAACATATAGGATAATGGTATAATATTCAAGGAAGCCCCTTTTAGAAAATATAGATTTCCAAATGAAGGGAGGGTAATGTTGGGATTTCTTAGAAACATTTTATTAATAATATTTGGGACCAAAGGGTAAAAAAATTGTACCAAAAAAAGAGTATATCATGGATTACCAGAGGGTAGAAAAAGTCAGGAATTTTCTTGAGAGATGGATCATAATATTCCATCAATTGAAACATAAACATAATCTATCTTGAAGAGTGATGAGATTGTCCCAATCAACTATTATAACGTGGAATCTTGAGATTTTACTGTCCAAGTATGAAATGAAATTACATGAAGCTTAAAATATAATGAAATATTTTCATTCAAGATATAAAATGTAAAATTTATTTATACACACCTTGAAGAGATATTTTAGGTGCATAGAAAAACATGAGTCTCAAAGAAGGAAAACTGAGTGAAGACTATTTTACCGATTTGGTAACTCTTGAAAATTAAACCCCAGGAAATAAGAATCATAAAATGGAAATGTTAATACAATAAATTTATGTACAATATACATAGAATAAAATCATGGTCAATACATATACCACACAAAATAAATGTGTGGCAAACATATCATGTATCTCATCGAAATTAAAAAGTGAGATGATATCCCCATACGCTGTGTATTGACTCTCTCCATACTAGTACTAGCATTCTGTATAAAAAATATAATTTTATTATAAATATTTTAGATAATAATATTATTATATCAATTATTATATATGGTTTTACTATAACTTTCTATTTCCCACTCCTTAACGATCATATGTTATGGTTTCACTTTAGGTGAAATTTACTTTGTTCATTACACATATCATAAATTGGTAAATCATTGGTCCGTATACCTATACCAAGATTCAAGAATTTAAAAAATGATATAAATATAAGATATATTTTTTATGTTTTTATTATAATAATCTATTCTATATCGGATTATGAAATGGAAAACACCATTCATGGAGATGGTAAGCCGTACATATGCCTCATTGTTGTCTATATATTTATTGTCGTCTTGATTGAATGTATGTAAATTAAATATATTTATATATTTATATTATTATTAAATTATAATTAATAGATAATATAAATCATATAATATCTTTAAAACCATTCTTAATACCTTCCATGTGGTGTGTGAATCAATCTTATTTCTTGGAGGAGCAGTAGTCCACACTTCCTCAAACGAGATTATCATATTAACAACAATTGTAAAGTAAAGAGATTTGTTTTGTAAAAGGAATAAAGACAAATAAATACATTGTAAATATAATATATGAAATATATAAAAATAACACCCATCATAAAGGCCATCATAATTGGTGGTAAGAGAGAATGGAGCAATCATCGCTTCATGAGGTAGTAGTTTTCCAAACACAGAAAAAATATTTTTAACATCTATTGGATTGAGGTGTGTGTGTTTTTGGGTATGAAACATTGAATAAAAACATACTAGTAAATTTAGTATACTATTGTTTTCACAAAATAATAGAATAATGATAGTTTATTGTGTGGGTAAGGGAAATAAAGGAAAGGATCTTGAGAGAAGATGTTACCCCTTGGCCAGGTAACACTTTTTGGTTTATGCCGAAAGGCTTCCTTGAGAGAATTTATTCCTAAATGGAGGGTTCGAGGTCTAAGGGAGTGTTTTTGGGATGTTAATTGGGGAAATCATGGAACAAATTAAAGTGTTTGAGTGGTGTGAGAAATGGATAGAGGTGGTGTCATTTTATATGGAAGGATAAGGACTCACTTGAATCTTCTAGAAATAATTTTGGTGTGCACATGTTCTTAACTAAAAAAGTATTACCAAACCAAAAAATCTCAAATATAGAAGATTTTTGGACAAAATATGGACAAAAAATGGGTGTTTGACAAGTTTGTTGGTCTTTTGGGCACTTAATATTTAGTTTCCATCCCC
This sequence comes from Viscum album, assembly GCA_963277665.1. NCBI lineage: Eukaryota > Viridiplantae > Streptophyta > Magnoliopsida > Santalales > Viscaceae > Viscum > Viscum album. The sequence continues at coordinate 2,016,261,606 of OY728135.1, forward strand.
AATTAATCTTAATTTGGCCTTAACTACTGTGAATATTTTAAATAAATTTTTCTAATCATTTTCATCAAAAAATATCATGTTATTTTTAAAATCTGAATATATGACTGAAAAAATGGTGTAAGTCGGGTTTTTGAAATTCAAATCATAGAAGTGGTAAAATTAAGATTAGTATTAATCCTGGAGACGGGACTAAATAACCTGGTCTTAATGTAGAAAAAGGATCAAAAGTTTATTATGATTTTATTTTCTATTTCTGAATGAAATTGATTCTAATGAATCAAACTATATTAATATATGATATATTTATCTAATGTGACCTTAAATTTTTTTTATTACAACATTTATAATTAATAAATAATTAATAAAAATTCATTTTTAACTAAAAGTAAATATATTTTTCTTTTCATCAAAAAATAAAGTTTCTTAGAAAAATACAAAACATTCACCTTAGGATAATAAACACATTATAGATTAAAAAATAAATTTTATTTTACAAAATAAATTTTTAAATATGTCTAAAATTACTTTCTGTATTAGAAGTGGTTCATTAGAGAAAATTCTATTTTTCAACATAGAAGGACATTACCAAAAATCACATCCTTCATTATTAATGTGATTTATTTATATAAAACAATTATAATAAAATTGGAATATAGTTATTTCTATTTCTATAAATATTTTTAAATGTTATATTTTAATTAACACATTTAATTAATTATATATAGGTAAAAGGATGTTTCATAGAAACTCTGTGTTGCATGCATCATACGCCTAGTCAGTGTTTCTTGTAATACAAGACAAGTTGGAATTGCGTGTACTGCAAGACAAGTTTTTATTGCTTGTGAAAGGAATGTTTGAATATATGTTTGAATATATATATATAAATATATATACAGAACTATTTACAGTTTCATATGAAACGAGAAATATTAATAATATATATTAATTAGAAAAAATATATTTATCAAAATTTTAAGGTATTACATTATACCACCCTAAAAATTTATTTCTCCCTTGAAATTTTCCATGTTATAATTGGTTTAGTACTTGATTGTTTCATTTATTGAAACCCATGTCTTAATAATGGATAAAAATATTTCTCTTAAATTTAGAAATTTATATCCATAATGGTTACCCCATAGTAACATATAACTAGGTTTCGGCATAAGAGAACATAGGTTTGGTTTAAAGATCACACATCGAGGAAAATGGTAAATATTTATAGGGAATTATTAAGGTAACAAAATCAAAAACAAATTAATGATAAAAGGAAATAGTAGGGCATCAATGTCATATTTTTTTTGATTCCAGAATCCATTGGCTCAACAAAATTTATCACTAATAGTTCTTCATAAATATTTACTCATTAAAAATAAATATATATTAACCAGGACATCTTGTAGGACAGTCGAAATCGTGAAACCTTTATCATCCTTCGATCATGGGTTCAAGACCCTCAGCCATGATAGACATGATTTCTTTTCACCTGACACACATGATGTACTTTTTTTTAAAATGAAACTAATATAATGTATAATATGTAAATACTTGAAATATGTCTAATAACTTATTTTTATATTAACCAATATTTTCATCACAAAGTCAGTGCATAAATACTTCTTCAGAAGTGTAACATATAATAATCATAAATAATTAAATATATAACCCTTCTCAAAGGTAAAAATCCAATCTATTATAAATAGAGTCATGAAATTATCTTAACATTGATTCCTCTGTATACAAAAATGTATCTCTTGTTTTTCAAAATCCAAACATGTGAATAACCACGTCATATATTCCCATGAGACATGTTAATTATGATAAATTATTTTTGAAAACTTGTATTCATTCTTATTGCAATGACTAATGGATATATTATTTAAATATTAGATGTTATAACTTTAACCATTATAATATATAACACTTTTTCAATAATTATTTATAGGGTAATCTGGTCTGTCCAATTTACTTATTCATATCCAACATATCTTTATCCTAAAATCAATATTTCAATACCAGATGTTAATCAAGGGTTTCCATTCCATAAATAAAAATATCACCATCCCTTCAAATCAAATTTCTATGTATTAATGACTATTAAAATAGTCATTTTCAATCCTTAATTAAAACATATACCGAAAATACATATATATCTCATGATTCATATACAATAATCTTTTAATTCCAAAACATAAATACTCCATCAGTCAAGCATCATTCTTAATCCTTCACTCCAGATTCATCAACATATTCTATAATAACTATTTCATTGAATATGAAATATAAATATTGTCTTAAGGTTCCACAAACTCATTTTAAATATTCTTCTTATGTTTATTATAAACAATAATAGAAGTGCATCACATACCATTCACAAGTAATTTGAAGGCCCTTTATTTTCAAAAGTATAACCAACACTCATACCAACATTCTAATTCTCTTCATGATATTTCCAATTGTGAAATATATTCAATTAATGATTATAATTTAAATATATGAATAATTTAATGTTAACAATGTTCCTTGTAAATCTCACCATTGACCAAAATAAGAAATTATAATGTGAGAATCACTTATCATATCATAAAACCACAATGTCATGAAAATATTAACTTATAGGAAGTCTAAATCATTGAAACATCCTTAATATATGAAAACCTATTTTAATCCAATGATACTTAAAGAAAACTTATATTTAAATCTTTTATGATGGTTCATGACGTTCTTAGGAATTCCCAAAGCATGTACCCTAGGATTGTCAATCCAGGTGTGCATCAAGGTTCGTTGTCATATACCAAACTACCATAATTCTAGCCTAGAACAATTTATCAGAGTTGTCACCCCTAGGTACATATGTGCTAGAGAGACACCCACCCGTAGTATCCAAACATGAATTTATTTCTAGGAAACCACTCACTCTATCTTTTACCAAAATTTTAGGACATTTTCCTAAATGTTAACTAATCTTTATACTTATGCTTAGTGAAATACCTAGGCATATCCTTAGAAATAAACCTAGGGATATCACTACGGTTTTTGCAACCTAGTTTTAAAAGGATTTCTAAACCTTTACATTGATACCAACTATAGTGACACATTAATTTCATACATTGATGTTACATACATTTAGATTAATCTCTAGTACATTTCAAAAATAAATTCTAGAGGACCATAATAGTTTAATGTATTTGGAAAAATGGAAACAAAATCTTCATCCCTGGTGAAAGAACTTCAACATTTTCCACAAATATCTCCACCTATATTACCTCCACCTAAAATAGTTATTCACAACAAGGGAAAATAAAAAAAAAGAAATAGGTGAGATCATATCCTCATTAAGGGTAAACAGGGGAGTCATATAAGTATAAACGTTCACATAGTTGTATGATAAATCAATCGTAACACTAGTATATCATACCCTACATATCAAAGATCATAAACATGAGTAATGGTATAAATCATGGTATTTCATAAGACATGAATCATATGGAAATAAAAATCATGAGACGTGATATCATAACTAAGGAATTAAATAGAGGATTTTTGGCATACATATAATAATAGAATCTTGTATGGAAAGTATACCTACCATGATATTTATAACATGATAGTATTGGGCTATGACATGTGGACCTACATTAGGCCTAGGATTTCAACCCATGTGCACAAATTATTTTAGGATGGGGCAAAAAACCATGTACCTTCTTGTTTTGGGGCTTGAAATAAAACCTTCATACCCTATTTCATTTAGGATTGTGTGACACCACGTACACCCTGTTTCTTTTTAGACATGGGATACAACCCATAAACCCTATTTATTTTTAGTATTGGGATAAAAAACATGTACCCTTTAAGATCATATAAATCATTTTATTTCCCAAAGCATTTAATAGAGATATAGATCTCATACATCTCATAATAAAATCATTCACACATGTGCAACAAGATAATTTAATAATCATTATATCATAAAACATAAAATGATATAGGTATTATAAACATAAAATAATATCCCATATAATGAATTAGGTATATTTAACATTTCATCACATCATAACCTATGGAAAAACATATTTTTCAAAACCATTTCATCATATCATAACCTGTGAAATAGAAATTTATTTCATAAATATATTACTCATGAAAGAGAAACATGTTTCAAAAAGAGCATGGTATTTAGAGTAACCCATTCGAAGAAGTATATGAATGGAACCAATATATAAAATCCAAAATAGAATTATTAAAATCACTGGATGCCATCTTATATAGAAAATAGTTTTGAAATATATTTCCAAATTTTTTTTTAGGAAAATATCATTTCTTCTTTGAAAAAGGAATATTAAAACATAAACCCATTTGAAAATTATTTTATCAGAATATTACTTATATAAATAAATAATATTTGAAACAATTTTGATAACCTTTATTTCTGTAAAAATAAATAATAAAAAATTTCTTAAATATTATCCTCCTAAAAATGTAATAGAGTCTTCAAAGGAATTACAATGGGTAAATCAATACATGTCGTATGATGTAAAAAGAATATAGCTTTAGCATGGTAAAAAGTTAAGAAGGAATACCTTACACAGAATGTGATTTGATGATTCCCTTAATGATATCAGTAAATTAAAAAATTTGTAAAAGTTTCTTTAAAATATTATAGGATTATGGTATAATATTCATAGAAACCCTTTTTAGGAAACAAATATTTTCAATTGAGGGGAGAGTAAAGTTAGTATTTCTTAAAACAATTTGTTAACTCTATTTTGGACCAAATAGTATAAAAATGGTACTAGTATATGATTGTATCATGGATTAATATAGGATAAAAAAATTCCTAAACGTACTTGAGATATGGAACTGAATATTTCATCAATTGAAATATAAACCTAAACAGTCTCGAAACGCAATGAGATTGTCCAAGTAAATTCTTATAACTTGGTAACTTGATATCATACTCTCCTGGTAAGAAATATAATTAAATGAATCATAAAATATCAGGAAATGATTTATTTTCACGATATAACATGTAAAATTTATGTATATACACCTTGAAGAAATATTTCAGGTGCATAACAAAACACGAGTCTCAAAGAAGGAAAATGGGGAGGAAACTATTTAACAAATTTGGTAACTTTTGAAATTTAAACACCATGAAGGAACGATAATAAAATGGAAACATTAATACCAATAAATTTAAGTATAATATACATAGAATTAAATCATGGTTAGTAAATACACTACACAAAAGGAAAGAGTTTCAATCATAACATGCATATCACCAAAATTAAATGTGATGTAAAATCCTTATACCTTGTATATTTACTCTCTCGGTACTCGTAGAATATTACTACATAATAAATATATGTTTATTATATATCCTTGAAAAAATATGGTTCTTATATAAATTACTATATACGGTTTTATTGTATGCTTATATTACCCAGTAGTTAACAATACTACATTAAAGTTTCACATAGAGTAAAATTTACATTGTTCCTCACAAGTGTCTTAAGATGATACATCTTTGGTCTCTATAATATTACAATGAATCGAGAATCAATACCATGATATTAATATCAGGTATATAAAGATTATTTTTTTAACACCCCAGGTAAATAAAGAATATGAAGTTTTCATATTTATCCTTATTTGTGAATAAAGTATTAATATTACATTAAAGGGAACAATATGCTCGATGGCGTACCCAATACACAACAAAAAATTTCTTTGAAATCTTACATTGCACTCTAATAATAAAATAATATATTTTTAAATGGTAGTTAACGCCTAGCTATTGTAATTGTGGGAATGAACGGATCTAACTACAAAATTATTATATATGTTTTTCAAATATTTTGACTTTTATCCAATAAATGTTATAGGCTTAAAATGCAAATGAATCCAATTTTAAGCATAAATCTTCTAATATTCTTTAAAAGGTTGATTAACCTTATTTTGATGGATACAAATTTTTAAATATACATTTTACAATTTTATATGTTTTATTTGACAAAATAAAATCCTTCTTTAGAATCTGGACATCAAAATTGACTTTGTGTAAATTTTTGTTATTTTTCCGATAAATATCATTTTTATTGAAAACGTGTCATTTTAATTCAAACCCTCATTTTAATATGATTTATTTATATGGATAGATTATATTTTTAATTGAGATTAATGTGTATTTAGAATATATTTTTACAATTTAATCCAATGGGGGTCATTGGAATTAATTTCACTTTGAAATTGGACTTTAACTAGTGTCAATCTTTTAATAGATATTGTTTCTTAAAAACACGCTATTTGTTTTGATTGTGGGAATTAATTATTAAATTAATTAATGAAAATTATAGGTTTTTAATTTTTTAAAATAGAAATCATTTTTGAATTCGGAATATCAAATATAGCTTAGGGTGAAATTTTGCTATTTTTCTGAAAACATCAATTTTTAATGAATAGTGAAAACACTAAGTAGTAGTTAAAGAAACTGATTTTTTGTTTAAATGAAACATTGCCACTTCTATGATTTGATTTTCAAAAATTCTACATACATGGTTGTCATTAAGATGTAAAATGTGGTTCAATGAGATTAAAATAATTTTTGGTGAATAGTAACTTTTAAGTTTTATTTATAGTGATTAAAGGTAATTAGTGAAATTTAAGGTAAAAATAATGTTTTAATAATATGAAATGACCCAGACACATGTCCTAACCTCATTTTATATGTCATGGGCGACCAATAAAATCCACGGGTGAACTTGGGGACCCCATGGATCCACTTTGGTAGGAAAATGGCATAAATAACTTTTTATTTAAAGTTAAAATAAAAATGTCACAAACATGAGTTGTTTTACTAAAACAATTTTTACATGGGGTTATACAAGTCATATTTTTGAATATAAATATTCATCAGAAATATATAATTTTTTCCTACAACCTGATATTTATTTTTATAATTTTGAGACATTAAATAAATTAAATTATTTATGACACCATGTTGATGCAGTGATTACCTCATAATTTAACGATTTAAATAAAATGAAAAGATAATATAGAATCTAAGACCTAGAATTTTAAAAAACCTATTTGATGGGTGGATTTAGAAATATTATCTCCTTATCCTTGAAATATATAATTTTGGGACCTTTAAAATTCGAAAAGCATTTTATAATAAAGTAAAAGTTTTAATTTTCCAAGAGTGCCCCTCCTCTCCTCTTATAAAAGGCCCCCACTTCTACCACCTTACCCACACCTCTCAAGCCTTTGGCTCAGCCAACCCCTACCCATTTAATCTCTAAAAATCCCTCTCTTAATCATTAAAGCCTCACCTTTGGGAAGAATCCTATCAACGGAAGCCTTTGATCTCAAATCAAAAAGAGTTACCCTATTTAAAGGTAATGTCTTCCCTTGTGTTATTTTGTTTTATTTTGCTTCTCCAACACTCTATACTCTTTTTATTACTTTATTTTGTAACAACAACAGTATATTAAATATACTAGGATGTTGTTATGTGAAGTATCCAAGCTACACTTACACACACCTTTGTCTAATGGTTAAAGAACATACTGTTTCTGTGGATGGAAAATTTCTACCTCACGAAATGATGATTGTTCAGTCTTCTCTTAACACCTTTCATGGTGGCCATTATGATGTCACTATATTTTATATATGATATATATGGAATTTATGTTTTCTATATGATTATTAATTTTATATTTAAAACATTCCTTTATGCTTTTCATGTTGTGAAAATGCGATAATTTCATACGAGGAAGTGTGGACTACCGCCCCCTCAAGTGATGTGACTCGTTCATGCAATACATAGAATGTATAAAGAATGAAATTAATGAAAATATGTGACCTATATAAAATATATATTATACTGGAATTAGAATATATATATATCTCTATATTATTTTTAATTCCATTAATATGACAAATAAATGAAAGTAGTGTTCATGCGTACGTACGGCCTACCATCTCCACGAACAATGCATTTCATTTATTTTTATTTCCCAATGTTATGGAGTATTATATAATGAATATTTACTAGATATATATGATATTTAAGTCATTAATACTATTTTGTACATGATTTACTTATAACTACATGGACAATCATTTTTCAAACAAATTCATTTTTGACTCATGTACCAAACATAAAAAAAAACGTCTGATATGAACTCACATTATTAACCAACTATTATAACATAATAATATGTGATATGAAATGAATAATAATATTTAAAATATATCCTTATGCAATTATAAATTGACCAAAGTTCATTATTCAGGAATATAAAGAAACGAACAAGACAAGTCAGACTTGAGGTAAGGGATCCGACCTCTCTCTTTCTTTTCAAGTACCCTCTTTTATGTTATTTCATTTATGCTCCATGTTCTTATGTTGGAGGATGTTCTTTAACATTAACCATACTGATATTTGTATTTTTATATGATGAGTTACCCCCTATTACTCTCATCAATTCATTTTAAGAATTTTTATGTTGCGACGTTAGGCTGCAGAATTTTCGTAAGGGATGCGACCTCCCTCTTTCTTTTCAAGTACCCTCTTTTATGTCATTTCATTTATGATCCATGTTCTTTTGTTGGAGGATGATCTTTAATAATAACCATACTTAAAGTTTTATTTACATATTATGAGTTACCCCCTCTTACTCTCATCAATTCATTTTATGAATTTTCATGTGGCGCCGTTAGGCTGCCGAATTTTCGTAAGGGATCCAACCCCTCTCTTTCTTTTTAAGTACTCTCTTTTATGTCATTTATTTTAAGATCATCTTTCTTATGTTTTGGGATGTTATTATATATTACTCATACTGTAATTTTTATGTTCATATTATGAGAGACCCTATTTGATCTCATAAATCCATTTTTGGAAGTTTTAGGTGGCGTCGTTAGGTTGACGAGTTTTCGTAAGGGGTTTTTCATCTTGCTTTTATTCCCGTGACATTTATGCTACGTTTTCCACTATTTCCATTGAGTGATGTATGTAATTCCAATTATTATACAATTTTTGTAGTATAATTTCATTATTGGTATTTACATATTTATTGTATGACCCTTCTTCCATGGGGTGTACGTTTCGAAAGTTACCCAACTCGGTAAGGGGACCTTTCACCCTCCTCTTTTTAAAAGACATATTTTGTTATGTATTTTAATTCACTTACTATTATGTTGGGATATGTTCTTCTATATACTTATTTGTGAAAATTTTATGTCCAAGTGATGAGATACCATTTTCTCTCTCATCAACTCATTTTCTTGAATTTTAAAGTGACGTCGTTAGGCTGTCAGATTTCTGTAATGGAACTTCTTAACCCACTTTCAATTCTTTGGGTTAAACCTCTACTTATTGATTTTATTATTCCAAGATTATGTGTGAAATCCCTATGTTGAAATTTCCACAAACTTTTGTGTGTATATACTATTTTTACATATAATCATCTCATTGATAAATTCGTACGAACTTGTATGGGAAATCATAAATCAATCACATTTCATTGAGTTAAATATCTATGTCATTGGTTTTGTTTTTCTATGATTATGTGTGAATGACCTTTGATTGTTTCACTCTTAATATCCACTTATATTGGGTGTATTTATATTTCTCACACATAATTATGTGATAGATTTATCCTTAATTTAAGGATACCATCTTTATAATGGATTTCATCTCAAATTACATTTCCATTGAGACTTCATTGTTGTTATGCACCAATTAATTCTTATATGATGTGTATACTATCCTTTTACATATTATATCATGTATCCCTTTATTTTCATGATATTATTAAGTTCTGATTAAATGTTATTCCGCAATTATTTGTTTTCAAGAGTCTCTCATTTTGTTAAAAACTCTTTAACAAAAATATCGTTTTAAATGTTTTAAAATTCATTATTCTAAATAATTATATTTAATGTCCATGTTTTCAAACTGGATTTCAGTATTTATTTATATGAACATTAATGTTTTAAAAATTATAATTCCATTAAAAGCTTCAAAGTGGTATGGGACACTTTGATTCAAAAATCTCTTTTAAATGATTTTTGAAAATGGATTGATGAATTTAATATCTTGGAATTACTTATTGTGATTGCAAATGAAATGTTGTTGTTGAAATGTTTATATTTTCAATATTTTATGTGTAATGATGGTACATGGACATTTTACAGGTGGTGCAGTGAATACCAGGATGGGTGGTTATGTTATAACCACCAATGCATTGGGTATGGATGTCGGCCATATGGATATTCTATTAAGTATGTGTGGATGTCAACCGTATGGTTATTCTATTTAAGTATGTTTATGTCCCAAGTTACCTCTATATGTTATTTGTTATTTATATAGGGTTTATGGTAATATTTTGTTTACAAAAGGGTAAGTAATGGTCTTTTATTCAGTGAAGAGTTTTTACTACTTCGTAAAGGTGAAAAGTATTACTTTGGTAAAGTACTCATGGTTTACTTGTTGTTTTGAAAAACTAATTGTTTTCCTTCTTTGTGTATCATTTACTGGGATTTTTATGCTCATCCCAAGTTTTTGAAATGTTTTCCAATGTACTTAAAGATGAATATGGTCAAGTATGGGATCAAGGAATGACATTCTATCTAAAACATGGAACTAGACATGTTTTTATGTGTTTTTTTATTTTATGGAAACATAGTAGAAGTGTCTACTATGTAATCTTTTGAGATGTAATAGTTATGAACTAATTCTCTAAAACTCTAAACCTGAAAAGATCCTCTATGTTAATTATTCAATTAATTCATGATTAAGTAATGTATAAGTCTGGGGCCTTATAGTTGGTATCAGAGGTTGGTTTAGATAACTTTAGAGGTTAGGGTATTCTCTAAGCATATGTTACATTACCATAAGGGTTAGGATTTCAGAAAGTGTCCTAGTTTTAGATAAATTGAATGAGTAAGTATATCTTAGTGTTTATCTTTATCATTAGTACATGAAGATTTTATTGATATACTCACACTGACCTTTCTGGTTTTAGTAAATGGATGGATCTAGCAGGCACCAAAGTGACAAAGGGTTTGAAGGAAACTGTGGTGGTTCTCTGATTAAGAGACTGGATGAAATAAGGAATTTAATGAGAAATCTCATGGTTATTCTAAACCAACTATCAGGAGTCATGATCAACCACTTGAACCTTGGTGAGTTCACTAATGCATCATGTACGAGAGAGCCAACTCAACATTGAAGTTCATGTAATAATTATAAAGGTGACTATTCGGGTTTATATGATCCTTACATTTGATGTAATTATGCATTACTATACTATATGATGGAATATGAACGACATGAGATAAAATTGAGGTTAAATTTTGTTATGGTGATTTTTGAAGATTTTATCTCGTTTTGGGGAATGTTTTAAGAATTAAATAGTTTTGGAAAAAGGATAACACACAGACTGTGTGACAACCCGTTGCGACAGACAAAGCTGCGGGAATCGAACCCACAAGCAATGTGCGACTGGTATTTATCGCCTACCACTGGACTACGTGAAGTCCCTGGTTAGTATAACTTATTCTTTTTAGTTTGATGATTTTATGAATTAATATTAAGTTGATTTTGGGTTATTATTGGAAATTATTAACCTATCATGGAGGATATGTGATTAGGTTGATTACTTTTCAATATGATACTTTTAGAGAAACTAATGAGATTTGGAGATAACTATTAATTTATACCTTGGAAGACTATGTGATTAAATCCTTCAAATATTTGGGGTTCAGTCTTAGTTTTGATTACTTTGAAGAATTTTATGGATAGATGTTTATTGAATGATCTTTGTTGAACTTTGGGTATTGTTTGACAAATTTTGGAGATTAAGAATCGATTTATTTTATAAAGGATTATCCTTTTTGGGTATTATTTGATCTCGTACTAAACTTTTCGGTTTGGTTTTGGTTGATATCTAAATACATTGGAAATATATAGTTCTCTTTAGTGGATTAGGTGATTCTCAAGAAGTTGATTATAGTACTCTTAATGCAAACAATTCTTCCTAAAAACTCGTCTTTTGGAGAAAATATGAGTTTGATTATGGAATCTAGTAAATTTTGAAAGTCTACGTGACAAGTAAGTATGTTTCATTATGATTTAGTTAAGCCCAAAAATAAAATCCCCAATTAAGAGTAACTTAAAACAAAAATTTTGTATTTTAACTTTTCCTACTGGGGAATCAAATTCCGTTTAACCCATCACAAGTTTGTGATTTTCTTGTGGTTAACTTTCTCATAGACATGTTTACTATCACTCTCCATCAGAACATGACCCTTTGTTTTTTCCTACATATCCATATTTTTATATTTGGAATCCTAGTATGGGTTAACTTAGGTGACCTTTTTACTTTTCTCCCATTCTTTTAAAGTGATAGTTTTACTGACTCTTGTTCCGATGTGGGATTTTCAATGAGGTTTCCAAGCCCAATATTAAAATTGTGAGGACACAATTCCCAAAAATGGGGGAAGAATGTAACACCCCAGGTAAATGAAGAATATGAAATTTTCATATTTATCCATATTTGTGAATAAAGTATTAATATTACTTTAAAGGGAATGCCATGCTCGATGGCATACCCAATACGCAACAAGTTTCTTTGAAATCTTACGTTGCACTCTAATAATAAAATAATATTATTTTAAATGGTAGTTAACGCCTAGATGTTGTAATGGTGGGAATGAACAAAACTAAATACAAAATTATTATATATGTTTTTAAAATATTTTTACTTTTATCCAATAAATGTTAGAGGCATAAAATGCAAATGAATCCAATTTTAAGCATAATTCTTCTAATATTCTTTAAAAGGTCGATTAACCTCCTTTTGATGGATAACCATTTTTAAATATACTTTTAACAATTTTATATTTTGTATTTGACAAAATAAAATCCTTCTTTAGAATCTAGATATCAAAATTTACTTTGTGTAAATTTTTGTTATTTTTCCGATAAAGATCATTTTGATTGAAAATGTTGCATTTTAATTCAAACACTCCTTTTAATCTGATTTATTTATATTTATAGAGTATATTTTTAATTTATATTAAAGTGTATTTATAATATATTTTTACCATTTATCCAATGGTGGTCATTGGAATTAATTTCACTTTGAAATTGGAACTAAACTAGTGCCAATCTTTTAATAGATATTGTTTCTTAAAAACACGCTATTTGTTTTGAAAGTGGGAATTAATTATTAAATTAATTAATGAAACTTATATTTTTTGAATTTCTTAAAATAGACATCATTTTTGATTTTGGAATATCAAATATAGCTTAGGGTTAATTTTTGGTATTTTTCTGAAAAACATCAATTTATGATGAATAGGGAAACCACTAAGTGGTAGTTAAAGAAACTGATTTTTCGTTTAAATGAAACATTGCCACTTCTGTGATTTGATTTTAAAAAATCCAACATACATGTTTGTCATTAAGAAGTAAAATGTGGTTCAATGAGATTAAAATAATTTTTGGTGAATAGTAATTTTATAGTTTTATCAATCGCGATTAAAGGTAATTAGTGTAATTTAAGGTAAAAATAATTTTTTAATAATATGAAATGACCTAGAAACAAGTCCTACCATCATCAGATGTGTCCTGGACGACCAATACAATCCATTGGTCAACTTGGGGACCCCATAGAGCCACTTTGGTAGGAAAATGAAATAAATAACATTTTATTTAAAGTGAAAATAAAAATGTCACAAACATGAGTTGTTTTACTAAAAAAAAATTACATGGGGTTATACAAGTCATATTTTTGACTATAAATATTCATTAGAAATATTAAATTATTTCCTACATCATGATATTTGTTTTATAATTTTGAGACATTAAATAAATTAAATTATTTATGACACCATAATGATGTGGCAATTACCTCATTATTTAACGATTTAAATAAAATGAAAAGATAATATATAATGTAAGACCTAAACTTGTCAAAAACATATTGGATGGGTGGATTTCGAGATATTATCACCTTATCCATGAAATATATAATTTTGGGACCTTTAAAATCCGTAAAACATTTTATAATAAAGTAAAAGTTTATAACTTTCCAAGAGTTCCCCTCCTCTCCTCTTATAAAAGTCCCCCACCTTTACCACCTAACCCACACATCTAAAGCCTTTGGCTCGGCCAACCCCTCACAATTACATCTCTCCACATCCCTCTCTTAATAATTGAAGCCTCACCCTTGGGAAGAATCCTTTCCATGGAAGCCTTTGAGCTCAAATCAAAAAGAGTTACCCGATTTAAAGGTAATGTCTTCCCTTATGTTCTTTTGTTTTATTTTTCTTCTCCAACACTCTAAACTCGCTTTTATTACGTTATTTTGTAAAAAAATAGTATCTTAAATATACTAGGATTTTTATGTGAATTATCCGGGATACACATACACACACCATCATCTAATGGTTGATGAACTTACTGTTTCTGTGGATGGAAAATTTCTGCCTCACGAAACGATGATTGTTCAATATTTTCTTAACACCTTTCATGGTGGCCATTATGATATCACTATATTTTATATATGAGATATATGGTATTTATTTTTTCTATATGATTCCTAATTTTATATTTAAAACATGCCTTTAAACTTTTCATGTTGCGCAAATGCGATAATTTCATACGAGGAAGTGTGGACTACCTCCCTCTCAAGTGATGTGACTCGTTCATGCAATACATGGAATGTATAAAGAATTAAATTAATGAAAATATGTGACCTATATAACTTATATATTATACTGGAATTATAATATATATATATATATCTCAATTATTTTTAATTCCATTAATATGAAAAAGAAATGAAAGTAGCGTTCATGCATACGTACGGCCTACCGTCTCCATGAACGGTGCATTTCATTTCTTTTTATCTCCAAATGTTATGGAGTATTATATAATAAATATGTACATGATATATATGATATTTTAATCATTAATACTATTATGGAGATGATTTACTTATAACTACATGGACAATCATTTTTCAAACCAATTGATTTTTGACTCATGGACCAAACATCGACAAAAACGTCTGATATGAACTCACATTATTAACCAATTTTTTTTTAACATTTTAATATGTGATATGAACTGAATAATAATCTTTAAAATATATCCTCAAGCAATTATAAATTTAAAAAATTTTATTATTAAAGAATATAAAGAAACGAACAAGACAAGTCAGACTTGAGGTAAGGGATCCGACCTCTCTCTTTCTTTTCATGTACCCTCTTTTATGTCATTTCATTTATGCTCCATGTTATTATGTTGGAGGATGTTATTTAATATTCACCATACTGAAATTTTTATTTTCATATGATGATTTACCCCCTCTTACTCTCATCAATTCATTTTATTAATTTTTATGTGGCGTCGTTAGGGTGCCGAATTTTCGTAAGGGATCTGACCTCTCTCTTTCTTTTCATGTACCCTCTATTATGTCATTTAATTTATGCTCTATGTTATTATGTTGGAGGATGTTCTTTAATATTCACCATACTGAAATTTTTATTTTCATATGATTAGTTACACCCTATTACTCTCATCAATTCATTTTATGAATTTTTATGTGGCACCTTCAGGCTGCTGAATTTTCGTAAGGGATCCAACCTCTCTCTTTCTTTTTAAGTACTCTCTTTTATGTAATTTATTTTAAGATAATATTTATTATGTTTGGGGATGTTATTATATATTTCTAATAATTTAATTTTTATGTTCATATTATGAGAGAGCCTATTTGATCTCATAAATCCATTTTTGGAAGTTTTAAGTTGCGTCGTTAGGCTGCCGGCTTTTTGTTAGGGATTTTTCATCTCATTTTTATTCCCGTGACATTTATGATACAATTTCTACTATTTCCTTTGAGTGGTGTATGTAATGACCATTGTTATACACTTTTTGTAGTATAATTTTATTATGGGTATTTACATCTTCATTGTATTACACTTCTTCCCTGGGGTGTACATTTCGAAAGTTACCCAACACGGTAAGGGGACCTTTCACCCTCCTCTTTTTAAAAGACTTATTTTGTTATGTCTTTTAATTCAAATACTATTATGTTGGGATATCTTCCTATATATCCTTATTTATGTAAATTTTATTTCCATGTGACGAGATACCATTTTCTCTCTCATCAACTCATTTTCTGAATTTTAAAGTGATGCTGTTAGACTATCGGATTTCTGTAAGGGAACTTCTTAACCCACTTTAAATTATTTGGGTTAAACCTCTAATTCTTGATTTTATTATTCCAAGATTATGTGTGGAATATCTATGTTGTAATTTCCAAAAACCATTGTGTGGATATACTATTTCTACACATAA
Organism: Viscum album; assembly: GCA_963277665.1. Lineage (NCBI taxonomy): Eukaryota > Viridiplantae > Streptophyta > Magnoliopsida > Santalales > Viscaceae > Viscum > Viscum album. The sequence goes on from OY728135.1 coordinate 2,016,277,981, forward strand.
TCATCTCATTGATAAATTCTTACGAACTTGTATGGGAAATCATAACTAAATCTCATTTCATTGAGTTAAATATCTATGTCATTGGTTTTGTTTTTCCAAGAATATGTGTGAATGACCTATGATTGTTTCACAATTAATATACACAAATATTGGGTGTATTTATATTTCTCACACATAATTATGTCATAGATTTATCCTTAATTTAAGGATACCATCTTTATAATGGATTTCATCTCAAATTACATTTCCATTGAGACTTCATTGTTGTTATGCACCAATTCACTCTTATATGGTGTGTATATTATCCTTTGACATATTATATCATGAATACCTTTATTCTCATGATATTATAATGTTCATATTAAATTTTATTCCGCAATTATTTGTCTTCAAGAGTCTCTCATTTTGTTAAAAACTCTTTAACAAAAATATCGTTTTAAATGTTTTAAAGATTCATTATTCTAAATCTTTATATTTAATGTCCATGTTTTCAAAATGGTTTTCAGTATTTATTTATATGAACATTAATGTTTTAAAAATAATAATTCCATTAAAAGCTTCAAAGTGGTATGTGACACATTGATTCAAAAATATCTTTTAAATGATTTTTGAAAATGGATTGATTAATTAAATATCTTCGAATTACTTATTGTGATTGAAAATGAAACGTTGTTATTGAAATGTTTATATTTTCAATATTTTATGTGTAATGATGGTACATGGACTTTTCATGCGTGGTTACGTGATAAACCATATGATGGGTTGTGTCGTGAATACCAGGACAGGTGGTTACGTTATAACCTCCAATGCATTGGGTATGGAAGTCGGCCGTATGGCTATTCCATTAAGTATGTGTGGAAGTCGACCGTATGGTTATTCCAATTATGTATGATTATGTCCCAAGTTACCTCTATATGTTATATGTTCTTTATATGGGTTTTATGGTAATATTTTGGTTACAAAAGGGTATGTAATGGTCTTTTATTTAGTGAAGAGTTTTTACTACTTTGTAAAGGTGAAAAGTATTACATTGGTAAATTACTCATGGTTTACTTGTTGTTTTGAAAAACTAATAGTTTTCTATCTTTGTGTATCCTTTACTGGGCTTTTTATGCTCGACCCAAGTTTTTGAAATGTTTTTCACATGACATAAAGATGAATAGGGTAAAGGATGAGATTAAGGAAAGACATTCTATCTAAAACATGGAACTAGACATGTTTCTTTTTACGTGTTTTTTTTATTTTATGGAAACTTAGTAGAAGTGTCTACTGGGTAATCTTTTGAGATGTAATAGTTATGACCTAATTTTATAAATCTCTAAACCTGAAAAGACCCTCTATGTTAATTATTAATTTACTTCATTATTAAGTAATTCGTAAGGCCGGGGCCTTATAATTTTTATTATAATAATCTATAAAATATATTAGTATGAAATTGAATACACCTTTTGCAGAGACAGTAATCCATACATACGCATGAACGTTGTTTTCGTCTTTACTGTCGTATTGAAAGAAAGTATGTAAATGGAATATATATTTATATATTTATGTTTATATATAATTATTAAATTAGAATTACTATATCATGTATATATAGACATAATATTAGTCCATTAAAAAATCATTACTAAATTACATGTGGTGTTTTAACGAATTACTTTTCCTTGAGGGGGTGGTAGTCACACTTCCTCAAATGAGATTATCATGTTAACACCAAATTGAAAGTAATGATATTTTTTTTGTAAAAAGAATGAATAAACTTAAATACATAGAGAATATAATATATTACATATATATATATAATTTCCATCATAATGGCCACCATTATTGGTGGTAAGGGAGAAATAAACAATTCTTGTTTCATGAGGTAGTAGCACACCATACATAAAAACAAGATGTTCAATATCCATTAGATGGAGGTGAGTGTAATTATTGGCCAAAAATATTCATAAAATAATCCTAGTATATGTAAGATAGTGTTTTTTTCATAAAATATTGTAATAGAGATATTTTATGGGGTGAATTAGGGAAATAATAGAAAGGATCTTGAGGGAAGATGTAACCTCTTCGTCAGGTAGCTCATTTGGGTTTGTGCGAAAAGAATTACTTGAGAAGTTTTCTACCAAAAGTTAGGATTCATGGTCAATGGTATAATTTTTTGGATGCTACTTGGGTAGACCGTGGATGATCATAATGGGTTTTTGAGGTGTGAGAAATTGGTAGTGGTGGTAACATTTTATAGGGGTGGAAAAGGACTCACTTGGAATTTTTATAAAAACGTTAGTTGTGTACGTGTTCCTACATAAAAAAAGTCATTCAAAACCAACGAATATCAATAATTAAGGGTTTATAGATGACCTATCGACATAAAAGTGGTGTTTTAAATGTTTCTAGGTTATTTGGGGCCTTTTTTAATGCTTAGTCTCTAATTAATCTTAAATTTTCCTTAAATATAATGATTAATTTTAATCACTTTTACTAATCATTATGGTAAAAAATTAATGTGGTATTAATAGAATCCAAATATTAGTATATAAAAAATTATTTATTTCAAATGTTTGAAAATAAAATCATAGATGCATAAAAATTATAATTAGTTGTAATCACGTAGACTAGATAAAATAAATGTGTTTTAATAAAGGAAAATGTTCAGAATTGTGTTAGGATTTTACATTCAGATTCAAAGGAAAATAGAATATAAGGACAAAAATTGTTTTAATAGACTTAATATTTTTCTAATACGACTTTAAAAAATATTTATAACATCATTTATTATAAATAAATAATTATTCAAAAAAGAATTCTGTAACTAAAAAGCTGTAATTTTCAGTATTCATTAAAAAATGAAGTTTCTCATAAAAATCCCAAAAATTTACTCTAGGATAATTTTGACAATATAAATTAAAAAATGAAATTTGATTTATAAAATTCAATTTATAATTTTTTATTAAATTTTAATCATTATTAAATGTGGTTCATTCATGAGATTGTTGTTTTTAATGATAGATGAACATTATTAAAAAATCATATCTTTTTATCAATATGTCATATATATAACAACTATAAAAAATATTTCAAAATTAGTTACTAATAGTTACATAACTATGGTAAACTTTTAGGTTATAATTATCTCATTTAATTAGTTATATGTATATATATAAATAGGTTTTATAGAAACTCAGTATTGCATGCATCGTATGCCAAGTTGGTGTTGCTTGTAATGCAAGCAAGGTTGGTATTATTTGTAGTGAAAGAAAAGTTGGTATTTTGTGTGAAATTAATGTTGGAATTAGTGTTTTAATATATATATATATATATATAAATAAATGTTTCTATTGTCATGTAAAATGATAAATATTGAAAATATAATTTAATTCGAAAAATAATAATTCTCAAAATATCAGGTTGTTATAAGAATATTTTTAATTAATGGATAAATATTGTAAAATAATGTTCTACTTTTGTATAAGTATTCATAATTTATTATGTTCATATAGGATATCTAGTCACTAGTTGTGGAATTAGGGTGTCTGAGTGACAATAACTGTACTTGAGCATATAATAAGGATATAACATAGTGTTTTTATGAGCTATATTATATCCTATATGTTTTTTTTATTTCATATAGCTACTCACCTTTTTCTTTTAGGGTAAATGAAAATTAGTGTAATTTGTGATAATTTTTCTCAAATATTTTGGGTGGTGAGGGGAGGAAGTCTAACTACCCCATCATGACTGAGTCACCTATCTTAATAATATTATATGATTATATGTACAACGGTTAGTTCCCACATATATGTGTGTAGAGGTGTTTAATAGATTATGGTAATTTCACACACAAGTATCTCCATATACATTTTCTAAATAGTTATTATAGTCATGATGTGTAATGGTTGTAATGTATCTTGGTACATATTTAGTGTAAGGGTTGTAATGGATTGAGGTATAATACCTAATGTATTATACATGAAATAGGGGATATGGTGGCACTAGGAAACTACTAAGTATCCATATAAACATATAGCATGGGTTGATGTGATGTAGGAAGACCATGTTATGATATATAACCGAAATTTATTCAGGATGGATGTTTTGAGAGTGATGTCCTGCTACATGGTCTTCTAGGTCAGAGTAGAAAACAAATGGGATGTTATAGTGTGGTACCATTATTTTTATCAACAAAATATATGATAATGGTTTTTCATACATGGTGATAAATAGCCATGTTTTGTATGAGAACTTAGTATAAAAGTTAAGGTGGCCAGTTAGTTTCACTGTTTTTTATAGTTATCTAAAATGAATTCATCATATTTTTCATGTGAGGCTCTTAGGAGGATCCTACTGAGAATAATTATTACGTTCAACCCATTTATATATAAATAGTCTCTCTATATAATGGGTGAGGGTTTGAAATAATGATAGATATTACTATCTTGTTGTTGTTCCATAGTTTTTTGGGATTCATGGTCATTTCCAAATTAATAATTTGGTACTTTTAGTTCCTTATCAGTTTTATTTGTATTGTTTGTCTTTACATGCATGCATTGTGATTTCAATTATTTTATTATCATGATATTATTAGTGTGATTTTTTTATCTCCCATTACTCACATTATTTGGAGATAAATGCCTCCAATCTATGAGTACGATATACACTTAATGATAATTAATAAAACATGGATATTAGATAATTGCTTCTGGTGGTCAATATACACCTCCTTTCATTGATATCTAAGGGAGTGATAGATTTTGGGATAGGGTTCATGATAGAGTGGTATCAGTGGTTCAATTTTAGGAATAACAATTATTTTGGAGATTGGAATAGGGGAAACTACAAGGGGTTGTTAGGAATTAGTATTAGATGAACATGGTGTGAGACGTAAACTTGATAGGCCATATGAGACAATGGTTTTTTGGTTCACCATTGATTTAATTCATGGAATAATATATTGACTGTACCAACTAGGTGAAGGGATACTAGTTTTCTGGTATTGACCTAGGAAAGCATTATGAATCATTTTTTATTTATAATATGTTTGAAATTAATAACCTTTGTATTAGCTTTGACATTAAACAAATTAATTAATTATTTATGGTAATGTATTCATTATTTCAAGTTTAAGAGATTTACAAATTAGTTATTTTCTAGGTATGGAACTAGGTTGATTTAATTATTAGGTTCATACCAAAGATGTTCGACTAGATATTCTAACAGATTTATGAAAAGTAGATTTAAGTGGGAATAACACATGGAGGAGTATACATTTAGAGTTTCATAACCAAATTATTTTGAATTACAAGGGCTCTGTTTTGGACACTGTTATATAATAAAATTTAGAGGATATTGATCTAGCTTTTACATTAATCCATTCATTGATAGAGATATGGGTATTATTAGTTTTGGTGATTCTTCATGGACCATCGAGGTAGTGGCGGATCTTATTACTTAGGGTTCATGAGAATTTAGTAGTCACGTTGGTAATGTTCTAAGATCAATTCCATGATGATTTTATTCCAAAAAACAATAATTTTTTCTAGTCACAAGGAGATGCTTACCCTTCAATGGGTGAGTTCTAGCATGATGGAATTTGTGAACCATTTCATGACCCATCCATGATATTCTTCATACCTATTTGTAGATGAGTGATACATGGTGAGTTATTTAAATGAGGGTATTCATCTGGAGATTTAAATGTACTTCAATATATTTATACTAAATATGTATCTTGAGGTTCTATAAAGAGAAGAGGTTATTGAGATGAAACTTCCTTGAACAAAATCACCACTAGAGGTGAGCCGTTCAGATTCAATGTAATATAGAGTCATGTTTTGGGGCAAACATTTTCCTAAAAATAATAGGTTTCACACATTAAAGGTTAAGTCTCATTCCCCATCATATCAATTCCCCAATGTTGGAAGATATTATGAATTTCATAGAGAATTAGATGCTTGTTTCATATATCTAGGATGAGTTCATTAATAGAAAGTAGGTACAAAAGGAAGAAGATATCTTAGATATATTCCGTGTCAGCAATTATACAAGCATGAAAATGTATTTTTTCATTATCAGGGATAAAGAGAAAGTGTATTAGATCATGATTATCTTTATTCTATAGTGTTTCTAGTGCGAGGTGAGTCAAATTCCATACAAGGTACTTTTTTGGTTCCTATATTAGTGTATGAATTATTTTATTTAGGTTCAGCACAGCCCTTCATATCACCTTCCATAATACATGATATTAGACCTAATTTGGATAGGCTTCTAGTGACCTTGGCATTGACTACCCCAGTTAGTGGTTGAAATTACCTGTAAGAAGTAATTTGATATTGTGAGCTAGTAATTAGGTAGTATGAATTTTTGAGAGATTATCTACATTTATGGATATAGATGTAAAACATCATCCACTCTATGGATTGGCTGTATTTGGTGTTTGGTTTTATTAGTTTCTTTAGGTGACATAATACATTCAATGATATAGATGGATATCCTACAACAATTGTTGGCATGTGATACCCTTAAATGGGTCATAGGTCTGTTCCATACATTTTTTCCCTGGTTGATGATTTTATGATGAGTTAATTAGAGGTCCATGAAACATTATTTCCTAGAATTTTGGAATATATCCTTTATTTTCATCTTAAGGATGTTGTTGAATTACACCGTTGATGATAGATTGATTTTTTGATGGAGGAAGAGGAAACATTTCTCTAATTTTAATGTCTCTGTATGAGATGAAACCTTCCATGATGTGATATTTTTTTATATCTAAGTGATGTGTAGTGGTATGGTTTTGTTTGGGGATGTTTATAACCCTGGGGTGCACAAGCCATGTTCATAAAGATAACTAGTGTTAGTTGTCATATTTTTTTCAATTATCCTCACAAGAATTAGGTGATAGTAAATAACTATTATCCTCTTCTATATTTTGATGAATTATCCAATTTTCTAAATTGACTATGTTAGTTATCGGAGATCAATCTAATTTCAGGATATAATCATATGTGGGTGAATGATGAGGAAATAATGAAGGAATATTTACAATGTTATTATTGGAATTAAAAATTCATTTTAATTTCATTTTTTTGTAACAGATAATCAATTTATGCTCATGGGTTTTATTAACATAGTTTTTAGGGTATTCCCAGATCATTTCATGGTGGGTTTTCATTGATGATGTACTTTTGTACACCATCTATTAGGAAGAGCATGTAGAGTGTCAGGTATTTTTTAAGATGATGAGGATGAAAAGGGATCATGAAAAATAAAACTCTGAATATATTAGGATACCTATTTAGTTTGAATATGGATATAATTTATCTATGGAGATGAAACCTCTTCATGGATAGCGATTGTTTTGTCATGAGAGTAAGCATTCTCCAAATTTTTATTGAGATCTCAAGTTGTTGTCTCATGTTGGAGTAATCACATATCAGATAATAATTTCTTCATAGATGATCTGAATTGATGAATGGTTCGAAGTATTTTACATCCTCCATTTTCAAGAAGAGCACTCTCAAAGAATGGATTAGGTTGAGATAATTGTTGAAAATGATGTGACCATAGAGGAGTGTCTTGTGGAGTTCCATGATTTCCTATAGAAGGTTTTATAATTGTATGATATTCCGCTATATTGTGCCTTTTGATGGTATTGTGGTGTGGATGAGATTATATGAGAATTGGAGTTACCAAAAAATGATTAGTACCCTAAACTGTTTGTAATATATATACTCTATTGTAAAATTGATAGTTTCATGGGTTTTTAATATTTTTATGTTATTATACAATTTTCTATTTTTTCTTTTTTGGAAACCATTCCTTTTTTTAGAGTTATCTCCCACAAGATAGTATTTTGGATATGGTTGTTGGGGTTTTCAGATTTTTTTCTTAGTTGCTCTATGTGAGGTGGTTGGGATCATGTAATGGTGAGAGTCTTGATACATTTCACTTAGTTTTTTCCTTCATATGACAAATTTTTATTTCATTCATTATGTTTTGGATTTAAATTATCATGTATAAGAACCATTTTAGAGGTATCTAATATAATCCCTTAGATCTTAGTTTCCATTCCATTGTGAGTTTCAGTTGATGGAGGTGCATCGAGAAGGGTCCAAGATTTTTTAGAGGGAAAATGATATGTTATGTGAATGATATGATTAATATAAAACTATATATCAGTGAGCCTAGAGTTTCAATATAAACATGGATGATGTGGCATATCATGTTTGACTACAACATAGGTTCGTGATGATCCTGATTTTGAATCCACTTTCATTTTTGGTATTGTAGCACCATAGGGGAAGGTTGTGACATAATGTATATAGGTTTATATCTTGTTGAGTGTGACTATATAAAAGGAAATTCTCCAGTTTTTTCTAAATAAATCATATATAATCTTGTTCATGTAATTATATTTATAAAAAATTCTACCATTATTTGGGTAGCTATGATTTTGGGGACAAGTTACATCATATCCCCATAATATGAAAATGAGTTCCGTTCTGTGGTAGTTTGCACTACCCCGAAGACCCTCATCCCTTTTTATTTTATCTATGAAACGTAGTTAACCATTGTTTATAAACACACAATTACCATGGTGGAAGAATAATAATATTATTCCATTCATGGTAGTATTCCATAAGTTAAATAGTTTTTCATTATGGTCTAAGAGGCTATGTCATAATGCTTTAGTTTATAGAATTTATAGGAATTCCTAAAACACATTTGAAACCACTACTCTACCAAAAATTTAACATTTCCATTAGGTTTCCAAGAGTCATATTCAAAGTACTTTAATCATCTTTTGGTGGGGATTAATCCATGACATCCCAAATTCATTCCATAGAGATCTGAGGTGAGTTATTCCCCTTTTTCTAATCGTTTCTTATTTTCTTGATATTATTTCTACCCTTTAAATTTTCAAAGATATGGCGGAGAATACTAATCATTATAATTCAATTTATCTTGTTTTCATAGAGAGTTATAGTAATACATAAGTGGAGGGATGCTATTTTCTTACAGGAGTTCATATTAGAGACCCACATTCTAGTTCTATTTTTTTGAGAAGAATATTGAATATTTTAATTAGAGGATTCATTAATTCTCTGATTAATATGTGTAGTTGTTATTTTACCATGATTTAATGTTTTGGGTGATATTCGAATTAACCTAATAAATATCAAACTAGTTAATGAAGAAATGTTGATCAAATGTTAATATTTCCACAATGATAATTGTTTACCTATTAATTTTCTAAATAGTGTTCTATATATTCTATACATATTATTATGTTTTTAAAGCATGAATTATAATGATTTGTTTGATATAATGGTAAAAAGATTTAATCTAAAAAAATAAATTTGATAATGTATTTAGGATTGTATAATGAATCTTTTTTTTAATTTGCTGATACTGGAATTGATTCTAATTTCAGGTTTAATTGACGTTATTCATCCATGTGTCAGTAGAATTGGAAAAAGAAACAAAAAATAAAATTATTATTTCTGATAATAGTAATACGTGATGGTAATAAGTAATTTTACATTTCATAGTATGTTGAATCTAGTTTTGATACAACAAAGAATGGTTATTTAATATAATATATCGTTATAGCTAATTATTTATGATACAAATAGTTGTAACCCATAATAACATAATTGGTTAAATAATGATGGAATAAAATTGGTTTTTTGATAAGGATAAATGTTTGGGGATGAGTTCACTCATATCCATATAAATGCTAAATGTCAGGTGTTTGGGTCCAAGTGTACCGATTTTTAACTAAAGTATATAAGAAATGTTTTATGTTATAGTTTCCCCATTAACTGTTGATTATGTTTTCCTATTTCTATGATTCTATGGATGTGATCCTTGTTATGAAATGTGATGTGATCCTGGGAATGATTATTAGATATGGGTTGTGAAGATACAATTGTGGAAGCAGTTGATACATATGATAGACACAAACATGGTGATATGTGTGTGGGTGTCGGGGTGGGGTGGATGGGGGAATCATAGTATATGTTATGGATTATTTATATTCTTACCAATTTTGTGAAAATAAAATTATTTTTTCATTCTAAATTATTTATTTAATGGTCGATGGAATATCTTTTTAATCGGAATCTCATTACACAGTACTTGAAGGTAATAGATGTTATTGGTTTAATATACCTTTTGAGATATTTTAATTTGTTTCTAGAGAACCTTGATTTATGGAATGATAAATAATATTTAATTAATTTTTTAACCCTTGGGGTAGGTTCTCACTATATTGCAATATTAATGTTAATAGAGAGAAACATGAAACACAATTTCTTTGTGCTTGGATTTTTGAACATTACACATTGGGTTAACTTAATTTAATAAGAATAATATTTTTAATGACTAAATAATCAATTAACTAAAGTATAAATCATTAAAATGAAATATGTAATTTTTGGTATGTCTTGTTAAATTATTATGTTCAAATAGGATATAATTCCATGTGCTGTGGAAGTTGGTTTTACAAGCGATGATGTATGATGTTGAGTCTAGGAATAGGCCATTCCCTTTGGGTGGTTGTGAACCATAATATACCCTATTTTTTTGTGATTTTATATGCTACCCCATCCAGTTCTGTTATGGTAACTAACACCTACTGCACTCTAGGATGATGTTTTTTCCACCGTTTATTTTCATAAGGGAAGGATGGATGACTAGCCCCTCTGGCACCACTCTATTCTCATATTATTATTATCTACTGCTATTCATAGTTTCTAGTTTCCCAATATGTTTTTGTACAAATATGTGACGTACTGTGTTATTTAACATACACACACACACCAACGGATATAGTATCCACGTGGTTATTATATGTATGATGCATATGTTATTTGGTGTCTTGAGGAATATACTTGGCGTAAGGGATGTGAATGATTGAGGGTTCATTATTGATGTATAAATCATGATAAAATAGATATGGTGGATATTGAAAACTACTGGACTACTATATAAAGACACTTCATGGAATTATTTGATGCATTAGGTGTATGCCATGATACATAACCGAGGTTTCATTGGGACATATTATTTTTGAAGGAGATGGATCTGGACGTGCAACATTTGGTCTGTGTGATATACTAGTCTGGTTGATGTAGTGGGGTACTCATGTATTTATCACTATAATATATGATCTCTTATACGTGATACTTTGCGTGGGATGAAAATAGTGTGGTATGGAACCTATTATATTCTTGTATGGGATGATTTTATTTGATTTCTATTCATTGGGATTTAGCATGCTTTATTTATCTATTTCAAGAGATGCTAGGAGGGGGATCCAACTATGTATACCTATTATTCTCACCTACACAAATGTATAATATTTTTTTGGTCTTCAGAAGTAGGCTATAGATCAGGCTGGATACTAATAACTCGTGGTTTAATATGATACTTTTTCCCTTTTTGATCATTTTGGAGATTATCTTTTGGTACATGTAGTTCCATTTCAGTTGTGTTAGTCTTTTATGACATTACGTACAAGAATATGGGATTTATTTTTTCAATATTATAAATTCATAACTAGTATTCTTTTTTTATATTTTTTTCTTTCATTTAGAGGTTAATTCATCACATATAATTATATGTTATATCCTCGATGCTAGTCGCTAACATGTATCATTGTATAAGTGTGATTTAGGTACTCATTTTCCACCTATCATTACCATCCAATGAGGGGTATCATTGGGTAGAGGGGATATGACATTTATAATATATAATCATTGAGTTATAATAGACAATTCATCTCCCACATACACATGAGAATATGGGGTATAAAGAAAAATATGTCACAAATGCTTCTGAATACCTTATAATTTAATTAAATAGTTTTAGCTAAATATTTAATTAAAATGGAATTAAAATAAAAGTGAAAATCATGATAATTGTATACATGTATTATAAATTTAAATGATCACATTTCAACATTCACTCAAAACCATTTTTTTATATTTCAATTAAATTATCTAATAATAAATTAAATTTTGAAACATAAATTATAACATTTCATCAAAAGTAAGAAAAAATTAAATCTTTTCAGAAAACAAAAAATTTAATATATATCGATTTGAATTGAAAACTATATTTGATAGCATTTACAAGACACATTATCGATCATAAATGATCCATGAATTAATATAATTTCAATATGAATATTATATTTAATACATTGAATTAGATGGTATGAATTGTAATATAAACATTATGAATTATAGATAAATACCATACATATAATAAATGTATTGATTAATTTTTCATAAACAAGAACTAATTTTTGTAAAAAAAAATTTATTTTCTAAAAAATATTATTTCTTAAAAAATGGTATTTATTAATTTTTGGGGGTGAATATTGAAATTTTCTGTGGAAAATTTATAAATTTTACTTGGAAAAAATGAATTAAATTTTGAAATTATAATGTAATAAGTTTTTGGGATAATGTTTTCAAAAATATTTTAGAAATGCTTGATTTTAAAATAAATAATGAAAATTAATTATTTATTATTAAAATTTTTTTTTAGAAATTACGTGGAACAATTTTTAAAATGTTTTTATAGTAAATTTACTTTTATTATATTATTAATAACTCTAATAATTCCATTGTAATGAAATGTTTGGTTGAATTTGGTATACAAATTTTTTTTATTAAAATTGATTTTTTGGAAATAATATTTTTTTTAATTTTTTCATTTTTATATTAAATTATTTCCATCAAATATTGAAATTTAGACATTAAAAATAGATTCCTTTTTTCGAATCTACATGTTAAAATTTGATTAATAGTCTTCCTTTATTTTTCAATATGAATAGAATCAATGATATTTGTTTTCAGTAATAAATGTTAATTGAGTAATTTATATGAAAAATAGTACGATATGGTCCTAATATAAAACATATAGTTTTATATATTTAATTTTATGATTGTAAATAATATATATTTATCAAAAGTATTAATTTATGACCATTTTATTTTATTTGACTTTGATTTTGAAAATTATAATATTTAATTGAATGATGAAGTCCAAAATTCCGTTTTCTTTCTTTCAATGACATTTATATTATGTGAATGGAATAAAAACATCTTACCCTCAATTATAAGTTGATATTTTAAATATTAATGGATTATTTTTACCCTATTAATTTATTTTAAATATTAATTTATGAAGTAATTTCCATAACTGCATATGAAACATTGAAACAATGCATGTCTAAGGAGAAAAATAATGAAGAAAATGATACCAAATACACTATAAGTAAATTTATTTGGATGAGTTAAGGTGTACCCTAAAATTTTAATATATATAATACCTATAATAGATGTGTGAAATTTTTATATTAAAATTTTATATTCTTCCTTTTGTTTCCAAATTCAAAATATAGGAATAGCTCTTCAAATTACATTTATATTAATATATGTTAAATATATTTCATTCTGTTTTTTAAAAATAAAAAAAATAATTCCTTAAGAGAAGTGGAATTCTAAGAGGAATAAAATTTAATCCCTTGTCAATTTAAGAGACAATTTGTAACTTATATGTAAAATAATAACGCTTCAATATTACAAAATCCATTGCGTCAGTCATGGTTAATTTTTCATAATCATGGGGTTAAATAAAATGACAATGTTTAAAATGATATATAACACAATAACAATTTTATTTAATAATAATATTATTAGATATTCTTTATTATCTTTGAATCCATTTAATTTTGGATCTATTTCACTATATTTAGACACATATTTTATAAAAATATATTACGTATTAAAAATGACCTTACTTATATTTTATAATAAAAAGTAATTTATTAAATGATTTAAAATTATAATAGAAAACTCTTCATCTAGTATAATGGGATATGGTTGAAAATATCAACCATTTTCTATTTATGTGTCACTTTTCATTTTTATGTTAGCTTTAGTTCCCATAAATAGTAAAATATATTGATATCATCTGTTAATTGAGGGATAAAAAAGAAATAAAATTTTAAATAATAACATAAAATTGTATAATTTTTTTTGGATAAGATGACTTAGAAATTTACGCTTCTTTTATTGCAATTAGATCAACTACGATACATTTTCCATGAAAATAAAATAAAATAAAATTAATAACATATGAAATTAAATGTAACACTGGAGGTTTAATTATAGAAAGTGAACATTTAATTTTAACAAAAATATGATTCAATGAACATTTTAATATTTCATGTTACAAAAAAAGTAAAATTTTATATGATGAATATCAATTTTCAACTTAATAATAAAAAATAATCCAAGAATAAATTTTTGAAAATTTCCTTTAAAAATAAGATCTTATGAATAATTTCAAATGTATTAGCTAACTATTCCTCCCTTTATATATAAGATTTTTTTATTATATAAATAATTAATAATTTATTAACTAAAAATTTGAATTAAATAATGATAACATCATTTGGAGGTAAAAGTGATATTTTTCAGAAAACTATTAGAAATAGGAAAAATGTTTTTTCATTTTATTTAATTAACAATATTTTTAATGAAAAATTATTTAAATGAAATGCTACACACATTATAATTGATGTTCTTGTATTATTACTATTGTTATTATTTTTACTATTTTAAAATAAATGTTTTTAATTTTGAATAATTCATTAATTAAGAAAAAATGATTATATAATTTTACTGTAAAAGAAAATATAAAATTAAATCTTTAAAAACAAGAGATCATGAGTAATTTAAAAAACTCATTGAAATCCTTAAAAACACCACTGTAACTCCTACCCTCAATAAAACAATGCTAAAATATATCTCTATTCCATATGGTCTATAAAAAAAATAGAAATAAGAATAATGGAGATAAATAAAATCAAGAGAAATATATCAAATCATCATGAATCAAGGAATAAAAATCCAAGAATCTTGACTTACCACCCATTAGTTAATAATATTCTAATTCCAACGACCAAAATTGGATTAAATGGTAAAAAATATATTCTAATTACACTTTTAAACCAATTAAAAATATAATCTAACCCTATAAATAAATTATATTAAAATACAGTTTTAAATTAAAATACAATATTTTCATTATTCCTTAAAAAATGAACTTTATCAGAAAAATTCCAAAAATTTACAAAAAAGTAAATTTTGATGTCCCCCTTCTAAAGAAGGATTTTATTTGGTCAATTAGAATGTATTAAAGTGTCCAAAACTATATTTAAATAGGTTTTGCTATTAAAATGTGGTAAATCGACCTTTTAATGTAAATTATGCTTAAAATCAGATTCATTGGTATTTTAAGCCTCTAACTTTTATTGGATAAATGTGAATACATTTAACAGATATGTATAATCATATTGTAGTTAGTTTTTTACATTACCTCAAATACAATGGCTATGAGTTAACTACCATTTAAAATAATAATATTATATTATTAGTGTGCACCCTCAGATTTCAAAGAAACACATTGTTGCGTATCAGGTACGCTATCGAATATTGCAACCCCTTTAAGGTAAAATTAATATTTAATTAAATTTTTTTAATAAATATATAAATTTATTATTATTTATTTACCTGTGATGTTACATCCTTCCCCTCTATTGGGAATTGCGTCCTCATAATTTTTAATATTGGGCTTGGAATCTTCATTGAAAGTCCCACATCTGAAAAAGAGTCAGTAAAAATATCACATTAAAATAAATGAAGAGAAGTACAGAGGTCACTTGAGACAACAGATACTAATATTACATGAAACAATGAATATGGAAGAGAAAACCAACCGTCATGTTCTGATGGATAGTGGTAAAAAACATGATTTGGAGAAAGTTAACCCCCAGAAACTCACAAACATGTGATGTGTTAAACTATATTTGATTACCCAGTAGAAAAGGTAAACCAACAACGTTTTTTTTCATGTTCCTTTTCATAATTTTGAGTATTTTATTTACTATATAGAATATGAACATAAGGAAACATACTTACTTTCCATATAGACTTTCTTAATTTACTAAATATATACAAAAAACGCATCTCTTCTCCCAACAATGAGTATTCAAACTAACTTAGTCACATTAAAAGTTCCAGAGTCTACTTATAGAGTATCAAATAGTCCACAAAATATGAACTATATATTTCCCCTGTCTTTATACATCAACCAAAACCAAAATGCTTAGTACAAGATCAGATAATCCCAAAAAGGATAATCTTTTACAAATATAAATACGACTCTTAATATCCAAATTTTTTCTAACAAAACCCCAAGTTCAACAAAGACCATTCAATAAAAACTATCCATAAATTCATCATAGTAACCAAAAAAATGATTGAAACCATAAATTTTAAAATGATTTGACCACATAGTCTTCCACAAAAATCTTAACATTTATCTCCAAAAACATCGACTACTCTTAAAGTCTCATACTGTTGTGTAATTAACCAAATCACATATTCTCAATGATAAGTTAATCATTTACATAGATAACCCAAAATAAACTTATTATTGATTTATAAAATAATATAACTAAAAATAATTAGTCATACTAACCAGGGACTTCACGTAGTCTAGTGGTAGGGGATAAATCACAGTCACACATTGGTTGTGGTTTCGATTCCCGCAGCTTTGTCCGATGCGACGGGTTTTCACATGGTCTGTGTGTTATCCTTTTTCAAAAAATTTATAATTTTATTACATTTCCAAAAAGGTATAAATTAATAAAAAAATAACAATAACATATTTTAACCACAATGGTTATCTAATAACTTTCATTTTTCATCCAAAAATCTTTTAACCATTTGTTTCCTCAAATTAAAATATCATATAATCCCAAATGGTATTTTTATAACTATATCCACAAAATAAAAGATAATTATTCATTGAATAAAAATTTCATATATCAAACTTTAGGGTTACACATACTATAAAAAGTCTTCTAATTTAATCCTATCGTCAAAAGAGCCGTAATAATTTTAAGCATTTCACCATCCTAAAATCTATCATAACACTTGAATCCATTATATGTTTACTTCTTACTCATTCAATGTTCATCCTGATCCATTAACCATTCCTTTCCAACTTATTCTGAAATAGTTTTTTCTTACATACAAAATCACTAATCATATCCTAAGATTCAATAAGGCCAAAACATATGTAAAGAATTAATCCCTACGTTTCTTTGGTCATTATATGTTTCTTCATCCTCAATTGGAATGTCATTTGGTATTGGTAAACATATATTTGTATGATCCTGGTGATCCCATTACCAAAACATCTTTGTAGGGTATATGTTGGTATAATGACCATGCACACCACAATTGAAACATTCAATTGATGCCTCAGAAATAACTTCTTTCTGTTTCCTAGAGTCAACTGGATGCTTCCTTTTTCCATGACAGGTTCCTGCTTTATGACCTTCATTCCCACATCTATAGAATCTTCCCATCCCTTGAATAATTTCCCTAGGTTTTTCTTTCCACATCCTTGACACATAGGTTATTGAACCTACATACCTTTATGATTATTACCTGAACTATCGTAGAGATTTGTTTCTCGCATATACAATGCCTTAAAAAATTCACCATGGTTCAGGTTTTCAATCATGACTCCAGAGATTTTGTTGATAATAACCATAAGATTTCTCATTGCAACTTTCATTTCATTCAGTTTCTCATTCATAAATCCATCTTGGTTTTCTTCACATCCACTGTTACATTGATGCCTACTAGATCCAACAATTTACTAAAACCAAAAAGTTCAGTGTGAGTATATCAGTAAAATCATCATATAATATCTTATGAGGAGGGTAAATACTAAGATATACGTATTCAGGTAATCATAAACTCATTAAATTTATCTAAAATAACTATGAATCTTTCTAAAATCCTAACCATTAAGGTAATGTCACTTATGCATAAATAACACCCTAACCTCTAATGTTAAATAAACCGTCCTCTGATACCAACTATAAGGACCCAACATCTAACATTACATAATCTTGAATTAAAATGGATAATTCACATATAGGATCTTTTTAGGTTTACAGTTTTAGAGAATTAGGCCATAACTATTACATAACAACTTAAATATTACATATAGACAAAACTACTCAGTATCCATGTTTAAACTCTTATTAAGAAACATTTTGTGTTCCATGTTTTAGACAACATGAATTTTCCTTGATCCAATCCTTAACCCTATTCATCTTTATGTCCTGTGAAAAACATTTCAAAAACTTGGGATGAGCATAAAAAGCTCAATAAGGGTTATAAAATAAGTCAGGAAAACATTATCCCTTCAATAAATACCAATCAATGAAACCAATACTTTTCAATCATAATATATCTTACAAAATAATAAGATTTATGAATAACACATAGAAATCATAAATAATAAAGGTTACTTATGGAATCCATATCAAAATTACATTTTACCTATCATATCTATATAGGGAGTTACACTTGGATTACCCATCACAATATATTCCCTAAATATCTTAGAAGAAACATCACGTTTACCTCCGTCACGTTGTCCAATGCATTGGAGAGCTATCTCAGGCTCAACCACCCTTGGTTTATCACAGAACCAACCATATATGTAAAAAAATTCCCAATAAACATAACATAATCATAACACATATCACAAGTATATCGGAATGATAAAATTTACACATTCCAATATATCAAATAAATATATTGAAATAAACAATGAATTATCAAATCCTTTTCAAAACCATTTAAAAAGATATTTTTGAATCAAAGTGTCACATACCACTTTGAAGTTTTTAAATGAATTATCATTTGAAAACATTAATGTACATTTAAATAAATCCTAAATCCCATTTTTAATTCACAAACATTAATGAGAAATGTTTAGAAGAATAAATCTTTAAAACATTTCAAATGATATTTTAGTTAAAGAGTTTTATTTAACAAAAAAGAGAGACACTCGAATAAAAATAATTGAGGAATAACATTTAATAAGAAAATTATTATATCATGAGAATAAAGGTATTCATGATATAATACATCAAAGGATATTATATACAACATTTAAGAGTGAATTGGTTCATAATAACAATGATGTCTCGGTGGAAATATAAATTGAGATGAAATCTCTTATAAAGATGGTATCGTTAAATTAAGGATATATCAATCTCATAATTATATGTGAAAAATATAAATACACCCAATATAAGTGGATATTATGTGTAAAACAATTAGAGATCATTAAAACATATTCATAGGACGACATATTCATGAAGTACAAGTTGAACCCAATGAAATGAAATTGGGTTAAGAAGATCCCTTGTAAAAATTCGACAGCCAAACGACGTCACTTTAAAATTAAGAAAATGAGTTGATGAGATAAAAAGGGTATCTCATCACTTGGACATAATTTTTACATCAAAAATGATATATAAGAACATATCCCAACATAATAAGATGTATAACAAAAATAAGTCTTTTAAGAAGAGGAGGGTGAAAGGTTCCCTTACCGATTTGGTAACTAACAAAACATACGCCACATGAATGAAGGATCATACAATTAAGATGTAAGTACTCATAAATGAAATTATATTACACAAATAGTACAACAATGATTATTACATACCCCGCACAAAAGGAAATAGTGGAAAATATTGCAAGAATCACACGGGAATAAAAAGTGAGATGAAACCCTTTACCACGTTGTAATGAACTGAGTCGTATGAACAAAAGTTAACAAGCACCAAATTATTCACATAATACCATGACTATAATGAGAATCATGATAATATATTTCAAATATAAGTACACAATACACCACATGCAATGAATAAGTGGCGAACAATGGAAATATCACGAAATTAAAAGTGAGATAAGAAAACACCTTACCTCGTGTCCGACTTGACCTATTTGTTCCTTGAACTTCTAGAATAATTTACCTAAGTTAATTTATACTTTATTAAGAACCCTTTTTCAAGTTTATTATTCCTTTTATATCACTTATTACCATGTTATAAACATTATGTAATCATTTAATTTAACAACGATCATTTTGTCGATATTTGGTACTTGAGTCAAATATGAACACCTTGTAATCACAAGTTGTCCATGTGGTCAAGATTCCATTATATCCATAATGATATTAATGATTTAGATATCATATATATTATCTATATCTAGTATATATATATATATATATATATATATGTATTTATAACAGTACATAACATTTGGAGATAAGAAATGAAATGAACCATTCATGGAGAGTGTAAGCCGTATATACGCATGAACACTACATTCATTTCTATTCCTTATTTTAATGGATTTAAAACATAATGATATATAGGTATATTATAATTCCAGTATATTTTCATATATAATATCATATATAATATCAATAACTCCATTCTTTATACATCCCACATATGGAATTAACGAGTCATATAACTTTGAGGGGTGGTAGTCCGCACTTCCTCAAATGAAATTATCGTGTTTACACATAATAGAAACCATAAAGGTATGGTATAAATGGAAAATACAGAAGTATAAAGAAATCAGAAACATAATATATATCATATATAAATATATTTCCATCATAATGGGCACCATGAGAGGCGATAAGATGTAATTGAACAATCATCATTTTGTGAGGCGTTAGTTTTCCATCCACAGAAACATTATGTTCTTCACCCAATAGATGGAGGTGTGTGAATGTGTATTTAGAATACTTCTAATAAAAACATCCTAGTATAATGAGGATTTTTCTGATGTTATACAATAAAGTAATAAAAATAATATAGGGGTTGGAGAAGTAATATAAAATAAAAGAAGTTAAGAGAAACCATTACCTTTAATTTGGGAAAATTCCGTGGGTTTGAACCAAAATGACTTCTTAATGTGACTTTTTCCAAAGTTAAGGCTTCTAGGAGGAGGAGAGGGATGTAGGGAGATTAACTGGGCAGGGGTTTGACGATCCAAAAGGCTTGAGAGGTGTGAGTAATTGGATTGAAGTGATGGCTTTTTATAAGGGGGGAGAAGGGAACTTAAGGAAAGTGTGAAAATATTATTTTATTAGAAACATATATTGGGTTTAAAAAGGTCCAAAAATAATTAACGTTGAAGATAAGATAACTCATATTCGAAATAAAATCTTCCAATAATAATTTGACATGTTTTGGATAATATTTTAATCATTATAATCTTATTTATTTAAATTATTTATTAATGAGGTAAATATTAAATCATTATTGTGTCATAAATAATTTAATTTATTTGATGTCTAAAATTTTTAAAAATTCCCTGATATAAGAAATATTTTTATCATTATAATTAATATTTATAGTCAAAAATATTACTTATATAACACCATATAATAATTAATTACTAAACGATTTTTGTTTATGTCATTTTGGCTTTTACTTTAGATTAATTATTCTAAATTCTCATTATCACTACCAAGTGGCTCAATGGGGTCCAAAATCGACTCAAAGATGCCCATGGTCGTTAATGACTCAACCAATAACGCTTTTACAAGTGTTAAGGTAATTTTGAATTATTATAATTTTCTTTTTACCTTGAATTACCTAATTTACCCTCAACCGTGGTAAATAAAAGTCAAAAGTTAGTATTCACAAAAAATTATTTTCATCCTATTGAACCACATTTTACTTACTAATAACAACCATGTATGTTGGATTTTTGAAATTAAATTCACAGAAGTGGTAAAATTTCACTTAAATGAAAAAGTCAGTTTTTTAACAACAACTATGTGATTTCACTATTCATCGAAAATTGATGTTTTTCAGAAAATAAAAAACATTCAGTGTAAGATTTATTTGATATTAAAAATTAAAATATGATGTCTAGTTTTATAAATTAATAACATGAAAGTGGAATTAATGAATTTAAAATTAATTCCCATTGTTAAAAAAATAGCGTGTTTTTAAGAAACAATAACTATCAAAAGATTGACAATTATTTATGTCCAATTTGAAAGTGAAATTATTTCCAATGACCATAATTGGATTAAATGGTAAAAATATATTATAATTACACTATAAAACCAATTAAAAAGATCATATAACCATATAAATAATTTATATTAAAATTCAGTTTTGAATTATAATACAATATTTTCACTATTCATTAAAAAATTGAACTTTATCGAAAAATTACAAAAATTTACAGAAAGTAAATTTTGATGTCCCCATTCTAAATAAGGATTTTATTTGGTCAATTAGAATGTATTAAAGAGATCATAACTATACTTAATGATGGTTCTCCATTAAAAGGTGGCAAATCGACCTTCTAATGTAAATTATGCTTAAAATTAGATTCATTCATATTTTAAGCCTCTAACTTTTATTGGATAAAAGTAAATACATTTAACAAAAATGTATAATCATATTGTAGTCAGTTTTGTTCATTCCCTCCAATAAAATGGCTAGGAGTTTATTACCATTTACAATAATAATATTATATTATTAGTATGCAACGTTCGATTTCAAAGGACCCCATTATTGTGTATCGAGTACGCTATCGAACATGGAAACCCCTTTAAAGTAAAATTAATATTTAATTCACAAATATTAATAAATATTAACATGTATTATTATTTATTTACACAGGATGTTACAATATCACTAATATAACCCATTATAAATAATGTTTGACTAAGAAAAATATGTTTATGTGACATTTGGCTCAACTTTAAATTAATTTTTATAAAGTGTCATTTTCACTTAAAAGTGGCAGTATGGGGTCACAAAATCGACCCAAGGATTCCCATGGTCAGACATGTGTTAGCCAATAGAATTAGGACACACGTTAGGGTAATTTAATATTATTATAATATTAATTTTCACCCTTATTTTACTAGATTTACACTTTATCCATGGTAAATAAAATATTTACTGATGTTACTATTAAAAATGTCAAAAAACAAAAGATACCTATTTAAACAATTTTTACCTCCTAATTCAAAATATGGAAAACATTGTTTCAAATCCAAATCACCGAAGTTGCGGAAATTAATTTAAAATTAACTCATGTTTTCAAAACTAAAAAGCCTGTTTTCCAGAAATAATAACTATCAAAAGATAAACATTTTTTATGTCCAATTTCAAATTAAAATTACTTATTATGAACAAAATTAGATTAAATTTTAAACATATAATCTAATAAAACTTTATAACCAATTGAAAAGATAATCTAACCATATAAATAAATTAGTTTAAACAACAATTTATAATTAAAATGCAGTATTTTTCAGTACTCATTAGAAAATGAAAATTATCATAAAAAATACAAAAATTTCATCACTAGTAAATATTTATGTCTCGATTCAGAAGAAAAATATTATTTTTTCAAATAGAATATATAGCAGTGACAAAAACAAGATTTAAATAGGATTCTCCCTCAAAAGACGGTAAATCAACCTTTTAATGAATATTAGTGTATTTATGCTTAAAATTGTATTCATTAATATTTTAATCCTATAATTTTTATTAGGTAAATGTAAATACATTTAACAAACATTTGTAATCGTTTTTTAGTTAGTTCAGTTCATTAACACCAATACGATGACTATGTGTTAACTACCATTTAAAATTATAAATATATTACATTATTTTTCAGTAACTCAATGTTGTGTGTAACGTAAAATTTCAAAGAAACAAATTGTTTCATATCAGGTACACCATCCAACATTGAATCTTATTTTATGTAAAATTAATATTTAATTCATAAATGTTAATAAAAATGAAAATGTCATATTTTTTATTTACATGGGATGTTACAGTTGAGGGAAAACATGAGAAGTCCATTATGAAACACATATAATATACTGCAACCCACAATAAAATCTATATGTCAAACACATTATTTGTATTTTCCTAGTAAACTACAGCACTATCCCTTTTACGGTCCATAGATAAAACTGATTCTATGATAATATGAATTAATAAATGAACTTTTTGCATCTTAATGTGGCACTTCGAAATCATGGAATAAATACGATGGTCTCATAGTGTACTCAGAACGATATCAAGATGTTTGGAATTTTCTCTAAAACTGTTACAATAAACCAATATATCCTCTAAAAAGATCACAAAAAAGAACCCAAATAGGGGTAAAAAACCTTATTCATTTGATCTATGAAAATGGCAGGCACATTTGTAAGGATGAATGACATAAAATGGTACCCATATATACCATAAATTCTATGTAACATTGTACGAGGTATTTATGACATCATAAATCACAGATAGTGATATATTGATCTCAGTTCAATCTTAGAGAAGACCCTAGGTACTTGGAGCTAGTTGAAGAGATCATCTATACATGGTAGTGAATACCATTTCCTGACCATAAGATATTTCAACATTCTTTAATCTACATATAAACATAGTATTCCTTCTTCCTTCTTGGTGAAATGTACAGGAAATCCCCAAGAGGGTGTATTGGGTGTATAAAGACTTTGTCCACTATAACCTCAAGCTACCACCTGAGCTCCTGAAGCTATGTAGGTGACATAATGTATAGAGGAATGAACACTAGAGCTGGTACCCGAACAAGATCAATTTTAATCTCTATTGATCTCTAGGAGGTACAAAAGAACAATTTTCAGGAAATACATCCCTGAAATGAACCACTATTAGAGGAAAATCATTTTGATGTAAACAATGATGCTCGATGAAGATATTTTTAATTTGGGAAGTCGCTCATCCTATCCCATGATTCTCTAGTCTAGCTCTAACATCCATGATATCCTAGACACATTTATGTGGAAAAATACTTCCCTCTTCTGACGTAAATGATACCATGTGGAAGTATAATTCTATAAAAGAATGATACTAAACTAAACAATCCATTTCAAGAATGACATTGAAGCCGATAATCTCGAGAAAAAAGAGGTTCCATAAGAAAGGGTAACTGCCTACCTCAAGGGGATAGTTCCTAAATTGGCTTATGACCTCTATTCAGGCCCAAAATGGAGTATCTAGGGTCATTACACCATAGTGATGATGTATCTCCAATATGAGACTCTACATAATAGATACAAAGATAAAAGGGTTTGAAGAACAAGTATCAAATAAAGCAGATACCATGGTATATGCCAAACGAATTGTACCTCATACTATAGATGGTGCCACACCTTGATCTTCATGTATTGTCTATAGTACAAAGAATTGACCTAATCCATGGCCTAGGGAATTAGATGGACTACCATGATCATAACTACTCTGTTGGTGCAGCTAATTATTAGGGGACTGGATTCCATGACAATGAACTCCTCCTCAACCAGACATACTCGTACTAATCCCACATTCCACCTAACACAGTGCAGAAGATCTTTTTCTTGAAGGTGGAGTTAGCACATATCCATTTCTACTTGAAGCTTCTAGAATGATCCTACAGAATCATTGAATATTCCCCTTGAGGCAGAAAGCCTGATATTCTATTGGGTCTCTATCACAATAAAGCTTCAAGTGTCCACATCACCCACACTAGTGAATCACATTGGTGCTATCAAAATGATAACTCTTGTTGAAATTACCATGGTGAAAATCCTCAAGATAATTCTTCAAAGCACCGGAAGAACAACTAGCATTATGCGAAACTAGTCCTCTATGATCGGTACTATTTTCATCTATCTGGTTATGCTCAGTAATAAGATCCATATTGGATATTTTTTAAAAGGTTGGTAGGTGTAAGATATTCACCTACATACGTATGGAATACAAGAGATTATCCTCGAAATTCCTAGAATGTGAAATCTCATAACCTTCTTGATGCGGTGCAAAGTACTGCAACTCTGTAAAAATGCGATGAATACTCTTTGACTAACATAGAACCCTTATCAAGAGGCATGATCTCTTTGGATTGGTATGTACTGAAAATATAAGGAATAAACTGATCATAAAAGGCGGTCTGGAAATCATCCCATAACATTCCCTCGTGACGACCAACCTGAGTAATCACATCGTACCACTACTCAGCCAAATCTTGAAGCATGTATGGAGAAAGTTTAACCCTCTGCACTGGAGGCGTCTCCAGATGCTCAATGATATATTGGGAGGATTCTAGCCAAAGATCAACATCTAGTAGACCACCATCCTCTGAGAATGTAGGAGAATGTTGCTGCTGGATCTCAGAAGTAAGATTATGCATCATAGGTACATCTCATAGAGCACAATGCATGGACTACATCAGATATAAGAAAGTATAACAAACATTGGGATCAGTGCCCAAAGATGGTACACTAGGTTGTGCCTCTAGTGGCACTCCTAGAGGTTAGAATAGGGGCTCAGGGACCACTATGTATGAAGTATGGTCATCACCACCCTCTTGACATACGATACAAGGATTTCAAGGAGGCATTGATCTACAAATTCCAATAACAATTTTCAAAACATGATTAAAATCATATAGATAGTGACACTAGCACAATATAAACAAAAAAACCCAGTACCCAAATAATAATACTATAACTTTCTTCTTATATGATCAGGTATAAGTTAGTTCTCATGTTTAAGTTTCATTTCATTTTACATGGAATTAGGAGGATCACTCATTTACCATTCATAAACATGATAATTCTGGATATGTACATGAAACCATTTACTTTTATTGTTTAAATTTTCTCATAACATGTATCGAGTTCATTTAAAATTATATGTTTGTTCATGAGAAACAGTTCCCATAATCCTTATCACTAATAATAAAAACCATTTTAATTTTTAATAAAAGCCATGCTTCGGTAAATTACTCATTTCAGCCCATGAGGGCCCATAACACCTCATGAATTGAAACATGAAATCACTAAATCACCACCCAAAACTAAACCAAGCTTGTATAGAGGCAAGTATCACTCAAAAATAACATGCATTACATGTAATGCAATTTTTTAAAATTACACTATATTGTATGGAAATATGAATGCAATGAAAATTCAAGGTACTTTTAATGACACATTTAATAATTCCCCTACCCCTCATATCATCTGGACACAGATGAGTTGTAATCCTCAATAAATGTAATAATCAACAACATAGAGAGAAAGTGTGTCACCCAATGGTGATATAATGCCAACTTTATTTGGAAAAATAAAAAAACATTTATAATTTAGTAAAATTAGTTTGTAACTGAAACATTGGTTCACGATTCCCGAGAACAAATTATGAACTAGTTCCCAGCATTCCTAATCTTCAATATACTATCTAAATTTTAATTCAAGAAAGGAAACTCCTCTGATCCCACTTTGTGTCGTCCTGAAACTGGATTCCACTTAATGGGTCCCCCCAGCCCTTTTGGGCCACATGGCCTCCAGTCCATCTCCCCAAATGTCAGAGGCTACCAACTAGTGGTGAAAACATATAGTTTTTCTGTGGGGAGACTATATGAACATTACTTGATTGTAGTGGAGTGGTTTAATATAAATATTACTAAATAGAATAAGTAATAAATGTAAAAACAAGGCACATCAAAAAATAAATAAAATAGTAACAATATCTAATATAGCTAGAATAACATAAAAGCATTAAATAAAATATGATGATATTTCAAGTCACTATGAAACATTAAAACAAGCATAAAAGATAGCTGGAATAACATGTTTCACAAAAGTATAAGGAATCAAAAACCTAACCCAGTCATCACATGTTCCTACTATGTCTTCTACTATCAGGCCCAAATACTAAACAACAAAAAATATAGTGTTTGAAGCCATATTATTTCCCTTTTCAACACCTTCATTCATGTAATCTAATCAGGGTAGCAAATGATTCCAAGAGAGTTTGTGAGATAAATATCAATGGGCCACTTCTAATGGTTTATATAACATCTGGCCTATGTAATGGAAATTGAATAGTGTGAAAGAATTCATATATAATGTAAAGAAGCATAGTGTAACTTAACAACCAAGTACCTAATTCAGCCCTCGGGTGGTGTATGAACATGTAACAAATTCATCATTTTATTGTTACAAGTTTATAATATGTAACACGATAACAATAGTATAGGTTCCAAGTTGTAACAAGGTAACCAATAATGATATTTAATAATGACCTTCTATGTTAATAACAAAGGAAAAAAAGACCTCAAGTTTCACTAACTCAGTAATAACTATAGACTGGATAAGGGTAAATGTTAAATTCAAGGTTCATATTCAAGGGCATTCCACTTTAATATTCATACTGAATCCAAGGTGATTTACCAAGGAAAAATGGGGCTGTGCAGAGACTTGAAAAAATGGGTTTTAAAAATGGATCCTACCTAACAATTATAAATCCAATGACTATATCCAAGGAATCCTTTAATACTATGTAAGGAATCTTATAGAGTCATACTGTGAATCCAATAATATATAAGAATCAGGATCTAGGTGGATCTAAACCTATGTAATCTGTATCTGTGAATTTGAATGGGTTTACCTAGTGCTCATGGTATTCCACGATAATAATCCTAGGAAAGATCGAGCCCATATTCTATTGATAAATTATATTTTCTTTTAATATTTTATTTTATTAAATTCTATCCATTCATTAGTGAGATAAAGGTTATGTCGCATGCAACCTTTTAATCAAGTCATAATTAATCAATAAGTCCATGTGGTTCAAGCCTTTACTTTCATTAGTGTGACAAGTCCATGTAGCATTCACGTTTTATTAATTATATTTAATTTATATTCAATAATTAAGGTTCATTCCACTATATAGAATTAATGTGGTAAGGGGGGCTATAGGAAGGCAACCTTTTAATCATTCACAATTAATCAGGTCAAGTCAGATACTTGCGATAATTTCTATCAATTAATGTACATACCTTATACTGTTCAAGTGGAGAGCATCCCTAGTAAATTTTATTATGTAATTAACAATATAAATAAAGACATTCAATATTGAAAAGATTACCATTAGAAGGATCAAGCAATGTTGCACCCGAACAGTGGCTCAAACATGTCAAATACTAAAAACCCAATAATGGAATAACTTCATACATGGGATTGATGGAATTGTGGTCATAACCACTGAAAATTAATCACATAAATTGAATGAACATATCAATAGAGAGGTAATGAATATAATAACGACATATGAATTTTATTATCATCACCCGATGAACTATTTGGGACCCACATGACAATTCTAAAATCAACAGAATTGAGGGATGAGTTATAAACCACCCACCTTAGGGTTGTATGATCCCTTTCCTCTGTATCATCCATTGATTTGTCTTAGATTGTAGTAGATCTATGAAAAGTGAAAAAACTCTCACACAATAATATGTAGGATTAGAGAAAAAATAGAAGGATACATGTTTAAATGATCTCGGGTACTTACTGTTGTGTATCCAACGTGATGAAAAAAAGATTGATCGGATCTCAAATGATATAGATCATTCAATCCATATTTTTGGATGTAAAAAATATTAAAAATGATATCCTTGGAGGTTAATCATATTCGATATTGTATTATGGAAGAAGAGGTATATTAACAAGATCATTAAGGGAAAATGAAAATTTACCCAAAAAAATAGCATGTGCACAGTGTGTCTGGATTGTTTAAAAAACCATGCATAAACCATCCACAGTTACCTGGAAAAAGGGTAACTCAGAGGGTTTGGCTACATAGCTATGCTCAAACCAGGTGATTTGGTTCTATCTAGAATTTTCCTTCTTCACAGTTAGCCAAACCATGTGTCATTCGTGCTATAACGGTGTGACATGGATAGTTTTCCCAAAAAAGATAGGTCCTGGACTTCAGACATTCCTTGGACATCCCCAATACCTTTTTTACATCATTAGGAATCCATTTTAGGCCTAATGTAATGATTTAGGCCGAAATTCAATAGTTCTATGCCTATGTAAAAACCCATTTCGTACATTTTACATGGTATCCCCCGGCATAAATCCTTCAATTTATTTATTTATTTTATTTTTATTAAACAAATTACATGTTAATAAAAATATATGAATGAATTATTTTTCATGGATTATTTTTATTATCATTAAAAATTGAGTATGTTAAAATTATTACCCTATAATGAATTCTCATCTATATGATGTATATGTATCATTATTTTTTTAAAAAGATTGGAAACATAGATCAAACATTAGACTCCCACTCTAACATCACATCCTAGATCCATTCTTGCTTTCACCAAATCTGAAAATTTTACAGTGCCTTCCCTCATTATATTTATGTGCTTCAATCGATACTATTCACCAAAATTTTTCCCAAATGATGTGTTAGACTCAATATCAATATAACCATAGTCCACGTATTGGTCATGATTGGGTAAAAATCATCAGATTTGGGACACATGTAAAATATCCTACGTACCAACCTAATAAAGAGGACGGTCTACTTCGACCCTATCCATAATTGAGGATGTGATCACTGAAGGGGAAGATGTTTTATATGTAATATACTTGAATGAATCCATCCTCAAATCATCAAAAAATCGCTTCTATCATTACTACCCCTCTGAAGGAGTCTCCTATGATCCTATTTTGGATGCATCATATGGGTATGATCATATGTAATGTTTTTACCCTTACCTATTGAATAAGCCATCTTAATGAAGATTTTATATAGATAATAAACTCATTGTATCTTTTTATGAACATTTAATTCTACGTGAAGGTATAATAATGGATATTATCGTTATTATAATCCAAATATCTCTCACCTACATGTAACATTAGCCAACACATCAGATCACAGACTACATATAGAATATCCAATTCACATGTACAGTAGTTCCTCTCATAGGTTAATAGCTTAAAAACCCCATAGGATATTATATTCTCTCTCTCATCATTATCACCACAACAAGAACAATTCCGGATACATTAAAGTACACCGCATAACATATTCCAAGCATAAAGAGTGTGAGTACTAGAGTTGTCATCAACCTTATCATTATCTCATAGAAAACCACTCTACATTGATCTGATCACTCATACATCACTCCCTTATATGATTGATTGGTATCGAGTTCATATTTTCAAGATATGTCCTCGAATAACCATTAGTTATATCCTATATAACCCATAGTGGTCGTAATCTAAAACGCGTTCGACTTCCTCAAATGACTCTAGGTCTACATTTATATTTTTTTAGACACAAAATTTCCTAGTAACATCAAATCTTGAACCAAGAGGTCGCATTTCACAATATTTTCATAAAAACATCACGATTGAAGCATACACATGACTACATCTGGGATCTTAGAATGTTTCTATACTATCGACTAGTAGATTACAACATCTTTAATGAAAATTATTATGAATGAGACCATGTATGGATGGTAGATATTATTAATGGGGTTTATGAATAGAAATACCGAATTATTCATCCCGAACGAAATTACCATGTACTCAAACATTCTATACATTCTCTAAAATAATATCATCACAATGTAGTCCTCTCAAACTCAATATAGCTGATAGTATGATCATAGATAAATCTTGGAGAACAAACAAGATCCACACAAGTGATCAAAATATATGTGGATCCATGTTAATGGATATTTTTCTTCACCAACAGTTGGTTTTATGTAGATTTGAAGACTACTATCCATATTTTGTGTATAAAATTGGTGAGGACCATGGTTAATCACTCAGACTTATGGAATCCTTTTGTTATATGTACTCTAGTTTCACTATGATCTCAATAATCTCATGTAAAGACCCAGAAATTTCAAGGAAAAGTTTTTCTTAAATTTCTTTGGAATTTTACAAGAACGCAGTTTCTAACGGCGCCTGATTTCGAGACCCGGTGTGCCCAGAATCATTTTCCGAAGTCTGGCTCGGGTACGTTCAGTGAACGGACGAGCGAGTTTTTCTAAATATTGAACTGGTGCTCGGAATCGAATTCCGAGGGCACCGATGAAACCGAAACGCCGGTAATTGCTTAGAAACACCTTTTCTAGAGTTGCGTTTTAATGAGAGAGGTTGATAAAAATTGTGTAAGATAGAATAAAAACTTAACTACAATTTTTATTTTCTCTCAGTGGATTTATGCTTTGGGTGGAAGTTGTGTAACTACCCAACTTCCCAAGGAAGGTTATGAGATTGGTGGGGCCCACACGAACCCCACCCCTTCACATTCCGTAACTCCCTTTAACTCACATTTTAATTTGATAACTTTTGTTTTGATAACATATGATATTAATAAAGTGTGTTTAACGCGAGTGTTTGAATTTCAAACCTTATGTTGTGTTAATAAAATAAGTAAGGGACTTATTTTATTTTGGGTTGGAGGCTTGTTGCTTGAGAAGCTTTGGGAGAAAAGCTAAGGGAGACTTGAGTTTCTTCATCCTCTTCGTCGAAGAACACGAAGAACGCGTAGAACGCGAAGAACGCCGGATTCCTCGGAGGTCGACGTCTTCTTCCGCGACGTCTCCTTCTGCAACGCCTCTTACCGCGACGCCGACGACGTCTTCTTTCGCGAAGTCTCTTTCTGCGACGAATCCTCATTCGACGAACCTCCGTTCAAGCAATTTCGAGGTAGGTATTTTGTTTGTGAATATTAATGAACCCCATGTTACTTCTTTCTAAATAAAAGAACACAGATCAACTAAACATCAAGTTGATCCGCGAAGAATATGTTGCGGGTTGGGAATTCTTGTTTGCAGGAAAACTGTAGGGGTTTATTTAATTATTTTTGTTTGTGATTACTACTTGACGTTATTCGTGGAATATAATCAATTGATATTGATTAACGAGAGGGGGAAGGACCGCACAAACACGGTCGACCCTCCTCCATTATCCATGTTTGTTTCTAATGTCATTGGAACGGAAATGGCGTGGTGCTGTCGCACCGCGCGGGATCGTGCGACAAGGAATGCGCGGCATCGTCGCACCGCGCCGTGAAATTGAACCAAGTCGTGGTGCAGTCGCGTCGCGCCGGAGAACTGAAAAAGCACCGCATCCGGAGCGGGGCCACGACGGATGGGTGCAGCGCCGTCGCACTGCACCGGTTTAATGAAGGGTGTGGCCGATACCGTGCCATGGCGGAGCATGGGAACCGGCGGCCGGAAAGGTGCCGCTGGTGTCAGAGCAGGGAGGGGACCGGTCGTCGCCGGTACCATTGCGGCAGAAACCGGCCGACCAGGGCGGGCCGGACGGACGAGGGGAAGGCCGGGGGTTTAAACCACCGGTCGGCCAGCTCAGCATCCCCCATTAAGGGGGGCCGTTGTTACAAACCAGGGGGGCATGCCCCCCCCCCCCCACTCCAAACGGCTCGGTCGTTTGGCCGAGCGCCTGACCAGCGCGCTGCACCCAGGCCAGGCCGGGCCGCGCCCAAGCGGGTCGGACCCGGATCAGGACCGGGTCGACCCAGTTCGGGTCGACCCTGGGGTATCGGGCCGGGTCGGACCGGGCCCGAACCCCTTAATACTGAATCTTTTCCGGTCGGGCGCCCATAACATGTGCTACATGCCTCCGATCAAAGCACCGTCAGTTGAGATGTGATCCTTGGATCAAGACGGTCGTTTCGGTATATCGCACTCAAATTTTAGGAATACTTTTGGTATGGCCGGGTTGGTTCGTACACGAAACCAACGGGGCCCTCGGAGCGGAAACGCTCATATCTTGAGGTCCGGACGTCCGATTGACGTGCCATCGACTTTGTTGAATTCCTCTTGATGAGTCGGAGATTTTGGAATACTTCGCCTGTGTTTTGGTTGCTATTGGATTGTGGCCGGGTTGGATTGTACCCAAAATCCAACCGGGCCCTTGGAACAGAAAAGCCGTTATCTTTCAGACTGGACATTCGTTTGACGAACCGTCAGCGGCGTTGGTGATCACGTTGAGAAACGATCCTTATGAGTATATCCTATGAGAGTTCGGGGGTACAGTTGAGATACGGCCGGGTTGGTTCGTACACGAAACCAACCGGGCCTCTCGAACGAAAATGCTAATAACACACAGACCGGGCGTCCGATTGACGCGCCATCTGTTGCGTTGAGACCCCTATGACGAGGCGGTCCTTTGAGATACTTCTTGGTGGGACTTTGAGATACATGGAGTGTCGACCTGTAGCTCATGGAGCGGACCCTCCCAGTGAAGAGCGTGCGGAGTACAGAGACCGTGTAGCCGACTGAGACCTGACGACTGCTTGACAGACTTGACTTGGAGTGAGTCGACTAGCCCAGTGGACGGAGCACTACTTGGTTTGGGTGTAGACCCATGGCGGACGGAGCACTACCTGTGTGACAGTGCAGACCCACGGTATTCGTCCGGAGAGTACCTCAGCATGCTACTAGGGGGTGTGCACTACTGTGTTTGGGTGGCATACCCTGGTGGGATGCACTACTGTGTTTGGGTGGCTGACCCGCGGTACTCGACAGGAGGAGTACCTCAGTAGTCTTAGGTTAGTGACCAGTACCTCGGAGACGTGACATGACCACTGTATAGTCCAGAGACGGGGCTCTTCTGTAGTTATGGTTTCGATAATAAAAATCCTGGTTTGAGCTGAATCTATGACCTTGTGTTTACCTCATGATTGAGATGGGTCACTTGATAACTTAGGTATATGCATGGGCATATACCTGGGTAGTGGTTATCCGTTGATTTCATGATCATTGTGTTACCTCATGTTTGAGACGAGTTACTTGATAAATTAGATATATGTATGGCTTTGTACCTAAGTAGAGGTTATCTGTTGAGATCTTCTTTGTGGTTAACCTTTTTGGTTTTAGTGAGACCATGAGGGTATCAGGGTCCCTACTGAGTATCGTTATACTCACCCCTACCCGAGATATGCCCGCAACTCTTTGTGTTTGTTGCAGACGACGGGAAGAGATGACGGAGGCCGAGTTTTCGAGGACTAGACGATATCCGGAGGTGGACTTCACATCGATACGACACTCAGAGGGGGTTGATGTGCGAGAACATTGAGGAGCTGCGCTATCTGTACCTACCCTTCAGGTAGGATCCGTGGTGGACGATCCAGGAGCTGCACTATCTGTACCTACCCTTCAGGTAGGATCCGAGGAGGATGACCTAGGAGATGCTTCCTTTCTTCTAGCTGTTTGTCTTTTTCTATTGTACTTTCGTTCAGTTGTAGCTGTACTTTCAGTTGTGTTTGTATTCTGGCCCATTTACTTTTCAGCACATTCTTTTGTACTTAGTGTTTTACATCCTCTTGTACTCTGTGGTGTTTTTTTACATCTATAAAGTCAATGCCTTCCCAGTTATTAGAATTTATGCCTCTGGTGCTAATCGCTCGCCCTTGGCCTATGGAATGCGGTCTTGGGGTAGTCACGACACGGGCCCCGAGGACGGGTCGTGACAAATTGGTATCAGAGAAGTCGGTTCTACAACAGAACTTATAACTCTGATATTTTCTTTCTGTGAAGCAATAGTGTTAAGAGTACCAAGTGTGGTTTTCAGTTCAGGGAGTCCACTGTTGGTGCGGGCGGCCGACGTATCCATACACCAATACCCTGAAAACTGATTTCCGACTTTGTGCACGAAAACACTGATTGAGTTTGTGTTTCCAGATGTTTTTAAATGTCAGCTCAAACCAGGTCAGCTCACCAGGTATAATCGTTTGACCACGTCACGTTATTTCTTCAGGATTCCTTTTCATGGACGACGAGCTAGGGACCAGAGGGATGTGTGTACTGAAATCCTGCCAAGCGAAGAGGCTTCGGTATAGGGCCCTCTTGCAGTTGAGGCACTAGCGGTACTACCATATGTTGGGCCACCGATGCCACCAGCCCCAGTAGTAGGCGATTCACGCCACTTGAGCGCGCTGCATGAGTTCTAGCGCCAGAGGCCACCTAGGTTCTGGGGAGAGACGGACCCGCAAGCGGCTGAGGATTGGCTTGAGGCTGTGGTGAGAGTCTTCTGGCTAGTGGAGACGCATGTAGACTTCATGGTGATCTTTGCTGCCAGACTTCTTCAGGCAGCAGCAGGCAGGTGGTGGAGCCACTTGTTCCAGTTTTTTTATGGGATGTCCTTCACATGGGAAGACTTCAAGACCTTCTTCAGGGTGGAGTTTGTGCCAGTAGGTCTACACCCCGAGCGTGTTCAGAAGGTGCTGCCTTTGCCTCGTGTTTTTCGATCAGTAGCCGAGTCATCTTAGGGTAGTAGACAGATGATGCAGAGGTCCAGGAGGACCAGACTAGCAGTTGGGCGAACTCGGATTTTAGGATCGGTGGTGTGGGGAACCCGGGGTGGGGTCAGAGTTAGGTGTGCCAGAAATAGACAGTGTTA
Organism: Viscum album; assembly: GCA_963277665.1. Lineage (NCBI taxonomy): Eukaryota > Viridiplantae > Streptophyta > Magnoliopsida > Santalales > Viscaceae > Viscum > Viscum album. The sequence continues at coordinate 2,016,314,209 of OY728135.1, forward strand.
CTCATGCGGCAGGAAGGGTCACCTGGCACATGACTGTCCGACCCGCCGCACAGTCAATCCGTAGGTGTTGGAGGAGCCACCGAGGAAGAATCAGCGGTAAGTGCTTGAGAAATAGCCGAGCAGTGGACAAGGCAGTAGAGCTCCGGGAGCTGGTGGACAGGAGTGGAACTAGTGGATACATCCCGTGTACTTCTATTTCTATATTGCTGTTGTATTCGTGTCTTTGTACTATGAGCTGCAATAATAAAAAGACACTTATCTTTTTTTCCTTTCATATCATTTTGTTTGGTTGATACTGAGAGGTCCCAGTTAAAACTGTTGACTTGACCCTCACTTTCACGATTTCTACTGGAGGAGACCCAGTGACCTCACACTGATGCTGACAGCGTGACTCGACCCTTGGAGGCAAGAGTGACGGTTGGATCTCTTGGTAGTTACGTCGAGGCCTTACGATGTCATCCATGGAATGAATACATCATTCATGTCAGGATTGACTGTATTAGGCAATGGGCGTGGTTCATCCAGGGTATGAGACCGAGTTTCTCTTTTCGTCCAAGGAGAAGTTTTTAGAAGCTCTTTCAGATCGTAGGCAAAGAAGGTGCAGATCATCCAGGAGCGGATGAAGACTGCATAGTGCAGTAAGAAATAGGAAACCGGTGCCGGTCTTAGAGACTTGAGCATGATAAATGTTTCAAGAAGAGGAAGCTTTAAGGAGATATGAGTCTATGAAGTAGTAGACGTGGAGGCAGAGCTAGAAGAGCTACATGAGGTGGTGTACATCTTAAAATGCTACAACCACCCCGCCTTAGTTATCCCCGCTAGGCTCAGGGAGATGGAGGGCGGAGGAAGTGTGCGGCTGCATGCGGTCAAGGAGTGTGACCCAATGGCTCTAAAAATGATTCAAGGGACAGTATGTGTCCACTACTAGCTGCTGTAGTAAGATACGTTGATATGAATCATTCCTTGCTTTCACAAATCTTTTTCCAGACCTAGAGTTTCTGGTAAGCCATGGACTTGAACCTCACGTCTGGAGATACCTTGGGAGGAGACTCGATAATCACACTTACACTGACGGTGTAGTCAGACCCTCGAGGCCAGAGTTTTGGTTGGAATCTCTTGGTGGCACCATCGAGGCCTTACGACGTTAGTTTGAGTATGTAATGGGAAATAACTATTCATACTCAAATTGATAGTTTTAGGAAAACGTCGGGATGGGTTTTCCTTGGTCGGCGAAAAGGAAACCCCAGGAAGCACAGGATAAACTCTTGCACAGGAGGGTACGACCGATCACCATTGAGTCGATCAACCTTACCCTCATTGCCGCAGTCGTTTGACTTTCAGTTCTAACAGGAATTGGAGGCCTCTAGAGTTCGAGGATGACAATCACGTCCTTATACGGGTCTCACCTCGACGAGGTTTACGGAGATGTGGCCAAGGCGGCAAGTTATCTCCAAGGTTCAACGGACCATTCTAGGTCCTCAGCTGGGTAGGCGAGGTGGTTTACTTCTTGAACCATCCACCTCAGTTGAACCAGGTGCATGATGTTTTCCATGTATCTCAACTGAGGAGATACGTGCTCGACCGTTCGCATATCATCGACCATGAGAAGGACGATGGCGATGGGGTTACTTCCACAGAGGTTCTAGTGGGGATAGAGTATCGATTGGAGCGGATCCTACAAGGATGGTCGATTCCTCGGGTGCACGTTCTTTGGCAGTACAGTAATCTCCAGGTAAGCACATGGGAGCGGAAGGCTCAGATGCATGCTCAATACCGCTTTTGTGACCATAGTTTGTTTTGAAGCTTTACGGGGACGTAAATTCCTAAGGTGGGAGTAATGTAAAGACCCGGAAATTTCAAGAAAATTTTTTTCTTAAATTTCTTTGGAATTTTACAAGAATGCAGTTTCTGACGGCGCTAGATTCCGAGGCCCGGTGTGCACGAAATGATTTTCTGAAGTTTGGCTTGGGTACGTTCAGTGAACGGACGAGCGGGTTTTTCTAACTTTTGAGCCAGTGCTCGGAATCGAATTCTGAGGGCACCGATGAATCCGCAGAGCCGATAATTTCTTAGAAACACCTTTTCCGGAGTTTCAATTTCACGAGAGTGGTTGATAAAAAATTTGGAAGATAGAATAAAAATATAACTACAATTTTTATTTTCTCTACGTGGATTTAAGCTTTGGGTGGAAGTTGGGTAACTACCAAACTTCCCATGGAAGGTTATGAGAGTGGTGGGGCCCAAACGAACCCCACCCCTTCACATTCCTTATCTCCCTCAACTCAAATTTTAATTTGATAACTTATGTTTTGATAACATATGATATTAATGAAGTGTGTTTAATGTGAGTGTTTGAATTTCAAACTCTTGAATTTCAAACCTTATGTTGTGTTAATAAAATAAGTAAGGGACTTATTTTATTTTGGGTTGGAGGCTTGTTGCTGGAGAGAATTGGTAGAAAAGCTAAGGGAGACTTGAGCTTCTTCATCCTCTTCGTCGAAGAACCCGAAGAACATGAAGAACGTGAAGAACGCCGGATTCCTCGGAGGTCGACGTCTTCTTCCGCGACGTCTCCTTCCGCAACGCCTCTTACCGCGACGCCGACGACCTCTTCTTTCGCGACGTCTTTTTCTGCGATGAATCCTCGTTCGACGAACCTCCATTCACGCAATGTCGAGGTAGGGATTTTTTTGTGAATATTAATTAACCCCATGTTACTTCCTTCTAAATCAAACAACATGGATCAACTAATCATCAAGTTGATCCGCGAAGAATATGTTGTGGGTTGAGAATTCTTGTTTGCGGAAAAACTATAGGGGTTTATTTAATTATTTTTGTTTGTGATTACTACGTTATGTTCTTCGTGGAATATGATCAATTGCTATCGATTAACGAGAGCGGGCCAGACTGCACAAACACAGCCGACCCTCCTCCATTATCCATGTTTGTTTCTAATGTGGTTGGAATGGAAATGGCCTGGTTCCGTCGCACCGCGCGGGATCGTGTGGCATGGAATGTGCGACGTCATCGTGCCGCGCCGTGAAATTGAACCAAGTCGCGGCGCCGTCGCACCGCGCCGGAGAACTGCAAAAGCACCGCGGTCGGAGCGGGGCCGCGGCGGAGGGGTGCGGCGCCGTCACGCTGCACCGGATGAATGAAGGGCGTGGAGAATACCGTACCGCGGCGGAGCATGGGAATTGGCGGTCGGAAACGGGCCGCTAGTGTCGGAGCTGGGAGGGGACCGGTCATCACCGGTCCCGTTGCTGCAGAAACCGGCCGTCAGGGGCGGGCCAGCTGGACGAGGGGAATGCCGAGGGTTTAAACCCCTGGCCGGCCATCTAAGCAGCCCCCATTGAGGGGGGTCGCGGTTACAAACCAGCGAGGGCAGGAGCCCCCCCCACTACAAACTGCTCGGCCGTTTGGCCGAGCGCCTGACTAGCACGATGTGCCCAGGGCGGGCCGGGCCGCACCCAAGTAGGCCGGACCCAGACCCGGTTCGGGTCGACCCTGGGGTATCGGGCCATGTCGGACCGGGCCCAAACCCCTTAATACCGAATCCTTTCCGGTGAGACACTCATAACTTGTGCTATGGGCCTCCGATCGATGCACCGTCAGTTTCGATGCGATACTTGGATCGAGATGGTCGTTTTGGTATATCGTACTCAAGGTTTCAGAATACTTTGGGTATGGCCGGGTTGCTTCGTACACAAAACCAACCGGGCCCTCGGAGTAGAAACACTCATATCTTGAGCTCTAGACGTCCGATTGACGTGCCGTCGACTTCGTTGAATTCCTCTTGATGAGACGGAACTTTTGGCATAAATTTCTTGAGTTTTGGTTGCTGTTGCATAGTGGTCAAGTTGGATTGTACCCAAAATCCAACCGTGCCCTTGGAACAGAAATGTTGATATCTTTCAGACCGGACGTTTATTTGACGAACCGTCAGCGGCGTTGGTGATCACGTTGAGAAATGGTCCCTATGAGTATACCCTATGAGAGTTCGGGGTACAGTTGAGATACGACCAGGTTGGTTCGCACACGAAACCAACTGGGCCCCTGGAACGAAAAGGCTAATAACTCACAGACCGCGCGTCCGATTGACGCGCCGTCTGTTGCATTGAGACCCCTATGACGAGGCGGTCCTTTGAGATACTTCTTCCTGGGACTTTGAGATACTTGGAGTATCGACCTGTAGCTCGTGGAGCGGACCCTCCTAGTGGAGAGCGTGCGGAGTACGGAGACCGTGTAGCCGACTGAGACCTGACGACTGCTTGACCGACTCGACTTGGAGTGAGTCGACTATCCCAGTGGATGGAGCACTACTTTGTTTGGGTGCAGACCCATGGCGGACGGAGGACTACCTGTGTGATAGTTCCGACCTACGGTACTCGTCCAGAGAGTACCTCAGCATGCTACTAGGGGGTGTGCACTACTGTGTTTGGGTGGCATACCCTGGCGGGAAGCACTACTGTGTTTGAGTGAATGACCCACGGTACTCAACAGGAGGAGTACCTCAGCAGTATTAGGTTAGTGAGCAGTATCTCGGAGTCGTGATAGGACCATTGTACACTCCAGAGACGGGGCTCTTTAGCAGTTACGGTTTCGATAATGAAAATCCTGGTTTGAGCTGAGTCTATGACCTTGTGTTTACCTCATGATTGAGATGGGTCACTTGATAACATAGGTATATGTATGGGTGTATAACTAGGTAGTGGTTATCCGTTGATATCATGATCTTTGTGTTACCTCATGTTTTAGATGAGTTACATGATAACTTAGGTATATGTATGGGCATATACCTAAGTAGAAGATATCTGTTGAGCTCTTCTTTGTGGTTAACCTTGTTGGTTTTAGTGAGACCTTGAGGAACTCAGGGTCCCTACTGAGTATCGTTATACTCACCCCTGCACGGGATATGCCCACACCTCGTTGTGTTGGTTATAGACGACGGGCAGAGCTGACGGAGGCTGAGTGTTCGAGGACTAGACGGTATCCGGAGGTGGACTTCACGACGAGACGACACTCGGAGGGGGTTGACGGGCGAGAACATTGAGGAGAAGCGCTATCTATACCTACCCTTCATGTAGGATCCGTGGTGGACGATACAGGAGCTTCAGAGTGGTATTAGAGTAATATATATCATATTTATTCACTCAATTAATTTATGTAATCATTATTCAATTAAAATCATGTAGAACGAGTCGCATCACATCGTGGAGACGGTATTATGTATGTACGCACGAGTGATGATATCGTTCCCATGATTGTGGAATTGTATTTGAATGTATGTATAATATTTCAGAATCAATATCACTTTACAATAATCATATATATTCATTCTTTACACCATTATACCTATCCAAGTAAGGTAGTGGTGGAAAATAGATTACATCACGGCATGGAGATGGTATTTCATATGTTCGCACGCGCGGTGATTTTGTTTTCCATAGGATGGATAGATGGTGAAATAGGGTTGTTTTATACTTATAATAACATATCAGTATATGAGTTATACTTATGTTATTAATTCATAATTAAACAACTAAAGAATAATAAGTGGAAGAAGAAATAAAGTTGAAAGAATCGGTAACAGACATTACCTCTTCATTGAAGCGCTTCTTTGGGACCTCCTTTTAGGGAACTCAAATTGGACTTTGAAGAAGACAAGGACCTCTAGGCTGTTTCTAGGGAAGTGTAGATGATAAAGTGGCAGGGGTTTTCCAAGACTTAAGGCTCAAAGTGGTGTGAGGAAGAGAGGGAGGAAGTGCCCTTTTATAAGGGAGGAGAGGGGCACCTTTGTAAAAACTAAAACTATTATTTTATTATAAAGTCATATTCGGTTTTTAATAGCTCCAAATTGATTTTTTTCGAAGCTAAAGTGGGTATGGGTCTAAATCCTCTCATCCAATAGATGTTAGACAAGTTTAGGGTTCTATTTTAACCTTATCATTTAGATTTAACTTTAAGTTAAATAATTTTACTTTTACGGTGTCTTTTTGTTTTCATACACTATAAGGTTAATAAACATACCATAACTAGCCAAAGGAACCCCAAGTTGTTTATTATTAATATATATAACCTTATCTATGTAATTTGGACGAACCGTAGATTTTTAGGAAGAAAATAAAAATTAATAATATAATATTTGTTTTAAAAACTATTTTATGTAAATTTTGACACTATTTGGTAATTGATTTTTTTGAAAATCATAACAGAACGATTATTTCTAAAAAAGTTAATTAAATCCATTCTAACATGTCATATTAACATATAACGTTATTGGAATTCATAAAAAGTCTCAAATAACATTTATTTGGGTATATCTAATATAAATTATGTCAATATTTCATTAATAAGATAATTACTGCATCATCATTGTGTCATAAATAAATTAAAATATTTATTTTCTAAAAATTACAAATAAACAACCATTATGTAGGAAATCTTTTTATCTTTATAATGAATATTTATTGTCTAATTTATCTTATGTATCACCCTATATTAAATTTTTTTTACTTATTAAACTTTGATTTTAACTATTTTAACCCTTCTTTAAATAAACTAATATTAAATGTCCTAATCTAATCGAAGTGGGACTAAATGGTCATATTTTATTCCTAAGGTAGTTTTTTGGTCGAATTACACTTATCCAATAGAATAGGGACATGTTTTAGGGTAATAATAAAAACATTTTTACTCGTAATTACCCTATTTACTTTTAACCGTGGTAAAAAAAGTAAAAAGTTACTATTCACAAAAAATTATTTTCATCCCATTAAACCACATTTTACATACCGACATCAACCGTGTCTCTTGGATTTTTTAAATTCCATTCACAAAAGCGGTAAAATTAAGTTTTATGTAAATTTGCAAATTCTCCTAGGAGGTGGGTAAAAGACGGTGAAAAGTTCAATAAAATTTTTATATATCTAAAATTATTATAAAATGACTCAAATGAATTACATTGAACTTATATAGGTTTCATGTATCAAATTTTCCATAAAATAAATGCAAATAAAATAAATAAATATTTAAATAAAAAGTCGGTTTTTAAATAGTAACCTAGTGTTATCACTATTCATCAAAAATTGAATGTTTCCAGAAAAATACCAAAATTTCACCCTAGGATAATTTCGATATTTCGAATCCAAAAATGAAGTCCATTTTGAAAAATAATATTTAAGAAATTTCAAAAAGTGGTTATTACTATTCATAACAGCTAGTTTTAATAATATTTTAATAGCATATCGTTGTTTAGTGAAACTCGGTATTGCGTACGACGCAAGCTATCGAGGAAGGTCGTGATTGTGTGTAATGAAATCCAACCAAGTGTTGTGTGTAGTGAAAGATTCCTTTGATGATTTATATAAAACAAAATATTTCTCATAAAAGTCTCGGGTGTTACATTCTACCCCCCTTAAAATGAATTTCTCCCTCAAAATTTGTCACTTGTAACATACAGATGAGGATACCAATCCCTCATCATATCCTCAAGCTCCCATGAAGCTTCTTCTAATTGGTGGTTCTTCTATAAAAATTTCACCAAGAGAGTGGTCTTGTTCCGTAAGACTTTTTTCACTATGATCGAGAATCTCTATCAGCTATTCTTTATAAGAAAGATCTTGTTCCAGCGGTACAACTTCTGAGCAGAGTACATGTGAAGGATCAGGTATGTACTTTCTCAGGAGAGATACATAAAACACATCGTGAACTTGAGAGAGATTTGGTGGAAGAACCAATCGGTAAGCTACCTTCCCAACACGATCCAGTATTTCGAAAGGACTGATATACCTAGGGCTCAACTTTCCCTTCTTTCCAAATCTCATTACTCTCTTCCAAGGAGACATTAGTAAGAACACTTTATCAGCCACTTCAAACTCTAAGTCTTTTCTTCGGTTGTCAGCATAACATTTTTGTCGACTCTGAGCTTCTCTTATGTGTTGTTGAATAGATTAGACCTTTTCTGCCATCTCATCAACAAGATCAGGTCCTAATAGCTTTCTTTCCCCAAATTCATCCCAGCAAGTTGGAGTCCTGCGTTTCATTCCATAGAGGGCTTCATAAGGAGCCATCTGAATACTGGAGTGAAAGATATTATTATAAGAAAATTCCACCAAAGTTAGGTGTTGATCCCAACCACCTTTGAAATCCATAGAGAAAGCTCTCAACATATCATCTAGAGTTTGAATTGTCCACTCAGGCTGACCGTCTATCTGAGGATGATAAGAAGTGCTGAAACTCAACTCTGTATCCAGAGTATTTTGAAGACTTTGCCATAACTTTGAGGTAAACCTCAGATCCCGATCAGATATAATAGAAAGTAGTACTCCATGCAATCTTACCACTTCCTTTACATATATCCTAGAAAGCTGGTCCAGAGAGAAATCCTATCTAATAGAAATGAAGTGTGCAGACTTTGTAAGACGATCAACTATGAACCAGATAACATTATTTCCTTTGGATGTTTTAGGAAGTCCTGTGACAATGTCCATAGTGATGTTTTCCCATTTCCATTCGTGTATGGGTAATGGTTGTAACATCCCCTTAGACTTCTGTCTCTCAACTTTAACTTGCTGACAAACCAAGCTTCGAGAGACATATTCAGTAACATCTATTTTCATGCCCTCCCACCAGAAGTACTCTTTGAGGTCCCTATACATCTTCGTGCTTCCAGGATGAATAGAGAATGAAGAACTATGAGCCTCATCCAAAAGCCTTTTCTTTAATTCGGGGATGGGTGGAACACAAACCCGATTCCTGAACATTATTATCCCATCACAATCAAGGTTGAATTCAGGAACATTTCTCACCTTATTTTGTAACTCTACATCCTCTTTCTGTGCCTCTTTAATCTTAACATGTATAGATGGATTTACATTCATTTGAGACAGATACGATTTTTCCCCTTTCATTATAATTCCAAGATCCATCCTTTGTAAATCCATAAATATTGGATCTTTTGTGATCCTCATCATTGATAAACTGGTATGGTCTTGTCGACTTAATGCATCTTCCACCTTGTCTGCTTTCCCAGGGTGGTAATTAATTGAGCAGTCGTAATCCTCAATCATCTCCAACCACTTATTTTGCGCATATTCATCTCCTTTTGCGTGAAAATATACTTTAAACTTTTATGATCAGTATAAATGTCACACCTTTCTCCATAATGATAATGCCTCCAAATCTTTAATACAAATATTACCGTAGCTGACTCCAAATCAGGAGTTGGGTAATTTTTCACATGGATTTTCCACTGTCGTGAAGCATAAGCTGTCACCAAATCATTTTTCTTAAGAACACACCCCAATCCCTTCTTGGATGCATCAATGTAGATCACAATCCTTTCTCCACTACAAGGCAGTGTGAGCACAGGTGCACTGGATAACCTTCTTTTCAACTCCTTGAAATTCTCTTCACATTCCTCCGTCTAAACAAACTTAACTCCTTTCCGAGTCAACCTGGTGAGTGGATTAGATAATCATGAAAAATTCTTCAAAAACGTGGATAATATCTATCCAAACCAAGAAAAATTCGGATCTCGGTTACTGTTGTTGGTCTCTACCATCATTTAATAACCTCTGTTTTTGCTGGATCCATAGATATCCCCTCTTTTGAGATTTTGTGACCCAAAAATGCAAATTTTTGAAGCCAAAATTCACACTTGGTAAATTTGGCATAAAGATTTTCCTTTCTCAGGGTCTTCAATATAATTCTCAAGTGTTCTTCATGTTCTTCCTTGCTCTTTGAATAGAAAAGAATATCATCCATAAAGACTACCAGAATCTGATCAAGATAGTCTCTAAAGACCCCATTAATTAGATCCATAAAGATAGCATGGGCATTAGTAAGACCTAATGGCATCACTATAAATTCATACTGTCCATACCTTGTACGGAAAGACGTCTTTGTTGTATCCTCTCTTTTGACCCTTAATTGATGATACCCTAAATGAAGATCAATCTTGGAAAATTGTTGAGCTCCATGTAGTTGGTCAAATATGTCATCAATGCACGAGAGATTATATTTGTTCTTAATAGTGATGTTTTTTAGTTCTCGATAATCAATGCAGAGTCTCATTGATCCATCTTTCTTCTTAATAAACAGAACAGGTGCTCTCCAAGGTGACGCACTAGGGCGTATGGACCCCTTATCAAGATTCTCTTGGAGTTGCTTCTTCAATTCCTGTAACTCAATTTGGGATATTATATAATGTGTCTTTGAAATAGGTAAAGCACCTGGTACGAGTTCTATTGAAAACTCAACTTCACGATTTGGGGGAAGACCTGGAAATTCCTCCGGAAAGACATCATCAAACTCCCATACAATGGGAATATTCTTAATTGTGACTTTCTCAAAAACCATTTGAGATAAATAACCTTCATTTAGTGGAATCAAGACCCACAAAATGGAATAAATTTCCTCTCTAAGGTTATGTTCATCCTTGCATCGATAGATGATCAATGATTGATCTGGAATATGAAATGTGACTTCCCTTCTTTGGCAATTTATTTGAGCTCCATATAGAGAAAGACAATCCATGCCATGAATCACATCAAATTCCACTAAAGGGAGGATCACAAGATTTGCAGGAAGAACTTTCCCACAAACTTCAATCGGGGAAGAATTATGAACTTTTGATGCGTCTGTTGTGCCATTAGGAGTTGTCATAGCTAACTCAACATCTAATTGTTGAGGTAATACAGTGATACCCTTAGAAAATTATTCAAAAATAAAGGAGTGGGTGGATCCAAAATCAAATAAAACATTTTATACTTTAGATTGGATGGTAAGTGTACATTTCACCACTTCGTTATCATACTCCACAACGCTGATAGAAATTGCATGTGACATTCCTTTTTCATTATCCTTAAGAGTTTGTTGGCATTGATCATCATCAACAACCCTTGGATTAGGGCATTGATTGGCATAATTCCCCATTTCCTTGCACTTGTAACATTGATGTGTAGGAGGTGCACTCTGTGTAGCCTTTTCATTGTTCGCATCACTAGATATCTTCTTCCCATCATTGCGGCATTAAAATGCCCGATGAAATTCCTTTCCACATTTGAAACATTTACTTTTACCTTTAAGACAACTCCCTCCTTGTTTCTTTCCACACTTTGAGCATAAGGGAAAACTCATTTTCTTTTCAGTGTGCTCTTTATATTTTCTTTTGAATTCCATTTTCCTCCTCTTATCAAACCCATATGACTGATGGGTTACTCTAATCTCCATCTCAACTTTGAGAGCACATATAACGATTTCCTCGTAGCTATTGAAGTCCCTTATGGATAACGCCCTTCAAATACTTAGTTTTAAGACACTAAAGAATCGATAGATCTTACTCTCAGGTTGGATAATAATACCATAAGCGTACCTTGCAAGTCTTGTAAAATTTTCTTCATAGGTACCAACAGATTCATCATCCATTTGCTTTAGTTCCAGAAACTCCTTCTCCATCTTTGTTCAGAGAATAAAAGGGAAGTACTTATTGAAAAATAAGTTATTGAACTCGTCCCATTCCATGGACTCAATTAGATCTCTTGGCCTCGTATTCTTGATAAGATTCCACCATTCATCAGCATCCCCTTCCAAATGATACACTGCTAAGATGACTTTATCATGTTAAGAACATTGAAGAACTGAAAATATCTTTTCAGTAGTACTGATCCATTGTTCAACAACTAATGGATCAGTAGACCCACTGAATGAAGGTGGGCGCTGTCTCATGAAGGATTCAATAGAATGTTGCTCCTTCCTTTGATCGTTTGGAAGTCATGCATGATTCATAGCTTAAAAAAGTTGTGTGAGCATGGCTACACGATTTTGCATTCCAGCTCCCATAATGTTTGGTTGCTCAGGGGGACAATCATTTCATTGCCCGTCGTATTCCGCATTAACACGGTTCCTTCAGGTTCCAACCATTGACTAAAACCAAGAAGAATAGTGTGAGTAATACTAATTATAATAGGAAAACCACATAAACAAGAATAAAATTTCACACTTATGGTATTATCCTAGGTTATTCATGGCCGTTTCTAAAACACTAAGATTGTGTTCTATGCTTAGACTTATCCTTAGGATTCTTACTAAGGCTTTCACATCCTAGTTTCCTAAGGTTGACTATACCTTTCATCTGATACCAACTATAGCAACCCATACCTTACATACATTTTTAATACTTCAAAATTGAATCAAACTTATTACAACATAGAACAAAACCGTGGAAGGACCGTATAGGTATAGTGTCTTTAGAAACTGGGAGACATAAACAACTGGTTCATAAAGCATCTACATTGTGTGCCATTTATTTCATCATATCTATAGTCCTTTTTGGAATATCATACTTAATAAACTTTTTACTGACATGGGGATAGAAAACATACAAAAGAGTGATCTCAAATGCTCAGTGAGGGTAAACAAAAGAAATATCAATCACATCATAATCATAAGATCACAACATTTTGGAAATCTTACCCTGCAAAAGAGATCATAATTTCATAACATGGGCTAAATCATGGTAGTGAAATGTAATCACATTTATAATAACATAAAACATGAAGCTTTGTGGCATACACACATAATAATAGAGAACCATTTATTATTAGTCAAGACTCATTGCCAAGACTATCTTAGTGGACAAAGTCCAATTCTGAACCGAGTTCATTCCTCACTTCAGTCTTGTTTCACTGAACCGGTTTAACCTGCCTTTCTAGCCATGTCTATATCATGAGATATAAAATCATTACCCAATGCATTGGAGGGAGATATAGGTCCCACCCATTTAATAATGATACCATTCTTATGTGTGCGGCAAAATCATAAATCATACATCATAGCATAACCCATGTAATAAAAATGGGATTCTTAAACATCATTTCATCATAACATAATCCATATAAAAGTACATCATAAAAATAATTCCATCATACCATAATAAAATAAATCTAAAAATAGGGATACAAACATAACCCTATATTATCTTAGATGGAAAATAATTTTGATAAAATTCTTGAACTCCATTCTTGAGGAAAATATCCATTCTACTTCAAAAACATTTTTCCTTTCTTAGCATGTCATATAATTTTGAACTAAAAGAAGTTGATTAAAAATAAACTTGAAAACTTATAAAGGAGTCTTCTTGGAAATAATATTTTATAATTCCATTCAGGACGTATAAGTTAAAAAAACATTCTTCTCGTACATTTGTCGGAAAAGTCAAAAAGTACCTCGTACGAAAAACGACAAAAGATTCCTTTCATATCTTTTACTAAAAACTCATCGAAGGGTAAAATTGGATTTAAATAATTTTAGGTGGATGGAAATAATATTACATAATGAGAAAACATGGATGTGGATGATAAAATACACCCCAGTAAATTCCATTGTATAAAAAATCTCGGATAAAAATGAGATTGTGATATTTTCCTTACCTTAGGTCCAATTTTCTTCGTAAGTGTCCGAACCTCCTGTATAATGATTTAAATAATTCCATTGACTTATTAAAAAATCATAATAATTGTTATGATATCATATATGGTCATATTATTAGCTTATTATTAGTAATATTTCATTGCTACTTGTTATTCGGTTGTTTATTAATTTTTGTTCTTATGCGTGTTTTGTCGAATAAATTCTTACTCTTATTTTTAGGTTATAGATACCTCATTTACAGAATGTTATTAGTGTAATATATATCATATTTATTCACTCAATTCATTTATGTAATCATTATTCAATGAAAATCATGTAGAACGAGTCGCATCACATCGTGGAGACGGTATTCCGTACATACGCACGAGCGATGATATCCTTCCAATGATCGTTGAATTGTATTGGAGTCTCTGTATACTATTTCAGAATCAATATCAATTTAAAATAATCATATATATTCATTCTTTAAACCATTATACCCATCTAAGTAAGGTGGTGGTGGAAAATAGATTACACCACGGCGTGGAGACGGTATTCCGTACGTACGCACGCGCGGTGATTTTGTTCTCTGTAGGATGGATAGATGGTGAAATAGGGTTGTTTCATACTTATAATAACATATCAGTATATGAGTGATACTGATGTTATTAATTCATAATTTAAAAACTAAAGAAAAATAAGTGGAAGAAGAAATAAAGTTGAATGAATCGGTAACGTACATTACCTCTTCTTTGAAGCGCTTCTTTGAGACCTCCTTTTAGGGCACTACAATTGGTCTTTGAAGAAGACCAGGACCTCTAGGATGTTTCTAGGGATGTTGATAGGATAAATTGGCAGGTTTTGGCCGAGCATGAAGGCTCAATGTGGTGTGAGGAAGAGAGGGAGGAGGTGCCCTTTTATAAGAGAGGAGAGGGGCACCTTTGGAAAAATAAAAATATTATTTTATTATAAAGTCATATTCAGTTTTTAATTGCTCAAAATAGATTTATTTTGAAGCTACGGCGGGGATGGGTAGAAATTATCTAATCCAATAGAATTTAGACATGTTTAGGGTTCTATTTTAACCTTATAATTTAGATTTAACTTTAATTTAAATAATTTTACTTTTACCGTGTCTTTTTGTTTTCTTACACTATAAGGTTAATAAACTTACCATAACAAGACAAACGAACCCCAAGTTGTTTCTTATTAATATATATAACCTTATCTACGTCATTTGGCCGAACCATGGATTTTTATGAATAAAATAACAATTAATAATATAATATTTGTTTTAAAAACTATTTTATGTCAATTTTGACAGTATTTGGTAATTGATTTTTGTGAAACTCATAACCTAAATCTTAGTTCTAAAAAAGTTAATTAAATCAATAATAACATGTCATATTAACATAGAAAATTATTGGAATTCATAAAAAGTCTCAAATTACATTTATTTGGGTATTTCTAACTTCAATTATGTCAATATTCCATTAATAAGATAATTAATGTATCATCATTGTGTCATAAATAAATTAAATTATTTAATATCTAAAAATTATAAATAAAATACCATTATGTAGGAAATCATTTTAGCTTTCTAATTAATATTTATAGTCGAATTTATCTTATGTTAAACCTTATATTGAAAATGATTTACTTATTAAACATTGATTTTAACTATTTTAACCCTTCTTTAAATAAATTAATATTAAATGTCCTAATCTAATCCAAGTGGGCCTAAATGATCATATTTTATTCCTAAGGTTGTTTTTTGGTCTAATAACACTTATCCAATAGAATTATGACATGTGTTAGGGTAATAATAATATCATTTTTACCCGTAATTACCCTATTTACTTTTAACTGTGGTAAAAAAGTAAAAAGTTACTATTCACCAAAAATTATTATCATTTCATTGAACCATATTTTACTTACTGATATCAACCGTGTCTCTCGGATTTTCGAAATTTCATTCACAAAAGCGATAAAATTTTGTTTTATGTAAATTTGTAAATTCTCTTAGGAGGTGGGTAAAAGACGGTGAAATGTTCAATAAAATTTTTATATATCTAAAAGTATTATAAAATGACTCAAATGAATTACATTGAACTTATATAGGTGTTATGTATCAATTTTGACCTAAAAAAAATTTAAATAAAATAATTAATTATTTAAATTAAAAGTCGGTTTTTAAATAGTAACCTAGTGTTTTCACTATTCATCAAATATTTAATGTTTCCAGAAAAATACCAAAATTTCACCCTAGGCTAATTTTAATATTCCAAATCCAAAAATGAAGTCCATTTTCAAAAATAAAATTCACAAAATTTTAAAAAGTGGTTATTACTATTCATAACAGCTAGTTTTAATAATATTTTAATAGCATATCATTGTTTAGTGAAACTTGGTATTGCGTACGACGCAAGCTATCGAGGAAGGCCAGGATTGCATGTAAATCAATCCAAGCAAGTGTTGTGTGTAGTGAAAGATTTCTTTGATGATTTATATTAAACAGAATATTTCTCATAAAAGTCTCGGGTGTTACAGTCATCATATATATACTACCAAAACAACATCCAAAGTTCAACTAACTAATGAAAATAAATATATGTAACCACACCATGAAAAAAGATATTTAATAAAGGGAGAAACTATCCTATAGATATAGCAGAAACCAAGGAATTAAATTAAGAACTACAATGCATCTAAAAAAATGAATACATATGGAATTTGAACCTATGTTCTTAGTAATGATTAATGAAAGAACATGATATAACATAAATTACATATCAACATAATTTGAATCACATAAGTTGAGTTTAATCATTAATAATTGCAAATATACCTTCCCCAATTATGGAAACTCGTAGGTCCACTATACAATGTTGGCCAAGAACATTCATAGAAACCCTTTCCTAGGACTGAACCATCCGATGTAATATATATATTTTCTCATAAAAGGGGAATATTATTAACATGTTAGTGAATCCTAATCACCTAATACAATTTTTTAACATCTTATCCCAAACCACAGGTTCATGCATGCATTCCACATGAATTCATGCACGCTTCCCTTCATGTAAGAGAATTCTGACTAGTACTGGGGATATATGTCACATATTGGAGGGAGTATACCCTCTGTATCATGTAATAAGATCAATAATAAAAAATAAATAACATAATATATCATCAAAGTAATAACTAAATAAAAACGAATAAATAGTCTTCATGGCATTTATATAAAAGCATGTCCAAATAGTGGAATTCTTGATAAAAGTAAATTAACAGAATAATAAATAAATAATGAACTTCCTGAACCACATGTTTCAATACTATCCAAACACATGTTCCATGATACTGAGTAGAGTAGTCCACTAGAGGAAACATTCCCTTCACTGGATCCCTCCTAAAATCTACAAGCACCACAAAATTTCGGAGTAGCTTGTGAGTACAAGACTAGGTAGGACACCACCAATATATCCTTAACCTGATGTTCTCATTTGTACATGTGTATTCTATAATAATAAATAGTATTTGACAAGAATTGTAACACACAATAACAAACTATGAGGTTGTGTATTAACTAATCCACCATAAAAACCCATCCATAACTGCATCATCTCTATTTTGAAAGGATGATAGAGCTTTCAGAAGTATGATGGACCAGTGACGAGGCTAAACAAATCATGTTTCTTGACATCGTGTGATCATGCATCTCATCACACACTAGGAACCAAGGAAGTCATGTTCTTGGTATTCCCATGGACTCTTGAAATACTTGACATTCATTAGGAATCATGAATGTACAACTTGGAATACAGTAGGCCTAGAGTACATCACAGATCATCCATGAGGCATCACCATATCACAACCCATTAAATTGGTCCCATGTCACCATCATTTCTAGTCATGCATACACCCCGTCTATTGGGTAATCATATCATAGTAGTCCCCTTTCCTTTAGATCGCTGAAAAATACCATAAAATCACAAATAACATGGAAGGATGAAAGGTAGATTATAGACCGTCATCATAACTATGGTGCCAAAAAAATACATGTGGTCAACAGCAATCATGAATAATGACAAAAAATGTACTAATAGAAACATGTTTCAATAAATGTCATCTTGAATACAGATACACACACATTAAATCATAATCTAACACGACCATCAAATATGCCTACACATATGTCATGTTAAAAAAGCATGTGCATTAAAATTCAAAAAACGAGACTAACATCATACCTCAATGCCATCGATGCCAATGGAAAGGATAAAAAACCAACTCTGATTCAAAAAATGAAGTGGAAACCTCAACAATAAAAAATGAATGGCCCCAATATTATTATCATAGTCTTTTAAACACCAATGCTACATGTTCATAAAAGGTCCGTAGAACAAAAAATAGATATTTTATCTAAAAAATAAATAAAATATCACATGCAATGATGCTTTCTGTATCATGATTTTTTTTAAAAATATCCTTAAAATTTCACATGCGATGATATTTTCCCTCTCCTATATAATTTCAAATTTATCATTATACATAAAAATACGCGTTAACTAATTTTCACTCAAGAATAATTATATTTTTATAGTTTCTTATTAATTATCCATTAATAATTGTCCCTTGATAATTCAATATAAATTATTTTCTATTTATTATAATTCTATAACATCTCAATTTTTTTATAAATATAATTTATTAATTTCTAATTGATTAATATTTCATATACATATTTTAATAATTTTAGATGAATTATCCTTTTATATTTATATATTGACAATTTATTATAAATTACCATATTATAATTATCTATCAATAATTTATCATAAAATTTCCTTTTATATTATTACTTTGATTATCTCTCTTAATTGTTCTTATTACATCTATCCCAGGAAAATTTATTATAAATTATTATATTTTAATAATATTTTGATAATTTATCATATATCATCCTTTTTTAATGATCACTTAATAATTTTTTTTTAAATTATTTATTTATAAACAAATTTCAAATTTTTTTATAGATTAGCATTTTATAATTATATTTTTATAATTTCCAAAAATTTAGTCTTTTATAAATATATTTTTCTAATTTATTACAAATTATCCTTTTATAATTAGAATTTTATAATATCATATAAAATAAAATTTGGTAATAATCTTCTCTTAATTTCTCAAAAAGGATGCTTATATAATAATCACAAGAAATATTATTATAAAGTGTCCTTTTATAATTTTATTTTAATAAATTCTTAAAAATTATCCTTTTTTATTATATTTTAAAATTTTCACAAAAAATTATTTTATGATTATATGGTGTCAATGAATTATAAATTATCATTTTATAATTAAATTTTTATAATTAGTCACAAATTATTATCTTATAAATATCATATGATAATTTTTCAAAAAATATCCTTTTATAAAATTCCATTGATAATTTACTAGAGAATATAATTTTATAATTATATTTTTATAATTTCATATAAATTATAATTTTATAATTATCTATTTATATTTTTATATAAATTATCCTGTTATATTTATATATTAATAATTTCTCATAAATTTTCATTTTATAATTTTATTTTGACAATTTTGACATAATTATCCTTTTTAGTTATATATTAAAAATTAATTATATATTATCCTTTATTAATTTTATTTTTATTAATTTGAAATTATATTTTAACCATTTAAATAAATTTATTTTTAAATAATTGAATTTCATCCCTAGATAATTATTTAAAATTATCCTATATTATTTTGGAAAATTAATATATGAGAATTTTTTAATAAATTAAGAATTTTGTATTTTTCAAAAATTAGTTTCAGATAATTATTCTCAATATTATTAAATGATAATTTCATAAAAATAACCTTTGATAATTTTATAAATCATCCATAGATAATTCCTATTTCACAATTTTATTGTTGTTCGTTATTTTTTCCAAATTATATAGAATTTTGAATAGTGAATAAATGGAGGATAAAATTATTAATTATTTTAAGTAAAAAAAACTCACATACTTTACAATGCACCACACAACATAGTAGGAGTAAAAGAGAATTGAAAAAACTACCTGCAACCAGAAAAATAGAAATCTAGGGAATATTGTTTAGACATATTCAGTGGAATCCTATTGTTTCTCAAACTCAACCACATCAATCTAGATCCTCAGTTGAGGGGGGTTAATATTTAGAACCCCAAGATCTACATAGGTGTTCATAAATGTTTTACACCCCTAATTTAATCAATGTTTCAACCCAAAATTGATGGATGATTCATTAATATCTCCAATTTAAGTCATTCCCAACTTGATTTGGACAAAATATTTGAAATCCAAAGGTTTTAGAAAACAAATTTTTTATGTAACAATAGTTCCCAACAAGAATATATGCAGAAGAAAAATGAATTTTTAATTAAAAATAATAAAAAAGTTGTAAGGGTAAAATAATTTAACCTATATGAAATGTAATGAAATTCCCAATGTACACAAATGGGATGTTGTGGCTAGAGTAAACCTAAAATACCAACCTAAAATTCATCTCATATTTCCAATAAGTCCCACTGTATGGATGATATTTTATTATATTCAAAAAATATATATAAAAAATATTGAATAATATAACCTCGTGTGTGAACTTAGAAAAGATTTAACACACCCAATTGTCATGTTGCATCTAGGATAATCTCCTTATCTAGGACAAAATTGTGGTATAGTATTTTCCATAAGTTATTATGTTTGAGAGATATGTAATTTTTCTTGACAAATGTTGTGCATGTATTATGTTATATTTTATATTTTTATTTTATCTCTATTGAGGCCCTAGGGACCTTGTAATCGCACACAAGCACTTCCGCAAATCGCACAATATACAGCGTTGACATTTATCAGTGCTAAAAATAATGTTAGGGAAAAGGGTAACCTTTATCGTTGTATTTTTCACACTAATAAAAATGGCTCTTTATGAGTGATTTTCATTGAACTGATAAAAAAACTAATAAAATTATTATTATTATATATCTAAAATTATCAAATATAATTTAAAAGATTAATGTTAATTTATATACATTGACTAAAAAATAAAAGTATATAATTAATTTAAATATGATATTATATATATTTTTTAACAATTTAAAAAATAATATTACTATAAATGATGTATTGTTAATATATGGTATTTGAACTATAAATTTATATCAATATTTAGGAGCACATAGGTGTATGAATTTTGGTGTGTGTGTATAGAACATACAAATGTTATATATATACAAATATACGTATATAAATGTATATGTGAACATGTATGTGAGAGAGAGATATATATATATATATATAATATATATATATATAACTTGTGGAAAAGTTTATTTATGGTAGGTTCTTATTTCATTTTAGGTATATTTTCCTCATTTTGATAAAATATTTTTTGAATTTATTCATTTATTATACATAATTTTTATCTTAGTGTATATTTTTTTTTAATATGTTAAATTTTTATGAATAATATTTATTCAATTTATTAATAATGTTGTAATATTTTTAATATGTTTGAACTTTATATAATTAAGTATTTAAGAAATTTATTTTTTACCATTTCAATCATTTCTATACGAGTTTACAATTCAAGTAGTTAATATTAAAAGGCTTAATTTTTATAATATTTTTTCTTTTAAATTCTATCTATTTTTAAATATATTTAGTAAATATTGTTTATTATCTTTTAAAATTTATTGATTTTTATATTTATTCAAATTTAATCATTTTATAATATTTATTTTATATCTTTTTATTTACTATAAAATGTAATATTTTACATATGTTTGGAATTTATATGAATTTCATTTAATTTTTTATTATGTTTTAGTATTTATAATAAAGTTTTCATTTTTATAATTAATATATTTATTTCTTTTTGATTTTATTTCATTTAAATGATTTTTTATACAATTATAAATATATCTAATGTTTAAAAAAATAATTTAAATAATTATAAATAAATATTTATTTTTATATTATTAAATAATTATAAAAATTATATATTAATAAGAAAAAGATTTATTATATCTGTAATGATATATTTATATATATTAATTAATAAATATATATAATTATATTTATAATAATATATAATTTTTTTTAAATATATTTAATATTAAATATAATTATTAATAAATAAAAAAAATGTAATTATAAAATTATAATAAGAATAATTAAATAAAAAACATATATTTATTAGTATATATATATTTACATATTAATAAATAAATAAAATTATTTTATTAATAAAATTATTTATTATTATATTTGAAAATAAATAAATAATAATTTATTTATTTATTTAATTATAATAAATATAATAAATATATTGTTAAAATATATATATTTTTTTATAAATATAAATGTAATAATATAATTATAAAATTATTTAAAATTATAGAAATATATATAATTACATTAAATTACATATATATATATATATATAAAATTATATAATTTTATATAATTATCAAAAGTAATGTAAATATATATAATTATATAAAAATATTTATAATTATAGAAATTTTTTATAAAATTATTTATTTATATTAATAATTAAAAATAGATCTTATATATTTAAATATTTGTAAAATTTTAATAAATATATTTGAATAAAAAATATTTATTATAATTATAATTATATATTTTTATATATTAATAAATATATATAATTATATGTAAATAATTTTAAATATATTCTTTTATAATAATATTTATAAGTAAAAAATATCTATTTAAATAAATATGTAGCTATAATAAATGTATTTAAATAATAAAAGTATATATTATTTTTAAAAATTTATATATTTATATATTAATAAATAAATTTTTACCACGAATGGTGTAGAATATTGATCAAAATCCATTGCCTGAAAAATTTAATAGAAAATTAAATGTACGCAAGCCTATAAAGGGTCGATTAACATTACTAAACAGTGACACCAGCAACTTCATAATAAATAAAAAAGAATTCATCAACTACCTTCTTCTCATCCTACATCCCCTTCCTTATGAACCTCCTCGATATCTTAGGTGCATGCCCTGCCTCCATTACTTAGGAAACTACCATGTATAATCCTGCTTATCCATACCTGACGAGTCATCCTTCTCAGCATAATGATCAATGTCTCATGTAAAGTTATTTTTTATAGTTTAAGAAGAGCCATTATGAATTTTGGAAATAACCTTCAAATATGCATTAATTTTTCATTGATTTTCCCATCAATTGAGGATTTTTCATGAATCTAAAAAGATCTTGGATGATTTCTAAATTCCTCACAATAATCGTCCTTGGTTGTGATATATTGAAAATATCAAGCAATGAAAATTTATTTGAACAAGGACCACAAACCAATGGGAAATGAGTACCCTCCCCACCTGCTACCTACCATTCTAGTGTTCCGTCAGTGAGAATAACCACTACCACCTCAAGACCCACCTGCTCTAATTCCAATGACTGCATTGGAAAGACTTGTTTAGGCATAGATGGAGCAT
Source organism: Viscum album (assembly GCA_963277665.1). NCBI lineage: Eukaryota > Viridiplantae > Streptophyta > Magnoliopsida > Santalales > Viscaceae > Viscum > Viscum album. The sequence continues at coordinate 2,016,337,173 of OY728135.1, forward strand.
CCCAAATCTTCCTAGAAGTGAAAAATTAAAACCCATCCCCATCCACATGGTTATACACCCCTTGAATTTAATCCACAACATTAGAGAGGGGATGATGAACTGCCTCAGTTGGTGTTAGAGAAACAACAGTAATAGATAACAACCCATTCATGTTTGGAGAATGATTTTAACTAGCAGAGTCAATGGGTTCTCTCTACATATTAGATCTCTAGATCATATTAGACTCCAGATTAGCATGAAATGCAATTTTCCCTGAATTATTAAAGAAACCTCTTTTCCTATGAGAGAAATATGAATAAATTATCTTCTTCTTACCTTTCGGAAGGGTAGAGGAATGCAATTTCTTCTCTTAAATAAAATTTTTATTTACCTATTCAATCACAAAATTGTTCATTATTCGGAAGACCATGTATCTCCCCCAAAAAATCAACTTCATCCACATCAGCCTAATTAACCCATGACTTCAAATGATCCTGTATTAGTGGAGGAATCCACTCTTCTATACGAACATTCATCCTATATGAATTATAATCAAGAAAATGAGTTCTATACTCCTTCATAGTGGCCCCATCGGTTTGAGGGATAATGCAAGCTACCGTGGCCACACTGAGCCCTACTTCAAAATGTTGGCATATAAACAAGTTCTATTAATCATATGCCCCTCTTGAATTGTGTAAATATATATAATTATATATATATATATGTATAATAATATAAAAATATTTCTATAAATATATAATTATAATTATAATTATAATTATAAATATAAATATATAATTATATTTATAAATACATATTTATAATTATTTTCACATATCATAAATTATATACATTTTCATTTTTTTATAATTATATTTAATTAAACACAAATAAATATTTTTATAACAATATAATGACAATTAAATAAATATTAATATAATTATTTAAAATTCAATTTATATGTAATTCAATACATTTAAATTTTCTAAATATTTAAATTTAATTATTAAAATTAGTTTTAATCATCACATTGGTAGAGCAGATAAATAATTATATCCATCAAACCTATTAAAACACTGTTAAAATTTTTTATTAGTTATAGAATTTTAGCATTGAAAATGATATGTTTTATCATTACTTACTATTTTTAAACTGATTAAACCACCCTTTATAAGTGATTTTTACGGTCATTGATAAAATCCTTCCAGATTATTTGAATAGAACTCTGATAGAGTTATCATCACCTAATCCATGAAATATCTCATAGGGTTGAATGTATTTCCTCCATCTCCCTCATTCATTTTGGATGTATGATCATGTTCAAAGTCCAATGCATTTAAAAACTTTTAATTCTCTTCTCCCCATAAAAAATTATTAATGGTTTTTTAATTTTAAAAAATTGTGTTAAAGGAGGACATATCGGTCTATTTTTTATCAAGCTACATCACATATTCACCACTGAATCTCTATTACCTCAATCAATTTCTTTTTCACCCTCTCACCCATATTCACATTACTTTTCACAAATTTATCATTATTTCCCACTCATAACATAAAAGGCTCCTAATGGTTCATCAAGAAAACCGTCCACACTAATAAAAAATGTGGTGATAGAAAATGATAAGTAGATAGATTTTTCTTTGTGAACAGAAGGTAATTGGTTGCATGTACCCTGCATCCCTCCTTCTCCCATGGATTAAAATTAATGATTATATTCCATTTTATATAATTATCAGGCAAAAGAACCCCAGGAATTTTAATAAATCTTTATTAGTTTATAAATTTTATTATAATTATGAAATTGGTTTAAATTAGTTGGTAATATTTGTTCCAGTTTTTAATATTTATATCTTTTGATAAAAATTCTGTCATTTTAATTTTACAATTATTCATATTCACTTTTTTTATGTGCCTTATATTATTATTAATTTTTTTCTTAATAAATTTATCTTCTTATGAAATTTATAGGTTTCAATATTTTTTAATAATGTTTAATATTTTTTAAAATTATAATTATATACCTAACAATCCATATTTTTATATTTTCTAATAACCCTTTTAAGGTGTGAGTGTGAACCCTAACATAAGACCATCAGATTCAACCCATCCAGTAAATAAAACATCATAGTCCAAGAAATAAAACATCACATCCCACAACTGCTGCATTTAAGAACCTTGCCCGAATATTTTCAAAATTCAAATTCAAATTCAAAGAAGCTATCAAAATGGATTACGGACCACATGCTGCTAAGACTCCCAAGAAACCAACCCTCGAACACCAAACCACCATCATCACATCGCCTACATCACTCGTCAATGCCATCCACCATCAACAACTCACCAGATCTGAACACAACCACGCCATCAATAGTCAATTCATCGTCACCGTCCACCTATCGGTGCCGCCCATTCAGACTCACATCCCAAAGTCCCTTGAATACCACCGTGCAGCTCCACCTTGGAGGTAATGGTGGAATCTGAATCCATAGTATAGAACAGAGAGGAAAAATGAGGGGAAGGGATCTGGAACTACCAGAGACCGTAGAAGACCATCGACCCACCGAAAAACATCACCTCTTTGCCGTCGTCGTCCATTCGTCACCTCAACAGAAACAAAATCACTGAAACCATGAACTCCAACCATCAGAACATTCCAAATGTAGACCATCGTCGTTGATGAGGATGAAAGACCAAACACCCCCAAAAACAGACCGTTGAAAACCACATCATTATCAAGGGGGAACAGCCGAGGAAAATCACAGGTCTATAAATAGAACCGATCTAATTATATATATGTTTTATAGATACTAATACGTTATATATTTACAAAATGTGATATGTCATGAACAAATGGGTTATTAACATTAATTTATGATACATAATGAACTATCACATATAAAAGAACATGACATTACTATATATCCAGATCATGGATGGAATAAATTTATTGCATTATGTAAGAAGTTTATATTACATCACAAGACCATAAATATTACATTACAACCAATACAGTTTGATAATACCATGTTTTTATAATTAATACAATGCCAACATGGATAAAAAATCAATCTAAAAGAATGATCACTATGATTTATGACTCCTCCGGTATTTTTAAACTCCATCCATCTAAACTATTAGCTGAGTATTTAACATTGATTTATCTTTTTGATATTGTTCTTTATTCTAAAAAAAATTATTTTAATTTTTTATGGTTCTTAACACAAGGACAAATTATTTTTTAGTTGATTAAAAGTATTATTGACTTATAAATTTATTTAACATGTCAAAGAAGAAGTTTTTTATTTCATACAGATGAAGGAATAAATTAAATACAACATAGATATAAATAAAGATATAAAATTTCATTTATTAAACTTTGTTTTAATTTTTTTCACAAAAATAATATTATCCAAATGGGGTATTCAAATGTTGGTAGTCCTTTCAAATTAGTATTCTCATATTGGATTATGTTAATTTAATTTATTTTTTTATAATGGTGAAATAATTTTTTAAATCTTTATTAGGATGATAGTTATTTTTTTATGTGTACTGGTTTTTTTATATTATTTAAGAAATGAGATGTTTTAAATAGTAATGTGGTGTTTAATGAATTTAGTTTATTTTAAAGTGTTATTCAAAGGCTCTGTTGAAAAAATTTGGACTATCTAAAATGGGAATGGAATATTGGAATCTTAGATCGAGTCTTTTAGTTTATTTGATTTAAATTACGGATTTTACTTAGACATTTGGTTCTCATTTATTTGTGCATGGTAAATATCAAAATTTCAATCATCTAAAAATATATAAAATTTCTCTCTTATGAATCCTTTCACTAAAACAACACGAGGAACACCACATTCAAAGTGAACAAATGAATAAACCCAACTCATTCCTATTGTTTATTTCAATTTGACACTCATTTTTAGATCTTTATATATATATATATATATAATCAAATGGGATATCATAGAATTAATTCTATGCTAGATATCTTTGATTTTTAATTAGTGAAAATTAATTAAATTCATTAAAAAATTATTGATATCACACATTCCATTACATATAAAATATACACCAATACTAAACAGTCCAAACAACCATCATTTGATACTTATTATCCTAGAATAATGAATTCATATATCTTATATGATTTCAAATTAATAACCTTTTATGGGTTCCAGGATCAGAATTTTTGCATAATAATTTATTTGTTTAAAAATTAATATTACAATATCAAATGGGATATCTATGAATTTCAAATTGGTAGATTGCAATCATATGAAAAAAATAGAATGAGGATTGGGTGAACAAGTTAATCATGTTTGGAAGATTTGATGTATATAACCCCTTTTAAAAAAATTCTCGTTATTACAATGTTGTTATTCTAGACTAATTATTCCATAGGAGTTTAAAGAACACTTTGTCTCATATGAAATATATCAATGTGATAAATGCTAGACTAAACAAGGTGAAAGACTGAATGCAACTAGTGACAGTGATAAGAATGTGTTTTATAGATCAACTGATAGGATTACATGTATGGAAGATGATGAATATAATATCAAGGATTTGATTTCATGTGTGAAAAATGATGATTATCTTACTGAAGATATGACAATGAGGGTTGAATATAAATGTTTTGATTGTAAACAATTGTATGAGAAGTTAAAGTGTCATACAAAAATTCCATTATATACTGATTGTGATAAATAAACCGTATTGACCACCATACTTATGATATATAATTTAAAAGATGTTAATGGAAAGAGAGAAACCCATTTTACTGAAATACAATATCTAATGAATGATATGCTCCTAGAAGATAATTAGCTTCCATGGTGAAAATAGGATTCTAAATGAATTAGCATTTCAATGTCTACAACATTTGAATGAATAAATTATCATAAAAATGATTATATACTATATCGTAAGGACAAAAAATCTCTTAAAATTTTTTTAATGTGTTTTCATTCTAAATATAAGAATGATGAATAAGTTCCTATGAATGTTTTATTGTACTTTAAAATTGTACAGGGTTTAAGATCCTATATAAAAGTAATGATACTACATCAAAATTAATATGGCATGGAGATATAGTAAATAAAGATGGGAAACATCATAAAAAAATTTACAATCATATATGGAAGATAATAGATCAAAATTATCCAGATTTGGGAAATGAGCCGAGAATCCTTCACCTTGTGTTAAAAATAGATTGAGTGAATCCTATTGGTTTTAATATAATAACTAAATGGAAATTCAAGGTTATGTTGGAATATTATAACCTACCACCATGGGTATTCATTATATGAAAATACATTATGATCACTTTTCTTATATTACGATCAAAACAACCCTTTAATGATATTAGTTATTAATTTTCTCAATTGAGCGATTACATGAAATTATTGTGGGATATAGGTTTTATGTTGTCTAAAACATATAGAAATTATGATTTCACATTTAAAACCATGTCATATGGGATGATATATGAGTTCTTTCTTATTAAAATATGTTAGGATCTAGAAATATAGGATCTCAGGGGTGTCCAATTTTTGGAAATTACAGACATATGATTAATTTGAATCATTCATCAAACATCATGTTTATTATACATCACATTTTCCTAACCCAGTGAAATATGCACCGATCATGGATGACACCATTCTGTTGACATTGAGAAGAATGTACAACCTCATCTCCCTTAAAGGGTGGTTAAATATTTAAGAAATTAAAACACATGGAAGCTATATTCAATCAATATTTTTAAAAAAACTTATAAATATAGGTAGGGAAAAAAATAATTTTTTATTGAATTACCATAATGGAATTTTTTGAATCTTAGTAATTTTTATGATATTTTTCATAATGACAAAATTTATTGCGATAATGTCATTTTTATGTTACTAAATGCAATTTTAAAATAGAAGAGAGAATTAATGATAGGATGTACATGACTGACATGAGAATATGATAAGAGTTTGGCTCTAGTGAAGAATGAAAATTAAATTTATCATCCTCCAACAACTTACTATTTTTATAATAAAGATATATAATAGTTTCTAAAATTATTTAATGTTGTAAAGGTTACATAGAGTTATTCATCAAATATAAAAATATCACGTTAATGATTTTTTTAAATGTTACGGGGTGTGAAATCACATGATTTTCATGTTTTGATGAATGATCTAATGCCTATATATTTGTGTTTTATTTTTACTGAGAATGTATTTCATTACATAACCATGAAATATTTCTTTTTCAAAGATATATAATGAAATTATATAGACCTGATTAAATTTACAACTATAGAAAGTGAAATGGATATCATATTACATGAAATTGAGAAATTGAATCCACTGATATTATTTGATATGATGGTTCATGAGATGGATCACTTTGTAAGTGAGATTCAACCTTGTCGTCCTTAGTATTGCATTTGGATATAATCAATTTAATAGTGTATGATTATTTTTATATGATATGTCAAAAACAATTATTTTCTAGAAATCTTTATTTTTTAGAGATATGTTATAATTAAAGATGATTTTTTTTACCAGAAACCTATCTAAGGTGAAATGAATTGATATATGGAAATAAATTCACAACAAGGGACTTGTGGGTGATGGAATTTATATAATAGTTTGTTTCATAATTACTATTATAGATCAAGAGCATTCAAACTATAATATTTTGTATAATAACCTAGAGTGTAATCCATAGGTTGCAACCCAAAATGTAATTATTAGGTATTTGAGTCCATCAGAAGATAAAATATAGATATCAAATACATGTAATCAATTGTTTATAGGAAGGTTTAGATAACATATTTTGAAGGAGTCAAACAAAAATCTAGACTCTAGTTTAGAAATATTTTTATGTCTATTAAGAGTACCATGTTTTCATATAGTGTATTATAATGGTTAGGTAATTTGGGGTTATATGTTCTATAAAACTAAACATGATGAATGTGGTACCATGATAAATAGTGTATCTACACTAGGGGATGAGTGGATACATGTATTTTGTACAATGTATAAATGACTAATTTATGAAAACATGTCATACATTGGAAATATCAACCAAATACATGAGTTGGATTATACAATGATCCACATGAAAATGTTTTAATTCATGTTGGTTTAGAAGATGAGTGTAGTTAAAATAAATGAATTTGGATTCATGTAAGTGAATTTCAGAAAGGTAGGATTCATCAATAAACTATTTATACATGAATTACATATAGCACATGTATTTTATATTTCATATCCTGTTATATGAAAGCATTCAATTCTTCAATTATTCACCAAAATAACTGAATGATGTGATGTCAATTCAAAAAAGGAGACCATGATAATAGGATTTTTATACTCTATAGAGGGGGTAAAATATCATCAATAATTAAAAAATTGATTTCCTTAACCAGATTATATGTTTTTAAAATATAAATTATGTTACATTATATTATTATCTATTCACTACAACATTAATATAATATAATTTATATATGCAACCACTTATGTATACAATGACATCAACACAAGATGATTCTCCTAATATAGAGTAGAAAATTTTTTCACTACATGTGGGTTCCCACAATGAATAAGAAAAATATATTTATTTACAAGATAATTCTACCAATATTTTTGAATAATATATTGACCAAGTCAATGATAAGGAAATGGAAAATGGTGAAAAACTTATATCCTAGCAATCATAGTAGTGTCATAGAGTGATAATGTTCTAGAAAATTATTAAGTTAAGAAATAATGATATCTAATTCTAAGTTTGATGGAATTCACATGGATATCCTATTAACCTAAACAATTCCTTGTACATTAGTAATATTAGGATCACCACATGAATATTCATAACAATCAATGATTATACATAGAATTTTTTGTTCTTATGATTAAGAAACAATTTTTTGAAGATATTAGAATAAAATTATGATAAAAATTATTTAGCTTACTAAAAATATAACATTGAAACATTTATTTACTCATCATTAGCCATTGACAGTGCATTTATAGTAGATGAATCTCAAATGAAATTTGTATTATTTCTTACTAGAAAGGCTCATAATGTATTTTTAATAACTGTGAAAAAGTGTCTTATGAATGATGATTAGTGGAAAATAAACAAGTGCCCACCAAATACGTCCACACACATGATACACCAACAAGCATATGATGTAGTTATTGGTCCTCATGAGGAGAAACATTTTCATGTATAGTGTGAATAGAAATAATTTTATTGAAAATACATTTATTTTTTTCTTTAATTAAGAGTGGTTAATTTATTATACAACCATTGAGTGTTAAAATAAAAATTTCCCAACATATCCATCATACCCCTTCTACAATGAAACAATGGGGGTAGGCTTGAATTGAATAAGATTCTATGTATTTGATATATACCAATATATATTTATATAACATGAAACAAAAACATTTTTATCTTTCTTTTTTATATAAAGATTGATGAATTTAATTCGAGATCCACATCTACACAATTTAATATTCTATGAAAAGAGGCATGTGTAAATCAATATAGAATAAAAATAGATGAAAAGACGAAAAAACGTTTCCAGAGAAAGCTTAACTATGATGTAATAAACATTTTTTTTATTTTTTTTGGTATTAATTAATAATGATTATACATTTTACTATATTTTTTTATCAAATATAGAAACTTGAATCATCAACACATGTACCTAATGAAAATCTACTATTAGTGGCCTTGAAGTGGCTAGAATTGTATGGTCATGTCAGACTAGCGGGTTTTAGGGTGTCACACAAATCATATTTTGAGAAAATAAATGGCCAGGGGATAATGATAGAAAAATAAAAGAGATTCATGTATGATTATCTACTCTAGAGGAAGGAAATATTTTATAGTTATAGTTTTTATAAAATTTTATATGAAGGGATCAATCATATGAAACAATAAAATAATAACCGATATATGAAGATCCAACCACACCCAACTAGCATTGAGGTGATCCATTACACTAATAGAGCTATATTAGAATAGGTAATCTATATTTTTATATATTTTTCATTGGATATGAATCAGGAAGACACTATTACCATTCTTATATTTCTATTATATAGTGTGAAAATGATTTTGATATGTATCTATCAACACCCAACCATCACATTATGGTTAAGTGTGTCATTTATAATATCCAAGGTGATATTCTATATAGAAAACAACTTCTAGTAGGTTATGTGATAGTGAGGATTCAAATAGATCATGAGTCGTGCATCGAAATATCAATTCCATTTGATGATGCAGAAATTAATATAGACGATAAAGATATTGGATCATTCATATAATAGACATTAGATCTTTTAATAACACATTTTGATAAGGAGGTATTCTTTTAAAATTTACATTCCATTCAAAACCATTTACATGTTTTAAAAAATACCTGAAAAAATGAATGTTATAAGAGAAGTACAAAGAGTAAAGTGGGAAATAGAATGGCGTTTCAAAATTATCTAAACGATCAACCAACCAATAGAAAATATCATCACAATGACCCTTTAACCCACCCGTTAAACATCCAAATATACTAACATTAATGTTTCAGGCCTATAAAATGTTAGAAAGTGGTGATATGATCATAATTTTTTTGGATGAATAGAGGTAATGAGAGGTCATTGAAGAGAATATATGTCTTCAAAATCAAAATAAATCCACAACTATTAATGGATAAATGTCTCAGTTGAAAATGTATACATGATGTGTGTTCTAATGTTTTTTTATAATATATAATTCACTATGTTAATTGTGAATAAATAAAATTCATAATTTGTTTCAGGAGAATATATCAATACTAATTGAAGTGAAACCCCTATAATAAAAAATTTATACCCATTACTCATCAAATCAGTTCCATAAAACTATAATCATCAGAACCATATCTATATGATGGAATAGTGAAAAAATTGTCCAACATTATTGAAATAAAACATATAGAGACAATGTATTTATAATAATAATGATATAGGTGTAAAAATATACAATTTAATCATATAAAATATATTTTCATTTATTTCATTACTCATTCAGTTTTATTTTTTAGGATCATTGGTTACTCATTGTATTGAATTTGAATTCCATAATGATTTATTTTCTCAATTCAATGTATGGATACTAAAAAAAGATAACATGATGTTTTTTATCAATTGATAATAAATTACATGCATCATTTTACAGATAATCATCAATTTATACATTATATGTTATTTTTTAATGAATTTTCTATTCTGAAATTACGGTGTATAAATACCATAATATTAGGGAATAAAGACTATTTATGAGCATTAAAAGACTATAAAAATCTATATCTGAAATAATATTACTGTATAAATAATAACAATACACTATGAAATAATATATCAAAACAAATTACTTATTGTTT